>CM028136.1:562377857-563040714 GCA_016271365.2 Neoceratodus forsteri | reverse complement strand
ATCTGCAAATACACTTACCTTGCCCTGAATACCTACACGTCACAGATATACAAACTGAACGGTAGTGTTCAGAGGATCGAACCCAGTGGTACTCCACAAATAACTGCCCTGTCTTCAGAGAATTTAACCTTTAGGACTACCCTCTGGGCTCTATTAGTCAACTATTTTTTGTTCAAATCAGTCATCCCGTCCCCTAACCCTAGATGGTTCATCTCCCTAACTAGTCTCATGTGTAGTACTGCGTCAAATGCCTTGCTAAAAATCTAAGCACAGCACCATCTATTGTCTGGCCTACCTGCCATGTGTGTCACTACATTATAAAAAAAAGTCTATTAAACTGGTGCAAAATGACTGGCCCCTGGTGAACCCTGCTGTTTCCTATCCATTCAAAGGAAACATCCAAGAATGTATGCCACACACCTCAGTGAGAGGCACCCCCGATTAGCATTTCCACCCAGTGTATAAAAAGTCCAGACAGGTACTTGCTTTTGAAATAATTAAGTTTTGTCTGATTGATCCTACCATCCTGCCTGCCGGCATTTTGAATCCAGCGCCTCTAGTGGCACATCCCACAATTGTCCGCGGCTGATGTCCGAGCCGGCAAGCAGCCGCAGTAGCGTAGATAGTGTAAGCCTATGAATGGAATTATTAATAGCTCCAGTACGCCATTTAGAGGTCTCAGTGCTATACACCTGGTGGAAGTCAAAGGCTGAGACTACTGGCCACCCCTCCTCGGGACAGCAGAGCAGTCCCCAAGATTCTCAATCCCCTCTTGCTCCGCTAACCCCACCCTCTGGCAACCCATGCTCATTCCTGAACACGTGTCACCAGCGAGGCAAGAGGTAAGGCAGTGAATGCCTCAGCCCTCCATGCCACTAGGCCGGTAACAATGTCTACACTGAACAATACTAGGTCAAGCACCCCCCCCCCTTGTGGCCACACTCATCCACTGGGCAAGAGAACAGTCTATATTTGTGTGACATTCACGAATCCTTGCTCTTTCTGACTCTTATGCACCTATGTCCCCCCAATCTGTGTCTGGAGAGTTTAAGTCTCCCACCAACACAATACCAAATCTTGCCAGTTTCCTTATGCCCCTCTCCGGTGCTTCGTCTATTGCCATCAATTAGTCTGGCCATCTATACACTACCCCCATTCTGTCTTTCCTTTCCCCTCCTTCAGTCACTTGAAGTCACAAGGACTCTACTCTTTTCTCCTCTTTGACTGATGCATCCCAAGTCAACCCAATATCTGCCCTCATGTACACTACTATCACTTCCCCTCCATTTTCAATGTCCTTTCTGAAGAGCTCGTACCTTAGAACATGTCCCAGCAGTTGTCTGGATTAGACCAAGCTTCAGTAATGGCCACTATGTCTATTCCCTCAGCAGCCATCATGTCTGCAATTCATCCATCTTGCTACCTGGGCATCTAGGATTAGTGAACAACACCTTCCATTTGTCCTCCCCTCTCCCTTCTAGGTTACAAGTCAATATGCTGCATAAATTATAGCTACGGAATAATAGCGTTTGCATTTACAGTGCACCAATTTTGTCGTGTGTCAACTATAGCAGGGACTGGAGTTGTGAGGGGTGCAAGGACTGAACCCCCCGCTTAACATCGTAAAGAAACTGCTTCGGCCCTTACAGTTGTTTTCTTTGGCATAGTTCCTTGGCCTGCTGCTTTGCGAGGTTCTGACTGCTTGACATTTTATCAAGTAGCTGCTTTTGCCATAGCTGTAGCTTCTTAGTGGTTGTTGTCGGAGACATTTTTCCTTTAGGTATGATGTCACAGTACCCCTTGCAAGTTTCCTTCTTCTTGTCACTACTGCTTTGCTTTCCTTACTCTTCTCTCCCCCATTCCTTTAAAAGTCCCTACCACACTGATTGATAGGGTGGCCAATGCCACTTAGGATCCCACAATTAACCTGTTCTAGTTCCTTTGCTTTACTGCAGCCCCCATCTAGTTTAAACTCCCAATGTTAATGTCTGTCATCTACCCCTGCTCACTAGTGCCCAATCCACTTAGATGCAGATGGTCCCTTCTAAACAGATAGTCATCTTTCCAGAAGGAACTCCAGTCCCCCACAAATCTGAACTCCTCCTCCCCGCACCAACCCTTTTACCATGCCTTAGACAGCACAATTCTGTCCTTTCTATTCTTTCTTGTGCAGCACTGGCAGTACCACTGAAAAGGTTAATGTATTTGCAACAGGGATCGACACATTTTAAAATCTCATGCTAGTCCAGGATAAGTGGCTTTGACAAAAATGGTAGTCCTCGAGTTCCGAGTGGTAGTCCAGTACATTTCAATTGAAATATTCAACCGACTTAACAGAAATAAGTTAAATGGTGTGGCTGTGTGGCAGGGTTTATATGTTGTACTATTATTTCATAGGATGGATGGAGAGATGTAGAAGAATTTCATAAATTAGGAAAAACAATATTTTCATATTTTTTTTTGTTAATACAGGCCAGGGTAGTACAGGCCGGACACTAAGGCACCCCAGGCAGAAGTCTGTATTAGAAGAGATTGGAGAAATGTTACAGAATTAGTTAAGGACAAGCCAAAACCAGCTAGGCCGTTGGTTGAGAAGAACATAAAATGGTGATTAAGGGCTAGGCCAGGAAGAAGATGATGGGGCACTGGGAGCAGGAGTACTAGCCTCAAGAAGATCATCAGCAGCAGAAGCAGCTAAACCAGAAGATGATGCATCAGCAGCAACATCATGCCCACGAACATGTCGAGTGCCTGGACCAGAGAGCAGCCAGTGGTTAATTGCTGGATCCAGATCAAAGTCATGCAGTTCAGGGCCTTCTACTGCTATCTGCAGGAGAGACTGTAGTGAATCATCAGCCAGCCTTGTCCTGATTTTTGTTTTGATTAGGTTCTGAACAGAAAAAACTCTCTCACATTTTGCAGTCGATACACTCATTGCCATGAGTATTTCAACTAGGTCAAGAATGTGTATAATCTGGGGTGGTTTTTCTTTTAGTAATCTGGTATATACCTGCAAATAGGGTTTTTCAATGGCAGATTTCAATATTGTTTTAAATGCAGCATACTCTGACTTTATATGTTCCTGCTGCTCTTCCATGAAAAAGTGAAAATATTCTGCCAGGTTTGCAAGTTCAGAGGTCCCAAACACCGCTAGTTGGTCTCCTGGCAGATCAAACTGCTTAAAATCTAAGCAGTTGAACCATTTGAGAGGCACCTCTGAGAAATTTTTAAATCTGTTGTCAATATACATTATTGCTGCATCTATTAAAGTCTGCAGTTGTCCATCTGTCACAAAATTGATTTCTGGGCAGTTGCCTCTGAATGGGAACTGAACAGTCTTCTCCTCCCTCCCTCTTTGTCACAACATATTCCATACATTTCTGTTCTGGTTTGTAATGGCTGAGAAAGCTGCCATGTATTGCCCTGGCATGGTTTTCAGTTCCATAAGCTGGAGTAGGCAGGTCTCAACAAGCTGTGGAACTTCCAGTATTACTATGTCATCTCGTTGAAACTGCAGTGACAGGTTTTTAGTATTGGCAGGAAATCTTGCAGTATATGGATAGCTTTACAAACTGCACACTCGGTGTTTCTTTTAAGAGGCCCTTTGTTTTGAACTTTCATCACCACCAGCAGTCAAAGATGCATGTAGGTGTTGTACAACAGTGGGTAGGTTAACCTGAACTGCATGTACGAGCGTGACCTACTGGCAAGCCATCTCACTTGTTTAATTGCAGTAAAGTCGCCAGATCAGTATCCATCATGTTAGTAATTTCTTGGAGCCCTCTCATTTTTTGGGGACTATAGTGAAAAATTTAAATATTCCTTGAGAGTACTTTCCAGCTTTGATACAAATGGATATTTTTTTTTAACACATCGAGAACTGCCAGCTCTAGCTTATGGGCAACGCGAGTGCATCTAATTATTTCAGGACGGCAGTGTTCCATAACTTTGCTATGGTTCCTCCTCTTTTGCCATCATGACACTGGCCCCATCAAAATTTGCTGAAATAAGAAGCGGTCCTGGATTGTTAACATTTTGTAGGTTACTGAGAGGAAGATTTACTGATTCCAATGCAGTTGATATTGCATGGAATACACCTTCTGCATGTGCATGTTCCAGTGGCACAGCTTGGATAAGCAATGTATGCACCTGTTTTGAATTAGGTTCAACAAACCTTAAGAAAACATTTTCCCACTCAGTTATACTGTAATCAGTACTGCCGTCAGCAAGAACTGTCACATACTTAACATTAGCAAGAGTCTGCATCTGGGTTCTGGATATCATTGCTGAAATAGCATTGCAAAAGTCCCTGGCTCGCTTATCGTTAGTATAATTAGAACCTAGCTTAATGCCATTTTTTTCCTGTAATTCACAGAGCCACTCCATGTCTGAGAAAGGGCGAAGATTTTTGGCTATGGAATACGCTGTGTTAAACAGGCGTCTCATCTTTGCTTAAGTGGCCTCTTCCAACTGTGCAAAAGCTTGGTAAAGTGGTGACTCACTAATCTCACAACATACTGCTCGTTGGCCACTTTCCAGAATATGTCGATTCTGGCATAGCACATGTGGATTGGATTTTTCATGTGCACGTAGTGACTCAATGCAAAAATTGTTAGAGCCTGTGGCAAAGAAATTTTTTTGAAAATGCTGGAGTTGCAATACTGGGATACTTTTCACATAGTGTGCAGTACATAAGCCCCTTTTTATCATCGTATCTCAACTATTTATAAGTGGACAGCCAATGACACTGAAATAGTCTGGCCCTTTCTCTTGGTCATATTTCTTGTCTTACTACTCCCAACTGCCACCTCATTATCAAGCAGTAAACTACGTTTCTTAACAAGTGACACAGGGGCTTTTTGAGATAAGGCTACTAGGGCCTCTGTTTACATCAAGTACCTGGTCAGCAGTTATATCCAGAACCACAGATGCAGATTCAGTTTCATGACTTTTATCTGTGGAAGTAGTACCAGACTGTGTTTGTCTCGTAAAAGATGGTGCTGCTGCTGACCAGAGAGACAAGAGACTTTGTTGTTTGGCTTTGTTCGTCTGCATATTGTCCATATAAATTTGGTGGTCACCTTTTTTTTTTAAAGACTAACGGAACCAATAATAATAAACTTATTTTAAACACTGGTGTCTGAGTGTCCTTTTTTCACTGGTGGTTAGTGTGGGCTCATGGGCTGGGTTTTTCTTTCTATACACAGCAAGTTGTCTTGTCCTGTAACAAGTCAGGCAGCTGGCTGCAGAACACTCTCCACACAGTCACTCACTCTCCTCTCTCCCAGCACAGCCCAAGCCCACCCCCGCAGTTAGGCTCCCTTATTTTACTATTACTTACACTTGTATTATATATATTTTTTTACTATATTTCTCTTTTTGTTTCTTGGGTACTTCAAGCCAAAAGCCAACCAACTGGCTGCAGGACACTGGGTCCTTCACTCCTTTTCACAAAATCTCTCCCAACAGCCCAACCAAGCCCATTGCATAGCCCCACACCACACACAGTTTGAGTTATAGGCTTATTTCTTACTATACTTTTTTTTTTTTTTTTACTAACTTTCTCAAGTCAGTCCTTTCCTTCGCCCCTCCTCTCTCCAAGCTCCTCCTTCACTCCTTTACACACAATCTCTATATCTGCACTCTCCTCTCCCAACAGCCTCTTCCCTTATTTTCTTTCTTTTTTTTTTAGCTTTCTTTTTATTTTTTCTTTGTTTATGCAGCTAGTAGTTAAATAAACTGCTGTTTTTACTGGTGGGCACTGGGCAACACAAAGCTCCCCGCCCCACAGCAGTAGTCCCCTGCCCTTGCTTTCTTCCTTTTTATTTTCTGTAGTCAGTGACACTTTACGCTGCTGCTAGTTCTCAGTTGTCACAGACGGCAGACAGTACCAGACAGTCCCCCCCTCCCAAGTTTCTGTTTTGTTTCCTTTTCTCCTTGTTTCAATTATTTTTTTAGTTGTTTAACCAGGTATAGCACACTAAGCTAAGTGACCTGGGAGCACAAGGAGGTTAAGTGACTTGCTCAGGCAGTATGCAAATGGAAGCTGTGGGATTCAAACCCAGGTCTGGTCTGTTGGATGTCACCAGATTTGCAGCTCAGAGCCTTAGACCACTGCACTATACTGCCTACTTAATTTATTTTACATGCGCCTTGGTTTGCTTTCACCCTCTTATGCCCAACCTAACCCTTCTCAATATTTTATTTACCCTGCCTTCACACTCCTTATTTACTCAGATTACTCTCTTCTTCATTAATTTTGGCAAAACTGGCATGGCTTGCTTGCCTGCTGCACTAATGCACTTGTGTCCAGTTAACAGTGCTCAGCCACGTTGCCCCCACTCCTTAGTCCTCCTAGCTCCTGCCTTCCCTCCTCCCCGCTCTTCACTCTCACCAACCCTCCCTCCTTAATTCAGTTTTAAATTTGTTTTCCCGAGTAGTCAAGTCCACTCCACACACACAAAGAAAGTTCGCACTCGCAGTCCCCACTCCCCGATATCCACAACAACGGACTGTTTAATTTGTGTATCCGCTAGTCTCCACCAACAGACAGTGAATGAGGGGCTCTAAGCAATGCACGTCTTTACACTCATCTCCACTACGCGCCAAATCACCACAGCGGCCAATGGGCATTCTTTGTATCACTTACAGTTCAAGATTGTCTTCCTCATTTGGCCCTACGCCTGCCAGTCCGACAGCTTGCTCCTCCTCCGTTTTCCTCCGAGCGCTGCTCGCTCGCCTCCTGGTGCCACTCCGCAGGGCTTCCATGGGGTTGAGGCAAGCTCTACACTAACGCTGTTCCCGACTCAGTAGGTGCACAGTCAAGCAGTGAGCACCCTACTGGTGGAAGGCAGAACTGCAGCAAAGATTTTTAAATCAGTGCTAGCCCATGGACAGGTGGCACAACAGAAAGTGCTTGTCCCTGCACTGTATCTGGTAGCCCGGGACGTCGGGCAATAGGATTTGTCGAACCCTGTTTTGCAATTTCTTTTATCTTACTACCAAGCTCTCTGAACCTTTCCTTAATCTCATCCACACTTCAGTACTAAAGATCATTAGTACCTAGATGAACCACAACATCTGGTTCTTCCTTCTACTCTAGTTAAACTCTCCAGTCATGGTAGTACCTTTGCAGATATCGCTACAGGGAGGCATATGATAGATATTGTCTCCAGTGTTAAGCCCCTGACCAACCTTGCAGTCTCCCTGACTAAAGAGCCTACAACCACTATCACCTTCTTACCAACCTGCCCATAATTTTCTTCATCCTGTCTGGCTCTTTACTCCTGGACCAAGCTTCATCCTTGGAAGTACCAAATGCACCCAAGCAGTTAGGGCTGTGGTCTGGTGGCTCTGCTGACAAACTGATACAGTGGTTCTGAGTGTGCTTTCCTAGGAACTCTAGCCTTTCTGACCCAACCTGCTTTCCCTCCCTCCCGTCCACAGTCCATCCCCCAGAGCAAACCCCTGGGGGTCTCAGTCCTCTACCACTTGCCTTCCATCAGTTTCTGAACTTCAGCTATAAGAAATCAACATCTACTGTAAAGACCTCAAATCTCCTATACACATGCCCCCTTCCCCTCTCCTGGAGAATCCTATGGGAATTAGCAGTGCTACATCTAATGTAACTACTTCCTCGCACCCTCCCACCTGCCTGAACATCATAAAATGTTTGTGTTTGGAATATAAATAATTACTTCTTCATAAATAATGAAAAAAAAAAAAAAAACAAAGCTGAATGTTCACAGTAGATTGCTGTCACAAAATCATATTATGCAATCCCAAAATGCTTTTGTAAAGATGATGTAATCCCAAAATGCCTTTGTAAAGGTCTCTTTGGAAAAATGGCCCCTTTCCTAATAATCTATAGGAGCAGAACATAATTTATACCCAAATTGACTGTACCTGCAGGAATACTGCATGCATCCTGGACAACGATATTTTGCCTCTTCTTTGCCACAAACGTCACACCTGTCAGAAAAAAAAAAGACCATGGCATTTGTAACTGTTGCACTATCAAATAACAGCTGAAAACTAATTTTAACTTCAAAAATTCCACTGGTATGTGGTTCAGGACCAACATTTTTCTGCCACAGATCTTTATTTTTAAGACATTTAAGACCACAGTATTTGCAGTTGTCATCAGAATCAGTGGAAAGGTTTGAATTTTTACTGCAGTTCACAAATGCACAAACCATGTTAGACTAGCTGGAACCCCTCTATATGACTAGGATTGTATTATGTATGGTTGTTTGCCTAAGTTGTATTGTTTGCTTCCATGTGTTATGCTGTATTGTACTCTCCCGGGTCGTGCCTGAAAATAGTCACCTGTTGGCTAGCGCACTTACCCGGTAAACAAAAACTAAATAAACGTCCACTTGTCAGTTTTAGACATGTCCCTACAGGAATTCCGCTCAGTGTTTCTTAGGCCAATGAATTTCCATTTTCAAAGGAAAACATAGGAGAAAACAAAATCTGACATTTTTAAACCAATACTTCAAGTCAATTTACCATGAAAACAACTCTATTTGCACCACTTTATCATGTCCCCACTGTATGCCACATTTTTGTGCACCCCCCCAATCTGAGTCAGATTTTTGTACAAAGCATGCTTATTTGCCCAAAATTTGGGAGGAAATGGCCATTTTTTAAAACAGAAAATAACCGGCCTTAGTTTCCATAATACATTTATGCAGTGGGCTGCCGCCATGTGTTTGTTTTGAGCCCCTCCCCCCTACGTTTGCCACTTCCCCATACATTCTCTCATGCTTCACGCAGACACCCTGGTCCACAACAGTTAAAACTACAGCATTTGCGGGACCACAGAGGAAAAGGAAAGGACACACAAAAAGAAAATGATCCCTCCAGAACTTTGTCCACCAGTCGCCTACTGCCTACTCCTTACCTGGTCTGCCTGATAGCAGGTATCAGTACCAGGGCCTGTATGTTAGGGACGTCAGCAGAGGTGGGGCTTCACTCTGCTATTTCAGAGGGGTCATGCAGAGGCACTCTGTGTAAGTGGCTCCAGGAGGAGTGGAGGGAATCACCTGTGGAAGGCTGCATTTTTAAAAGAAGTATTTGTACGCTGGCATTAAGATTATTGTTTTATATGCTGGAAACTTTAAATTCTATTAATCCTTCAGGCTATTTATCCTCATCCTAGTTAATTCTTCCTAGTTCAGAATGCTTTTATTGTTCTTGCTGTGTTGCTGTATCCTTAATGCCATACAAGATGGAAATAATTAACTCTGCTAAGGTGAGACGAGGTTGCTAATTGGCCATTTGACATTGGAAGAATTATGAGTTCCGTGGTTACACACTCCCAAGTGGATGGATTTGGTATAGAGGATAAGACAGTTGATCAAACTCTCAGACTTTTTTTGACAGCTGTATTATATGTTTAGGTTATTCTGAAACTGGCTGTAATTTGGCAAATGTTCACTGAAGGGGTTTTAGGAGTGTGAGGCTCTCTGGATTTAAACACAGGGGCCTGAATATTCAAACTGCTCCAGGCTGTGGCGCAAGCCTGGGCGCAGCTCAACATGGCTGCGCAGGGGTGTGGCCTGTGCGATATTCAACACGGAGCTGCGCTATGGCTCGCAGCTTTGAATACACCCTGGCCACCCCCCACTGTGCATGGCGCAGTGGCACTGCGCTCCAGCCTTAAGTGAGCCCAGAGTGGGCATGGAGATCTGGCGTGAAGTGCCATTGCTTTTCACGGCACCTGCGGCTATTCAAAAGGGGACATGCAAATGGGGCCGTAATTTATACAAAGGCACATGGGGCCATTTGCATGTCATTATGGCCCTATTTGCATCCCATTAGCATGCAGATGCACCGATCCCCGATGACTTGCGCCTGGCACCCTGCCAGGCAGCAGCCGGGGACCGACGCCCCCTGCAACCCGATCGCGGGCATTTGTCTAAAAAAAGACTTCCTCATCCAATAGCCCTGGTGGTCCAGTGGACCGATTGCTGCCCGATCGCGGGCATCTGTTCAAATAACCCCCCCCAGCCAATATCCCTGCTGGTCCAGTGGACCGCACTCTGCCTGATCGTGGGCATCTGTAAAACATAAGACGTCCTATTACCCTGGTGGTCTAGGGTAGGGTACCCCTCTCCACCGCCCACTGAGCCCCCGGTCAGCGGCGGGCAGCACCCACCACCCGACACCTCGGTAGGGCTGCATGCCCATTGGTTCTGGCGTGAGCCAATGGGTGTGCAGCCATACCATACCCATTCCAGATATGTGAATGAAATCATTCATATATCTGGAATGTTAATACGTGCGGCTACACCCATTGACTCACGCTGTAAAACAATAAAGCGCCAGTATCGGTCGGAGGATGGCGGGCGGCAGGAAGGTGAGGTGCTGCTGCCCGCCAGCTGACCGGGGAGTTGGGCGTGGGGGCTCAGCGGGTGGGTGGGAGGGGGTACCTAGACCACCAGGGTAATAGGACGTTTTATGTTTCACAGATGCCCGCGATCGGGCAGAGTGCAGTCCACTGGAATACCAGGGATATTGGCGGGGGGTTATTTAAACAGATGCCCGCGATCGGGCAGCAAATCGGTCCACTGGACCACCAGGGCTATTGGACGAGGAAGTCTTTTTTATTATAACACATGTCTGCGATTGGGCACATAGCGGTCCACTGGACCACCAGGGATATTGGATGAGGAAGTCTTTTATACTATAAACACATGCCCGCGATCAGGCACATAGCGGTCCACTGGACCACCAGGGATATTGGACGAGGAAGTCTTTTATATTATAACACATGCCCGTGATCGGGCACATAGCGGTCCACTGGACCACCAGGGATATTGGACGGGTTTTTTTTTTTATTTTTTTATTTAAACAGACGCCCGCAGTCCGGCATGGGGGGTGCCGCCAGGTGCAGCCGGAACTGAGGCCACCCACAGTGGCAGCTGCCGTGTTGCGCCCTGCAATGCGGCAGCTCACCTGTGGGTGGCCATCAGTTGTTCCTTTTTTTTTGGCTTAACTTTGTGCTGGAGCAGGTAGGGATTGTGCATGCATGGCTCTGCACATCCCGGGCTGAATATCGGGCTGTGCAGGTTATGCATGGGCACGCCTCCCCCACCTGTGCCTGCATACATTACTGATGCGCTCCGGCGCATCGGGATTTGTGCAGCACACTTTTCCTTGAATATCGCGCTATCATCAGTGGTTGCGATGGCGAACACTGTTGCTATGCGCGCAACCTTTGAATATCAGGGTCAGGGAGTTTTTAAATGTCAAACTAAGAAGACTCTTGCTCCTATTAATTTTGAGAAGAGTGCATCCTCACCCCAGGCCTCTGACTAATGAAACTGGAAATTCTCAGAGATCCGTACTGAGGTTTGTACATATTAACATTCAGAGCTTTTGGACCAAAAAGGATGCGTTTGAAGTTTGGGTTACAGACTCTGAATTTGATGGAATTGTGTTCTTGGACACCTAGCTTTCCAACACAGTTTTGGATGGGAAAGTGACCTTGAAGGCTATGCAGTTTATAAAAGGGACAGGCTGAGGAAAATGAGTGGGGTTGTTTATTTTCTATGAGAGTAATGGTCACAAAATATTCTTCACCCATTGTTACTGGTACTTATGATTTATTTTATCAATTACTGGGACAGAACAAAATAGTCACTGTAAATCCTATCTATATATCCTGCCAGGGTTTTTTTTGTTTGTTTTGTTTGACAAGTGCATTAGGGCCATCTCTGATTTTGGGCATGTTTTTGCCCAGAAACAGAGAACGGATACTAATGGGCAATTCCAAGCTAAACCGGGCCAGTAATCAAGCTGATCCTGCGCGTAACTTGTTCTTGAGACTTCGTCTTACATCAACTGGTTACATCATCCACCAGAATGAATAATACATCTGGCTATGAATCTATTTAAGACTGGATTCTGGTTCCACAATCTTCTAAAGTGCCAAAGGCAAGGGTTCTTCCAGCTCACTCAGTGATCACATTAGCCCTGTCTTCTGCTATTGCTTAACTAGGAAATTAGGGACACAGACTATCTTTATCAACATGCGTAGATTCAGGTGTCTGAATACTAAAGCTTTTAAATCTGCTTTGGGTTCAACAGACTGGCCCTTGTTGGAACATATAAATCGACACTGATGGTTTCAGTCAGGTTTTCTCCTAAATTTGATCAATTCCTGTCACTTAAGCATATGACAGTATGGGGTAGTAAAAAGGAATAGGTTACTCCTGAAAATTTAAGTCACGAGAGAGAGAGAGAGAGAGAGAGAGAGAAGAAATAAAAAACAAGTATTTGTCAATGCCAAATGTTTGCTTGCTGGTATTGGCACTGGTAGTGCAGGAGTTAAGAGAGATGCATAATAGGAATGGTAGTGATGTACTGAAGGAACGCCAAACCCCACCCTGCAAAGACTGTCAGGCATTGGGGGTGTGCCTTTGGGTCGTCAGCTATAACACTCACGCCATTCAACATCACCCCATCCTGCAGACACTGACGGGTGTCACAGTGTGCCTTGAGGTCTTCAGCTCTTACGCTCACCCCATTCCATAAGGAAATAAGTGGAGATGGGTGCAGTATAGGAGAATGGGGTGAATGTTAGGGCTGAAGACCCCTCAATGCCTGTCAATGGCTGCAGGGTAGAGGTGAGGGTGGGGGTGGAATGGTGTGAGCATTACGGCTGACAACCCCAAGTCACACCCCCAACGCCTGTCAATTTGTATAGTGTGGGCATTATGGTTGGAAACCCTAACGCCCTGGGCATTTCTTGATATTTTTGCTCCAAATTTTCAATATGGGCTTTTTTGGTACCCAACCACATGAAAGTGGCAGTATCATTTCGTTACTCAATCCCAAAGGTGATTTCGCACAGCGAGTGTGCTATTCGGAGCCACAGGTATGAAAACACATTTCAGGCAGGATGTGAAAAATGACAGGTGTACTGTTCATGAGGAGGTATGAAGAGATGGCACTGTTGAAAATCTGGAGTGAAAATATGAAAAAGTGGCGAAGTTATGAGTGTGCGTAGAAACAGTGCAACGCACACTTGTAACGCAGTCATTTTTTGGAATGTTTTCACCAGATTTTCAACATGGCCTTTTTGGGACCTCTCCTCATGAACAGTGGCACTGCTATTACATTAATTTGTCCCAAAAGTTGATGTCGCACAGCGACAGCACCATTCTGCGCCACAAGTGAACATACACATTTTGGGAAGGATGCAAAAAATGACAGCTGCACTGGTTCATAAGGGGGTGTGAAAAAATGGCAATGTTGGAAATTTGGAGTGAAAATATTAAAAACTGATGAAGTTACGGGTGTGCGAAGAAACTGTGCAACGGCTACTCATAACACAGTCATTTTTTGGAGTTTTTTTCACCAAATTTGCAACAAGGGCTTTTTAGGAACCCATCCCATGAACAGTGGCATTGTCATTTCATTAATTGGTCCTGAAAGGTGATTCCATGCAGCGACCACAAAATCATCTTTCAGGACAGAAACGAAATGACAGTGCCAGTGTTCACAAGGTGGGGTCCCAAGAACCCTATGTTGAAAATTTGGGACTAAAACTCCAAAAATTGGCAGAGATATCAACCCAAGCTGAAAATCCCCATTGACTGCCATTATAGGACTTACCGTCATTTCTTCAGTTCTCTGTTGGTCTTTGAAGACTGCAGACGTGTTTCCGGTCCACAGATCGCTGCTTCTGACCTCTGGAGGCAGAGTATAGGTAAGGGGGGTGCGGGGAGGTGGGGTGTGCAGAGAGGGAGGGTGCGGGTTGAGGAGTGGGCGGCACGGGGGCAGACGAGGGACTGTTTTCTTTTTTCTTTTCTGGATTAAAAGATGTAGTGGGACTATTTTCTTTTTACGGGTGAAATATTAACAAACGGATTTCGCACACTGGGGGTGAGCTCCCAGTGTGCCAAAGTACTGGAAGGGGTGGGGATCAATGCTGACCCGGGATTGGGCAGTGGGCACTCCGAGGTTGGCTGAGAACATAGGGGCATGGGGGTTCTGCATCTGACATCTGACACGGGGAGTGGGCATCCCGAGTGTCAGAAACCTCAAAGGAGTATTTTTTTGACACACTGGGATGGGCTCCCAGTGTGCCACATTAATGGGGAGAGGGGGGGATACATGCTGACACAGGGATTGAGCATCCCAATGTCAGGAGGAGACAGAAATGGAGGGTGCAGGACAGGCAGCAGCAGTGGGAGGGAGCTAACATTAAAATCTGCTATCCTGCTGTGTGCCTGGTTGGGAGGGAGGGGAGATTGCCGCTGCAATGACGAAACAGCCCCCGACTGCTGCGGTAGATTTCTTTCAAGTGTGGCGCACGCTCTGAAACTGCCGTTGTCGGCAGCTTCAGCATTAACGCGCCCATTAAAGCGTCTGCTGCACTGGCCACAACACTGCCACACCTCTGCAAAGCTCTACTATCTCAATATGTTTCTTGTGCGCTGTGCACACAAGCAAACGTAAAAAGGAGTTCAAGAACAGACTTGACAATCACATCTATAGTGGGGTCCAGTTAAAGTATTATTAATGATAAAATAAGAGCTAAAATGGGCCAATGCCTTCTCTGCTCCTTACCACCATAGTATGGAATGCTCCATTGTGAAAAAAGGCAAGGTCAATTTTTTGCCCAATTTCATGGCACTGCTTCTTTAAAATACAATGCATAAAATGGACACACAATGGCCTCCCTCAGAACACACACAGACACACACCTCTACAGCACTCTTATGAAGAGTGGTCTCACGTGCTTTCTAAGTGTATGAGACCGGCAAGCAGCTGAAGGTGAGCAAGTCATGCACCCAAAGAATGGCAGTGAGGCCCTTCTTATAATAGTAAGGGTGCCATCATCTGAGGTATTGATATAATATAGCCCCAGAGGGGGAAACACAGTTTAATTTTAAAGAAATGAAAAAAAAGCACCCGTTTCTAGGGCAACTGCACCAGAGGCATTCTTTACAGAGTGAAAGTGTCTCATGCACAGGGGAAGAAGCACTCCAATTGGTTGGTAGTGCTCCCTCAATCTATAATTGCCAGTCTGAATGGCAAGTCTGTGGTCACCGAGGGTTTTCAGTCACATGGCATGTACAGTCTGTACATTTCTTCACGGCATTTGAAGTCCAGCACAGCTCAGAAGCCCAAGGCTAGGAATACACTGGTGCCTGTGTTATGGTTCCCACTGAAATTATTTTGTTTTTCATAAATGTGTGGCCTAGTAGTTAGAGCACCAGTTTGTAAACTGGGAGCTCACAGACTTAAATCCCACTGGAGCCAAATACAGTACTTGCTGTGTGACCTTGGGCAGTTCACTCATTCTCTCTGGCCCACATATTTCAGACAAGATGTGCCGCACATCCCTGGATGAGCCACACATCTCCGGACTTGCGCGGGCCGTCAGGGTGTGTGTCCATATTTAAAGGTCACAGATGCACCCCGCACCCCAACTCAAGGTGGTGCACAACATTGTAATGTGCCTATGCAAATGAGTCCTCGTGTATGTCGCATCACATTACTGAACCCCTCTGGTGTAATCTATGGCCAGCTGTGCCGGAGCATAGTTATGCTTTGGAATAGGGCTGTCACGGTATGAAATTTTGACGGTATGGATAACCGTAGGTGTGATAACGCAGTTATCGTGATACCGCGGTATAATGCATTCCAATGGGAAAACCTAAAATATTCAAAAATAATGCAATTTTAACCAAATTTTACACATAAAAACAAACAGTTAAAATACTAGTAAATGACACATTATAAATTTAATGAGAAAAAATAAAGATAATGAGTCAATGTAATGGATATGTGCAAAAGAAATAAATTTTTTTATTGACCAAGTCAGATTTCTCCTGACCTGATGATGAGCATGGAGCTTCGAGCACTACAAGCAGATTTATGTAAAAAAAATGTTCATTTCATTGCAGTCTGAAACGTGAGTGACATACCGTTATAAGTACAGTGTTTCATTGTACTCTTAGCTTACAGTGCAAAATACTACCAATACCAAAAGTACTATACAAAAATAGCACAGTGAGAACGGGTAGTAAGTTATTTGATTTACATTTTTGTTTTGTTAAATTGTCAATAACTTAAAGATGAGAGTTGATGAATACGAAAGGAATGTCCAGTCACTCCATTTCTGGTGGTGCAGACTAGAGTTGCAGATGCAGACAGAGCTGCACTTCACTGAAGTAGTGTGCTACTAGCTTTAGAAGTGGGCACAGCAAGAGCACTACTTAGAATCAGAACAGTTCTGATTGGAAAATCAAGGCTCACTGTCTCGCTATGACTAGGCTGAGTGTCCCTCCTCCATCCTCACCTCACAGCCTGGGGCCCCCTCCAAGCCCCAGTCCCCTCAAGTTAAGTTAGTAAAAGTAATAGTAAGTAGTGCATATAAATTTGGAGAGATTTGTGTTCTTCATATTTACTTTCTCAATGTAGTACCCTACCACCACAACGACAACCACAACACAACTCCTGCCTGCACTCACCACTCACTGTGTCCAAGACTTTGAGTCCAAGCCAACAGCCAGAGCCAATCGGCTGAGCTAAGCCAACTGTGAGAGATGGTGGCATTTAAAGGAATTAGCCTATATATCCCAAATGTCATGGTGGCTGCCTGGCTGCGTTTTTCCTTTTTTAATATAATAGGTATTTAGCTACAGTAGCCTCCAGCTGATGTAGTGAGCCAATGTGAGTTGCTTGCTTGACTTTCTTAGGTTGAGTCAGTCAAGCTATACTGTGACATGAGTCAAGTCTGACAGTAAAGGAATCAGCTTATATATCCTCCATGCTGTGGCAGTAGCAAGCACTCACTGGCTTCTTTTTTAAAGGTAGGTAATAGGTATTTAACTCCAGTAGCCTCCAGCTGAGGCAGTGAGCTAATGTGAGTTGCTTGCTTGACTTGCTTTGGTTGAATGAGTTGTGCTATTGTGAATCAAGTCAAGTCGTGTGACTGTGACATGAGTGCAGTCTGGCATTATAGGAATCCGCTTATATAGCCTCAATACCATAGCAGTGGTAGGCACTCTGCTTTTTTTTTTTTTTTTTTTTTAAAAGCTACTAGCTACATAAGTAATTAAGACATTTATGAATTTAAATTACTTTTTCCATTGGGTTTTGTTTTGGGCCCCCCCACACACACAAGTGACTCAAGTCATCTTGTCGCCACCTTGGCCTCGGGAGTCAAGTCTTGTGATATGACGAGTGATTCAGGAGGACTGGAGTCCTGCATAGCATTAAAGGAATTAGCCTATATATCCTCAGTGCCATGGTTGGTGGCTGCTGAGTCAAGTGCCTATAACTGTTAAGCTAGCAGCTAGGCTAAGGGTAATTACACAATTAAAGTAATTTCTCTTATTGGTTTTGTGTTAGGTAGCCCCCAGCCACAGTCAGCCAAGAGCTCAGCTGAGCCAGGCAACCAAAGTTTTGTGACACAGATGACATGAGTCAGTCAGAGAGGACTCATAAGGAGTAGGACTCACTCCGTTCTAGGGACTGCTCTAGTGGGGGCATCAGGCGAGCAGACAGAGAGACATGAAGTGGTCCACAGTGGAACTGGACTGGAGGGACTCGGGGTGCATCAAGCATACAGAAGAGACAAGACAGCAACTTCACTAAATGTGCTAGCTCAGCTGAATAGCCAATGCCAAGTATAAAATACCACAAATCACATTAGGAGGACAGGGAGGGAGGACTCTAACTCTGAGCCAGGAAACAACATCAGCAGATTTCGGAAAGAATCTGGATTAGTGAGCAGAGTGCACTCCGGATATGGCATGTGTTGGTGGGTGTCAAATTCGTTATCCACACCGCAGGTGTGTTGGGCAGCAGTAACTTTGTGCTGCAGAATCAGATAGAGAGAGGACGGGGAACAACTGGGAATGATAACTGAAGGAACATACAGACTACTAGGGCCAATTCTTATCACCGAAACTGAAAAACACGGAGCGTAAGCATTATGCAAAACTGCAATTTGCAAATGCAAATGGTACTGGAATCATGGCAATTTTTGTGTTATTATATAACAATAGAAACTGAACCTGAAAATGTTCTCGGTGTGTATCTCATTCTCTGTCTGACTAACCTTGACAGTTTTGTGCCTCTGACAGACTGACAGGACTGTCTACTCTTTATAGTTCAGACTTACCATTAATGAACGTGAACAAGCATGACCACTGGAGACAGAGCACCAGCAGCACAACAGTTAATTGTCATGTGAATGAATGATCACTGCGGTCTCATCAGTCACTCACTGGCCCCGCCGATAAGGTGGCTGACCAGTCTACAGTCTGAGTCTGTACCCACAGAGATAACCAACCACAGTTTGTTAAAACTGTTACCCATAAAGATAAAAACTTAACATGATGATCATTACATGACATGACTGACATGATGTTTCAGTGTGTTACTGTTAACAAAATAACATAACAGATTTTGATGCTGGGCCTGGTTACTGCTGCTGATCTCTCCCTCACCCCCATTCCATGTCTAGTGCTCAAGCCCAATCAACAAACAGATTTAGGATGGCTGGTCGATACCCGTATACCCCCACCCCTGCTACTTAAATAATCAACTCCGAGTCTGCGTGGTTTTGGGGAGGGAGTGCAATACCCCCAAATGCAGTGGTGGGATCCCGCGCCAACACTACAGTGATCTGGTGCTGTTGTCGCTATAGTGTTGGGCGCTGTGGAATTGTCGCAAAGGGGGATGTAACCCTCAACAAACGTTTTTTGTTGTTGTTCAACTTTTTTGGAGGGATGTCACTCATTTTTAAACCAGTACATCATTTTCTGCTTCTGTTCCAAATGAACAGCAGAGAAGAGGATAATAATGATGCGCATTGTCCATCTACAGTGTGGTTTTTTGTGCAAGCAGTGTGCTGCACTCTGTGTGTACTGCGCGAGTCAGTGTGCACTGTGTGAGTGATACAGTCGCGTTCTCGTGCAGCACACTGACTTTTTATGTGCTGCTTCTGCGGTCTGTTCTCACCATTTACCACTAAGGAAGCAGTTATTACTTCTATATCACTGGTGGCTTAATACTCACTTGGCCTCTGTGTGCCTTGTGTGGCACTCCGAGTGATATATACAAATTACATGATGACTAAAAAAAAAAAAAAAAAACACTTTGTCCTGAAACCGAACATTGAAAATAAAAAAAAAAAAATGGAAGGAAAAAGTCAAAAGACTGACTTAAATTTTATTGAAGGTCTCTCAACCGACATCATCAGTCCACTTATGGAATGGACACGTGAGGACACCTAAACCTAACCTTACTAATCTGTACAGCATTGCAACAGACAGCGAACATTGCATCCACAAAACAATTTTTGCACAAAAAAGAAGCCTCCTCAAACTCTTGCATCAGGGAGAATTGGCGTGTAAGGGACAATTGTCCCTGAAAATGCAAAAAACTAGTTGAAAGATCTCAATACGCAGTATACCGTGAATCACGGTTATGTAGGGTATCAAATTCATCCACATCATCATCAAGATTCTGACACTGCGTGTATACTGTGACACCGGCCACACCGCGGATAACTCCTATTTTTGCTATGCATGGGGAGGTGGTGCCCCATGCATAGTCAGGCCAGGTACACAGTCACCCTCCCAGCCCTGATCTCTGTGTACAGTATATAATATAATGTTCTCCTTTCCTCTCCATATGTGTAGTTCCCTCCCCAACCCAGATCTCTGCTTAACATAAAGTGCTCCAAGACCCCTTTTCCGTAGTATAGTGTCTTCCCTTCCCAGCCCAGCTCTCCGCTTAAATAAAGTGTTCAGATCCTCCTTTTCCATAATGCTGTGTCCCCCCCCCTCCCCTGCCCTGGGCACTGCCACAGGTAAAATCACTCCCAGAGTCCCTTTTTCCAGAGTGTGGGGACCCTCCTTCCCTGCCCCAAGCACTGCCAGAAAGAAAAAAATCCCCAATTCCCTTTTCCATAGTGTAGGGACCCCCAACCTGGTAGGCAGTAACTCACCACCTTGCACCCCAATCCCATCCCATGCCCAGTAACTGGCACAGCCCTCCTCACCCTGCCATGGTCAGCTGCCTACTGATCATTACCCGAGCAGGTACAGTAAATAGCATGCACTTAGGTACTGATCAGTCGGTGGTTGGCCATGGCAGGGTGAGGAGAACTGTGCCAGTCACCAGCAGGATGGGGGGAGTGCGGGGTGGTGGGTTACTGCCTATCGGGGTGCTGGTCCCTACGCTATGGAAAGGGAATCACAGATTTTTCTTTATGAAAGTGCTCGACAGGGCAGGGGGTCCCTATGTTTATGGAAAAGGACTCGGGAGTGATTTCACCTGTGACAATGCTAAGGCGGGGGGACACTACACTATGGGAAAGGGGATCAAAGCACTTTGTTATTTCAATGGAGATGGGACTGGGAAGGGGAACACTACACTATGGAATATGGCATCCGGAGTGTTTTTCATTGCAACAGTGTTTGGGGTGGGAGGGCTAGCCCGGTGCATTCCGCCAGGTGCAGCCATGCAAATGAGCCCATAATGGGTATGCAAATGGCCTCTGTGCGCCGTGCATGCCCAATAGGCTCATTTGCAAGTTTGAGCTGAATATAGCTCATGGGAGCTGCAGTGCATACAGATACATTCCACACATTCCCCTATGGGTGGCCTTCAGCCCCGCACCTTGGATGCGCCGTGCCATACATGGTGGCTATTTGCTATGCGCCGTGCATCCAGGGTCTGATATTCAAACGGGATGTGCAATCTGTTCCCATCATGCATTCTGTTTGAATATTGCAGCGGAGCCGGCTGGCGCAACTTATTTGCATGACATACTGTCATGCGCGCGCATCTGGCTGGCTCTGAATATGTCCCCCTCAGTGCTCCAGCTCACCAAACTGCAGAAATGTTCAGAAACAGGACCCCTGTGGAAACGGGATCTTGCATCTTAGTTGGACTATCCTGAGTAAATAAACTGTCAAACAAAAAGCAGTAACTTTATCTAGACAGTTTCCCCTTTCAATCACTGCTACTCCTCTGTCCCTCTAATACAGGAAATTACTTTGGTTTTATATCGCACACAAACTGCTATAACCAAAAGCACTTTACAATCCAGGAGAGGGAGAGAAAGAGAGAATATTGCTTCCATTTCAATCCTTCAGGAAGATTCACGCACCACTGAGACAAGTTGGAGAGAGATTACAGAGAGATTAATCACAGGAAGGGTTAATGGTTTACTCAGGGTCACACAGAGAGTAAACAGCGTTTGTGAGATTCAAACCAGGGTCTTCAGATTCACAGCTCTGTGCTGTCAAGGACATGGAACACCTCTGGAATTAAAATGTGCATATTCCAGTTTATATAACCAGTAGGAGATATTCAGAAGAAGAATCAGAAAAATCAGTGTTTGTATAGCGCTTTTCATACACAGCGTATCCCAAAGCGCTTTACAAGCAATGTTAGACTGGTAGTGAAGTGACTGAATGTGTAGTGGCAGCCATATCACACATCAACACCCACACACAGCCTGGACAATTGCATGAACCAGTTTATGGGAAGGAGAATGTTGGCCAGGACACCAGGAATGTCCCCATGTCTTTGTGAAGAGTGCCCTGGATTCTTTTACTTCCACCTGGACACTCATCAGGATGGGTAGAAGGGACCTCGGTTTAACGTCTCATCTGAAGGACAGCACTCCCCAGCAGTACAACACCCCCAATACAGATTGCACCTGTAAACAAGCGTTCAGCTTAGTGTGCTACTCCTGGTTAAACAATAATACTGCACTAGGATGCCAGCGTTTTAGGTGCAAGTCCAATCCTGGTTTGGGATGAGAACCCATGACCTTCTGGCCCAGAGGCAGATGTGCTACCAACTGAGCCACACTGACATTTAGTTAACAAAAAAAAGAAAAAAAAAAAAAAAACATAAGCCACCTTTGTTTAACCCCTAAAATACCAAAACAGAGATTTCAGATTGAAAACTCTTCAAGACATTCAACAACAACTACTGAGACTACTTGGACTGGATTCAAAAAGGGCAATGCAGGGCGTGCGTGAAGCCCGGTATCAAACCGGTTTGTTGGCACAGCTGCACCAGCAAATTTGCTGCACATTGTGCTCGATTCAGGAAGATCGGGGGCATTTAAAACACTTTTCCCATTTTAAGGCAGCTTGTACAAAATATTTGGCACAAGCCCCGTAAAAAGGGTCCCCGAGATTGTCAAACGCTAGACCATGAAAAGCTGGTCTAACTGCTGGTACTTGGCATACGGGATTGCAAATCCTAATCGCTGGCCTGGAAAATGCCACAGGCCCCATGCACCATGTGTTTGGTGCTCCCAGAACTTTGCAGCATTCGCAGCCCTTCATGAATCCGGCCCCTTGTCTTTCTGCCATGTGACAAACACTCGTCTGTACCCCTATTTTCCCCATCTCAACAATCTACCACTGGCACTGCTACAGTCACACCACTAATCAATAGAAATGGTAAGTCCACATTTGCTCACCTAACTCGAGAGGCAGTGTAGTCTAGTGGTTAGAACACCAGCTTGGGAACCAAGGGATCACAGGTTCAACTCCCACCAGAGCCAAATACTCGCTGCTTGAACTTGGGAAAGTCTCTGAGCCTCTCAGTGCCCAGCCCACCCAACTTTGGAAATGGTTAGAAGCAGGACCCCACAGGAAATGTGATGCTGCATCTCAGCTGGGCTATCCTGGGCAAATATAATTGGGGGGGGGGGAGAAATGGAATGATGGAAATTAGAATGGCTGCATGTTGTACTTGGTTAGATTTATCTTAAAAAAACAACTTCATGTGGATGTTGAGACAAGTCTCTCACAGAATTCAAACCTCTGCTTTATGCTGCTGTGAAGCCAAGTTCACTTTTCAAATCAGCAATGTGCTCCAATTAATTGTTTTCCCTTAAATATTACATTTTTATCTTGTTGTTGCAGGTAGCTGCACCTCAGGGTGCTTTTGGCAGCACTCAAAACCCACTTACAAACTTCTGAGCATTTATAGTTTGGGCTGTGTGTGCGCGCGCGCGCGTAGTGTGGCAAGGCAAGCCAATCTTTATTTATAAAGTACCCAGTCTCGAAGGCGCTTGGTGCTGTACATAAAGCAGTCAGAAAATTGCAAACCAGACAATATCAGTAGTGTGTGTAGTGTATGTAGTGTGGGAAATGCATGCATGCACCTATGTTCCTGAAAATGTGTGTGGTGTGTTTATTATTTGAATAGATGAGCAGCCAGAAGTGACTAGGAGGAAATCCGATGTTTCCATCTGCACAGCACCCCCTCTATCCCGTTCCTTCTGGCTGGTTTGAGTTGAAAAGGTTTAATGGGGTAGATACACAGCCCTGAAATGACAGACGCTGTGCCACCGCTGAAGTATAAAAAGGGAAAGATGCAGTCGGCTGCAGTGGGGACTGCTCTGTTCACCTGATTTCACTCATGTGACCATATCTGAAACTAGGAACAAAGGCTGTCAGAAGAAACAGGGCCAAGGCACCGACCTACATAACTGCCCTGACAAGACGCTCCTGAACTGCAACACTGATGTTAAAAAAAAAAAAAAATTACATTTGTCAATGCCAAATGTTTGCTTGCTGACATCAACAGTGGAAGTGCAGGAGTTAGACAGATGCAGTATAAGAATGTCATTGAAGTACTGAACTGACGCCAACTCCACCCTCACCCTGCAGAGATGGACAGGCATTAGGGTGTGCCTTTGGGTCGTCGCCCATGACGGTCATGACATTTCAACTCACCCTACCCATCAGACACTGACAAGTGTCGAGGTGTGCCTTGGGGTGTTTGGGCTTTACATTCATCTCATTCCATAAGAAAACACATTGAAATGGGCGCAGTATAGGAGAATGGGGCGAACCCTGGGGGCAAAGGGTCCAAGGTGCACCTCAATGCCTGTCACTGGCTGCAGGGTGGGGGTGGAATGGCATGAGCATTACTGTCGACAATCCCAAGTCACACCCCTGACGCCTGTCAGCCCCTACAGGGTAGGGTGTTATGGTCGAAACCCAACGCCCTGGGCGTTTCTTGGTATTTTTACTCCAAGTTTTCCACATGGGTTTTTGGTGACCCCACCGCATGAACAGTGACACTATCAGTTAGTTAGGCAAAAGGTGATTTTGCACAGTGATTGCACCATTTGGCGCCACAGGTACGAAAACACATTTCGAACAGGATATGAAAAGTGACAGGTGTACTGTTTATGAGGCGGTGTAAAAAATGGCATTGTTGAAAATCTGGAGTGAAAATAAAAAAAAAAAACTGCTGAAGTCATGAGCGTGCGTAGAAACTGTGCAATGTACACCCGTAATGTAATTAATTTGGGGATTTTTTTTTTTTTTTTTTTTTTTTACAGCAGATTTTCAACACAGGCATTTTGGGACTTCTGCTAATGAACAGTGTCACTGTGATTTTCTTAATCTGTCCCGAACACTAATTTCCCACAGTGACCGCGCTATTCTGCGCCGGAAGTGCGAAAACACATTTCGGCCAGGGTGTAAAAATGACAGCTGTACTGTTCATAAGGAGTTGTGGAAAACAGTGCGTAGAAATTGTGCAATGCATGCTTGTAACACAGTTATTTTATGGACTTCTGTCACCAAATTTTCAACATAGCCATTTTAATACCTCTGCTCATGAACAGTGTCACTGTGATTTTCTTAATGTGTCCCCAACATTGATTTTGCACACCGACCACGGCAATGTGCACTACAAGTGCGAAAACACATTTTTGTCGAGATGTGAAAAATGACAGCTGTACTCTTCATTAGGAGGTGTGGTAAAATGGTCATGTTGAAAATCTGGAGTGAAAATATTAAAAATTCTCAAAGCTACGAGCATGTGTAGGAACTCCGCAACGCACGCTCGTAAAAATGTCATTTTTGGGAATTTTTTCACCCAATTTTCAACATAGGGTTTATGGTGACCTAACTCATGAACTGTGACAATATCGGTTAATTACTCGGTCCAAAGGTGATTCGGCGCAGTGACATAAAATCTTCGGCACCCACAAACGACAGTGACGGTCGGGAGTCGTGAGCAGGTCCCAAGAACTGTATGTGAAAATTGGTGAAAAAATCCCCAAATGGCAGAGATATGCACCAAAGTTGAAAAAAAAAAAATAAAAAACATTTATGCCATTATACAGCTTACCGTCATTTCTTCAGTTTGCGGTCAGCTTTGAAGACTGCAGACGTCTTCTTGGTCCACCAAAGATCATTGCGCTGGACTCAGGAGGGATGTATGGGATAAGGCGGGGGTGTGGGGAGGTGGTGTGTGCAGAGGGTGGACGCAGGTTGGGGGAGGGGGCAAGAGAGTCAACGAGGGACCGTTTTTTCTTACAGGTGTTTTTTTCACAAAGACGACGTGGGACTTTTGCCATGCTGGGGTGGGCTCCCAGCGTGGCAGCTGGAAGTTTGTTTGGGGGCAGTGGAGGCCGATGGGGACTGGGCACCCCCAGCCATCTGACTTTAGCCACACTGGAGTGAGCTCCCAGCGTGGCAGCTGGAAGTCTACTGGGGGGCAGTGGAGCCGACGGGGGGACTGGGCACCCCCCGGCCAACAGGGAGTAGGGGGGAGCGCATCAGCACGCTGAGGTGGGCTCCCAACGTGCTACTTGGGTGCTTGTTTGGGGGGGGGCCAAGAAAAAAAAACAAAGCTGTCTATGACAGCTGTTCAGATGCAGTGCTGACGTGTAGGCACTTTGCATACTGCCGAAGGCAGTATGTAAATTGCCTGCCGAAGGTAGTATGCAAACTGCCTACATGTTACCACCGCTGATTGTAGCGGTCTTTTGCTTTCAACCATAGGTCACTTCAGTCATAGACAGCTTGGACATTTATTGATGCGGTGAGGCCGTGCCTGCAAAAAGGAGCAGGGCATTGGAAGCAGGGGTGGCACACCTATGAAAATTGGTATAGGTGGCACTATGTTTCTTGTACATGCGTGCAAGCAAACATAATGAGTACAAGACAAGAAGTCTAAAGAACCCATGCTGTTACAGGAGTATAAGGTATTAAGGAGCGAACATATTTTTAGATTGACTAAAGTTAAACATTTTAATCTGGACAGCTTTGGGATCTTGGCGATTCTATAAAATTGTGGAACACACTGAATAATTCAAAGAGCTAGTGTACCGAGCCTTTTTAAGTACACTATGCTAAGAAGAATACATAAATACATCTTTTTATCTGTGTAGTTTTTTTTCTTTAAGGGAGTAATATTTTATCACCAAAGTCAAACTCCATTTTGCTGGCATTTCTATCAGGGCTCCGGCAAGGACAGTTTGTCTCACACACCAGATAACTGCACAAGAACGAATGTTGTTTTTTTTTTTTTTTTGGGGAGGCTGTCCTGTACTTTTGAATGGACAGCCCTGACAGCTCCACCGATGATGCCCATTAGTAATACAGCTACTGTAAGCAACAAGAACAGGCACTCATCCACGGTTTGCAGTACAAACCTCTATTTATTGTAAAGCACCACATTGGAAAAAAACATGTAAACTCATGTAGCCGTAACAGCAGACCCCAAAAAGAATAACACCAGAAAAATCCTGACCAATTTTGCACATAGTGAACAACTGCACATATCCAGAAATATACATACCTATATTCCTGGAAAGTGTTAACATTTAAAAAATATAATTATGTGAAGTACTTAGTGCACTGAAATGTGCAAAATATTTATAAGCCAATAATTTACATGCTTTTATTTTTTTTTTTTATTTTTTTACAACTGTGATCCAACAGATCTAAAGCATGTTTCTGCCTGCTTGATTTTATTTCGTGCACACTAGAGCTAAGTGATTTAATGTGCTGTATTGCTGAAACCGCTGGCTCGAGTGCAGTGTTTGAGCAATAAGTATGGCGGACAGAAAGTCATAAGGTGGACAGGAATACTGTGGGGGGCAGTAATCCAGTCAGTGCCTGGTTTACAGGAGAGTCCATCCATGTCACCTTGGGAATTATAGGATGACGGCCGGAGCGTGAGCCAGCAGAGCTGCCCCGATGGCCTAGCGGTGAGAGCAAGGAGTCGAGAGTGTACGTAGCGCACCAGCCATCCTGGGTTTGAATCCCACTACCTCCGATTGCATATTTTTGTGAGGTTTTCTAGGACTGGAGTTAATTATATAAATTTTGGGGGGTGTCATCAAGGCACAGGTCAGGAAGTACAGGAAAACCTGAGAGCAGTTTCAAAATTCACAAATAGCCTTTTATTTTTCTCAATAACAGCAAAATAAAAAATAAAATTATTCAGTATAACTATTTACAAAAACAGCACAAACAGAGAAAACTAAGTCCTTCTGAGGGGTATCTCTTAATTCCAAGTTTCAGTCTCATTCTCTCACTCTCCTGGTCTATCTAGCAAAATCATTGCGGCTCTTTTTATAAGTCTTTGTCTGGGAACTCGTTAAGGGAGTCTGCTTCTCACAGAAGGTTCTTGTAAGTTTACAGAATGTTCTTGTCAGTTTCATTCCTTGCAGGTGCAGCAAAACAGTACATGGTGTCCCAGAACAGACCTCTTGTTGACAACTCTGCAAAGGGCTTAAAAACTGTATCTAAGGTTAACCCCTTGAGTTCCAATCAGCTGTCTGCAATCATTCCAACAGTATAACTATATACCATTTTAAACAAAGGGATCCCAGTATCCGTGACGTTTCCAGATAAAGATTCACATATATTTTTACAACTGCAGATATGCAAGGGGGAAGAAAAAACAAAACAGCAAGTGAAGGCAGAGAGATTGCAAGAGGTGGAGAACTGCGAAACCACCAGAGTGATCAGTTCCTTGGTCTTACAAGAAAATCTGATTGCGCAACCAAAGAAGAAATAGAAAAGGAGAGGAGAGAACAGACCCTTTCGTTTAAACTCTTTCTGCATAACAAATGGGACAGGGCCTTATTCAGCCCTGTCACATGGTGCCCCCCACAAGAAAACAATCATCCAATGTTAGGTTTTGGATTTTGTGCTTGACACTGACAGTATTACAGTCTGACATGGTATTCCCGTCCGTCATACTGCTTCTTGTTTGCTCAACAACTGCAGTCCTTCCAAACCACTTTACCATGAATTGGAAATGAGGTGGGAAAAACTCAGCATTTTCCTTTCAATGGACTGGGTGTGATGATCGGGGACTGTGGTGGGAGGCATGGGCTGTCTCTGTTTTTGTTACTGAAACACTTGTCAAGTGGGAAGCTTTTAGGTGCCTTGGTGTGCTTGCCACTGAGAGGCATGTGTGTGTGTGTGGGGGGGGGAATAAGACAGAAGATAGAGAACACTGCATTTTCCATTCCACAGACTGTGCATGATGATCAAGAACGGTGGTGGGAGGAGGTGTCGGGATTAGTTTGTGTACATCAGAAAGGCTTCATTCTCAGTATGAAATACAACCAGCTGATTGACACTGTTCCCTCCACTGCGTCACTCTGAATGCGTGTTACTGTGAATGGTGACAGAAACATCGAGAATCAAAAGTGTGCTAAAATGACTAAAAATTATTTACTGACCATCTAAATAACTACCAAATAATATTAACTAGGAGACTGAACCCCCAGGGATGCAATCAGGAAATCAATAAAGCTGCTTCCTTTGCCTAAATATACTGTAGTCAATGAGGAGTGGGAACAACTCCCGGCCACCCGCAGGTGGGCCGCTGTATTGCAGGGCGCAACACAGCAGCCGCCAGCCGTGGGTAGCCACCCGCCCACCCAGAACACCATCCACAAGCACACACATATCCCTGGTAGTCCAGTGGACCCCCTTCCCCGAGTCCCCGATGCCCCAATCACTGTAATGTTAGACTTTCCCTGGTAGTCTAGTGGCACCCCCTCCCTCCCGTGTCCCTGATCACCGGAATATGCCGTTTCGTAAGTCCCTGGTAGTCTAGTGGTACCCCCCAGCCCATTGCCACGATCGCGATACAGCGCCATATCATGATTCCCTGGTGATCCAGTGGCACTCCCACCCCTCCCACCCACACAGCACCCCTTGCCCACACTGCTCCCCACCCCCATCATCGGCAGGCGACTGCAACCCTCCCGCATACCACTGGTTGCCCGCCAAATGACAGATACAGTATGGGCTGTAAGCCCATTGGTTCTTGGGCTTACAGCCCATACTGTATCTATCATTCAGCGGATGGTATGTGGGTGGGTTGCAGCCACCCCCGATGATAGGGGGAAGCGGGGTGGGCAAGGGGTGCTGTGTGGGTGGGAGAGGTGGGGGGTGCCACTGGATCACCAGGGAATCATGATATAGCACTGTACCGTGATCGCGGCAACGGGCGGGGGGGGTACCACTAGACTACCAGGGACTTATGAAATGGTATATTCAGGCGATCAGGGACACGGGAGGGAGGGGGGCCACTAGACTAGCAGGAACTGTCTAACAGTACAGTCATCGGGGACTCAGGGAATCAGGAGGGGGTGCCACTAGACTACAAGGGCTATCTTTACTACCATATACCGGCGGATGTGGCTACAGGGCGGGGGATGCCCCAGGATCCCCACAGCACACGTCATGCTGTGCAGGGCGCCAGGCACAAGTCGCCGGCCTGCCTGCGCAAGGCATGCAAATAAGGCCAGAATGACATGCAAATGGCCCCATTTGTGCCTTGCATATATTATGGCCTCATCTGCATGCCCCCGGCTGAATAATACTTGTGCTGGTGCATCCCCGTGCTACCTATCTGTTGCTTGTGCTGGCATAGTGCCACTGCGCCAGGTGCAGTATGTGCGCTGTCCTTGCCATATTCAACTGTGCTGCACCATGGCACCGTTGAATATCGCCTGGTCCTGGCCCCGGCACATCCCAGTTGCGCTGCGCCCAGGCTTGGGCCCCTGCCAGGCACAGTCTGAATATCTGGGCCCCTGTTTGCAAAGTCTGTTGCTACCTAAATGCACATACTTCGATTAACAAGCATGATAGGACTAAAATGTTTACACTCCCCATGTAATACGTGTGAACGTATCAGATTTCTGGATTATACCTATACATTTATAAAAGCTAAATGATCTATCATCTACCCCCACATGACCAGGTTTCAGCCAGTCAAAAGGCAGCACTGACAATGTTTTCCACACTGTCTGCATGTAAATTCCAGAGTCCAATGACTACTGAAAGTATTTTCCTACTTGTGAAACACAGCTTTAATACATGACCTCCAGTCCTTCCATGATCACTTAGTTCTCAGAACTCTTTATTGTTTATGTAACCACCCAGTCCCTTGGGGTTACTAGAATCCTATCAGTATTATTGTTAGGAAGGCAGCAGGCAGCTGGTAGGGAGCTCATTAGGGGCTCCTTACATAATGACATCACTGTTTACTCAGCTAGCCTGAGGGAAGAAGGATTAGGTCATTCGGAACTCTCGTAGCAGCATAAACCACACTGTGTGGATAGCTGCTCTGGGGAGCTTAGAATACTCAGTTTGAGTTCAGAGTGTTGTTGAGTTAGAGTATGAGTGAGGAGGTGAGAGTGGCAGGACTGCCAGTGAACTCTAAGGAGAGGGCCCAGGATCTCTCACCCTCGTGGAGTTACATTTCCAGCTTCCAGTGAAGTGATGAAGACCAGTGCTACAGCAGGATTTCCTGATTTCTACTCCCAACGAGGTGGAAGGAACCGCTAGTTTTCAGTGGACTCAAGAGCAATCCCCTGAACGTTCTGAGGTGTTTTCAGCTGCCTTGGATAGGACCTGAAAGAGACCGTTTGATCAGCTTTTGATCAGGAGAGTGCCTTTCTTTTTGTTGTTCCATGCCCTGTGGATGGGACAACCTCTGTGAGTACTGTTCTAGGAGACTAGATCGCCACATTTCTTAGGGGATTCAATAGTCTGGAGTATGTGTGCCCACTGATAAGGTTGGATCGCACCTGTCAGTGCCCCTAGTTTCATCCAAGTGAGTGAAATACTGTTAAACTGTTCATCCAAGTGAGTGCAGTTTATTTTCAGGGTCATCCCAGTGAGTGACAAGTTAAAGTGTGGGACCTCTAGCATTTCAGTGAGGAATGGGAGTTTCAATGGTGTAACCCTGAAGAACATCAGAGACTGTCAGTTTGAGCCACGGGTGGGAGGAATGCCATCTAGGTGCTTACAAGGCAGGGCTTCCTGGTTCATAAAGGGCACCAGTTTTACCTGAGCAAAGGTCAAGTTGCAGGTTAAGGTGTGTGACTAAGTTTCACTAATGGGCACCTATGTTTGAGAAGAGTTCCAAGTGTGTGGCTTAGATTCACTAAATAATACTCATGGGAAGGAAATGTTCACGTGCATGGCCAGTGGTCCACTAATTCACCTCTTGGGAATTTTGGGAAGAAGATTGCTCTGTTGTTGTTCATGAACTGTACTGCATGCAAGGAGAGTTTGTGAATTGTATCTGTCCAGCCTGGATTGACCCTTGGGGGTCCATTTCTGCTTTAACTTTCCATCTGTTGAATAAAGCCACATTGCAGAATCCCAGTCACTGTTATGAACATTCTGATTATTGCTTCTGGTTGTTGGATTTACCGGGGCCCCCTCAGCAGGTTAGATCTAGCACATGTCTAGTAGCCTCCATCCAGGACCTGGGTTGTGTCATTTACACAAGGTTCATGTTGTTTTGTTTCTGTACCCCAACCCTCTCTTCCTCTAGAAAATGAGTCAGGTATACATTCTAACGCCAAGGGTGGTACCTTCCTGTTTGTGAAGTAAATTGGTATGCCAGTATATGGGCACCAGTGTTTCCAGATTTTAATTGGGGTGTACACTCTACTTAAAAAGTGGTATGGGGGTTACATTTACTTTAATATAGCCCTTCATTACCTTGCATGCAGTAATCATGTCTTTCATCACTCTCCACTACTTGAGTAAAAATACTCCTAGGACCACCAAAAATCTCCTGCCCTGCAGTCCCACAGTCAATTCTGGTTGTTTTTCACTGTATCCTTTTCAATTCATTTATTTCATGCAGTACTGAAACCAGAACTATTCCAGATTTGCCCTCACGCATTCTGTATAGTGTCAGTATTACATCTTCGGGTCTGCTCAAAATGTTTCTTCATATATTACACAGAACAACATTGGCTTTACTGCTTACAATATCATGGCACAATAATCTGCAACCATTTGATCTTCTGCCACAAATATCCTATCTCTCTTTTATGATCAGCCTTCACTAGGATTGGTAAATGGGAACATAGCACTCGATCGCCTCATCACTTTTGGCAGGACTCAAGTCTCTCAATCTTCTCTATGTTTTGAAAAACAAACAGCACATCTCTCTCTGGCTGCTTCTTTGTAACTGTGTAAACCTTTCACATGCCTTCTGTATCGTGACTGAGGAAGCCCAGGCACGCATACTCAAATGCTCAGGCCTGCAGCTCTGGCTCTCCTTTTTATTCGAGGGCAAGCTGCCAACTGACTAGTTTTGGAACTGCCCTCAGAACTTCACTGGGGAAGGCGGTGTTCAATTGGCGAAGGGGGCTATCAATCAAAAGAATTCATATGCAGAACATGCACTCAATGCTCTATTGGTTGAGTGAAAGGAAGCCAAGCAGTCTGTAGTCATCCTCCCAGAATTCTCTTTGTGTACAGTCCAAGATCCCTGCTGGTGAAGTCTGGGGACAACAAGATGGCTGCCCAGTGGCAAAGAAGCACAGGCTCCAATGAAGTCATTAGTTTAGGGCTACTGCCCCTGGTTAAAACAAAGTGACTTGCAGTTGTTATAAGCACCATTGTGCTCTGTGTTACAGTCTGTTGCTTGTGGTAACAAGGGGAACACTTAGCCTGCCCCAAGCACCAAAGTGCACTCTATCCAGTCCCCTGCCAAGCTGACAGTACTCTGGGCTGGCGGGAGCAGAAGGTGGTGGGAGGCGGTACCTAACTCCAGAGAGCCAGCAAAGGTAAGCCCCATCATATGTGTGTGTGTGTGTATATTTACATGGGTCACAGACCAGATCAGTAAATGCTGAACCAGCCCATTTGCCCACACAGGCTGGACTGGCAATATTCGCACAACTTGCGCCCAGTCTGGTTGGACCAGCCTTTTCAGATTTTACTGATCTAGTGCAGATCTAGCGGTCCAGTCTGCACTCATACTCATCGAAGTTCCTGGTGTGGGCCTAGGACTCACAAATTCAATGCCCATATCTGTGTAACTGGCTCAAAAGACAGCACACTCACCTCTGGGGGCAACAGACTGAAAGGTCATAGGTTCTAGCCCTACACCAAGTACTTGTTGAGTTGGGGGTAATGTTCGTGTTACAGACATTGCAGGGCGACGCTTGCACTGTTAGATGCTGTCCTCTGGATGAGACAAAAACTGAGGTGCCTTCTGCCCATACCTAACGACTAATGTCCAGGTGGAATTTAAAGTTCCCAGTGCCCTTATCAACCAGCAGGAGAGTAAACACAGTTCTTTTGAACAATAAATGTGGGGTTTGAAAGGTTGGAGTTACTGTACGTGTGGACATCTGAGACTAAAGGATCCTATAAACATGTATCCTGAAAATGAGATTTTTATGTAACAAAAACACTCCGGAACAGTAGTTTCTTACCTAGACAGTGCCATTTTATTCTTAGGTTTTACTTCGATACCTTGATCTGAATTATTACCGTCTACACGTTCCTCAACGCAGCGCTCTTCTTCCATCATCCCAGTAACTACACACCGTTCCTTTGGCTCAGAAACCCACGTGTGTATGTTTGGGTAGGTGAAAGCTGCCGGTGTCACGCCAGATCAGTTCCGGAACCATGAATGATGCCTGACGATTAAAGCGCATGCGCGGGTAGATACGATGCATGCGCATACGGCCCTTGCATAGCGCCGGAACGGAAACCGCATAATCAGTCATGCCGGAACGGTTCCGGGAACGTAAATGGTACCTGGAGATCCCTGTTGCTGGAGTAGTTCCTTACGCTATTATTAACTTTTTTTACAAGTTTGCCGCATAACAGCTGATCGAGGATTGCATAACTGGGTACATTAATTCGTAGGAATTTAGCAGGAACCTCTCCATTGTTGATCAGTTGTTGCAGCTTATCCCGGAGAGTGCTTGCTCCGGTAACATAAAATAATACATAAATAAACATCTGAATTGTTAATTTATTATTGATGATATTCCTTCTTTGGTGGTTCCAGTCGTTTGCATCAGACATTCACAGTCACTCAATTGGGAGTGTGTTGTACATATGTTCATTCCATACCTCTCAACCTCTTGCCTCATGAATCAGGGACAAGGCTTAAAAAATCAGGGACAAAGACTCAAAATCAGGGACACATCTTAACAAGCATTTGTCAATGCCGAATGTTTGGTTGCTGACATTGGCACTGGTAGTGTAGAAGTTACAGAGCTGCATAATAGGAATGGCAGTGAAGTATTGAACTGAAGCCAACCCCACCATCACCCTGCAGAGAGTGACAGGCATTGGGGTGTGCCTTTGGGTCGTCAGGCATAACGACCACGCCATTTCACCACACCCTACCCTGCACACACTGACAAGTGTCACTGTGTCTTGGGGTCTTTGGCCCTTATGTGCACCCCATTCCGTCAGGAAATACGGTGAGGTGGGTGCGGTATAGGAGAATGGGGTGAAGTTTGGGCCCGAAGAGTCTGAGGCACACCTTGATGCCTCTCACTGGCAGCAGGTGTGGATGGGTGGGGTGGAATGGTATGAGCATTACAGGCAAGAATCGCAAGTCGCACTCGATGCCCGTCATTCTTCAGGGTGGAAGCGCAGGTCGTGGAAACCCTAACGCCAGGCATTCGCTGGTGTTTTCAATTCAAATTTTCAACATGGTTTTTTGTGACCCCACCTCATGAACAGTGGCAATATCAGTTTGTTAGTCAAAACTGCTTTTTGTACTAGCGACTACGGCATTTGGCAATTATTAGGTGCAAAACACATTCAACAGGATGTGAAAATGACAGCGTACTGTTCATGGGGAGGTGTAATGGCAATGTTGAAAATCTGCTGTGAAAATCTTAAAAAACTGGTGAAGCCAATGAAGCAGAGAAACCGCTGTGCAACGCACACCTGTAATATAACTAGTTTGGGGATTTTTTTTTGTGCAGATTGTTAACACAGGCATTTTGGGACCTCCAATCATGAGCAGTGTCAGTGTGATTTTCTTTATCTGTCCCGAACAATGATTTCCCACAGCGACCACGCATTTCTGTGCTGAACGTGTGAAAACACATTTCGACCATGTTGTGGAAAATGACAGCTGTACTGTTCTTAAGGAGGTGTGGAAAAATGCCACTAGTGAAAATCTGGACTGAAAATATTACAACTTCATGAACTTACGAGAGTGCATGGAAACTGCGCAAAGCTCACTCGTAACACAGTCATTTTATGGAGTTTTGTCACCAAATTTTCAACATAGCCATTTTAAGACCTCTACTCATGACTAGTGTCACTGTGATTTTCTTAATCTGTCCCAAACATTGTTTTCGTACACCGACTGTACCATTGTGCGCTATATGTGCGGAAACACATTTTGGCGTAGATGTGAAAATGGTAGCAGTACTGCTCAAAAGGAAGTGCGGTAAATGGCACTGTTGAAAATCTGTGTGCAACATTACAAATTCAAGAAACTTGCAAGAAGGCATGTGAAGAACTTTAACGCAAGCGCCCTAAAACAGTACTTTGGGAATTTTTTCACTAAATTAACATACATTTTAACACCTCTGCTCATGACCAGTGTCACTGTGATTTTCTTAATGTGTCCCATATATTGATTTCAAGACACCGACTGTGCCATCTATAGCGCTACATGGGCGGAAACACGCTTTGGGTGAGATGAAAAATGACAGCTGTACTGCTCATAAGGAGGTGTGGTAAAAAGCAATGTTGAAAATCTGGAGTGAAAATAATTGAAAATTCGCTGAACTTACGAGCATGCGAGGAACTGCGCAATGCACACTGTGAAAACAGTCATTTTTAGAATTTTTTCACCAGATTTTCAACATAGGCTTTTTGAGAGCCCACCTTATGAACACTGGCAGTCGCCAGCACTGGGTCCCAAAGATGATTCTGTGCAGTGAGTGCAAATCACCCTTCAGGCCCGATTAACGCCATGACAGTGCAAGAATTCTTGAGGAGGGTCTCAAAACCCATGTTGAAAATTTTGTCCAAAATTCCCAAAATGCTCATATATGCAAACAAAGTTGAAAAACCCTATTTATTCCATTATACAGCTTACCGCATTTCCTTGGTTCGCGGCGGCTTTGAAGAGTGCAGGCGTGTTCGGTCCACTGATGATCGATCGCGCGAGCTCGAGGAGTAGAGAAGTATGGGGGTGGGGGTGGTGGAGGCAGGGTGCGGTGGGTGGGTGCAGGCTGTGGGGGGCAGGGAGACTGCGTAGGGAAGGTTTTCTTCTTACAGGTTTAGATGACACGGACATTTGCCACGCTAGTGAGCTCCAGCGTGGCAGCTGAAAGACTGTTTGGTGCTGGAGCCGACGGGGATTGGGCATCCTGTCTGGCCATAATATCTTTGCCACGCTGGGTGGGCTTCCAGCGCAGGCACATGGAAAGCTTTTGGGGGCGGAGCCAATGGGGATTGGGCACCTGCTGGCAATGACAGTTCTTGCCACATTGGGTGGGCTCCAGCGTGGCACCTGGACAGCTTGATTGAGCACCCCGTTGTACGACCAGTGTGTGCGTGGGGGAGGGAGGCGATCAGCACGCAATATGCGTGCTTGCTATGCAGTAGGGGAGCCTGCTCACTGAAGCAGAGCTCTCCTTTCAACTGTATGCCACTGCATTTTCCTGCTGTCATAGATAGCTGCAGCAGTGATTGGTGCACTGCGACCTCACCTGCAAACACACTGACTGAACTGGAAGAGGCTGACACACCTCTAGAAAACTCGTATGATGGCACTATGTTTCTTGCCCATGCATGCAAGCAAACATAAAAATTGGTAGTATTCACTCAGAAAGCTGATAGAATCAAGGGATGTGTGTTGAGATGCATTTTCTGAAGAACAATAAGTCTATAACTTTAAAGTCTGACATTATTTTATGATTGCAATACCCACTGTTCTGTCACAAAAGCACAAATTTTATGAGGGACAGAGGAAATTTTTGAAGCAAAATCAGGGATGTCCCTGAAAATCAGGGACAGTTGAGAGGTATGGTTCATTCTTCTCAACCTCTTGCCTCATAAATCAGGGACAGGGCTTAAAATCGGGGACAAAGACCCCAAAATAGGGACACGTTAAAAATTGGTAATATTCACCCAGAAAGTTGATAGAATAAGGGGATTAGTGTAAGATGCATTTTCTGAAGATTAACAAGTCTGTAACTTTAATGTTTGATATTTTTGCTTACAATCTCCACTGTTCAGTCATAAAAACACAAATTTTATGGGGGATAGAGGAACATTTTGAGGCAAAATCAGAGACAATTGAGAGGTATGCATACGTTGTTTGCTGTCCCTGCACATGTCATGCAGCATGGGAGAGACACGAGGTGAGATTGCCACCTCTAATCTCCTCCATCAAGCAGTTGGTCATCAGATTGCAGTGCTGGGGGAAATAGGTTCACGCAGCAATTAAATGTAAAGCTGGTCACATATATACCGATACCACATTGTGTTGGGTTTCACCTACCCAGGTGTAGTATATTACTAAGTGGTAGGTGGTCCCACCTTTTGAAATTTTAATTGGTATTGTAGGTAGATCAGTAAGGTGCTGCTGCAAAGTTTGACAGCATTTTGAAGGTAGCTATTTACCCAGTTGAGGGCAGACCCACATGCTATTCATCAGAAATACAGTTTTGCTATTGCAGCTCTGCATGTACTCTGTCCCTTGCATATGCAATCTCCTGCTTCAAATGCCAGACTGATATTTCATCAGTCTAACTTGGGGTGGTCTTTCAGTTGTGGGAAGTGCACCACTATTCAGGCATGGTGGGGCATTGGTCATAGAAAATGTGGGGAGGGATGCAGCTTCCAGGTGGTGTTGCTAATAGACCTGTAACTGGCCCCGCCCAGAAATCAAAATGAAAATTAGCCAGGGAGTAGGGCGAGGGTCTCATTCAGTTGTTCGAGGCTCTGTTAGGGCAGGAATGCTGACTTGTTTAATACAGTGTGTGTGTGTGTGTGTGTGAGATCATCCTCCGGAGGAGGCTGCAGTGTTTGGAGGTGCAGTGAGGGGCAGACACAAGGCTGATACAGTCTCGTGAAAGTCGGGTATGGGCCCTACTACCACTCCCTCCCCAGAGCACAGCTCATTTATAGGGGAACACCTGCCCTGCAGTTGGAGGAAGGGGCTTCATGTGCAGCTCATTTAGTTCTATCCACTAATGCAGCCACAGAGCAGGGAAAAAGCATAGGTAGGTCTCAAATAGGAGTACAGCATCCACAATGAATTGCTGATTAGTGTGATAGGTGGATATTGTGGAGGGCCTTCAACTGGAATATATCAGGTAAAAGTTCTGTTAGAGGTTGGGCTAAGATTAGTTAATTCTACCTGTTGTAGGGCTAGTTAATTATGGAGAGGCTGTATAGGTAGTGTGGACCATGGTAGGATTGTTGGGAAAAATGGCTGGACAGCAATGCTGGATGAATATACTGTGAAGCTGAGGGCGCCCAGTATGCCACAGGCTAAGGAGGCTCGAGGAAGAGGTTCAATGGCTTGACAGGGAGCTGGAGAGGTTGAGGGATGAGGGGAGGATTGCGTTGGTAGGAGGGCAGACATCTGAGAGTATTGTGGGGGCACCACAGAGAAGGAACAGTGGGTCAAGGGAGGGGGGAGAGGGCAAACTAGACAGGAAGCCAGCTGACGAAGGGTGGACTCTAGTGGGACCTAGAAAAAGAGGAGCAGCAGTAGGCAGGAGAAAGCACATAGTAAGGCAAAGAGGATAGGGAACATATTTATTTTACTAGCAACACATGGGAAAGAGGATGCAGGAGGTGATTACACAAGGGATAGCACTCACAAAGAAGAGGGTGTGAGGGGCATTACTAGTGGAGAGATTGAGCATGGTGTGGCAGCGGGAGGGATAATACTCAGAGAGGTGAGGAGGGAGAGAGAGGTTGGCAGTCAAACAGGAGATTGGGGAGGGGTCTTAATTGGGAGGATGGCTCCAAAATGAAACCTGGTGGGGGTGACGGGCACAAGGAAAGAGGAGGGGGTGTACTGGTGTTGGGGGACCCATACTGGAAGGGATCAGATGGGGCAGCAAGGGGGAGAGGTACAGTCGGATATGGGTGGAGTTCATACCAGGATTAAAGTCAGATATGGCAGGACAGGCAATCCTAAGCTGTGTAAATAGGGGTAGGAGGAAACCACACATTGTGGTACATGTGGGGACGAATGACGAAGCGGGGAAACGGTGGAGGTAATAAGGGAGAGGACTGAGGATGTGGGAAGGTTGTGCGAGGAGACTGGGGAGTCTGTGGCCTTCTCTGAAGTGCTCCCAGTACCCTGCGCAAGCACAGTGAGAAAGCAGAGGATTAAAGAGTTGAACATATGGTTGGTAGAATGGTGTTGAACTAAGGGGTATTGGGCAGCTGGGGCAGTACCTGGGATAATAACAGCCTGTTTGCAAGTGATAGGCTGCATCTGAGTGGGGAGAGGAAGGAGGTATTAAAGCAAGGACTGGGGAGGTATATTGCAATAAGGGTGGATTTAAACTAGATGGGGATGGCAAATGGACAGTAGGTAGGCAGGTATCCGATAGAGTGGAGTCACAGCCTACCCCACAGGCTAGCAGAGAAGGACCCGGGGTGGCCAAAAAAGGAGGAAGTAGAAGGGAGGTGATGGAGGCTACTGAAGGGAAGGGGGCATTATGGAGGGTGGTCTCACTGAATGCAAGAAGCCTAGAAAACAAATCCACTGAGCTACAGGCACTCTTAGCAGTGTGGAGGGTGGATATTGCAGCTGTTGCAGAAATGTGGGCAACTGAGCACCAGGACTGAGATCCGGCAATCCCAGGATACAAATAATACAGGAAGGACTGTAAGAAGGGGAGGGGGTGGGGTAGAAGTCTATGTGAGGTACGGGATCAAATGCACAAGGGACGAGGGAGAAGAAAGGAGCACAGAGGCTATCTGGCTGCAGCTCCTAGACTCGAGGGGTAGGAAATTGAGGTTTGGGGTGGTATACAGGCCTCCGTCCCAGTCTGAGGAGCTTGACAGGGAGTTAGCGGGACAAATCAAAAAGGTATGTAGAAAAGGGAAGGTGGTCATCGTGGAGGATTTCAACTTGCCAAGGGTTGACTAGAGCATTCCGGTCACCTCTAGTGCTAGGGAGCAAGTACTCCTTGACGCGATCCAGGAGGGTCTCCTGACACAGCTAGTTACTGTACCTACTAGGTTAAAGAATGCTTTAGATCTGGTATTGTCGAATGGGGAGGCAGTAAGGGAAATAAAGGTAGAGGACCCACTAGCTGACAGCGATTACTTAACGGTGTGGTTTAATATCACGATGTGCGGGGAGCCAGAGAAATCAGTTACTCGGGTGGTAAACTTCAGGGGGGGCGAACTTTGGTAGGATGCAGGACATACTGAAAGGAAAACAGGAGGGCATGAGGCAGGAGATGGATGTGGAGCAGAAATTAGATATTATTAAATGGGGGTTACAGAGGTAACAGAAGCATGCACCAAGGCACAGAGTAAGAGGAACAGAGCAAGACAACCATGCTGGTTGAACAGCAAGGTTGTAGATGTGGTGAGGGCAAAATGAGTGGCGCACCAGAGGTTTAGGAGGACACGGAAGGAAGTGGACAGGGAGGAATATGCAAGATGGTCCAGAGAGGTGACCGGAAAAGTGAGAGAAGCCAAGGCCCAGAGGGAGCTGAGATTAGCATGGGGAATTTAATGGGGGACTTTTTCAGATACATCAGGAGAAAAGGAAGTGCAAGAAGACAATAGCGAGGATAAAAAGGGTTGGGGAGTGGACGTGAAAGGGGAAGGTGCAGGTAGAAGTACTAAATGAATACTTTTGCTCAGTGTTCACGGAAGAAAGGGGAGGGACTGCTACCAGCATGGGCTGGGATGGTGGGGACAGGGGGAGGATGCGACAGATGGAAGAATTGAGGCAAGTAGAGTCCTAGAGGGACTGAGGGCACCGAAGGTAGACAAGGCATCAGGGCCGGATGGTATCCACCCCAGGGCGCTGAGGGAGATGGCGGAGGTGTTGACGGAGTCTCTGGTGGATCTGTACAGCACGCCACTGGAGTCCGGATGTGTGCCACTGGACTGGAGGATGGCACATGTAGTACCATTACACAAGAGCGGGCCAAGGGATGAACCAGGTAATTATCAGCTGGTAAGTCTCATCTCCATAGTGTGCAAACTCATGGAAATGATACTAAAGGAAAGACTGGTGTCGTACCTGGAGGACAATGGCCTCCAGGATGTGAGGCAGCATGGGTTTGTTTTAGGGAAGTCTTGTCAAACCAACCTTATACAGTATTATGACTGGGTGACAGGTGAGCTGGATAAGGGTCATGCAGTGAATGTTCTTTACTTGGACTTTAGCAAGGCCTTTGATTCGGTGCCTCATGGGCGGCTTGGAGAGAAGCTAACTGGGGTAGGGGCCAAAATGATGAACTGGATTATAAGCTGGCTGAGTGGCAGGCTGCAATGGGTGGTGGTGAGAGGGGAGCTCTCAACTCAAAGGCCGGTGATGAGTGGGGTGCCACAGGGCTCTGGAGTTGGGGCCAGTATTGTTTGGGCACTTCATATCTGACATTGCACACGGGGTGGTGAGCAAGGTAAGTCTGTTCACTGAAGACACCAAAATCGGAGCAGTGGTGGATGGAGAGGAGGAATGGAAGCAGCTGCAGGGGGACCAACGCAAGGAGGAGTGGTCAGAGAGGTGGCAGCTGGGGTTCAATGCAAATAAGAGTAAGGTTATGCACTTTGGGGTGAAGAACCCAAGGAGAGAGTACTGGCTGGAGGGGTTAATCTGGGGATCACTGAGGAGGAGAAAGACCTAGTGGTAATGATAACAGGGACCATGAACAACACTGCCCAGTTCAGGAGAGCGGTTGCAAACACGAAAAAATGTTTGGATGCATAGCGAGGGTTTTTTCGTCCAGGCAAAGAGAGGTGATCTTGCCCCTCTGAAGGTCGCTGGTAAGGCTGCACTTGGAGTATTGTGTGCAGTTTTGGAGGCCATACATAAAGTGTGATATCAGGCTACTGGAGGGGGTGCAGAGGAGGGCAACAGAGATGATATGTGGAATGGAGGGGAGGGACTATGACAGCAGGCTGGGAGACCTGAATATGTACAGCCTGGAGGATAGAAGGGACAGGCGGACATGATAGAGACATTCAGGTATCTGAGGGAATCAATAAGGGGCTGGGGGTCTTTAAGTTAAGGAGGGGAGGGTCACCAGGGGCACAGGCTAAGAATAGAGGGGAAGATTTAGGAAGGAAATGAGGAGTCACTATTTGAGAGATAGGTAGTGGCAAATGGAATGCCCTACCAGAATGAGTGGTATCATATAAATCTGTGAATAGCTTCAAAAGGGCATGGGACAGGGAACAGGTGAGAGTGAATGTGGGGTAGGTGGGGGGTTTTAGTGGGATGACAAAGGGAAGGGGGGTGGGTCAGCTGCAAACTAGGGGTGTTGGCTGCACACTCAAGCAGACTTAGATAGACCGGGTGATGTGTTTCTGCTGGCACATTCGTATGTTCCCCTACGTGGGTACCACTGGGTGATCAACAGAAAGAGACAGACACAAGAGAGTCAATTTCAACAATAGTTTACTGAATTCTAGTTAGAACAAAATGAGCATGAGGGTAGGGAGGGCACCTATACTAAAACGGGAAGGGAAGGGACGACTTGCCCCTTTAAATATCAGTGAGCCTAACCTGCCCCTCTCGATAACAGTGGGCTTAAACTGCCCCTCTAAATAGCTGCGGGCCTAACCTGTCCCTCTCAATAGCAGTGGGCCTAACCTGCCCCTAGTACCACTGGGCCTGGTGCCCTACTTCTTACTGGGCCTGGTGCCCTAATTACCACGGGCCTAGCTGCCCTTTACTTTGCTGGGCCTCGTGCCCTAATTACTACTGGCCAGGCTGCCCTTTTACTCCGCTGGGCCTCGTACCCCAATTACTACCGGGTCTGGCTGCCCCTTTACTCTGCTGGGCCTCTTGCCCCAATTACTACTTGGCCTGGCTGCCCCCTTTGCTCTGCTGGGTCTCGTGCCCCAATTACTATGGGCCTGGTTGCCCTTTTACTTTGCTGGGCATTGTGCCCCAATTACTACCGGGCCTAGCTGCCCCTTTACTCCACTGGACCTGGTCTGCCCTAACTAGCTGGGCCTGGTGCCCTACTTACTACTAGGGCCTGGTGCCCTTTAGTACCATGGGCCTAGTGCCTTCTGTTTACTGTGGGCCTGGTGCCCCTCTTAAGTGGGCCGAGTGTTGCCCTTTTAATCCCCAGGAGGCAGGGCCCCTTTTGATTCTTTGGCTCAGGGAGCTTGCTGTCACTCCTGTCCCATTTTCTCTCCCCTTGTCCCGCCCCTCATGCATATTCATTAGGCCCTACTATCTGGCCTGGCTCCCAGCTCATCCTGTGGGCATCAATACTTTCCTCGCCCCTTCTGCATATGTAATAGGCAGAGTCCTGGTTCCCTGACCCTCCTTCGGCGTTCAGCCACTCCTAAAATCGCCAAATGAAATGTGCCTATTTTTAAATGAGACAGACAGTCCTGGAATTGAAATGTGGCAGTCAGCACATGAAGATGTGCTGCCGCCGGCTCACCGCTTCTCGGGAAAACCAGAGACTGGATCGGGAGGTGGGAGGCATACAGGCAGTGGGAGGGGATTTACAGGCAGCGCGGCGGACATCTGGGAGGACCTCTGGAAGGCTGACGAATAAACTGAGGATGTGGCACTGGCAAAGCCGCCACCAATGAGGGACTGGGGAAACTTTTAAAATTAACTAATGGGGGTACAAATCAAATAAACATAGGTGCTCTCCACCCAACGACTGCACCAAACATTAGTTTTCTTCTTGTGCCCCGATGGCACCATTGACGACATCGCACAGCTTCTGGGCAGTCTTCAGCAGCCAAAGAAGAAGCAGGCATGCTAGCAAGCCTGGAGGGACGGCTTCAACTACCAGGTAAGCCTTTTTCTGGTCCCCTCAGACCTGCTGCATCCTCTCCTCTCCACAGCTACCAGGCACTCCCCAACAGTCATTCGCTCCTCTAACTGTCTCAGAATTCCTACCTCCCCCCACCCCAGTTCCATCACTACAAGTCACAAGCCTCCCTATTTAAAAAAACTCCTGCTCGTGACTTTTATCGCTTACAACTGTACATGTTGCGGCTCACCAGCTCTCAAGAGTAGCATTAAAATAAATTTGCTGTTGCAAAATTTCCTGTTACAGATCATAGAAGTGTAACGGCAGAAAGGACCCACAAGCCCACCCAGTCTGCCCAGTTGTACACCTATCTGCTAGGACGTGTCCCCAACCCCCCAATCCTTAACATTCCCTGTGCCTGTCCCATGCCCTTTGAATCCCTCTACTGTCTCATCACCAATCACTGCCTACCGCCAATTTCAAGCTCATGGGCCTGTAATTTCCCACCTCCTCCCTCCCTCCCTCCCTTATGCAGCAGGACCACATTTGCCTGCCTCCAGTCTTCCGGTACCATCCCAGTCTACAGAGACATACTGAAGAGTGCAGTCAGTGGTGTCACCAGTATTTACTTTAGTTCCCTTAACACCCTTGGGTGCACCATATCTGGTTCCATCGCCTTGTCCACCTTCAATCAGCCTAGTTCTCCCAAAATTCTCCACCTGGAATGGACTCATATCCACCTCACCCTCCCCGGCCATTGATTTTTCCCACTTTTCTGCCTACGTCTTCTACCTCCTCCCAAGTGAACACAGAGCAAAAATAGCTGTTTAGCGTGACCAGTTTCTCTCTATCCCCTTGTATCAACTCCCCCTTGTTTGTTTTTAACTGGAGTATTCTCTGTCTAGTCTTCCTGCTTTCACTGATGTTCCAAAAAGAAGTGTTGTCCCCTTTTTTATCCCTCTAGATATGCACTTCCCCGTTTGTGCCTTTGCCCTCTTTACCTCTACCCCTGCTTCTCTCTGGCTCACTTGGTATCTTCCCCAGACCACTTCTGCCTGCGTTTTCTTGAACTTCCTGAAGGCTTTTTTTTTTGCCTTTACCTGTTTTGCTACCTCCCTAGTGTACCACAGAGGTTTCCTCCTCCTCTTATTTTTACTTGCTCTCTTGGCGCAGAGGTCAGTTGCCTCCACAATAGCGTCATTTATCCTTCCCCACATTTCCTTCATGTCTGTCAACTCATCCACACCCTCCAATGCCCTTTCCACCCCCCACCATTTTCCCAAAATACGATCTCTTAAAATCCAGCACCCTCAGCCTAGACCGGTGAACCTCTGCAGTGTTCCTTATTTTGAACCTTATTGTGTTGTGGTCACTCGTACCAAGGTGTTCACCCACTGATACATCTCCTACCCTATCCCCATTTGTCAGGACTAAATCGAGAGTAGCTTCTGCCCTGGTTGGCTCGCTGACCAGCTGTTTTAATATGGCCACTGTGTTGTGTTCTACTTTTTTGCATTTTTTTGTGGAGGGATGAGCACTCACTGCTGACAATGGCACGCAATGCGCCCACTCGCATGCTGTACAGTGGTCCGCTGCTCCTCCGTGCCCCAAACATGTGGGACTCGGCATGCCAACATTTAGCCTCTACTAGGTGTCTGTCAAATGCTGGACCATGGTCCTCATCCTGTCTTGTAATGGAGAACTGAACACTGGAGGCTCGACCCTCTACCTCCCTGGGTGATCCTCTCGTCCCGCAATCATGGCTTGTCAGCAATGAAGGAGATAAGGCATGATGTCTCAGCCCTCCACGCCACTGGGCCGGTGTTATACTGTTTTACTTGTACATAAATATGTAACAAATCTAACTTAATACTTTGTGCTGTAAGTTTATGTACCCATTCTCTTATAATTTGATTACTTTTGTGTATCTGTAGTTTAATTATGTTACATATGTATTTGATCAATAGGCGGTGTCCTCAACAGCCCATGTTAAACATTTGGAAAGGTGGACAAGTCACAGTTCGGGTTTGGGGGGACAGATCACAGTTGGAGTCTGTGCGAGTGTGGCATGTCACAGTTGGACTCTGACTTTGGGGAGGGTTGGGGTAGGTCCAGGTCACAGCTGATATTTGGCTAGGGAGGGATAGATGATGACTTGTTTCAGTGGTGGGTAGGGACACCTGCTTATTGACTGTTGTTCCTGGGTTGTGAGGTAGGGCTACTGACTCTTGATCCCGTGGTATGAGCCTTGTGATTCTTCAGTACTGGTAGCCCCTCACTCAATCTGTCCTCCTTTTTCACTACATATGGGCCCCTCCATCTGGCTCATTGTCTTTCTCCTGAAGGCACTGGTCTGTTCTTATCCTCAATTAAGAAGGAACAGAATTATTCATTTAATATCTGTGCTTTTCCTCCATTATCATCCTCCAAGTGTTCACCACCCTCTCTGTGAAGAAGTGCTTCCTGACCTCCCTCTTAAACCTCACACCCTCCAGATTAAGAATGTGTCCCCTCATGCTATGGTGGTCACTCAGCTTGCATAGACTCTCCTTATCAACCTTATTTATCCATTTCAAGTACTTGAAGGTCCCAATCATGTCCCCCCCCCCTTGAATTTAGAGCACAATAAGTCATAACCATACACTATATAGGGAAAACTAGATGGGCAACTATGCACAACCAGTGTTCTGCCATAGAGGCTGTCTGATTCCTCCTCACCTCGACAGTGATGCTCGAGAGGTCTGTGGGAATCAGAATCCAGAGGTGGCAGAGCACACAGGCTGTCCATTAACTAGCTGGTGGTTCATTAAGGAAGGAATACTGGTTGCTACAGAGGAGTGCATTAGGCTCAGGGGGAAGAACACAAAGGCTGAAGCACCCAGCTGGTTCAGTTCTTGGGTCGTCCAGGCAGTAAGGGAAAAGAGGTTAGCCTATAGAAAATTCAGGAAGACCAAGAGAGAGATGGAGAGGGAAAATTACCTAAGGTTAGCTAGTGAGGCAGGTAAGGAAGTCTGTCAAGCTAAGGCACAGAAGGAGCTAAAGATAGCTGAAGGAATTAGTTCAAGTTCAAGTTTATTTCACCAAGAAAACTTCATTAAGCAAGCTCATTTAGAAGGAGGCCCTACTAAGGACAAAACAGTAGCAAGATATAATGACAATGTAGAGGTGGACAAATCATGGTACAGGAAAACGCAACTATACAATCAAGGAGAAATTACATGAATGGAACAAACAGTGGTGTAATAATAACAATTATGGCAATTCATCAGTTCAAATGGATAAATTATAATTGAATTGGACGGACAGAAAGAGCTTATTGCAGGGATAAATTTGCATAGCTTAAGAAGACATGCTAGCTAGCATGGCAGTGGCAGACATCAGTAAGGCATTTGTTGATCAAGGTTTTAAGGAAATTGAAAGAGACTAGTTCAGAAAGCTTATGGGAGGATTGTAGTTTGTTCCAGGCTGTAGGGATGGCGTAGCTAATGGCAGCTTTACCGAAGCGGGTGCGAAACTTAGGTCCAACTTGCAAGATAAAATAATTTTTCCTAAGCAAGTAGCAACTATAAGAACCACAATATAGGGAAAAGATATATAGGGGGACATTGACTCAGAAGCATTTTATATGCCCAAGTGCAGCTATGACTGATTCTCTTGGAGGAAAGGGACGACCAGCACATCGCAGAATAAAGTCGCAATGGTGAGTTCTGGGTGGTGCAGTATAAAACAAATGGAATGGTGAAAAAGAACATCTAATTTGTGCAGGTTAGAGGTTGAACAGCAACTGTATATAATGTTGGCGCAGTCAAGAAGGGGGAAGGAACATGGCTTGGACTAGTCTCTTCTGATGTCACAGGGGAAAAGGTATTTGTTCCTATAGAAGAAGCCCAGCCTAGTTTTTAACTTTTAAGAGAGGGCTTCGAGGTGTGCGGTGAAGAAAAGGTTGTTGTCTAGCCAAAAGCCTAGGTATTTGAACTTGTCCACGACCTCTAGAGTATCTCCTAACAGGGTTATAATGGATGCTGCAAGGCCAAGATTTAGTAAAGAAGTTGGGGAGTTTCTGGGTAAGGAAAACATCACCTTTGTTTTTTATGGTGTTTAATAGGAGTTCAGACTGTAAAAGTTTGAGTTGTAATTGATGAAAGTCTGATTGTAAATCAGTGCAAACGTCTGATAGGGAGGGCTTCGATAGGTAAAAGACAGTGTCGTCTGCGAAGAAATGTAGTTTGGCTTTATGTATATTGTTGCTTAGAGTGTTGATATAGATTGAAAACAGAACAGGGCCTAATATCAATCCCTGTGGAACATCTTGTGCAAGCGGTGAGGGAGAGGAAAGGAGTCCATCTGCTTTAATGTGTTATAATCTTCCTGAGAAGTAGCTAGAGAACCAGTTTACAGTAGTTACTTAGACCATGCTCCTTAAGTTTAACTGACAGAAGGTCATGGTACACCGTATCGAAGGCTGTACTTATATCAAGAAAAATGGCCCCTGTTGAGTATTTGTGATCTAGGGAGGCAAGCCAATCATTTGTCACTTTTGCAAGGGCAGAAACTGTGCTATGATTCTGCTTAAAACCAGACTGCAGCGGATTGAGTAGTTTCAAGTTTTCAAGATAGTCTCTTAGTTGGGTATTAACTAGTTTCTCCAGAAGTTTGGAGAGAAAAGGCAGGATAGAAATGGGCCTATAGTTTTATAGGTCACATGGATTGCCAGATTTGAACAGGGGCAGTAGGTGAGCTGTTTTCCAGGATGTATTTTGTTTATTGAAATGTTTCACCAGGAGGGCACAATGAACAACAAGTTGCTCGTCTCACAGTGCGACCTGGGGGGAGGGGTTACATAGGGTTGTGAAGGATGATCAGTTACAATAGTATGTGGGTAGTACAAACAATACAACATTGTAAGATTATGCAACACAATGTATTGTACAATGAGCAGTAGAGGAACAGTAGAGGATGAAGGGACTATACCAGAAGCAATTGGCATATTAAATAGATGGTTATTGAAACATAACCTAATTTTATGAATGCAGAATCTATTCCATTAATGCCTGGCTCTTTTTATTATCTACTTTTATGAGCAGGTCCTCTACCTGTTTGAAAGTTATAAGGGAGAGACAGAAGGAACCCTGTATTTGTGGGTTGGTAGAAGCAGCCTCTGAAGTAAGATTACTGATGAATTTTGTGGCCAGAGAGGAGTCAAAGGCTAAACCTGCTGTCGCAAAGTGAGAATTTAATTTTTCTAGTATTATGAATTGATCAGAGGTAGTGGAATATTGGAAATTTATTTTAATCGGGATTGAAGGGGAGCTCTATGACCTTAAACTAATTTTATGATTTTCCAAACCATAAAAGGAGCTGTAAAGGCACAGAGGCAGTAGGAAAGTAGGGGGAAAAAAAAAAGAAGAAAACAGAGAGAGGAAAGACTAGAGTAAGCATAAAAAACAGTCGAGGGGCCACAAATAAGATATGACGGGAGTGGTGCAGTGCAGTGGCTGTGGAACGGCAGTCTTCCAGGAGACATTATGGAGGATGCAGTGTCATCCCATCTGCAGGCACCTCTCTGAGCTGAGGGAGGAGGTTGCTTGTCTCCAGGCTGAGTTGGCCAGGATTCAGGGGACCTCCTCTCCCACCCAGGTACCACCAGGACTGCTGCCTCAGAAGTTGCCAAGAAAAAAGAGCAGTTGGACCATGGTGGGCTCAGGAAGGGTGAGGGTGGTGGAACAGAGGCGCATCCTTCCAGTTGTACCTCTCCACAATTCATGCGCCATTCTGGCAGAGCTTGGTTCCTCTATGGAGGCACCCGCAGTGGAGATCAAGGAGGATGCTGGGAACCTCCACAAAGGAGACCCACAGGAGGGTGGCACAGGATGCCACAGGGGAAGGAAACAACTCCTGGTGGGGGACTCAGTTGTTAGGGAGGTTGAACTGGGGAAGGGGAGAGGGAAGTAAGGTGCCTGCCCGGCACCATGGCTAGGAGGAACAGGGAGCAAATCCTCAGGATCGTGGGAGCAGCTGCATGGGGGATGAAGCTGGACATCATTGTCCACCTAGGGACAAATGACCTGGCTTGGAATGGAATTGGAGCAGTCCAGGGGGAGTTTGTGGAGTTGTGGAGGGGGGCCTTAACAAGTAGCATGCACAGTAACCTCAGAGATGTTGCCTGTCTATGGCATGGGTGAGGCTAGGGTGCTCTGCACCATGGGATTCAATCAGTGGTTGAAAAACTGGTGCAGGGCTCATGGTTTTGACTTCACTGGGGACTGAGAGGGTCCACCTTGAGAGATACAGGCCTATAATGGTGCGATGTGCTGCATCTGTCCAGAAGGGGAACCAGGATCCTAGGTGACAGGTTTAAATGCTTCATTGGCAAACATTTAAACTAGCCAAGGGAAGGCACTGAAAAGTAGAAGGAAAATCCCCCCCCCCCCACAAAATGTGGTAGTTAGCGAGGTAAACTGCAAAATAGAGAAGTCGATAGAAGGGCAGGGGTAAATGGAGAAAAAGGCAAAGGCGGTAAGGACAGGGATGAGGCAAAAAGGGGTAAGACTATCAAAAAATGGAGGGCAGTGAGTACCAACACCCATAGTCTAGGTAACAATCTCCGTGAACTAGTAGCCTTGATGGAAGAAGGAAGCCTGGCTATTGTGGCAGTCACAGAATCATGGTACACAGAGAACCATGACTGGGATGTCAGCATACCAGGGTACACAATCTACAGGAGGGACAGGGAGGGTAGAAGAGGAGGAGGAGTAGCTCTCTACATAAGGCAAAGGATCAAAGCAATGGAACTACTAAGGGTAAACATGGTAAGAGGAGGCAGTGTGGGTCACACTGGAGACAGGAAATGGCACCACAATCTGCACAGTGGATGTATGCAGACCCTCATCTCAGGGGGGGAAATGGACAAGGAAATTATAGAAGGCATCCTTAGGATGGCAGAAAAAGGGGAGAAATTGTTGATGGGGACCTGAATATGCCAGATGTTAACTGGAGAACATGTGCTGCAGCCACATCCAAGAGCAGGTCATTCTTGATGCCCTACAGGGGGCATGCCTCAGACAGCTAGCGACCTAGTGACCCTCGGCCCCAACCTGAATGCTGTGGGGAGCTTCCTTGATTCCTGGAAGTGGGGCTGCATCCTGCAGGTACCCTAGCAACCCTCTTCCCCAACCAGAATGCTGTGGGGAGTTCCGTGGTTCCTGGGAGTGGGGCTGCATCCTGCAGGTGCTCTAGTGCTGACCCTCTACCCCAACCAGAATGTTGTAGGGAGCTTCCATAGTTCCTAGAATTAAGATGGGGAAAAAGGTCCGGACTGGTGGTGCTGAGGGTTGAGGCACTGGATGCCACACCTCACACCACACCGACGACCCGGGTTTGGGAATGCACCCGGTCCACCGGAGGTTGGCTGGGGAGGGAAAGGATTGAGCGTCCATTTGACTGCTCTACTTTCCCGGGGGAGGGTTGGGGTTTCCATCACTCTGTGGCAGCCTTCAGTGGCAATCAGGGGCACTGCAGGAGCGGTGAAATCAGGGGGTGAGGTACGGCAGGTATCGGTACATAGTGCCTGGACGTCATTGCACGTCCGTACCTCCGAAGATGAAAAATAGGAGGATAATGGCAGTTGGCTGAGCAGCCTGATGGCCGGGCCTCTCACCTAGTGGACCTGTCATGGAATTAGATATTAGATCCCGGCCAGCATGAGGGAGTTGGGACCCCTCAGCAGGTACAGCGTGCTAGCAGGATGCGAGTGAGCCTACAGGCTGAAAAGGGTAGAGGACAGCAGCTGGATGTACAGAAGGCTGAGGTGCGAGGAGCAGAAATAAAAGTATAAAAAAAGAAGGGGAAAAAGGCTTTCTTTCACTATATTATGAGAAAAGGTACAAGAAGGATGGGATTGTTAGACTTAAGAAGGGGGAGGAGTGGGTGGAGGATAATGGGGCGGAATGTAGAGATACTAAATGAATACTTCTGTTCTGTCTTCACCAGGGAAAAGGATGGACCAGTGCCTTCAGGAGGGAGAAGAGGAACCGGTGGGGAGGGGAGCACAGATGTAGTGATAGAGGAGGATAGATTGAGGGAGGGGCTGCTTGCATTGAAGGTGGGCAAATCACCAGAACTGGAAAGAGTACATCAATGAATACTAAGGGAACTGGCTGAGGAGCTGGCAGGGCCACTGGCAGGCCTGTTTAATAGTTCACTAAAGTCATGTGTGGTACCACAGAACTGGAGAACAGCACATGTGGTACCCCTCTACAGAAGTGGTCCCAAGGATGACCCAGGGAATTACAGACCAGTCAGTCTGACCTCTGTTGTGTGCAAGCTCATGGAAACCATGCGCCCTCTTGAAGGCTTGTAGCTGAGGTGCTAGGGGCTCGCACTGGTGTTCCCTTTAAATACAACAATTATAATTGATGAAAGATCTTGGAGTCTGTGGTTATTTTTGGTGCACAATTGCTTTGGGAACACCATACTTAGGGAAAAGCTGGTAGAATATCTAGAGGAGCATGGTCTCCAGGATGCGAGGCAGCGTGGGTTAATGGGGGTGAGATCATGTCAAACTAATCTGATTGACTTGTTTGACTGGGTCACTAAGACAGTAGACAGGCAAAGTGGTAGATATCCTCTATCTTGATTTCAGCAAGACCTTCGACCGTGTGCCCCACAAAAGGTTGATCAGGAAGTTGGCGGATCTCAGGATTGGGGATATGATGGCCAGATCGGTGGAAAACTGGCCGAGGGACAGAACCCAGAGGGATGTTGGGGAAGACAGAACCCAGAGGGATGTTGTGGGGAGAGAGTTATCTGGCTCTAGAGAGGTCGCCAGTGGGGTCCTGCAGGGCTCAGCGTTGGGGCCGGTGTTGTTCAGTGTTTTCATTAGTGACACTGGGGATAGCATTAAGGGCAAAATGTGCCTATTCGTGAATGACATCAAGCTGTGCGGGAAAGTGGACACAGCTGAAGGGGTACAGGATCTAGGGGATGATCTGGAAAAGCTGGGGAGGTGGTCTGGGATCTGATAGCTTGGCTTCAATGCCAAGAAGTGAAAAGTTATGCACATTGGAGCCAAGAATCCCAGGATGGAGTACTACCTGGATGGAGTCCAGGTATCTGTATTGGAGGAGGAGAAGGACCTGGGAGTGATGATCACTAGTGACCTGAAGCACTCCATGCAGTGCAAGAAAGCGGCAGCAAGAGCAAACAAGATGCTGGGATGCATAGCTAGGGGGATCAGTAGTAGGAGATAAGAGGTTTTACTGCCCTTGTACAGGTCACTGGTGAGGCCACTTCTAGAGTATGGAGTTCAGAACTGGTGCCCACACCTCAAAAAGGTCATTAACCTGCAAGAGAAGGTCCAGAGGTGGGTTACAAAGATGACAGCAGGTCAGCAGGGTAAGGCCAATAAGGAGAGGCTGAGGGCACTAAACATACTCCGTGGAGGACAGGAGACAGAGAGAGACATGGTTGGGACATTCAAGTACTTGAAAGGGATAAATAAGGTGAGTAAGGAGAGTCTCTTAAAGCTGAGTGGCAACCATAACATGAGGGAGCACAGTATTAAGCTGGAGGGTGGGAGGTTCAGGAGGGAGGTCAGGATGCACTTTTTCATGGAGAGAGTGGGGGACACTTGGAATGCACTGCCGGAAGAGGTGGTCTTGTTGAAGACAGTGAGCAGCTTCAAGAGAGGCTGGGACAGGCATAGGGGGATGGTAAGGATCATGGGTAGGGAGGATGAGAGGAGTGGGGAGGGGCAGGGACAGTAGCTCAAGCTGTGGACCCTCAATACAAGCAGATTAGACAGACCAAATGGCCTTCTTCTGCTGGCTTCTTCATATGTTCATATGTATGTTCATATTTATTATAATGGGGGACTGGGGCTGGGGCAGTCCACTAGACCACCAGGAATATTTTATTTACTGTAATGGGGGATTGGGGCTGGGGTTTTCTGCTAGACCACCAGGAATATTTTATTTATTATAATGGGGATCAGAGCCGGCGCAGTCCACTAGACCACCAGGGATATTTTATTTATTATAATGGGGGCTGGGGCAGTCCACTAGACCACCAGGGCTGTTTTAATTTATATAAAGGTTGTTCGGTGCTTGAGGGGCCGCTAGATCACCAGAGACATATTTTAATACAAGGAGATCAAAGCTTTGGGGGGGTGGGGCATGGCACATTGCTGCAAATTGCTCAGCTCTCCCCGAGGGTGAATTTCTAAGTACCTTTAGACCAGCCCTGGCTGGTCTAATGGCTCTTACAAACTTGCCCTCTGAGTGTGTTTTGAGAATCCCGATTGAGGAGCTTTGGCAACCTGCATCTGCCACAAGTCCCTAGCACCATGCCGCAGTCCATTTTGTGGTGCACAGGTGGTGCACACAGCCTGTGGTTGACGCAGGCTGCCTTTGAGAATCCCTACAGGTGCATCTTTTGGAGCAAGGGGCACTTTGCACTATTCTTTGTGGCACAAGCCCCTTGTGCCATGCTGGGAGCTTTGAGAATTGAGCCCCATGTCTCCTGAGTGCAACATCCTTTGTGTTTTTGACTGAGCCCAAATTTGTTTGCACAAACCTGCCTCCTATCAGTACACAGCCTTTTGTTCTTAGAAAATGAAGGTATCCTGTAGTTTTCCTGTCACCTGGATCCTGTGAGAAGGAGCAGAGTCCAGAAGCTAAACTAAACAATCCCAGGAATCTGTGGAAGACCAGATAAGGTGGCACTGTGACATCAAAACCTGAAAAAAATGGTGAGGTGTGGTGAGACTAGTAAGCCTCATAACTGTGATCACTGGCACTGTGTATACTCAAATCAAGTGTAGGGGTAGGGTGCAGCAGCTGTTTCTACCTCAGAGTGTAAGGTGCCCCTGCCCAGGTGCCATGACCTGCTGTTTAGATGATTGTACCCTTCACTAATGTCACCCCTCTGGAATGGAGTCAGTGTAACCACTGTACCATTAAGAGCATGGGTATATCCCATAGCCCAGTTCCCTCATGGTTGTGAGGATACTCATATGACATGTATACCAATGTTAGCTGCTCACCTTGTTCATTCACAAACTATAAATGGGATTCTGAATGAGGGTAGCTACTGCATATGGCACACATCAATAGTTAGTGCACCCTCGCCCCCCAAGAAAGGGGTAAATATAACAATAAACATTTTTTTAGCCTGGATTGGCTACTTACTAATTTGATTTCAAAAGGAGTGGGGGTCTCTTGGTATTCACCTCAGGGCTCTGCTATGAAGTCTCCCAGCTACCATCGTCGAGGTGGACCACCCATCAGCTGAGTCCCTTCTCCAAACTGCATCTGTCTCAGATGGCTTCCTTTAGGGAAAAAGGAGGGGGCGCTGATGAGCAGCATAGAGTGAAGACCTAGTCTCCCACAGCTCCCGACCTTACAGATCAAATCCGCTTAATTTTGAAAGCATCTTGGCCTAAATCGAAGTTCAAAATGCAGAATAATATAGATACCAACAGTATGGACAAATATTTGGTGGGACGTATCAACCTGTTAAAAATGAACATCTTACCCGGGATCCTTTATATAATGCAGATGCTGCATGTGGGCTTAAATAAGAAGGATATTAAAAGGATGGAAAAGGCTTTCTCAGGGTTCTTGTGGCGGGGTAAGAGACCTAGGGTTAGCATACGTAGGTTGCAGGTGGATGGGGAAAGGGGGGATTAAATCTACCTAATTTACAAAATTATTCTATGGCCATACAATATAGGTTTATAGGTAATTGGGTCAACAGACCCCCAGAGGGGGTTGGCTGAATTTAGAGGAGGAAGTAGGTCTGGTTAGACTCTCGGCCTACCTGGGAAAGGGTGACCATAAGGCCTATACTAGAAAGGTAATCAGGAATCCTGTGGTAGCTTCGGTATTGGAAGGATGGGAACAGATCTTAAGATAGTATATATATTTATATATATGTACTGTGTGTATATATATATATATATATATTATATATATATATATATATATATATATAATATATATATATATATATAGGGGATACATGATGGGCATGAGTGTGCTATGGCAAATATTGTCACTCCTGCAGAGTGAGATATCCAAGCTCACGATGCAGGAGTGACAATATTTGCCATAGCACACGATATGCCCATCATGTATTCGATATATACAATAGGGCCAAGGGTTTCAGAAGTTTTGTTATGCTGTCTTGTGTTCTGTTCCTGTTAATGTGTTTGCTCATTCTGTGTGTGAGCTTTTCTGAATGGGCTGGCAGTGTTATAAACTTTGAGATACACATGAGTGTGTTTTGCAATGCTAAATGAGTTAGTTTTAGATAGGAATGAGAAACATACTTTTGTGAAGCTGTATTGTTTAGCAGTCTGGCTGCAGTGAAGTTAAATGCATCACAGTAATTGTAATGAACTGAGAGGCAGAGTGTCAGAACAGCTGATACTGTTTTCAGTGGTAATTAAGTTAGCTGCAGGCAGAGTGCAGAGTGTTCTGTGAAATTGTGCTCTTTAGGATTCTGGCTGCAGTGAAGCTGAAATTATCACAGTAATTGGGTGAGAATCAGAGTCTGAAGAACAAGTGAGAGTGTGTTTCAGTGGTAGTTGAGTTAGCTGCAGGCAGTAGTTTAGACTGTTCTGTAAAGCTGTGCTGTTTGGAATTCTGGCTGCAGCAAGTTGAGAGCATCACAGTAATGAGCTGGAAGTTGGGGGGGGAGTAGGTGTGTTTTGTAATGCTCACTGAGTTAGCTGTAGGCAGCAGTGAGATCTCTCAGGTAGTTCTGCATTTGTGTCTATGGTAACAGCACAGGTGTTTCTTTCATGCTGAGGGGAAAGCTGCCTAGGGTGATGATATCAGTGACCTGTGTGTGTAAATGTCTCATATCATCACAGTAGAGCAGAGGGTAAAAATATCACACCGCAGTGGATGATACACTGTTTTGTCTCACTCATTTACCACTTACCCCTATTGTGTGTATATATATATATATGTGTGTGTGTGTGTGTGTGTATATATATATATATATATATATATATATATATATATATACACTGTATATATATATATATATATATATATATTGAATTTTCTTGACCAGGTAAGCCCACTGATACTAGAAGTCACTTTTTCAGGGACGACCCGGGGTGGGGATACAGATGGTAACCAACTGAAACTGAACCAGATTAAGCTGTTGGTGGTGTCTAGTGAAGGCGGGATTTGGAACAGGCAGGTCAGGACTGATCCAGTATTTCTCGTTTGGAGTCGACGACACTGACCCAGAGGAATGGAGGCCTTTCCCCAGGTAGGTGAGGGTTATGATAGTGCTGGCTAGACACTGCATATTAAACACATGGGTAGCCACCACAACACCCACAATTCAACAATGGAAGAACATGGCCATACAGGTCCTGGGCCTTGAATGGTTAGCCTATATTGTGAAGAACAAGGAGGAGTGCTTTTAGGCGGTGTGGGAACCATTTCTGGTGTCCTTTCCCCAGGGAAGGTGGAGGTACTGAGAGTGGGGTCTGCAGGGGTAGGAGGGAAATTCCTCTCTCCCCTTCATGAGAAGGTATACTGGGGAGACCATAGGCCCACAGGATTGGGTTAATGGAAGAGGGGGAGTTCATTCCAGAATAGGAGAGGGAAGGAACTGACCACAGGGGTTTAAATAAGTTGTCCTAAGGTCTTGAACCTGTGTTTCTAGAAGAAGAGTAATGGATTAGCCTTTCTATAGGTGGAAGTATTGATTGTCAGGCTTGGTGAAGGGAATAGATTGTAAGTTATCTGTAGGAGCCATTGTTGTAACTGACTCTGTAACATGCTTGGAAACTCTGTTAGTGTTAATTCTATAATGATGTATAAATGTGACTATGTACTCTCTGTATCACCTGACTTGAATCGTTATATGATGTTTTATGAATAATTGTATGATGTTGTATTATCTGTTTGCCCCTGTTGACTTGGAACCTTCGTAAATGAGTCTCTGGCTCAAAGGTACTATAAGTATGAGACTTAAATAAAAACAATTTAAATAAGTGAAGCCATTTGAGGCAGATACAGTAGGGACCCAGCTCTGAGCTGATGGGTGGTCCTCCTCAACAATGGTAGCTGGGTGACTTCACAGCAGGGCCCTGAGGTGAATATCAAGAACCCCCCCCCACTGCTTTTGAAATCAGATTAGTAAGTAGCCAGTCCAGGCTGAAAAAAATGTTTATTGTTACATTTACCCCTTTCAAACAACATGAAGTCTTGCTGTATTCTGACTATTGCAGTGATATCCAACCTTTGAACTGCCCCGGAGAGGAAAGAGTTAACTTTCCATGCAAGGCATAGAACGCTGAGCTCGAGCTCGGTTAAGACTCTGTCTGTTGTTGTTTGAACCCAAACCGCCAGATTCTTTACTCCGCCTCACTGAACAGTCGCTCCGGAGATTTCTCCTTTGCTCGGTTCAAATTAGTCGGTTAAAGTGTCGTTTTCCTCGGTTCAACCGAATTTCTTCTATGTAACCTGTCGGTTCAGTCTCTGTCTGTGGTACTGTGAGTACTAGATAGGTTATTATTTTTAGTTTCTGTGTGGAACTTGTAAACGTTGGATCGGTTCGGTTTGAACCGATCAGGTTTGTGAAAAAAGTTTATTCTGTTTTTTAGAGTGTGGTAACCGGTCCTTATCGGCTCTAAAAAAAACAGATTTCATTACGTTTTTTCCACAACCCGTAACACGGTCAGGAACCGATAAGGGTGTCTTGCCTGGCGGATTGCCGAAAAAAGGGTAAGTTTGGTTAGGACTGGCCATGTCTGAGAAACCCAAGAGAAAACCGGGCCCACTGGGTTTCAACACTGTAGTGTGTGTGGGGAAGCCTTTGCTAAGGCTGACCCCCACACCACCTGTTTTTGCCTGGGGTTTGACCACCTCGATTCAGACTGCCAGATTTGTAAAAGTTTTCCTACAGCTACCCTGGAAAAGAGAGTAGGTAGGCTGAGGGAAAGGGAGGCCAAGAAGTCCGCTGACCCGGATGGCCAGCCCGGTTCGGTTCCAACCAAACCAGAAGGAGTGCCCTCTGACCAGGGCGAAACTTCTTAGGGCAAAAGGAGAACCGACTCTGAGGAGTCGGTTCCGGTTAAAAGAAAAAGAAGGGATAAGTCAGCCGGTTCGGATCCACAAGTTCTTTCTCCGACCGCTGATGAAATAGCCTAAACGATAAGGATTGTTCAATCACTAACCTCGGTTCCGACCGAACTGGCACCATCGGTTAGGGGCTCAGTTTGGTCATTTCCCCTGGTTCTGGATTATAATTTAGAGGATTTTTATGAACCAGAGGAGGAGGAGGGAGAGTATGAGGATAGTGATGGTGATTATGAAAGTCTGGGTGTGCCCATTGACCCGGACGTCTCCCCAGACAGACCTTCAGGTGTTTGTCCTCCTAGGCTTTCTGAGTCCCCTTCCCACTTTATGTTTTACAAAAAAGTGGCTGAAACTCTCCAGCTTCCTATGGAGGAAGCAGTAGAGGATCAGGAGGAGCCTGATTATGTCGAAATGATGGACATCCCAGAGTCCAGGAGGCTGTCTGTTCCCCTCCATAAGTCTTTTGGGAAACAGACAATAAAAATGTTAAAGATTCCTAATTCCATACCTCCTGTGGACAGAAGAATGGACAAGAGGTACACTCTTTCAGGCTCAGATACGGAGTTCCTTTCCCAGCAATGCAGCCATGTTGGGGTAGTGCAGGCTGCTGCCTGTGATAAGGCAAATACACCCTTGGCTTCACACCCCCCAGATAAGGACTCCAGGGGGACTGATGCCATGGCAAAGAAACAGTACATGGCAGCATCTTTAGGACTCAGGCAGGCTAATTATATGGCCTACACAGCTAGATACCAAAAGTCTAGATGGGATACTGTGATGGCTGTAGCTAAACAGGTCCCCGACCAGCTTGCCAAGGAGCTGGAGCAGGTGGCTGCAGATGGTATTGAGGCATCCAAGGTGCAATTTCATGCTGCAGTGGACTCCAATGATGTTTCATCTAGAGTCATGGCTACATCAGTGGCCCTTCGTAGGATGGCTTGGCTCAGATGTACTAGCCTGTTACAGGATACCCAGGCTAAGGCAATGGATTTTCCTGTTATTGGTAATTCTCTGTTTGGGAAGCAGACAGAGAACTACATGAAGAAAATGGATGAGTACAGGACCACCTATAGGAGTGCTCAGGCCAAGGAAAGGCAAGCCACTCCTCAGAGGCAGCATCCCAGGGGCAGGCCTTTTCATAGGCCTTTCTACCAAGCCCAGGCTTCCTCTTCTGCCTTTGCTCAGAGGGGGTTCTTCAGAGGGAGAGGCAAACGGGGTACAAGCAGGCCTGCTACCACCCCTCAGCCTAAAGCCCCTGCCAAACAGGCACCCTGATGGGTTTACCCAGGCCGATTCTCCACTACCTGTAGGGGGCAGGCTGGCTTACTTTGTCCAGGACTGGATGTCTTTAACATCAGACAAATGGGTCCTGGAAGTAGTAAGCCAGGGACTGGTTCTCAGCTTCAAACAATTTCCCAAGATGAGAACCAGATCCTTTCCACCTGCAAATCCTTCAGAAGCCCTTTCCCTAGAGGGGGAGGTCTCTTCCCTTTTGGCTGTCAGAGCCATAGAAAGGGTTCCACCCCTACACAGGGGAAAGGGATTGTACTCCAGGTACTTCCTAACCCCCAAAAAGACAGGAGAATGGCAGCCCATCCTGGATCTCAGATATTTAAACAAGCACCTTTTAAAACCAAAGTTCAAAATGGTGACTCTGGGAATAATTCTACCCTCTCTAAGGCCAGGGGACTGGCTAGTCTCCCTGGACCTCAAGGATGCCTATTTCCACATTCTCATCAGATGTTCCCACAGAAAGTACCTCAGGTTCGAGTTGCCCTCAGGCCACTATCAATTCAGATCACTGCCCTTTGGCCTAACATCAGCTCAAGGGTGTTCACAAATGCCTGGCAGTAGTGGTTGCTTCCTAAGGAGAAAAAGATCTCCATCTTTCCATACCTGGACGACTGGCTCATAGTGGGTCAGTCTCCAGACCAAGTCAAGTCACACCTACAGATAATTCAGCAACTGCTAACTTCTCTAGGATTCCTTCTAAATCTTTCAAAGTCAGTTCTAGAGCCAGTGCAGCTCTTCACCTTTATAGGGGCGGAGCTGGATACTATAAGGGCAAGAGCCTTCCTTCCCCTGGACAGGGCAAGGACCCTTGTGACACTGGCCTCTTCATTCACCCTTCAGGTGTCTCGATCAGCAAGACATTTTCTGCAGCTCTTGGGCCACATGGCTGCCTCTACGGCAGTGGTCCAAGGAGCAAAATTTCAGATGAGGGACATTCAGTTCCACTTAAGAGCCTTCTGGTCCCAGAGAAGGGATTCTCTGACCAAGCTAGTCCCAGTGACTCGAACCCTGATCCAGGCTTTGCAATGGTGGCAGGATCAGGACAACCTAAGGCAAGGAGTTCCCTTTGTCACTCAACCTCATTCTCTAATCCTTACCACAGATGCCTCCCTCTTGGGCTGGGGAGCCCACTTGGGGGATCTGACCTCCCAAGGGTTGTGGTCACCTCAAGAATCTCTGCTTCACATCAGTCTCTTAGAACTTAGAGCAGTGTTTCTAGCACTTCAAGTTTTTTCCAAGTCTGTTCAGAACAAACTGGTTCAGATCAGGACAGACAATACCACCACAATGTGGTACATCAGCAAGCAAGGGGGCACTCGGTCTATGGCCTTGTGCACAGAAGCAATGAAGTTGTGGCCTCTGGCCTATTCCCTGAATACCTCTCTGATAGCAGTGCACCTCCCAGGGAAGGACAATGTCCTGGCAGATGCTCTCAGCAGGATATCTCAGGGCCATCACGAATGGGCCCTGGATCCCCTAATTTTGAAGGTAATCTTCTCCAGATGGGGCACTCCACAGATAGATCTTTTTGCAGCCCCAGACAATCACCAACTTCCTCTTTTTTGCTGCAGACCCCCAGTGTTGGGCTCAGTCCCCCTGGATGCTCTAGTCCTCAATTGGGAAGGGAAATTCCTGTATGCTTCCCCCTTCCCTCTCCTGTTCAAAGTACTAGTCAAAATCAGATCTCAGCCCTGCAAAGTGATTCTGATTGCTCCAGACTGGGCCAGACAGCCCTGGTACCCTCTCTTGCTATCCTTAGCAGTCTACCTTCCCCTATCTCTTCCCAGGAATTACAATCTGTTAACATGTTCTCAGGGGAGGGTTTAGTATCCGAATCTCAAATCTCTCAATCTCAAGGCCTGGCTCTTGAAGAGTTAGAGTTTGCTGATTTACATCTTTCTCAAGGTGTTCTGGATATTCTAAAGGCTTCTCGAAAACCTTCCACCAGAAAGACTTACAACTCCAAATGGAAAAGGTTTACTATTTGGTGCTCCGGTAAGCATATTTCTCCAGAGTCTGCTGGGTTGCCTACGGTCCTTGACTATATGGTTCATCTCAATAGCTTGGGACTCAGACCAGCTACACTTAGAGTGCATCTGGCAGCTGTCTTTGCCTTCTTGTCAGCAGGCAAGCCCTCTTCCCTTTCAGCTCACCCTGTATTCCGTAAATTCTTCAAGGGTTTGCTGCATACCAATCCTCCCTTCAGGGACCCTGCCCCTGCTTGGGACCTTAATGTTTGCATTGCCCAGCTTATGCAACCCCCTTTGAGCCTTTGTCCTCAGCAGAGCTTAAGTACTTGACTTGGAAAACTGTGTTCTTGGTAGCCATTACTTCTGCCAGATGCATAAGTGAGTTACAGGCCCTGTCAGTGGAGCCTGATTTTATCTCTTTCCATAGAGATAAGGTGGTCCTCAGGACTAATAGGAAGTTTTGCCTAAGGTGGTTTCAGATTTCCACCTTAATCAGTCTATGTCTCTTCCTGTTTTCTTCACTGACCATTCCTCCTGGGAAGGGAGGCTACAGCCTGGATGTGAAAAGGGCCCTTGGCTACTACATAAGGCGCACCAAGGGTCTGGGTTTGACTCCCTCCAATTGTTCCTCACTTATGGTGAGGTTGGCAAGGGAAAACCTGCCACTAAGAGATCTATTGCCAGGTGGATTGTCTCTTGTATACAATTCTGCTATGAAAAATTAGGTAGAACCCCACCCTCAGGCCTGAGGGCTCACTCTACTAGAGGTACAGCTGCTTCCCTGGCTGCTGCCAGGGATATTCCTACCTTAGAGATTTGTCAAGCAGCCACCTGGAAAACAGTACATACTTTCACCAACCATTACTCTCTGGATATCCAGGTTAGGAGTGATGCTCGGTTTGGCACAGCTGTGCTTCAGAGCCTGTTTCCAAAGTAGGTTCTGTCCCTCCTCCATGGAGGTACTGCTTGGTAGTCTGCAATAGTCAGAATACAGCAAGACTTCATGTTGTTTGAAGAAAAAAATTACTCATCTTAGTAATGTTGTTTCTTCTAATGGAATCTTGCTGTATTCTGACTCTCCCTGCCTCCCCTCTCAGAACCTGGGTTTTGGGATGTGGGTGGGCAGGAACAGTGTTGGCACCCTAGAGGTGCCCCCTTTTTCTCACCCTCTTATTTTGGGGGTGTGTGTTGTGTTTTGTTTTGTTTGTTGGGTTTCCTGACTTGAGTCGTTGCCTTGGAACCAAAAAATCTTTTTATTAAATTTAGTAGCCAGTTGGCTAGTGTGAGTTTACAGTTTCCACACAGGACACCCAGTGAGTATAGCTCGTAAAGATCTGGTGGTTTGGGTTCAAACAACAACAGACAGAGTCTTAACTGAGCTCGAGCTCAGCGTTCCATGCCTTGCATGGAAAGTTAACTCTTTCCTCTCCGGGGCAGTTCAAAGGTTGGATATCACTGCAATAGTCAGAATACAGCAAGACTCCATTAGAAGAAACAACATTACTAAGGTGAGTAATTTTTTCTTCTGGGACACTGACTTTTGTTGATTCTTATGAAATGTATGTATGTTGAAATGCTGCTAAATTTGTATCCACTACTTTACTAATATTTGTGGACGATTCAAAACTGGGAGCACTGGTGGATTGGGAAGAAGTGAGGGAGGCAGTCCAGGGGAACCTGGATACCCTGGAGGGGTGGTCAAGGAGGTGGGGATTGAAATTTAATGCCGGGAAATGTAAGGTATTTCATTTGGGGGTCAAAAACCCGGGCCATGTTTACACCCTGGGGGGGGTCACATTGCAAACCACATTGGGAGAGCGGGATCTAGGGGTGGTGGTAGACGTCAAAATGAATAACTCTGAAAACTGTAGGAGAGTCACAGCTAAAACAAACAGGATATCTAGGGGAATTACGTCCAGGAGGAGGGAGGTGATCATCCCTTTATATAATGCCTGGGTCAGGCTGCAACTCGAGTATTGTGTACAGTTCTGGAGACCACATCTGAAGAAGGATATAGCACTGCTGGAGAGAGAGTCCAGAGAAGAGCAACCAGGATGATTCCGGGCATGGAGGGGAGGTCTTATGAAGAGAGAGAGAGAGCGACTGGAAGAGCTTGGGCTGTGCACACTGGAGGAGAGGAGGGACAGGGGAGACATGATATGGGTCTTCAAGTATGTAAAAGGAATAACCAAGAGCGGAATCAAGGAGCTGTTTAGGCTAAAGAAGGGGGGAACAACCAGGGGGCATGAGTGGAAACTGAAGGGGGGAAATTATAGGGGGAGCGTAGGAAGCACTATTTCACTGAGAGGGTGATGGAGCCATGGAAAGCGCTGCCCAGGAGGCTGGTGGATGATGGCACAGTGGAGGGCTTCAATAAGGGGTGGGACAGGTACAAGGGGAAACTGAAGTCAAAGAAGACCCTCATGGGGGCTGGGGGGCGGAAAGGGGAGCACCCACTAGGTTGCTGGCTATCGAGCAGACAAGACAGGCCGTTGGGCCTAGTCTGCTGGCTTTTAGTATGTTAGTATGTACTTTCAAGCTCAGGATCTGTAAATGTTGATATGTTCAGGCTTGTGGTTCGAGCACTGATTGTGTAATGTCCTGTCATTTATTTGGTGTCATGCACTGCATCTTGTATACAAATGTTGATGTTTTGCAAGCAGACTTTCTGCCTAAAGTGTGGTGCTCTGTGTCAGTACAGTAACTATAGAAAAAGGGAACAGCGTTTGAACTGAATTTAAATATGCTTCTAATAAGTTGCTACTCTGTTGACATATTACCATGTTGCCTTGCCAGTATCTGATATAACCAGTGTAAATTAAATGTAGTTTTTGACCAACCAAATGTGGATACAAGGAGACATTGTGCCAGTGGGCCCCACCACCTCGAGGGGATGAAGAATGTTGCAAAGAAGCACTCCTGCAGGAAATGGTGGTGGAGATGATGGACAGTCAAATGGAGAGTGCAATCAGGACCTCCCCATGAAGGGCACTGTTGTAGTGTGGCTAACTGGTTCCATCGGGGTGACGCAGGGATGTATATAGACTCCACCTCAGTGGTCACACATGGTGGGCCTAAAACTGCCAGACCTGGACACTGCTAACTGGATATGGTTCTGGTCAAGATATCACCATCTGGATATCCTTAGAGATGTGAGTTGGGCTCTGCTTGCCCCTAAAAGATGGTTCATGCTGTAAAGGAGGATTGTGACATCTGTCTGTAGTTTGTCATTTTACCCCTATACTGGATCAGATGTACAAGCCCGTTTAAAAGGTGAGCTCTAGTCTAGTGAAGCCTTGTTAGTTAAATTTAGTTTGCTTTATTTTGGAATCTGGGTAAGTGCACTAAAACTAAAGTTTATTTTCCTGCTTGATCTGGTATACATAGTACACTGACTTTCACAAATAAAACATTCATACAACAATGTAAACATTTGTAGACCCTCCTACCCTGTCTAGGGGTAATTTTTTATTAGTTTGAGGGGGAGAACTACAGCCAAAGACACAGTCCAGAAATCACTTGCTGGAAATAATGTTGAATTGTACCTGAGAATCCAGATTCAACTTGATGACAGATGAGCTCCGTCGGGGTGCATTTTGAGGGTGACCAGCGGGTCCACTTTCAGTCTCTTGACGGGCAAAACTTGTTGGAATACAAAAGATTACACGGCACAGTTCATACAGAATATGGTCTGTAACAGAGGAAAAATGTTCAGGCAAAATAACGTTGCAAAACAGGCGGGATTTATCTTGGAACTCCCTTTGGCAGTTTATAAGGCTCAAGCCACAAATTTCAAACCTCTCCATGGAGCTGAGGGCACAATTTGATCGGTCAGTAGACTTTCAATGGCCAAGGCCGTGGCACAGTTCTTGGGGGCACAAGTCCCAAACATGGATCCCCTCCGAAGCAGAGCTGAGTAAGCTCCAGTAAAACAGTTGTGATGGCAGCAGAGGTTTGAACCCGGGCACTCACATCGCCCCAAACAGTCCATGCTATTTACTCACAGTGTGCCAGTGGAGGGGCTCTCACTTTGATTCAACAAATGGGCACTGCTCTTTCAATCCTGGCTGTCCCTTCAAAGTACAACTTCACAATCGGCCCCACAAAGCGGAGCCTGCACAACTTGGTGCAGGATCCCATCCTGCAGACCCATTTATGGGTGGTTTTCACAGGCATGGCTCACACCCTTGCTACAGCTCTGAAGGGGTTGTTCTGGGCTCTGACATGTCTCGCACTGTCAGTCTTGGTGGCATACCTTTCCATCAGTGAATATTGTTTTTCAGCTACAGGACCTTGAGCTGCCACCACAAGGTCCTCCTTGATCGGCCTCTCACTCACCAACCCCGGGCCTATTCCATGGTAGCCACTGGCCCTATGACATTGGATTCAGAGCAGACAACCTACCTGGCCCATCCTGATGCCAAGAATCATGGCACAGGCCCTCCTTTTCTCTCAGGCTTCGACTTCTACAAGCAGCAGGTTCAAACGGCCCCAGGATCTTCATACTCAGGTGTGTACAGCTCCTGGAACATCTCAGCCCTTCTCTGATGCACTTTCATGGGATCCCCACTCACATGGGAAATGGGCTGGCTATTGCCCTGGGTCCGAAGCTCTGACCCTGAGAGACTCCTGGAACCTGCTGCATGGCTCACAAAGACCCCATTTTCCTGACACAGCACCCCTTTTATACCCAGATGACAGGGCCTCGCCGAACTATGGGTCCTGGCACCTTAAAGGGCACTGTGTCTCCATGGGCACTGTAGTAAGCCCACAAACTGGGGAGTTTACACATTATATACCATATTAACATGCTTATAATCCATAAAAACAGTTGGTTAAGAAAAACTTGCACAAACATCAAAACCTAAAAAGTGCCTGTTAACGTGCCTTGCACAAGGATTTGCATATCCATGATGCCTTAAACTGAAATTTAGGCCTCACAGTATGGTTGAGCTTTCAAGAAATGCACAAAACCAAACAACTGGGATATTTCTTCTTTCCTAGTGTAACCCCCGTACAAATTGGGGTTTACTAAGAGGTCTTCCTGGGCTGTCTAATGCCCACTGTCAGGATGGTGTCCTGTGTCTGCAGTAGCTGTATGTGTCTGCATGAGAGTGCTATAGAAAGCCTCCATGCCTGCCTCTTTAAGAGAGTCATTATGCTGTGTTAGAAATTAGTCTGGATTGGGTCAGAGTAGTTAAGGGCTCATGACTGGCCAGGCAAGTGGTATTTCTACTCCATCCTGCAGTCGCTATATGTGCAGAGGGAGCTCTGTTAGGAACTGTGTTCATTTACTGTTTATCTGCCTTATTAATAATAGTATAGAAGTTTGTTTAACCTGCCTTCTCTTGCAGCTTGGACTTTTTGCATAAGAGTCACCATTTTGGTTCTGGACTGCCAGAGTTGGACCAATCGAACCTCAGGGAACCTAAAATGGAGACTGTCCCCAGAGGTCTTGTGGGACTGAAATCTGTAGGAATTGTAGTTTTTAAAGTTTGACGCCTACATGGACCTGGAGGGGAGCCCTTGCTGTGACAGACAGTTCCCTCAGCCAACCAAACCTTTTGGATCTCAAAGGAAATCACCAGAACTGCCTGCAGCAGAGTCAGTTGTGAGCTGGAATTTGGGGAGTGAACAGCTTGAGCCATCGAGCAGCTGCTCCTGTGTAGGAGCACGGGAGAATCCGTGGGAAGGCTGCGCTGGCCTGCCTGTGACATCTTCCAGTGAGAAATCCTGTGAATGTGAAAGCTGGACTTAAATCTAATTCCTTTGTGTGAGATCTGAAGCCTGAAGGGAATAAGAATGATCATTGCCTGAATTTGGGACCGAAGACTTGCTCCAGAAGCAATCGGCCTGCCAGGTACCGAAGTGAGTCACGGATTGAGAGGTGTGCGCAGAACTTCTGCTAAATTGCAACCAAACTTTATCCGAACTGTGACTAAGAGCTGTGTTGCTTATAAGTGTGCTGAATGTGTTGTGTGGGTCTCGATTTGGTTCCCTACCTTCAAGTGTCTTATGCTAGCTGGAAGCTGCTCCAGCAGTCGCACAAACTAAATCTGAACTGCCTGCTCTGGTCTGGGGCCTGCCATCTCAGCCTAGACGGCGCTCCCATCACAGAGACATTTGCAACGAAAGACCCACTCAGGGATTCGGCTCCCTGCTCAACACCATCAAACAGGTAGCAACCACCTCGGTGAGTCATGTGGGCCCTGCTTCCCCAGGCAAACCAGAACACTATCTAGAGATCTTTATCTTATCAGTCCTGCCTCCTGGTATGGGTAGCGTGAGTACTAAACAGGGTAGCTCCCTGCAACAAAGCTGCAATCATTGTGTGTCATTTGATTTACTTGTTTGGGTTTACTATCACGAACTGAGTCACCCTGCTCTGGATTACAAATTCTGGGTTGATGTGCATGTAATTGTTTTCTTTCCTAAGGGCACCAACAACAGCTGCAACACCAGCCTACCCGAGGCAACGCGTCAGGCTAGCTTACATTAATAACTGGGTCTGTGATAGAGGGACTCTTAGAGCATGCATGCTCAACCTAAATCAATCAGAATTAATAACCAGTTGCTAAATTATCACCCCACCCCTGTCAAAGCCCCTGAATAAATCAGAATTTGTGCTTCTGCATTTAACCTGGCTAATATGTGCCTTCGTGGTGGTGGTATTGTACTGCCGTTAAAGTGTTGTATAACGGATCTTATTTTACAGGGGGGTCTCCAGGGCCTTTGCAGCTGGTCCAACCCTGGTGGTAAGTGTACAGAGTGTGGGTTTAAAAGTGTTATCATATGGTACATGTGATTGTTTATTTGCTGCTATGCTGTTTAGACCACCAGAGGATTTGGTGGGGTTTATAGCATCCTGGAGGGCTATATCAACAGCAGTTACGATACCCCAGAACCATTCCTCCGAGTGGAGGCACCCGTTCACCAAACTCAGGCCCCTCAACCTGTGCCTAGTCATGCAGGCAGGGGTAGTAGCTCTTGGGACAGCGCCACCTAGGGGTTACACTAGCATTCTATTACAGATCCTAAGCAATGCTTTTCCTGCAAACTGCCCTTTTGTTTTGCTATATCCAAATGTGCTAAATGCACAAAAAGTAGTTGTACCAATTTAGAGTAATTACAGAGTATACATATACACACATACACATATATATATATATATATATATTTCTCAGTCTCAGTGCAGAAAGGTCACCAGCAAGTGTGTTTAGGTATGCCAGGTTGGTATTTTCAGCTGTGTTTATTCTAGTAAGGGCAGCGAGATCATTAGGGGAAGGAGCATGTAATCCCCATGTGCATTTATGGATTTACAGAATGATCCACTTCCTCTGGCTGAGTGCCACAGAAAATTGCCTGTTGGTAGTAAAGAGAGCGGAGCCAGCTGTAGAGAATTTAGTCCATGACAGCAGATCAAAAATGAGAAGCTGTGCATGCAAGCCCATCTGGTCTGCACAGTAGGCCACTGGGAAACCAGGGCCTGTTTCTTTTCCTGAGTCTAAAACTGAGCCCTGAAATCTCTGGAGTGAAGTGGTGGAAGTTGATGACCAGCAGCCCCATGGGGCTAAAAGTTGGTTCACCCAGCTGTGTGTTCCTTGTCCAACAATCCCTTCACTGAGCAGAACCATTCAAGAGGCATCCAGCACTGGGAGCTGCTAAGCTGAGAAACTCAAAGGATATTAACAAGAGAGAAGTGTGCACCTCTTCAGTCCCTGTAACTGTGGACATACTGTAGTTTCTATAGGCTATAAGCAAGCAAGGGTGGTGTGTAAAAAAAAAAAAAAAAAAAAAATTGTCATGGGAGCCCCAGTAGTGTTAGTCTCTAGACAGTGGATCTCTCTGGGGTGGAAGCCAGTCAGATTTGTGCAAGGGCAAAGGCTTAGTGCGCTATTTATGAAACTCCAGTAAATTCAGGTAGCAAACTATATTAAACAGCTATGTGACATACAGGTACTGATTGAATGTAGCAGCAGAAGTGAAGCTGTTGTGAATTAACTGAGGTCCCCCTTTCAGCATTCAGTCACATCCATAACCTGAGGTGACACCACAGCATCTATCCCATGCCTGGGAGCAGCCAGGGGGCACACCCTGTACTTAAAAAAACAAACAAAAAAAAAACACAACTGCATGATTTTGAGAATTTATGTGGACTATGAATTTGTTAAAATACTGCTAATGTGTTTAAAGGCACCTTCCTCTGCCTCATGGCCCATGGTTCCCCTAAAAGAACCTAGAATATCCCTAGCCAGCCCCCCCCCTCACATAGTGGAGGTTTCCTCAGTGCCCAACAGCCTGGGGTTGACTACAGTTAAAATACAGAATATACCATCCAGCTCACAATTTCTCAGCCTGAAAGCAGCACAGAATAAAACAATTTAAATTTCATGTAAGATTTGCAGTTCATGTATAGTGTATAGTCTGTCGTTTTGTATAGAAACCAAAGCCTTTCCAAATGTTGTTGTACGACAGTTCAAAAGGTCATGGAACAGGATTGTACCCACTGTGGTACAACAACATTTGGAAAAGCGCTAGAGGTTCTAACAGACAGCTAAACTGGGCACAAGTCCACCTGGCAGCAGCAACAGCAGGATCAACCAAATAGACAGGAGCGGTGGCCGCAACATCACCGGAACCGGCAACATGAACAGTAACAGATTAGTAAAAAAGAAACACAGGATCAACCAGATATTTTAAATAACTCACAATTAACTGCTTCCTCAGAGTCCACATCCTCTCACTAAGCGAGACATACACCGCCATGTGTGTGTTTTTTTTTTAATCCCTCCCACATCCCAGTGACAGCCAATAGAAGGCTGCACAATAAAAGTAGGGATGTCTGCTCCCTAGCAACCAACCCTAACTCCAGGAATATGATGGAGCAATTAACATTTTTAATTTTTTTTTATTTCAAAAAATGTAAAACTGCAAAAACTCTGGCAAGGGGGGACTATACACTATAAAAAATAGTGCACAAGCAACCGTATGCCCAACCAGCCTATTGTGCCACCTGGGGGTTCTGATTACCAAAGACCTCTCGAGCTTCACTCTCGAGGTCTAAGGGTAATCAGAACTCCTCGGTGGTACAATAGGCTGGTTGCGCATGGTTGCCCATGCAGTATTCTCTATTTACTCTGCAGTCACATTCTTTAACTCATAATCATGAGTGTACGAGGTTGGTATTTCCAGATGTGTTTATTCTAGTGAGAGCAGCAAGATCATTGGATGAGGGAGAATGTAATCCCCATGTTCATTTACGGATTAACAGTCATAAGGAGTAGCAGAATAGGAGGTCTGGTCAACCTGGACATAAGCTGGAATGCAAATAATGACACTTCAGTTTCTGTTTTATTCCATGCAAACTGCAGATATCAGTTATGAATAATCATAATAGCAACACACTTGCTTATCAAAGCAGGCAAACAGGTCAACAGTCCAAATGAAAACTGCTAAGTTTATTTCTTCAGTAGATATCTGATTCAAGATGGACAGAGACCAAATATTCCTTTTCTAAAGACAAAGATGTGTAGGAATTAACATGTCAAGAAAAGACAAACTAAAGTTTCTGAGTGTTCTGAGGACAGTTTTGCTAGAGGATGTCCTTAGATAAGTATTTTTGTCATTACCAAGCCTGGGGGCTAGTCTGGGGATGACTGCTGTGGTGTCTCCTCTAGTAATACATTTTCAGCAGATTTTTAACTAGAAGACAAGGCACAGTACTTTTTAACTTTGTCAGCCAATACTAAACTGTTGGTAATTGCTACTGGTAATCTTATCTATTATGGCTTCTGCATATTCACATACAGCCAACACTTCTAAATAAATACATCTTACTTTGTTGAATATCAGTGATGGATACCTCTCTTCAAAGAAAGAACTGATTCTTTAGATAGAGAATCCATGAACTTGGAGCTGAAAGTTGACTGGCCATTCAGAGTTGAAGCTGTCGCAGGAAAAAGTGGAAAGAAATTAAACTACAGATCACAGACATACTCATCACAACTAAAGTGTATGAATGAAACCCTGAAAATTGTGTCTGTTACTGGGCATAGTGCTAAGTCTTCCTTTTTTCCCCCTTCCTCCCAGACAGCCCTCCTTCTGAGGAGTGCCCCAACTCAGTCACCCTGATGTCTGCCGGGACTTGCCCTATCTGGCCGTTTTCCTCTAGTCCTTGCCACCCCTGGTGGGGTTGGCAGGGGACCCTAAGCCCCACGGAGGCACAGATCCAGTTCAGGCTGGTGCGCCCAGCTGGTCAGGTGCCAGGTCTGTGGGTGCTCCTTTTCATCCTGCCACTGGGGATTTTCCAGTTTTCTCCCTGTGGGGATGTGGCACGTGCTAACATCAAGGCACACATCGATGTCTGCCACATCCCCCTGCCTCTTTTGGCTTCAGCTGCCTTTCCCCTGGCTTCCACCAGAGGCAGCTGAGCACTGAGCTTTTCCCCACCCTCCCCCCATAGGAGGAGAGCAGTCCTACAGATGCTTAGTCCTCCTCCTCCTGGTCAGCCCTCTGACACCATGGGCTCATTTTCGAACTTGGGTCATCGGCGTCATGAGCAATAGTGCTACCACTGTGCTGGTGGATCAGCTCTATTAGATCTTCCTTTTGATCTTGCTGGGCACCTATGGAAGAAGAAGGATGTGTCTGAGGTCATACTCATGTGCCATGATTCAAATCTGTCCCGAGTACTTCCCCAGTCAAGGCTTCATCCAGGAGCGGGGTTCCAGAGACTGCCATACATTTAAATAGTGATCACATAGTGATATCTACACTAGTGAAATCATAATACAAAGTGCATTTTACAAAAATGTTTTTACTACAAAAATTAACATGGAATCCTCATAAGCAGAGTGTTATCTAAACATGGCACAACACACCAAAAACTAGGTTCTTAAATCACACATTTCGTCTAATTTTTGTGATCTAACAGTAAGTCTAATATTCCATTCCAGCTACAATATACACTGAACTCTGTGATCCTAAGGGATGATTCCAAATTGTAAAGGGGCTCATAGGTACAAGTAAGGTTGTAATGGCTTGCACATATGGACCAAATCCAAACTACAGAAATATATGTTCATGAGGCTCTTGACAATGGTGACCTAGTCAGAGCTATATAGATTGATCTTTACTAAAGCCTTTGACCTGGTCAACCATAAGCTCCTAGTACCATAAGCTCCTAGTTAACAAACTTCTTGGCTTGGGTTTGTCACAGAACACAGTTGACTGGTTCCACAGCTATCTCACCAGTTGCTCCCAGCGGGTGAAGATCAATAAATCTTGGTCTGATATTAGGGGAGTATCTGTTGGTGTCCCCCAGGGCTCCATCTTGGGCCTCTTCATAAATCAACTACCCAGTGCTTGTCAGACAGCCAGTGTACTCCTGTATGCTAATGACGTAGTCAGCTGTTCCAAAAATCCCGACGTTGACAGCATTATCGCCACTGTCTGAAGTAACTTTAGGTCACTTGAAAACTGGTTCTCCAGCAACAAACTTGTCCTCAATTACAAAAAACAAAGACCATGCTCTTCTCTAGCCTCCCACATATGAGGAAAGTTCCACCTTTTGTCATCCAAAATGATTGTGGACATACCCTTGAACAGGTGGAGACCTTCAGATACCTTGGAATAACCCTGGACGACACCTTATCTTTTGTATCCTATGTTGGCAATCTGGTGGCCATAGTTAACAGAAGACTGGGTGCCCTGTACAGTAACAGAAACAATCTCACTGGGTATGCTAGATGCCTTACTGTGGCCAGCTCCATTCTGTCATGTATAGATTATGGTTTCCCTGGCTATGCAACTGGCTGTGACATGGTACTAAACAGAGCAAAGCTGTTCTTTAATAAGGCATGCCACTTTGTTCTTGGTGCAGATAACTGCACTCATAGTTGTTACCATTACACACTAACTGGCTACCATTACCTAGCAGAATAAAGCCCCAGACATGTTTGCTAGCCAAAAAGGCACTCTTGGACCTAACACCCCCTGCTTAAAAAAAAAAATTGCTTCCACACCATCTCCAAACAATGCAACACCAGGAACATGGCCAGGAATGCCCTTAAGCCTCCTTTCTGGTGTACTCAGTTGGGAAAGTGGTCATGTGCAGTCAGGCCTTCTAAATGGTTTAAAAAATTGCCTGTTATACTGCTGAATCTCGGTTTAAGAGATCTTTGCAGTCTGTCTTTGCAGTTCAATGCAACTGTAACCATTAAACATTGTTATTTGGTTTCTCTCTGCTAACTTTTTATATAATGAACTTTAGAGGTTTTTTCAGAACTGTATGTATGAACTTTAAAAACAGTGTCAGTGGCTCAGTAGGTAGCACACTCGCCTCTGAGGCTGGGAGATCAGAGGGCTGTGGGTTCAGTTCCCACATCTGGCACTTGGGTTAATATCCCAGTACTGACACTGTAGTGCAGCATGAGAGGGGTGCTGCACTTCTGAGGTGCCATCTTTCAGATGTGACGTTAAACCGAGGTCCCATCTGCATGGATTAGTGGTAGCTCAGGTGGATGTTAAAGATCCCATGGCACTTATCGAAAAAAGAGTAGGGGAATTTCCCCGGTGTCCTGGCCAAATTTCCCTCATTCACTAACAATACCACCAACAGCTTAACCCTTGCATGGCTGCGGCCTGATATATCAGTCCAAAATTCCTATATGTTCTAATTCTGTCAGCAGTCTAAGGGTTAATCTGGTTCAAGGTCAGTTGGCATTCATCTGTATCCCCCTCACCCGGGTCGTGCCTGAAAATAGGCAGGATTTGTCTAGTGCACTTACCCAGTCAACAAAAACTAAATAAATAAAATAAAATGTAATTGTTCTGCCTTAAGAGCTTTGAGCCTGACTCGACTGTATTTCCTCTGGAACTGTTTATTGTACCTTTGTAAATGAGCACTTGTGCTCAAAGGTAATCTCTAAAGTTTTCAATAATAAATAAAATCAGGATGATCCCCGCTTCTTTATGGAGCGCATTACAGATCCGACTCAGTGGTCCAACCTGCAATAATATTAGTTGGGGATTGGAACCTTGTCCTCGATAATGATTTAGGTAGGTCAGGTTCTCTTAGAAAAGGCTTCTCCTCCTCCTAAAGAGCTCTAAAAGTGGTTCAAGACACACTGAACTTACTAGACCTGTGGTAACTTACATCCCTCACTCAAAGATTTTACCTTTTACTTGCATACTCATTGATTTTTTTTCCTACTAAGCCACTCACTATTACCTAGTCTGGGTCGTGTGGACATTCAGGTCATTTCTGACCATTCCCCTCCCCAGTGCTGCTATTGCAGTCTATGACTTGGTAGTCAGAGACAGTTGGGATCTGGCAAATTATACCCTGTTTGGTATATTTTTTCCTTTTCTGCACCTAATATTGTGATATTACTATGTCTGTCTTCACATGGGCACTTATCTCCATTTGTATCATTTATACCTTTATGTGCCTTGTACCAATATTTGTCTAAATCTTGTCTCACTTTCTGATTGTGATGTATTGTACCAATATTTGTCTAAATCTTGTCTCACTTGCTGATTGTGACATATTGCATATTTCCTGACACTGTATTCTATGTAACTGTATCTCTCTGTGTTGTTGACCTCCCGGGTCGTGCCTGAAAATAGTCACTTTTGTGTCTAGTGCACTTACCTGGTTATCAAAAAATAAATAAATAAATAAATTCAGCAACAGCATTTTAAAAGATACAAAATCTATACACCATATAAAATAATTAACAATCTTATTTTTCAAAAATAACATGGGCTCAGCAGACAGAACTGACATGGTAAGGTGTGCATTTATATGGATGTTTAACAGTGTGGTAGTAGTCCGAGACCTTTGGGAATCCTCAGAAAATAGAAAGCTCAGTGAAACAAAAAAAAGTTGCTTTTACTTGAGCATCAAACAAAGGTTCAAAACAGCTTATTGGCAGAGAAAATACAAAACAAAATGCTGTTTTGCCTCATTCAGTTCTTCACTTCACAGCAGCCTTGTTTTCTCTCTCCAGCTCCCAAATTCTCATTTTTGCTTTTTCTGGTTTCCTTCTAATGGCTGTAAGGTGAGGCTCATTTGTGTCCCACCCCTGCATGGAATTCCAGGCTTGCTTGCAGCCACTACAGACAGCCTTTAAAGGGCCAGGCCAGAAATCAGCAGAGCTTCCTTGTTCTCTTGCAAGTATCTTAGTGGAGAGGGGGTCTCAAGTGAAGGTTATATTGACCCCTTCACATACCCTCCCTCTCAGAGCTGTGGCCAACTCTGCACTGCCTACCATCAGGCCACCCTCCCAGGAGAAAAAGTCAACAGCATTATGCAGAGAACCTGCCGTATGGTACACCTGGAATGAAAACGACTGTGGAGCCAGGTACCACCAGGTGACTTGGGGAATTAGTATCCCACATGGCATTCAACCATTTGAGGAGTATTTGTTCAGTGACCACGGTGAACTGTCTTCCCAACAAGTAGCAACACAGGGCTTCTACTGTCCACTTCACTGCCAGACACTCATTCTCTATCATGGCATAAAATCGTTCTCTGGGAAGTAATTTTCTGAACGAATAGAGGATGGGTTAAGTCCCATCATAAAAATCTTGTGACAAGACAGCTCCCAACTCTATTTTTGAAGTGTCTGTGTACGAAATGAATAGACGATTGAAATCAGGACTTTGATTTTGAAACATGTCTACCCTGACCTCTGGAACTGCCGCGTGACCTCCCAACGATGAGAATGCCAGTTCCTCATTGGAGTCACTTCTGACTTTACTTGAACCCAGGTCCTTGCAGTCCACAACAAGTACCACCTTGGACAGAGGGGTTTTCTTGTTTTTCTCTCTTCATTTCTGTCCTCAGTTCTTAATGGGCTTCCCATCTGGGATAAATAGTTCAGCATCAGTGAAGTAAAATATTTGTTCTAATCCTTCCAAGTTTTCCTCCTCCCATGAGCATACAGTTTCAGAATTATTTTGTAGGAGAGAATGAAAATCTTCCCACTCTCAGACCAAGACTACAGACCAAGGTAGAGTTTTTGAAATTTCCACCATGGATTATCCCTACCCAATGGCCCACTTTTAACCACACTGGGGCTGTAGGATATGTGCAGGTATCACACTGGGGCTGTGGGATATGTGTGGGTATCCACATGTACACAGGCTATTTTTATGGGTTCTTTCCAGTGGTCTGAACTGGATCCTACCACAGATTCTTTAACCATTGTCTGCCCACAACCTGAATCCACCAGAGCCATAACTGTTTGATTCCTTTCTTGCACCTGGACCATATATGAATGGTTAGAATGGGGTCCACTCCTGTGGTCCGTAACTACACATGCCACAAAGTCACGGTCCATACTGTTACAAAACATACAGATATGCCTACTTTACCACAGCGAAAACATATAATGGTACTATCAGGTCATGGACCTGTGCTGCCCCCCATTTGGGGGACTGGGGTCTTAGGACTGGGGGACTTTCACTAGATCCTGAGGTTATACCTTTTGAGTGTGGAGGGGAACCACTTAATCACTTACCCATACCAGTACGCTCATTCCTTTTCCCTCTATTGTCCTTTCTACCCTCTTCTACAGGGATATTCCCCTTGGGTCACCACCTGAGGTTCACTGTGGGTTCTGCTCTTCTTAGTGGCCTCTGGTCTCTCTGCTTCCAGTAATGCCCCATCATCTTGAAGGCAGCAGCCATGATGGTTTGCTCATGAGGATTGACCCAGTCACATACTCAATTTGGCAAAATGTTCAGTTACTGCTATTAACAAATTAATTAACAATTACATCCAATATGTCCTCCTTAGAGCATACCTCTGGTTTTAACCAGCAGGTAGCCAAGTCTTTTTTACATTTTTTAGTCACCACTCTGGGTCAAGTTCCAGTTTTAAAAAAGAATGTGTGAAAGTTCCAATGATTGCTCTCTTCAATTATCCCTATCTGGTCAAGGATTACCACCTTGACCTGGTTATGGTCTCTGGCAGTGGCATTGTTGAGGTTCCAGTAAGTAGCTTGTGCATCTACAGTCAGTGGTGCAGTGCGAGTGGCCAGACTTTCTTGTGGCCAGACAGTGGTACTAGCAACTCTCTCAAAGTCATAAGGTAGGCTTCAAGGTCATGCTCAGGACACAGTTTTTGTTACCATGGGGTGAGATCCTACTGCGACGGGATTCCCTGTGACCTGGAGCTGGAGCACAGATTCTCTCTGTGCTTGCAGCACCTGCTTCATAAACTCCTGCTGCTGCTGGTCTCTGCACCTGTTGCTGGTCTTATTGCACCTGTAATTTCTGAGCCATCCAGTCCCTTTGTGTCTAGGCCTATTGTGCTTGCATTTGGGCCTGCTGTGCTTGCTGCTGTACTAGCCATTTCAGTGCTTTGTCCAAGTCCATCTTTTCCCTGTTTAGACAAGAGTCGGGTCTTACCTGGAAAACTGCTGTCAGACCATGGTGTTGGAAAATTGTTTTTCTGATCCCTCCCTGCTGTTGTGTGTGTCATGCCTCAGGGCTCAATACTCTCCCCTTTGTCATTTGCAGTACATATGCTTCCACTGGGAGATGTTTTTGGAAGGTATGGCATGAGTTTTCACTGCTATGCAGATGACGCTCGGCTTTGCCTTTCATTTAGACCCAGACAGGGTCATCTAGTGTTCGTGGTTGAGAATACTATCTTGGAGTTCAGGGACTGGATGAGTGCCAGTGAGACTCAACCCAGCAAAACCCAATTGCTTCTGGTGGGCCCAGACCACCTGGTATCTGTATCAAAGAATAATCTTATTCTCCCAGTTATTAATGAAACAACACTGCAGATAAAGGAGGAGGGTTGCAATCTAGGTATGATTTTTAACAGCCAACTGGCTCTAACTTCCTAAATTTCTGCTGTCATTCTGTAGTGAAATATAATGTATAAATGTTATGAAGGAGGGCATATGAGGGAAAACAGTAAGAAATTGCACAAGATATTTTTACCAATAAACTGTCCTTGAACTACCTAACAGCATGTTTGGGCAATGAACTATCTAACAGCATGTCTGGGCAATGAACTATCTAAAAGCATGTAAAGGCAGGCCTTAACTGTATAGCTGTGCCAGTGTAACTGTAAAAAAAACGTCAAGTAAGAAGTTGTTGTATGTTGCTAAGGTATAAGTGAAACTTATTGTTTTGCCTAGTTTCTGTTAACCTACTAGCAAATGTATAAAAGCAATTGTGAAAGGCATAATCTTTGAATATATTCCATGAGCATGCATGCAAATTGTAACCCTGAATAAAATAACAAATAAGTAAAGAGAGCAAAGGACTCAAGTTGTTTTTGTTGATTTATATTTGATGCCGTGACTCAGATGTCTATAGCTAGCCTTTATGGTTACTAAGGCATTAAACAAACCAAAACTGTGCACGGTGCAGTACCTTGCTATCACTGATCTGATCAATCAGGATAGAAGGGGGTCCAACGGGCTTGTTGAAAACACCGCTAAATCAGATGGATTTGCCTGTAAAATACATAAGTATGGATACTGTATTACGTAAATTTTTAGAAAAGCACCTCAAAGAGGGGCAGTATCGTTCTCCAGGAGAACAAAATGACATAGGTCCTTGTTTAATAGGACAGAGTGAGAAGAGAAAGGAAAAATGTAAAGTAGAAAAAACAAAATTGGCAAATATCTGTCAGATGTTTGTGCGGTACCAACAGAAACTGGAAAAAAAGTTACATTGTCTTAAGATGGACAGGGAAATGGCAGACAAGCAATAGATTGTCTAGTTAAGTCACATAAGGAGGAACTCACAAGATACAGGAAAAGAAAGAGATGGGGTTTAAAGTTGCTCAGTTGCAAGGGGAAATATGCAGCTGAAAAATATTAAACAATCAGTTAAATGAGAATATAAAGTTTCAAAGTAAATAAAATCCGAACCAGGTAGAAGAACTCACTCCACAGGTGCCCCAAGCTGCCAACAAGATAGAGCACCTTAATCAAGAACATGCACAGGAAGTGTCTCACAAAGATCAACAGATATATACATTACAAGCAGATGCCCAGCTGCAAAGCCAGATATCACTGGAATTGTGACAATAACTTAAAGAATTAAGTAAAAATATGCAGCAACATAAGGTGGCTGGACAAAAGCTGGTCCACAAAATGCAGTTTTGAGTTCCAGGACTGCATTAAGTACAGACTGCCCAACCATCTGCCTGTTCAACCACTGTGGATGCATACACAGTAGATGTAACTACAGGCAGGTTGATTTGAGAGTTTACCCCCGATGTTCACTATCTGTGCAGCTTTGAGGCTCATTGTCTCAATTTCAAGTTCCCTTGCCTACTATGGGGCTGCAAGATTTTATTCCAAACCCAGGTACTGGGGACCTCCACCAGTTAGATTTCAACTTAGCACCCGGTACTGCTTCTACAGACTGCACAGACCCACCCTTTACAGGGTCTGTTGGTCAGAACACTGTATCCTACTTCCTTCCCTGCTTTTAAAGCATTCCAATCACAAATGTGTACTGTTAAACTAAAAACCACAGCTCTGGAAAAAGACTTGGTTTGGCAGTTTCCTGAAATGACCAAAAGAAAACCTGATTTAAAAGGGTTCATATCTGCAGCACTTGGGTTAACTAACAGCTGCAGCACTTAAAGGTAATCGTCAAGGTTTTGCGGTCGTTCTCCCAGAATGGAGTATCAGGGCAGAGAAAAAAAATACCTTGGCACAGGGTAAGTTTGTGTGTCTTGTCCTAAAAGCCGGTTGTCACAGGAATGACATACTGTGCATCTCATCCTCAAAGTTTTCTCTTTAATTGTCTGTCTACTTTATTTCTGTAATATACACACATTAAACATACAGAATACAGGATGGGCAACTATGCAGAACCATTATGTTCTGCCACAGAGGGATTATGATTCCCACTGACCTTAAGAGCTCCATGGGAATCAGAACCCCGAAGTGGCAAAACACACTGGTTCTGCACAGAGTTGCTCATCCTGTATTTTTTATAGTGTATAGTACTGTGTGAAAAATGTGTCTTGTGAGTTCTTTTGCTTTCAAAATGAAACTGACTCATGCACTCTCTAGAGGTTCTAGAGTGCTGTTCAACCCAGAAGGGTAGAACAGCATTCCATGACATTGCAACTGTGGTAGAACAGCATTCCATGACATTAGAACTGTGGTAGGACAGCATTTTGAAAGGGATGGAATTCTGTACAGAACAACATTCCACTATAAAATAATATTCTCTTTCTTTCTCATTTTCCAGCGTATATCTGTGTTCTGTGGTTATGTTCTGTTTTCAAGGTTCCTCTGAAGATAGTATTGACTGCCTTCGTAGCAGAGCATGTTACAGTAAGAAAAGAAAAAAAAGCTTCTTTGCCTCATATCTGACTATTTTAATTAGTTTTTTTAATAAAAGATTTGTGCTGCCTAGATAGGGTCAGTGAAGGACTTCGGATGTTGATTGTTGGTTGGAGAAGGTCATTTTGAGCGTGAAGAGATATGACGTCATAGATTGTAATGTGTAAAAGGTTTTGTAGTTTACAGACAATGTGCCATGGGACTGCTGGGTACAAATATAATGTGTTAACAGCTATGAATGGCTTTCTCATGCTGCTAGTTAAAACCAACAACTCTTTGCTAAAGAGAAATAAAATGTTTGTCACAAAAATTTCAAAATGGCTGAGTGCCATATTTTGACTATGCACCAAAGGGTGTAACCATGGTCTCCTAGATATGTCTTCACTTACAGAAGGTGTGTTTTGCTGTATTTTCAAATAAGATATTGTTTGGCTTCAAATAAACAGAAATATGGAAGTTTCATTTTATAAAGTAGTTAGGTGTTTAAAAAAATATTTTAAAAAGATGCGGCATGGAGATATATAAATTTGCTGGTTTAAGTTGTAGATTGTTGCAAGATAGACAGCAGGCAGCACATTATCATATCTAAACCTCTTTTACAGCTTTCTAATCAAAATATGGGCATTACTTCAGCAAACTGGTATCAAATAATGAGCCAAATCTAATCATACGAGTTGTGTAAAGCATTTATTTTTTATTGTGTGCTGCCTCAGCCAGCAGATTAAAAAGACACTTCAATAGGAGTAGTGTTCAAAGACACTGCAAAAGCAGATGGGTTTAAGTCACAGTGACATTTGCTTGCACACTGTGTGACCTTTGGCAAGTTAACTTGACCTTCATGTGTTTCAAAATGCTATGTTACTACCAGTTAAAACTTGATGTGTGTTCCTACATAAAGCACATCAGAAAAATTCCACTGATGTTCACAGAAACAATAACAACATAATGGATGGATCAGCAAAGATCGCAGCAACACAGGGTAAGAAATGGCAGGACCCACAAGGAGAGGAAGATGAGCAGTTGTGGGAGATGCATGAGTTTGATCAACATCATGAAAAGTAAATTGCAGTTTTGACTAAGCTGCCCAGTCTAGGACAAATCCAAGACTCTAATCCAGTCCTGGTTACTTGGAAGCAACAGTTGTCCCAGGGCAATGAGATTAATGCAGCACATGTGAAGCTGTGGGAGGGCACCCTTTTATGGGAATGGCAGCCGGGGCAGAGAAAATGGATTCCCCCAGTGGGACTAAGAGCAGATATCATAAAAAAAAAAAACAGAACTGGAGGCCACTGTGGGCTACATAAGACCTGTCAAATGTTATCTCAAAAATACTGATGACCCAAGATGGGGAAACAGGTGAAACTGCAGCTTGAGACATGTGCCCAAATGAACCCCAGTAAACCAGAAAAAAGGGTACCCTTAGGTAGGGTACCACAGGCAGAGGGTCCCTGGTCAAACCTGCAAATGGACTTTGTGGGTTCTCTGCCTACTGCAAAAAGGGGAGTATCGATACATGTTAGTGATTGTAGATGTATTTTCGAAATGGGTGGAAGCCTTCCCCTTTAGAAAAGACAGTGCAGGGCCTACCGCAAAAGTACTGTGGGAGCAAGTATTCTCATGGTGGGGGGTTCCCTGAGTCCTGGAGAGTGATAGGGGTACTAATTTTACACCCAAAGTCATGGAAGTCTTGTGTGGTATTCTGGGAATAGAAAGAAAGCTGCATCTCCCATATCACCCACAATCCTCAGGGATTGTAGAACAAATGAATTGCACTCTCAAGACAGTGTTGACAAAGGCTGTGCTGGGGAAAGAAAAAGTGTGGATGACCCACCTATTGGGAATTCTGATGGGGATTAGGGGAACCCAAAGTAAAAGTACTGGGTACAATCCTTACCGGTTAATGACAGGTAGGACATGAGGATGTACTACCCCTCAGATCCCGACTTGTCCACTCCTGTTAAGGATCGCATTAAGGCAGACATCTTCTTACAACAGCTACAGAAATAATTAGATACTTACCTGCCCCAAGCAGCACACAGTTTGGCCCACAATCATTGGGGAAATAAAATACGACATGTCAAGAATCCAGTACCACCCATTACTGTAGGAGATAAAGTAATGGTCAAAAATTTTGCCCAAAAGGGACTGTGGAAAGCCAATTACATGGGTCCCTATACAGTGATTAATGTCCTGGGGCCATGGATGATACAAGTGCTGTGACAAAAATACAAAATAAATAAAACTAAATGGGTCCGTGTGGACTAATGTAAACTGTATCAGCCTTTAAATGATCAATCAATCAATCTATCAAACTTTATTTTTAAAAAGGCGCTTTTCTTAAAACCAAAGCACCTGTACAATTTCATAGAACAATAAATAAACAAAATCTAAAACTATTATAAATCAATAAAAGCTATGTTAAAAAGGTGGGTCTTCAAGGCTCCTTTAAAACTCAGGACAGTCGGACTATTTCGCACCTGATGATAACAACTGATGCTGCACCTTTTTCTCTCCCCTTTTAGGATGTGGATCTCTTTGTGCCTAACGATAAGGCTGGTACTCATTCAAGCCAACCACTCTACTTCCTATTGTTTTAATCACCCCCAAACCAATGAAACACAGGTGATGATAGGAGAAAGACATGAGCATAGCGGACATATGGTCATAAAAATGTACTTTATATGCTTTGGACAGTGCCCAAATCAAACTATAATATTTGGATGTACTTCCGAGGGATGGCCTGCTCATGCTCTATGCTCCATCAATAATGACACTCAACAAGGAGTGTATGTGCAACCGTTTACTGGTGATGAAGACATTTTTAACATTTTCAGGACTGTTTCTATTATGAAGAGAAATACGAACTCATACAAACAAGTAACTTTTCTGCTGGATATATGTCAAGGATGTGGACTTTTATAAACAATACTGTGAATAACACTGTAGGAATGCAAAATATTTTTGTGGAACTACCTCTAACTGTTAATTATACCTCCCTAGCCTATACTAGGAAAGATGGGTGGTTGGGTACATTTTGTGATGTGTCAATGACTGCTCCAAATGCGAGGTGGACAGTTAGATATGTACCAGAAGGGGTCTCGGGAAAGAAATTTGATCTGCCCTCTAACAGGGTTATTTTAACACAAAATGTGTATCCATTGTATTATCCATGTAGATTAGAGTATTATAATGTTTTGTTGCGTGTCCCTTTCCACAGACTTCCACAAGCCTGTAGGGGACACCTTACAGTGGAAATTTGGGAGAGGTACTACAATGATGCACTTGATTTGTATCATGCTAGACACAGGGCCTGGTCTTTTATCCTTGAGAGCAATTCTAAATGTAGGAAAACAAGGGATGTATGGGGTTGGTTAGGATCTGGACTGGGAATAGCTAATGGAGTGGATTCCATGGTTTTAAAGGGACACATCCATTCTTTAGAAATCACTCTCAAGAATCTGGCTACTGGATCCTTGTCAAAGACTGTAAATTTAGCAGCAGATAATAAATGCCTTGACTGGCTGGCTTTTGGTGACACTTTAAATAATTTTAAAATTGTGGCTAAGATGGTGCATATGTTAAATACCACCATACCTAAACAAGCTAATGAAACATATGTAAAATTAGCATACTCACAGTTGGCAATAAAAGCACACAATTATTTGCAAAATGAAATTAACAAAATAGAGACCAGTAGGTTGCCATTAGGAATTATTAAATATAATCTCACAAATCTAATAGAAAGATCAAATGTGGTCTTACCTCCTTTGAACATGATTACCAATGTTGTTAATTATTCCTGCATGTTATGAATCTCCAAAGGTATCATGGCAGGTTAGTAACCTAGGTGTATCAGTGCATGATCAAGTTATAAGACTACAACTCCCTGGGGACACAGTTTTTAAACATAACAATCAGTATAATATTTTGCCCAAACAGTGTGTGCAAAAATATACAGCCCTTGTATGCAGGAAAAAACCATGACTACCTCATGGGCTCCCAAACAATACTTCTTTACCATAACTTCTGCCAATAAATATCAGCAAGCCATGCGGTGGAACCGATCATGGTGCGTAGTAGCTGGACAGCCCTGGAACGTGTGGGGATGTAATGATAAAACCTGGACTGTAGCTAACTGAGCATTATATGAACGGCCAGCCTACAGCAGGAAAAATGTTACCCACATCGATAGTTCCGTGCAGCAAGCATTGGACTTGCTCGGTGATTTGGTAACACCTCCACATATTGCATGGCCTAAACTAACTAAAATCCAAGTAGATGCCTTGCTGCATCTGCAAAAAACTGAGGATTTGGTGTTGCAGCAAAAGATCTCTGCATTAGATGTAAAAACTCAGGCATCATATATACCTGTTATATCATGGTGGTACTGGGGCTCTGCTGTGTTGGCACCAGCCCTACCTTGATCATTGTTTGTGTTGGTATTGGCCTACAATGTATAATGTGTATACTGTTGTATCTGTTGTACCGTAAAGTAAGAAAAATGATCAACAGGATACAGTTACTGCAGTGGCAACATTTATTGTGAGCCTCTAAAAGAGTCTTGAAGGGGGGACTGTAGTGAAATATAATGTATAAATGTTATGAAGGAGGGCATGAGAGGAAAAACAGTAAGAAACTGCATAAGATGTTTTTACCAATAAACTGTCCTTGAACTGCCTGACAGCATGTTTGGGCAATGAACTATTTAAAAGCATGTAAAGGCAAGCCTTAACCACATAGCTGTGCCAATGTAACTGTAAAAAAAAAACATAAAATAAGACTTTGTTGTATGTTGCTAAGGTATAAGTGAAACTTATTGTTTGTCTAGTTTCTGTTGACCTACTAGCAAATGTATAAAAGCAATTGTGAAAGGCATAATCTTAGAATATATTCCATGAGCAAGCATGCAGATTGTAACCCTGAATAAAATACCAAATAAGAGTGCAAAGGTCTCAAGTGATTTTTGTTACTTTACACATTCACAGTGTTTTTTTATCACTTGAAGAATGTAGCTGGATTGCATTCTTTCTTTTACCAGAGTGACCTGCGTCCACTAGTGCAAGCTTTCATTACCTCACAAATTGACTACTGCAATGCACTCTGTTTTGGTCTGCCTGCTACTCAGTATCGCCGACTCCCAGCTGCTTCAAAATTTGGCAGCCAGGTTGTTAATGGAAACACTGAGATTCGATTATATTGCTTCCACTTTGCGAGGGTTACACTGGCTGCCAGTAAGATGGTGTTGTGAGTTTAAAATTCTTGTGGTGGTTTATAAGGCCATAGATGGACTGGGCCCCCTCTACATCCGTGAGCTGCTGGTAACCTGCCAGGATGATTCTTAGGACAGCAGAAACCTTCATTCTGAATCCAAGGGACTTTTCGATTGTCCCCCTCAGTAAAACTGCAATATACTAGGGACTGAGCATTCTCTGTTGCAACCCCAAGATTATGAAATATCGTTGTGAATTGCAAGAGCCTCTTTTCTTAAACCAAGGCATCCTCTGAGATAAGTCTGTCTCTGAAGCAGACATCATAGATAGGGCTACTTCCCAGGAAGGCTTTTAACCTCTGAGCTAAAGAGTTGAGCTGCATTGGTGTACTGGCATTGTAGTGTAGTGGAAAGGTCTATAGCATAATAAACAAGAGGTTGAGAGTTTGAATCCACACATGGTTCCTTTACTTCTCTTTTGTCAGAATTTTACTTGAGTGGTGATCCACAGTGGCATGTTACAATAGTAAATATAGAAGAGCAGGGACATAGTATGAGAAAGAGTAAGTGCAAAAAATTAAGTTTCTTGCTCCTGAGTTCAATCCATTCTGCCTCTTCACTTGAGAGTTTTAAGTCTAAACTGAAGACCTGGCTTTTTAGACAGGCTTTTTCTGGTGGCTGATAATGGTGAATTACAGTTATATTGCTGATTATAACTGATCTGATGATCTGAGATGTATATTATTGTGCTGTAATAACCGGGGCACGTTTTTTCTCATAAGACAACCTGGTTATAATTCACCGTTGTAACCTATGGGTTATAATGGCGAACACGCGCCAGATTTTCAGCCCTGCTCACGCTCAATAACTCTCACAGCTGTCTTAAATTCTGTTATTTGGCATTTCCTCTGACTAAAGAAAATGTACACAGAATAAAAAAAATTGGCAAAACATCTACTAGTCACCCTCACCTAGCATTTTCCAGCAGTTACACGGCATTTTCACTCATGCTGTCGCTCGCTACTGTCTCCATATAAACAGAAGCTATGAGCTCTGACCTTTGACTTAATTTAAATATCGCTGTGACAATGATGACCCAGACCGTATAGAACTGATTTTGAACATCCACTACAAACATCTTAAAGCTTCACTTTAATTATTGTACCACATGCTGTAATAAAGAAAAAAAAGCAAACACAAGACTTTTGGAAAAACAGTCTTTTTATTTGCCGAAATCTGGTTGGAGAAAAAACGTGCCCCAGCAATTACACATAACAATGCATGGGGGTGAGTGCATAAATGAGAAATTATGTGCACCCTCTGTGTGGGATGCTCATATAAACCCCTCGGGCTTCGCCCTCGGGGTTTATGTAGCATCCCACACCTTGGGTGCACATAATTTTTCATTATGCACTCACCCCCATGCATTATTGTATATATAATAACAGCAGAGCAGTTTCTCCCATAGGGAAAGCAGGTTATACTTCACCATTATAACCAGCTGGTTATAACGGCAAACATGCACCAGGTTTTCCTTGCTCCACGCATGCGCCTGCCACTATCTTCCTGTCGTCGGGCCAGACACTTCACTACCACTGGAACACTGATGGTAAGTAAATTTAAAAACAACCAACACTGCTCCTTTTTTGACTTTTTTATTTATGCATTTTACAAGTGAAAATACACTCATAATGCATATATTGCACAGAGGGATAGCAACAAATCTAAAAGTCATGCTTATTCTTAACAAGGATCTATGTAGGACACCCCCATATTAGAAATGACATGGGGAATCCCAATATATTATACAACCAAATATACCCCATATGCATGCAGCCCAGGAAGAACAAAGGGGGCCCATGTCCCAAATAGAGTTCAGACAATTACCCTTTCTCCACAGCAACATCCAAGTCAAAAAGGGGTCCCCCAAAACCAACATATTGTTCAAGGAAATTCCCAGTGCCCAGGATGATTTTATAACAAACAGCTTTCCCCTAAATTCAGCAATTAAGTGTATAATGTCCATTCTAGCAGACATCTAGTCTTCAGATTGATGAGAAATCATCAGAGTGCAAACAATCATTAATTAACGCCAACAATGATGAGAGAGTGTCAGTGTCTTAATGCCACATGTTTGGCAGACCCCCCACAACTAAAGAGGCAACTTCGCAACACACAGTCAAAAACAAAACAGTACTTGCAAGAACTCCTCAGTCCTCATCAGAGGATTGTCCTGCTTCCTCCCCCTCAGTCATCTCTTGGTCAATACGCTGAACCATTTTGTCAGCCTCCTTGGGATCATTAAATAAATATTGCTGTCCTTTCCACACCAACCTATGTTTTGCAGGAAGCAGTAGCTGGTGCTTCACTTTGAGCTGACGCAGATGACCCCTTACACCATCAAAGGCCTTTCTTCTTTGCTGAGTACTGAATGAAAGGTCACATAAAGCATTAAATTGTTGTCTCCATATTGTAGGGTTCTACGTCTCCTGGCGATTGCCAACACTCTGTCCCAGTCTCCAGCTCCAGTAAAAATTATCATCAAGGTACAAGGGGTGGCAGAATCCACAGCTGCACAGCGGGGGTGACACAATAAACCTTCTCCACAGACAAGGGAGAATCAGCATCTGTAAATCCCAATAAGGTAGGCAAAAATGTATGAACAAATGTCAGGCAGTCGTCTCCTTCAGTCTCTTCAGCTAAACCCACCAAATGGAAGTTCTTTTCCCTGGCTTAGTTCTCCACTGTTTCCAAGCACTGTCACAACAGGGAATTCTTCTTAATAAGCTGGGCTGTTGAATCCACAGACTTGAGCACCGATACCTCTGAGCACTGGACTGTTCTTTTGCACTGGTCCATCTGATTTTCAAGTGCAGACACTCTCTGTGTGATAGCATCAAACTTTTTATCCAGATCTTGAATCATTTTGATGAGCTGGCTCAAGGTGACATGGATAGAACTAAGAGATGCTTCTGATGACGTACCACTTGAGCCCATGGCCCCACTGCCCTGAGGAGGCCACTCTTTGCGCTGTGCCTTCTTGGGTGTGAAAAAGTCCACTGAGGGGTTAGAAGCTCCTCTGGTTTTACCTATATGTGAAGGCTTTGAAGTGCTGGTCACCAATTTTGTTATTTAAATTATTAAAATTGGGGGAAATCAAACTTTTAACAAGTTTTATAGAAATTCTCCTGGGATGTCTAGAAAAATGCTACTTCTTTGTCGTCTGCTCCACAGTGCCCCCACAAACTTGGCTCTTTATACTATTATGATTAAGCTCTCCACAAAAAAATAGAACATTTCATTTTAGCAGCCACTTCAACCTGACCGGGGACTGTGCTTAAAACCAACCAGACTGTGGCTGCACAGGGTTGTGTTTCTATTTTGTATAATTACTATGGTGAAAAAATGCTCCCCAGCAATTATATAAAATAAAACATGGGGTGCTGTGTAAAAGTCAGATTTTGCACACACCCTCAGCATTGGATGCTTAAATAAACCCCTTGAGCTTCGCTCTCAGTGTTAGTGTAACATTCATCATCTTGAGTGTGTGTAAAATCTCATTAAACACACCACCCCATGTATTATTCTATATATCTGTTTGTTTGACTGTGAAATACTTTGAGCTCCGGAAGGACCCTATACAGTATAAATAAAATTCTATTGAAAAGAGGAAGTTCGATCCCCCTGCTAAAACCAACCATGTGTAACAGTGTGGTACTAAGGTGAGACTTTTGGGGGGATCCTCAGAAGAAACTCAAGGTAAACAAAGTTCAGTGAGACAAAAAAACATTGCTTTACTTCAGCACCAAACAAAGGTTCACAACAGCTTATTTTGGAAGAGCAACTACAAAACAAAATACTGTTCAGCATCATTCAGCTCTCTAGTTCACAGTAACCCTGCTCTCTCTCTCTCTCGCCCCTGAATCCTCTCTTCTTGTTTTTTTTCTGGTTTCCTCCTAGTGTCTCTAAAGTGAGGCTCATTTGTACCCTCCCAATAGGGAATTCCAGGCTTGCATGCAGCCATTGTAAATAGCCTTTAAAGGGACATTGTCAACCCTTTTTGCATCATATTATTTCTAGTTGAAAACCCACATTTAATGATAGTTTAACCTTCTCTAAAACTCATAGAGGTTGTTGGTTGTTTTATCTGCTTCCTTTCTTAGTAGAACTGAAATGTATGAAAATTGCACAATTATACCCAGCTTTGTTTTGCTTCAAATCCTTGATCTACTCTTTCTGAATACTTTATGAACATTAGGAACACCCCCAAACAGCACAGCCACTCATGAGGCAACAGTCTCCTCTTCTCCCACAGCATAATGAGTGGCTACTTTGTGTTGGGGGGTGTTCATAGGTCAAGAAAATTGCAGTGGAAGTTGATCAAAGAATGTCAAACACATTTTTGTGTAGTAAAGCCAGTATGGTGGGAAGTCTGTTTTTTACTTTTAAAAAGAAAAAAGGAAACAGAGTCAAGCTACCAGCTACACCAGCAATCTCTACAGAATGTGAGCAATCATAACATGTGTTTTTTAAACTACACACCCTTTGAGGCCTAAGGGGATGGACAGTGTCCCCTTAAAGGGCCAGGCCAGAAATAGCAGGGACGGGTTTCAATTCCAGAAACAAGAAAAGATGCTGCGCTTCAACAGATTGGGCAGGGTGCTGGTGCAGGGCTTTCACCCTTGTAGTACAACAAAGCAAAGAGTTTCAATTCCCCCTGTTCTCCTGCAAGTATCTTAGTAGAGAGTGGGTACCAAATTCAAGTTGTAGTGATCTTTTTACAGCACCATTAGGGTAGAAATCCTCCATTTAGTGGCTAAAAATAAAATAAATAAAGTAAAGCTGAAACATTACTCCCAGACCTAGAGCACTCTCCATTTCAAGGCACGGATGGACAAACTTGGATAATTCTGACCCAGACAGGAGAGCAATACTGCAAAATAAACAGGGAACAATTGAAACTTATACTTTTAAAATCTAAACTGAATTATACCGCTCAGGGAGAGAAAGCGGATAAGCTTTTTGCTTTGTGTGGTTGTGTGCAGAATCTCAAATTCCAGCAGGCTGGAATTTCGTGGAAATTTTGAAATTCCACCAAATTTCATTGGAAGTGGAATGACGGAATTTCATGACAGAAAATGCAGAATGGGTTTTCCACTACATCTCTGCAGAATTCTATTCTGTGGATCTCAATATTTTCAGGGGAAATGGTTGTGGAATGATTCTCCATGGAAACATTCTCACAGCAGGTGAAATTCCACAGAAGGACCAGCAAAATTCTGGCAGAAATTCTGCTGGCAGAATGGTCATTCTGTGCTAATTCTGCAGGCAGAATTCTGAATGCCACACAACACTAGGTTTACACCTTAAAAATCTAGAGTGGTCAAAGAGGTAATAGATCCAATAATGAGGAATACAAAAACTGACCAAAGAGAGATAATTAAAACATTTCAGGAATTCTATAAAGGGCTATTTAATATCTGTGAGGAAAATCTAACCACGGAACAAGCTGATGCCTTCATTTCTCAAATCGGCTTACCAAAATTAGAAAAGAGAAACAGAATATACTCTACTGAGAGCACCAATTATAATAAAAGAAATTGGAGCACCAATTACAATATAGAAGATTGTGTATGAGTAATCATGTACAACAAAGCTGTTTTTCAATTGAGAGGTTTCCGTGGTAACAGACCTCGAGAGTGCAGCTGAGAGGTCTCTTTACCACAGAAACATCGGATTGAAAAACAGCTTTGTATGTGTATGGTTGCTCATACACAATTTTTTATTGTGTATGGGCAACCATCACTCTAATCCTGTGTCCCCAAAAGTTCCCCCAGTACTTAACAGTGACTTACTGTGATGTGGTTCTTTCCAGCTCCACTCACTTCCTCGCCAGCTCTCACCGCCGTGGCTGCTTCATCACCTATGCAGAAAGATGATCTAAGTTGTTGTGCTACAGTAGTGATGTAGCCAGTGCAGCATCACAGCAATTTGATGTCACTACTGCAGCACAGCATACTGATTCCAGTAACCTAATTCCACACACAATCACATTCTACCATACACTATAAAAGAAATTAGAAGGGCAATAGAGCAATAAGTTTTTGCAAGGTGCATCCTGTTATACAGGTAACTTCTAAACCAGAATGTGACAATAGACTAGATCCTAGCTGATAATGGCCTCTTCAGCCATTCACTCAGCATGTTTCTGCCCAACCCCTAATTGTATTCTGTTTCTGTAGAACAACTGCAGCTGGAGTACTTTCCTCATTTTTTCTCATCAGTTCTTCAGTCATAAGGTGCATTTACACAAGTGCTGGATTTGACACTATTATAGTGTATTACTCTGTGTCATGATTATATAGGCACATACATAATATGTGTACTTGGGCATTGCAGGACCAAAAATTGGATTATAAACTGCCAGTGCTCCCATATTGATTTGGCATTTTCCCTGTAACTCCAGGGTGATATTCCTGTGTTTTCCTGTAGATTACATTATTTCCTATGGAAGCTGAATTGACCTGTTTTCCTGTATAACCAATGCAAGTCTATGGGAAGAGTTTTCCTGTAGATGCCTCCAAATCCCTGTAAAATACAGGAATCCCTGTAGATATGGGAGCCCTGAACTGCATATGTGTTTGTGGACACAACCCAGATGGATTATGTGAAAGCTCTTTTTGGGACATGACAAAAGGTCACAAAAATACTATTTTTCTATAAAAAGAACATTTTCTATACCAGACAAAGAATACCGGATCTGACTAAGTCCTCGCACCTACCTAAGATATGAAAAACATTTATTAGTTACACAAGTAGGAAAGTACATGTAGTTACATCTTTAGGAAGAGTAGACCAAATGGAAAACGTATTTTTTTCTGACTTATTTTTGTTAGAATAGGGACTTTACAATACCTTTTCCTTTAGACATATATGACTTGCTTCCTGGAAAAGGTAGTTGGTAGAAGTTATGACATCATGGAGGATAGTGAGTCCTTTGTACTCCATATAAACAAGGAGTGCAGACAGTGAGGTAGAGATCCTCCCTTCCTGCTACAACATTTGTGCTGATAGAGAGGTAATGAAACCAAAGCAATTGCCAACTAAAAAAGGCACTTCACAAGTCCTCGAGGCTAAGATGTCTGATTGAAGGCACTGCTGGGTAATTATCTCTCATAAATGTTATCAGTACATAAGTGCTAGAAATAGTGTGCTTTGGTATTTTCTTGCCTAACTTAAATAGTTTTCTCATTTGTGACTTGTAGCACGCTATGCAATAAACTTGATAGAAATTGTACAGGAAGTATCTGTGTGTTACATTTTTGGTGCTTGCTCTTATACCCTTGAAGGCTAGATTAGGACCCTGATCCTAATATCTAACAACAGCATCTGTGTGTGAGTTGTAGTGATGTAGTCATTTCCACTTTGTTCACACACAGGACCAGTGGACTGATGCAGGAGCTGTGTAAATATTGCAGGCACCCTTGTTCCTCTGCCCTATTGTGTTTTATTTATCCCTCTACTCGCTTCCAGCACTGCAGTTGCATCACTTGAGGTGGTATGGGGCATTCACACAGGGGTCCAAACTCCTGCTTTGTTTCAGTTCCCTACCACTGCAAAGTTTCACAGAACCTGAAACAGATCAGTTTACAATAGTCCCAAACATGTTTACACTTATCCTCTGGTAGTGGATCAGCTGCTGTGCACCACACACACTGGTGCAACATGCTCAGTGTTAACAGATGTATAGCAAGTGTACCACCAACAGAGGCCACTCTTGGAGAAACTATATAATGTAATTTTACGAACACTGCCGCAGAACTCAAATATTCCTCATAAACAATGAAACTTCCTCAAATATTTCAAATGGATGAATTCAGGCATGAGTCTAACAACATTTTGTGAACTAGAGCAAACTTGATTGTGTGAAGTGTCAGTTTACAGTCAGCTATGAACTTAAGCTGTGTTTACATGCCTACACCATTTAACTTCTGGGACCATTCCTATGCTGTCCTGACCTCCCATGCCAATCCTGATGCATGTTTATATAACCCTTCTTAGCATGATACAAACAGTGCTGAAGAGGGGCTGTGAGTCCAGTGGCCAGGTGGGAGGATGCTCCCTGAAACACTCAGGAGCATACACCATGCAGTGGAGCAAGTGATGCAGCCTGCCTATATGGCTGCTTACACCACTCACTCTGGAACGCATTTCCTGGATTGCAGTAGCACAGGGAGTGGTTTATTGATTGACTTACTATTATCCAGTAAGTGTCCACACAGCTGCATTTGCACTGTAGCAACCTGAGCAGTCAGGTTGCTGCGGTGCAAATGTGGCCTTGTAAACTGGTCTTTAAAGTCTTAAAGTGCATTTGCAGGTATTCTGGTTGTGATCTGTGTTTTGCTGATAACTTACAATATTCACTGCTATGTAACTGGTAAAAGACACCATGTAAAAACAGCAACTATTCTGGAAATTCAAAGCAAAATAAACCAGGAACAATCGCTCATTTTGATTCTCTGGAAACACTTCTGCATTGTACTTCAGTCCAGGTTTCTCTAGTACTAACACATCTGAAGGCCTATACTGAGTATCCTGCTGTATAGATGAAAGTCTCTGCTCACTGTTGCTCAGCTGGTTGAGTCAGACACCAGTTCTCATAGAAAGGTTATTAGGGCTAGTCAGCAGAGCTGAACAGTTTTTATTGTCGTCACTGTAGTGATAGTATAATATGTTGATTATTGTCACTCCATTTTGTATGCCATTTCATGTAATGTATGTCATTTTATACTCCATTTTGTATTGTGTGACTCCATTTTACATGCTGCTTCATTTAATTGGTGTTTTGCTCTTTAGATAGCCTCATTATTATGTTTTGCTTCAGACAGTGTATTTTGCTGACTTGAAGGTCGCATATTATCAGGCAACCTGTTTTGTAGTTTTGTTTAAACTTCTGCTTAGCTCATAGTGTTCTAGGCACCCGGCCAGTGTTTGGAGCACAGTGACCCTAGCAGGTGTAGGGAATTCTGAGCAGTCCTTATGGTGTGAATTCGCAACATCCACCAGAGCCAGCTAGCTTCTAGAATGTAAGCGGGACAACACTATATATGAGGGCTGCCACAGTTATTTTAGCATAGAATAAGATATAATGTAGCTTTCTCAATGCCTGGTTTGAAGCCTCTCCTGCAGGGTGGACGCATCGCTGTGGGGCCAGTTCCCGGTTCGAGAGACTCCTAGCCAGGCTGACAAGGGGGCTTCCCAGCCATTGGAAGAGGGCTTGGATGATGCTTTATTGAATCGGTGATGTATAACCTTTTGTATTATATTTTGCTATAATAAAGCTTTGGCTTGCTGTACTTATTGTTTTGTTATTGTGTGTATGTGAGTGTGAGTGAGTAAAATAGCTGCCTGGTTTGAGTTGGCAGAACAGTCACACAGAGAAGTAGGCAGTAAACTTTTCCCATTTGAAAAGCATTGGGTGAAAGATATATCTGAGGTTTACTGCAAAAAAAAAAAGTGAGTGGTGTCTGATTTCATTTGTTGGTACTCTTGTCTGTAACAGAGATGAAAGAACTGGATTGGCTGTCAGCCCAGCTGTCAGGGTGTGTGTGTGTGTGTGTGTGTGTGTGTGTGTGTACAAGGCAGACATGACTGGTGAACATTTTGAACATGAGCACAGTGCTCCGCTCCGAGAGTAGGATTCAGTGAACGCATGTTCATGTACCCACAGTGTGCTCATTCACACAACAAACATGTGAACACATTTTTAGTGACCCTGGAGTTTGAAGTCAAGCACCATGTCACCACGTGCATGAGCATCATGGACATTATCTTTAAACACTAAGGTAACAAAAAGTTCTGGTTTTCTGCTAAGGTTTACTGATCCACTAAAAAGCTACTAGAGGAGAACGTGCCATTATTGTGCTGCCTTGGCTTTTCAGCTGAGCTGCATGTGTTTCCTTAGTCACAGTTGCCTGCTTTGCCTCTTTTAGTACCCACCAAGATCATCAGTCTGTATGCATGCCAGTGTACAATGCACAACTGGGTGCACTTAGTTTTGCTTGCACTTTCCCAGGGCAGACACCTGTGAGGGATATAGTCATGAGAACATGCCTAAGAACAGCACATATAGTCTTCCTGGTGGTGTCAGGGAGCCCAAAAGATCACTGTGACGGAACCTGTTGCTGACAAGTGTGGTCCCAATAAAAATCTCCAGTTCACTATGCAGTACAGGGAAGTTTAGGTATAGTAAAAAGGGAGCAAAGGAATGTGGCTTCCTTCCTTCATCATGGGAAGCAATCTGTTCTTACTTTCTGGACTTCCTATACTCCATGCAGGGGGCATTCCTTGGGCAACTAGTCAGTAAACCCACTTGAGGGGAGGCCATACTAGACCTGGTGCTGTCACTGCCACTGACATCACATTGGGGAGCCACCTGGGGACAAGTGATCATCACGCAGTATGATTTGGGGTTAGAATGGGGCCAGAAACAAACCACACTAAAACAAGGGTCCAGGACTTTAGAAGGGTTGATATCAAGAGAATGGGAGAGTGCCTTCGGAAGCACTAGTAGAGATAGGAAGATTGGATGGAGTAGAGGAGAAGTGGGTGGAAATAAAGAAAGCCATCGCGAAGGCAACAAACCTGTGTCAGGCAGATTACAAACAACAGGAGGAAGAAGAAACTACTATGGTACTCCCAAAAAGTAGCAGCAAAAGTAAAGGCAAAAAGGTTAACTTTCGAGAGGTACAAGGCAACAAAGAAGGTAGAGGACAGAGAGGATTACCAGCTGAAACTGAGAAGGCTGCAAAAGCTGTTACGAGCGCTAAAGCACTAACAGAGGAGAGCGTAGCCAGAATGGTGAAAAAGGGGGATAAAGCATTCTTTACATACATAAGTGAAAAGGGGAAGAACAAGGCAGGGATAGTAAGAATAAAAGGGGAAGGGGGGAGTGTGGAAGAGGACCAGAGGAAGGCAGACATACTGAACAAGTATTCTTGTTCAGTATTTATGAAAGAGGTGGTGGGTGAAGGGCCACAGATAAAGGACAAAGGCATTAAGGGAAGGGAGGTAGGCACCAGCCCTTTTACTGAGGAGAGTCCTCAAAGAACTGGAGATACTAATGGTGGCTAGGGCAATGGGGCTGGACAGAGCACACCCCAGGATACTGAGGGAACTTAGGAAAGAGCTCACTGCTCCTCTGACAGTCCTGTTCAACCTATCACTGGTTACAGGGGTGGTACCAAGGAACTGGAGGAGGGAGGATGTGGTTCTGATATACAAGAGTGGGAATAAGGAGAAGGCAGAGAACTATAGACCAGTAAGCCTGACATCAGTGGTGAGCAAAGTTATAGAAATACCACTAAAAGAAAGGATTGTGGAATACCTTGCAGCAAATGGGGTTTGAGATGCAAGGCAGGACAGGTTCACGAGGGGGGGTCTTGCTGGACAAACCTTATTGATTTCTTCAACTGGGTGACAAGGGAAATGGATCAGGGATGGGCAGTGGATGTAGCCTACCTAGATTTCAATAAGGCCTTTGACACTGTTCCACACAGAAGAATGGTAAACAAGCTAGGCAGCCTTGGAGTGGGTTCAAAGGTAGTAAAATGGGTACAAAATTGGCTGAGTGACAGGAGTCAGAGGGTCATGGTAAGTGGGGTAAGCTCAGAGGAAGGAAAGGTGACTAGTGGGGTGCCACGGGGTCAGTTCCAGGACCAGTTCTCTTCAATGTCTTTATTAGCAACATTGCAGAAGGGCTGGAAGGGAAAGAATGCCTGTTCACAGATGACACAAAAATCTGCAGCACAGTGGATACATTGAGGAAGGGGGTAGACAGAATGAGGATAAGTAGGCTTCAATGCTAAAAAGTGTAAAATGCACATGGGGCATAGGAACCCAAGGGCAGCATACCAACTGGGGGGAGAGGAGGTGACAAACACATAACAGGAAACGGAGTTGGGGTCATCATATCTGATGACCTCAAGATGGCAAGGCAGTGTGATAAGCATTAGGAAAGGCTGTTAGAATGTTGGGATGCACAGGGAGGAGTATCACAAGCAGAAAGAGGGAGGTGGTGTTGCCCCATATAGGTCAATGGTGAGGCCCCACCTGGAATACTGAGGCCCCATCTCAAGAAGGACATTGATCAGGTAGAGGCGGTACAAAGGATGATGGCCAAAATGGTGCATGGCCTGCATCAGAAATACTGTGAGGAAAGACTCAAGAATTAAATATGTACTCTCTGGAGGATAGAAGGGAAAGGGGAGACATGATAGAGACTTTCAAATACCTCAAGGGCATCAATAAGGTATGGGGTGGAATTTTACATAGAAAGACATGCTCAAGGACAAGGGGGCATGATATGAAGCTGGAAGGGGGGAGGCTCAGAGGATATGTGAGGAAGTACTTCTTCATTGAAAGGGTGATAGATGCTTGGAACAGAATACCAGTAGTGGTGGTAGGTACCAGTATGGTAGCAGGATTTAAGCACACATGGGATAGACACAGGAGGACCTTAGAAATAGGGTGGGGGGAGGCTGCAGGTCAAGTAGGGTCTGCAGTGATACACTAGGGAGGACATTTTTAGGGTAGATTAGATGGGCCAAGGGGTCCTTTTCTGTCAACAACTACTTTGTTACTATGTATGTTTCTTCCCTGCAGTCTAAACAGCAGCATTAGTGGGGAAAAAAACTGTTGGTATATTGTGTTTATTAAAAGTTCAAGGAGTGTATCTCATTCAAACTATTTTTCTTTCGTTGTATATAGATTTACTTTTTCCTCTCTATAGCTCAGGTCTGAGGTTGTCAGCTCACTTGCTGTTATCCAAGCCTTCTCTCACGTGTCTATTGTTTTCCATAGGACAAGAAACAAAAAACATAAAAAAAAACACTTTTTTTGAACTTCGAGTCACTGCTTAAACACAACTTTTTAAATCGTGGTTTTTGCACTTATCTAGGTAGAAAACTGTTAATAGTCTGTTTCTAACAAAAACGTCTGCACTATTGTAATGTTCTGTGCTGTGATGTGATGTATATTCATATACTCTATGTAAGCCTTGCTGTACTGCACATATCAAATCTTTGGTTTTTCATTCCCTCTAGGTACATGTAACTAATCCTGGGTCGCCCCTGAAAAAGGGACTGTCAAGGTTCCAGTGGGCCTACCTGGTTACCAAAATTAAATAAATAAATACATTGGGATTCACCAAGATCTCATGAAGTCTGCAGACAGCTGCAGCTAAGCAGTGTGTGAGAACTCAGTAGAAACTAGAGGTGTTGCATGGAGGCCACTGACTGGTGATTGGTGACTTGCCATTTCTGATGGCCACAGAACAGTGAGGAGATGGCACACTGGAGGATGGCAGTTGCTTGCATTGTAAACTTTAAGGTTGCTTAATTATGTGCTGTCCAACCCATTGTTCTGCTGGAGGCAAAAATGACAGGTCTGATCCCTATCAGCATGTGATGTCAAACCAAAAAGCTCAAATTGAGCCACCAGCAGGGAACACTAGATCAGACAGGGAGGAACATCCCTGGCAGCAGTTACTTGACTGAATCAGAGCACAGCAACTTGGAACAAGGACGGAGCAGTAGCATCACAAGGAGAGTGGTAAGGGAGACACATGGTTGTGGGTGTCTATGTGTATACTAACACCAGGGGAAAAAAAATGAGAAGCTGTCAAGAAAGCAATGCTTCTTTTTTACCTTCTATTTTGTTTTCTTACTTTTCTCCTCCAGACCACTGCTACACTGATTGACCACTTTCCCGATAGGGAGCAGAAGGCAAAGCTCCCCTTCCCCCCATCACTTGCATATCAGTTTAAGATGTTCCCTGCAGGACAGATAGCCAGAACCATCCTGTGAGGAAATTTTTACATGCCATGCCTCCCAAACAGTTTGAACCATTAGTGAATGCTGCTTGGCCCACTAAAGAACTATACAAGAAATAGGACACCACCAGTGAGGAGAAGATGATCCCCTGTAGCCAGCCTACTAACTAGGAATGAAAGTCACTGCATGGGCATTCAGCTCTTTGCTCCTTCTCCCACAAATGACACTGTTGCCCGAGGGCCTTTCTTAGTACTTCCCCAAAACGCTGCTGGATATGTATGTGTGTGGGGTGAGACTGCACCCCTTCCCAAGAAGGTGACTGCATACTGTTTCACGGTGGATTTCCTGGGAGCTATTATTAGAACCCCTGAAGAAAAATCTCTCGGGAGTGTTTGTGGGTGGTTGACTCTGCCCCATGGAAGGCTGTTGCTGGAGGTGTTGCTGGGTAGTGGGCAGCCTGGGGGCCTTCTGAGTGCTCCCCCTGAATAATATTCTGGGTGCATGTGTGTGTGGGGGCTGCCTGTGTAATTATAGGGGCATCAGGATATTTGCTACAACTGTTACACAAGAACCTTTAACAATAATAGCAAAACCATGCAGATGAAAGTGTTCCTAGATGTAATACACATACTGTAAAAGTTGCAAATCCAAAACAGAGCCCTTGGGACTTCTCTGGAAAAATGTTTTATCTGTAAGTTGTACACATTCAAGGGACATGTGGGGGGGTAGGAAATATGGATAGACTAGATGGTCTGGCGGTCCTCATCTGCCATCAAATTCTATGTATATATGTATTAACTACAGTAAAATTTATATATTTGGTTAGAATTTAATTTGCACACCAGGTTTATTAAAGCAGCTGTGAATGTTAACAGTGAAAATTCTGACCTATACTTTTTTTATTTTAGTTTTGATTGCCCCATGTCTTGTATAATACCCTCTTTTGTCTCCATTTTGAGTTTGCTTTGGTACATTTTAGGTGCCAACAGCATAGCTGTTAGCACCTATTGTGGTCATAGTACTCTTTTGTGCATTTAGTCAACTTTAAGGTTACATTCAGTGTGAGTGATTTGGCTACATGATGTCACTGATGGTGTCAGTGATAGGGCTTTTAGGTCGAGGTGTAGCATTTCAGACCTACACAAGCCTGGGTCTGATCCCCTGTATTGCACATTTTTCCTTTCTGACTACAACTTTTATTGTATGAGAGAAATTGTTTCATGTCATTGCTGATGTAGTTAAGGGTTCCAGCAGAGCTAAATAGAAGACGTTCAGATAATTAAACTTAGTTCTACAGTATGTTGTAGTCCATTAAATTAGTCCTGGCGAAAGGCTTGTCTAGGTTTGAAAACAGTCCTGAGTCACCTGTTTTGCAGATTGTGACATAACCTCTCCACCATAGGAATTACAACTCATATGCCCCTAGCTCAGTGGCACACTGAATGTATGTGTGTTTTTTTAGCAAGAAAAGATCAGTGGTTCCAATACTTTTTTTTGTGAGATGGAAACTCAGTTGAGTGGCAATTCATGGTGGTGTGGAGTTGGAATAGTAATTTGTATCAGAAGTAAATGTAGCTAAAAGCAACAATTTGTGAAGGCAAATCACCTGCTGAGATTAGATCCCCAGTCAAATGTTTTGCAGGTCATGATGTAACCTCTACACCATAGAAAATGCAAGCACCTTACCTGCAGTTCAGTGACAGACTGAATGTGTGTTCATTTAGCAGGAAAAGGAACAGTGGTTTAAATTCAGGTAGATGTAGTTTGTATCCTAAAAGGGCCTTAAACATTTTTTCTGCTTTTTTTGTAAGATGTAAACTCGCTTTAGTAGCAACTAGTGGTCATGTGGAGTGGAATAGTATATTATATGAGAAGTAAATTTAGCTGAGAACAACAATCTGTAAAGGTAAATTGTCTGTTGGGATTAGCCCCTCCCAGTTGCTTGTTTTGCATTTGTGACATACTGTAACCTCTACATCATAGGAACTGTAACTCACTAACCTGCAGTTCAGTGACTGAATGTGTATTTGTTTAGCAGGCAAAGGATCAGCTGCTCAGATCTGAGCAGGGACTTAAACATTTTTTTTTTTCAAATTTTGTTTGTAAAATGGAAACTCACTTGAGTGGTGATTCTTGATGGTGTGGAGTTGGACTAGTAAAATTAAATACAACATTCCACTAAGAACAACAATTTGTGAAGGTAAATCACCTGCTTGGATTAGATTACCAGTTTCATGTTTTGCAGGTTGTGACATAAACTCTTCATCATAGGAGTGCAACTCCCTTACCAGTAGCTCAGTGGCATACTGAATGTGTGTTTGCTCAGTAGGCAATGGTTCAGATCCCAGCAGGAACATAAGTCATTTTTTTTCTTTCTAAGATGGAAACTCACTTGAGTGGTGATTCAAGGTGGTGTGGGATTGGAATAGTAAATTATATAAGTAAGTTTAGTTACAAACAACAATTTGTGAAGGTAAATAATCTGCTGGATTAGATCCCTAGTCACCTATTTTGCAGGTTTTGACATAACCTCTACACCACTAGAAATGAAACTCACCTACATGCAGCTCAGTGGCACACTGAATGTGTGTTACTTAACAGGCAATGAATCAGTGATTTAAATTTAGGCAAACAGTTTAAATCATGGCAGAGACATGAACACTTTTTCAACTGTTTTGTAAGATGGAATGTCAGCTGAGTAGCGATTCATGGTGGTGTGAAGTGGAATAGTAAATTAAATGAGAAGTACATATAGCTAAGAACAACTATTAGTGAAGGTAAATTGCCTGTGGGAATTAGATCCCCAGTCATCTGTTTTGCCAGTATGACATAACCTCTACAGCACAGAAACTGCAACTCACTGACCTGCAGTTCAGTCACACACTAAATGTATATTTGCTTAGCAGGCAAAGGATCAGTGGTTCAAATCTCAGTAGGGATGAACACTTTTTAAAAAATTTTTTAAGGATGGAAACTCACTTGAGTAGTGATTCATGGTGGTATGGAGTAGAATAGTAAATTATATGAGAAGTTCATTTAGCTAAGAACAACAATTTGTGAAGGTAAATCATCAGCTGGGATTAATCCCCAGTTTGCCTGTTTGGCAGGTTGTGAGATAACCTCTGCACCATAGTAAATGTGACTCACTCGGCGTAATTGTCAGTGTCATATGATGCATGGTGCTGAGTAGGTGCAGGGTGTGACACTCAGACAGCTGGTTCTGATTAATCTATGATTTTTGTAATATAAAAATGTGTTATTGAATGTCTCTCATGAGATATGCTGACAGCCTGTGGAATGACACCCCCTCCCAGGTTTTAGCTACAACGTGTGACCTGGAAGGCCAAGAGATAATTACAGGTTAGAAGAGACTTAAAATTTAGGATATTCTGTTTATGTGACTAATTGCAGCTTGCCAACTGCCAAGATACATTGTAAGCTTTTATAATGTTCAGAGGAAACACAGTTAAAATTCATATGGTGATACAAAGCATGTTGCACCTCCGTGAGATCTGGCAGAGAGACATAACAAGTCCTTTGATGTCCTGGAAAGGGGAAGCTGCTCATAGATCAAAGAAAGTCACTTGGAAAAAAAAAGAGCTTTGCTGAGGTCACAGAATTTTAATTTACCTTTGATTAGACATCCTGTTTTGCATAGATACATTTTTTAATATTCTGACAGGGAGGAGCTAGGTGACCTCATGCAAAGAAGTTGGCAGAGCCAGTTTTTAAACAGTATTCTGTTTTCCATTTACACACAAATGTTTGGACTCTGAAAAAGAAGCATCTACAGCACTGTGAGATAAGAATACCTTAGAACAGATAAGTCTAAGTGTATTAGTGGTAGGAATTTGCACCTTTTAAAACTTTATTCTTTTAAATGATTTGTATGTTTTGTGATATATGGTCCTGTGTTTTACATTTTACATTCTTATTCAATTTTAAGTAAACATCTCATTTTTAAATAGACTATTTGTGTCTTCCAAGTCCTTCTGTTTTTGCCTGTGATGCGTGGATGGTTAAGAGTGTGACAACACTGTGCATGAGCTTATATGGTAATACTAAACTGGGAACAGGTAAGAGTTATCTGAGGTCTTTATTAGAGTTTTTAAGGGTTTATTTTGTACACCTGGTTAGGTGCCTGTAGGCAAAAGATATCTCCCCCCCCCAAAGAGCAGAATTATCTGAGCCTATACATTGGGTACACTAACAAGAGGTTCACAGTTTGAATCCCTCCAGAACTGAGACCAAAGGTTGATTCAAACCCACAAAACAGACAGGAGGGTTACCCTGTTTCTGTTTCCTGTTCACAATACTACGCTCGGAGGTTGGCACTGTGGGAGCAGAGGGCCTTACCCTTTAGAGTATGGTTTGTGACACAGGGAAGGAGAGCCCTGGCAGTGTTTGACAATGTACTACAGAAATGCTGGTATTTTTTTATATTAAGTCGCTGTGTATTTGCCATTGTGAACCTACAAGATATTTCAGTGTTGTCAGTGTCTTTGGTGCTCTTTAACTCATTCAGGCCTAGATACACCTGTAGGTGGCATCTGAAAGCATAGCCACTCAGGCCAATAACGCCTGTAGACGTACTCAGCTGACTTACACTCAGGCCTGAAAAACGTCTGAGGAAGTCAGCATTTTTTACCTAAACAGTAAACAAACCAAATTGCTTAGAATTGATTGCATAGCACCGTTAGAAAGGTAATTTCATGCTGAACAATTATGCCACTGATACTTTGTGTCTATCATGTATACTTTAGGAGTTATTCGCATTTGCTTAAGGTATGGTATGCATGGCTGACATCTGTCTCTCAAGCCTCAACTAAGCACCTTGAATAAATCTGAAAAACACAGTTGTTTGGTATTTCAGCTAGTATAAAATAAAAACTAAATGGATTACAATTGATTGCACAGCACCATTAGAAAGATAATTTTGTGCTGAATAATTTTGCTGCTGACACTCTATATCTAACACATATATTTTAGGAGTTATTCACATTGGTTTAAGGTATGGTGTGCATGGCTGACATTTGTCTCTCAAGCCTCACCTAAGCACCTTGAAAAAATCTGAAAAAAAACACAGTTTGTTATTTCAGCTAGTATAAAATAAAAACCAAATTGATTACAATTGATTGCATAGCACCCCTGGAAAGTTAATATTGTGCTCAGCAACTTTGCCACTCATACTTTGAGTGTAGCACTTATGGTTCAAGAGGTATACACATGTGTTTGTGACATGCTGATTATGGCTTCATTTTGCTTAGAAAGGCCCAGGATGCAGTGCTAAGAGGATACAGGGCACAAGTGGTGGAAGTCTCAAACAGCTGTTGTGGTGTGAATGAGTTAATAGTACTAAATAACCAGTAGCTGAACATTATGGACATGGAAAATGGGGCAAGAACTCAAGGCTCTGTGTTGTCTGCTCATACACTGGTGGCTAAGTGTGGGAAACTGTCTTCCTCACTCGATTGCTCCCCATCCCCGGCAGACGAAAACTGCCAAGCTGACCACTATATGGCAGAATTTGGCTGTATCAAAGCTTCCTTAACAGCTCTTTTGCAAGATTTTAAAATCATCAAACCCACCTTGGCAGCCTTAAACCAGAGGCTTGGTGTTAACTGGTTTAAGATTTTCCTTTAAGATATGCAGTTACATCTGGGCTGAGTGGAAGGAGGAGGACCCCTAAACTACTCATTCAGTGTCTGGCTGGTTGCCATGGTGCTGGCAGGGGGGGCACCCTTCAGGAACCACCTGTTGCTGCCTTATGTTATTTGGTAACCGCAGGGAAGGAGCTCCTTGGGCTCACCATGCCTGTGGTGCACTTAGGGGGGATCCACTAGTAGCCAAATGTAGTATAAAATGCTGGCTACAGAGAAACACTGAGAATGGTGTTTCACAGTTGCCTAATTTGGCTAAGGCAGTGTGTTTGTATGGGGTGCTAGCGTCACCCGGAATTCCCTGAGCTGCACAAGTTTGTGGTTCACAATTGTCTTATGCCGGTTTACTTTCCAATTCTCCCCTTGTACTGTGGGAAAGTGTGGGGTTTTCTTTTTACCTAGTGTTTCTTTAAATATAATGAGGGTGTGTCTTTCTTTTTCACACCAGTTATTAATGCTGCCAGACCTCCCTCCATCACCGTTGGGACCTGCATCATTGGCCACTTGGGTACTGGAAGGGGAAGGGGATCCTTCGGACCGATTGTCCCAAGTCAGGGTTTATGCAATGGGTTAATGGATCCACACTGGCAAGATGAATGTTTTTTAATTGTTATGTTTTGAATTTATTTATGGATTCAGTTTTTGTTACATATATGTTCTATGTATGGTACATAGTTCAGTGCTTGTGATACATACGAACTGGATGATAAATGGTTGGTGCTTAGCTACAGTAGAACTGGATTGGTATGTAGGACAGTGCTTGTAGTATGTAGGAAATGGATGATATATGGTTAGTGTTTAGATATGTTAGCGCTAGATAGGAAAATAGGTCAGTGCTTGTAGTACATAGGAACTGGATGAAATATAGTTGATGCTTAGATACATTTGAACAGGATGAGATGTAGTTGTTATTAGAACTTGATCTTTTGGCCTTTCTCTGTATCCCACCATTGGCGGGATGCTAGTTAAGTGTAGAATTGAAGGCCCAACCGGTTGAGATACGAGTTCCAGAGAAGGAGGAGGAGGCAGGGGAGGATGGAGGGTGAGAGTGACTTGCTCTAAGCAGAGGGGGCGTTCCAAGAAAGATTAAATAGAGTATGGGGAGGAGCTGTTTCCCCCCATGGAACCAAAGGCTGATAGCCTTCCAATTCTATGTGTGGTGCATAGCTCAGTGCTTATGATACATAAGAACTGGATGATATACGGTTGGTGTTTAAATACATTAGAAATGAACTGGTATGTAGGACAGTGCTTGTAGTATGTAGGAACTGGATGATATATGGTTAGTGCTTAGATACGTTAGCGCTGGATAGGAACATAGGTCAGTGCTTGAGTACATAGCCACTGGATGAGATATGGTTGGTGCTTAGATGCATTTGAATTGGATGAAATGTAGTTGTTGTTAGAACTTGATCTTTTGGCCTTTCTCTGTATCCCACCATTGGCAGGATGCTAGTTAAGCGTAGGATGGAAGGCCCAAAAAGAAATGTAATAACCAATGTGATTACCTCCTCCAACTCTGGAGAGTATGGCCAGTAGCATGCAGGAGAGGAAAAAACCCTTAGGAGGAAACCTCCTAGGACCCATGACTTACTGACCTGCCTGTCCTCTGGGCATACTAAAGGAGAATCATCCTAAATTAAGCAAGATAGATAAGTTGTCTTTTCACTGATCCTGAATTTGGTTGAAAAGCAGATCTTGAGTTCGATTGCAAGCAGTAATCCTGGAAGATGAGGTACTGACGGATGAGTGTCTATCATGGGGAGATGGTAGCATAATAGGTTAACGAATCCCAGTCCATTATATTAGTAGAAAACAAGCAGTTTGCATATCAGGCAGCTCAGCCAACAGCTAACTATTCATGGAAGCATGTCTTGGAAGGGTGAAGATATAGAGTGGTCGATGGTCAATCCTGGAAGACGAAGAAGAAAGAAGTCTGTTCCTAAAGATGTACTGGATAATGGTGAGCAAACAGCTAGTTCTCCTTATGGGCAGATAGGGAAACTTGTAGAGCCCACGTGATCTGATATGCATATATCCGGTAGAAAAGTGCCAGACCTCCCTGCAGGATGAAGCAGGGATGCAGAGTGCAGGCTGCCAGGCCCTTGAGGGTGAAGCAGATAAAAAACCTCCGGGCCCCCTTGTGGGCAAGGCAGGAATGTGTAGAGCAAGCAATACAGGAAGCATTATAGTCCCATTGAGGGCGAGTAGGAGTGTGTTGAGCATGAAGCCAGGCCCTTTTCGGGTGAAGCAGATAGAAACCTCCAGGCTCCCTTGCGGGGTGAAGCAGGATTGCATAGAGCAAGCAATATAAGCCCTGCTGAGGGTGATGTATGAGTGCATTTAGTGTGAGCCAGGCCCAAACAAGGCAAAGCTGGGGACATGGCAGACCCCATGTGGTCTGCCAGCTGCCATGACTGAGTTCCAGTAGAAACAGCGAGACATATATGGTTAGCCAAGAGGAGACAGAATGCGGCTAAGAGGAGCTGGAATGTGGATGAGCAGGCAGTCAGGCCCTAAGCAGGTGAAGCCAGGAAATGGTGGGATCCCATGTGGTCCACTGGTGCAGGTTAGTGTATGAATGGCGGGAACCTCATGGAGGTTGACACTAGAGAGATATCCCAGAATAACACAAACCAGAGACATGGCAGCAGGCCATCGAGGTGGAACTAAAATGATGGATGTCCTTTAACTCTGTCAAGAGGGAAGCAGATGTAGGATGAAAAACTTCATCCTAGGTGGAAAGCTGAACTAGGTACAGTCTGGCAAAAAGGTAAGTTACTTGACTACACACAGAACGTAGAGAGGCAGATGAAGGCTAAACTTCTGTGGTAGAATTCCAGGTCTTGTTGTCCAGTTCATTGATGAGCAGTAAGTCAATGCTGAAGATGAAGTTTCTGGCAGATGGAGACCAAGCTAGGAATGATGACTGGGCAAGAGGGGGTGAAGGTAATTTGTGATTGAGGAAGCAGTGAGTGAAACGGCATGTATGCATTCGTGTACAGTTGGCACGGTGGATGATTACCATGGGAATATCTTTAAGGATGTAGAATCATAGAGGATGAAATGGCTTATCACAAGGGAGAAAGTGTCCAAAGAAGTCCAAGAACTGAGACAGGCAGCTGTAGCATAAATCCCATGAGGTCCAGAGTAGCAGCGTGTGAATGCTTAAGCGATGGAGTAGGTATCAGGTGGTTAGCTGAAAGAAGATGAGACCCTGGGTTTGCCTTATGAAGATGGAAAGCCGAGTGATCCAGAAGAATTTTTTGAGGCTCAATTGATTCAGGATGGTTAGATCCCCACGTGGGTTCACCATTGCCATAGCATGATATGCTGAAATGCCGGGAGGTGAATTCCATTGTAGTATGTCTGTAGTGACTGAGTACGTGTGAACCAAGAAGAAGGGCCCCACTCATGGGTGGTAAGTTTGAGATGGCGGGACCCCATGTGGTCTGCCATCGCCATAGTAATGTTCTTTTGTTTTTTGAGTGCTTGATGGCAAGAGACATTCTTTTCATTATGAAACATTATATTGGTTTAACATTAAAATTAATATTTGATAAAAGTCTTAATACAGGTATTGTTCCCTTGGACTGGAAAACAGCCAATGTCATTCCATTATATAAAAAGAAAGGAAGTATAAACATGTTAGATAACTATCGTCCTATAAGTCTGACACCCATTATTTGCAAAATATTAGAAAGAATTATTAAAGACAACTTGTCAGAACAACTGTCAGTACTGGATTCTAGCCAACATGGCTTTGTAAAAGGTCGCTCTTGTACTACCAATCTTATACATTTTTATGATTACATTAGTATGAATTTGGACAAAAAGTGCCTTGCAATTTCATTCTGTTGGACTTTTGCAAAGCGTTTGATTCTGCTCCCCATTGGGCACTAATACACAAATTACAACTATGTACATAAATCCTTTGTACTCTCGCTGGATATCAAATTGGTTGGATAAATAGAAGTCAAAGAGTAATAATTGATGGCTACAAATCATCATGGATAAAGGTAGAAAGTGGTATACCTCAGGGATCAGTATTGGCACCAGTTATTTTTCAAATATTTATCTCAGATTTGTCAAAAAATATTCAAAGTCAAATTGTTAAATATGCAGATGACTGCAAGATTGCTAATATCTGCAGGAATAAAGAAGACTCAGAAATAATGCAGAAAGATCTTAACTTGTTAGAAGCTTGGTCTATTAAATGGAATCTTAAATTTAACACAACAAAATGTACTGTTCTTCATTTTGGTAAACACAACAAAAAAAGACAATACTTTCTCTATAATAACATAATTCTAGAGACAAATTTTGAAAAAGATCTTGGTGTTATTGTTGACATAGATCTTAGATTTGACTTGCACATTACTCAAATTATTTCTAAAGCAAACTCTATATGGTGGGCAATTAAACATAATTTTACAACTAGAGATCCCTTGATTCTTCCATCCTTATATCAAGCCAACATTAGACCTCACTTTGATTTCGCATCTCAATTATTGAGTCCTTATAACAAAGTAGATATAGGCAGACAGAGAGGGTTCAATGTAGGATAACAAAATCATTCCTTAATTACAAATCTCTTTCTTATAATGAAAGACTTGTTGCTTTGAATCATATGTCCTTGGAACAGAGGTGACTTAGGGGAGACCTACTGTTTGTAAGAGACATAATTATGGATGCACGTTTAATGAACGGTTGTGGTCTGGAATTTAAACAAATAGCAATCGACACTCGTGGAAATCCACTTCAGCTTATGAGGAAAAAATGTAGTACAAAAAAAAGAGCCCATTTATTTTCTCATTGAATAATTGGAATATGGAATAAACTACCCCTACCTGTTGTTATAGCAGTAAGTAAATCCACCTATAAAAAAAGATTGAACATTTTTCTCCACTGTGGAAATACTAAATAATTTCTTCAGTTGTATGTAAGTTTGGGAGTTCTATGGGCTAGTTGTCTTTCACTCCTTTTTTCATCCTTAGTGGGATCCTTAGTGTGACCCCTGCGGGCCGCCAGTGGTATAACAGCGCAAGGTCCAGTCTAAGGTAAAATGCCAAGGTGAATTCCATGTCTGAATTGAAGTATGAGTGATGGGAGATGCCCTCTCTCTTGTGGCATGGATGTCAGATATGATGGTACCTCCACACGCCTGCTTTGCCGCATGAGTGTAAAGAATAGAAGGCTGTCCAAAATCCCACAGAGGCAGGCTAAACTGAAGAATTGGAGCAGGATGAATGGATGAGTTGAATGGAGGGCTGAAGGCTACCAATACGCCAGGTTGAAGCTGAAATTCAAGTGAGGCGTAACAGGCAGATGTAAAATGGTAAATGCAGTTGACGGGCATAACAGCAGGATGCAAAATATGAGGGTTGCACATGTTAGGGCGAGATGAGGTTTTTCAGTCAGATCGGCAGAAGGACCTATGGAGGTCCAGCAGAGACTGCATGTAAGGTGATTGAGAAGTGAGCTTAGGCCCATGTGGGCGAGCTGGAGCAGGTGGAACCCAACGTAAGTCTGTCTGAGAAGTAGAGAGGTAAGTCGGGCTAAGCCTCCATATAGGTTAGCTAGACTGGCAGAACCCTCATATAGGTTTGCCCAAGAAGAAGTTAACAGAGGGAGTTGAACCAGGCCTCCAAGTAGGCTAGCAAGACTGGCGGACCCCCACGTAGGTCTGCCTGATGAGTAGAGTGAGGGAGTGGAGCCACCCTCCACGTAGTCTGGCCAGACCAGCAAGTAAGGATGACAAATGGCCTTCAGCTAGGCTGGATGGAGGAAGGAAGCTGCAGGAATGGATCTGAAGAAGAATGCTATGGAAGATTCAGTACTCTCAGTAGGGTGTACATATATCCTGGAATGGCAGGGTTAAGTACCTGAATCATGAGAGGGAGACATCCTAGCTTCCTAAAAGAGCACCGTTGCATTAGGCTTGGCCATGCAGTAGTTGAGGGCACAGTGGCCAAGAAGGGCTGTGGAATGAACATGATCAGTGAGAGCGACTTGCAGGAGAATGTATCAGCATGCCACATGAGTGTAGATTGACCAAATAAAGAAAGTCTCGACTGTTGAGAAAACAATTACAGCTGTACCAACAGTCCAATGAAGAGTCCAGTGGAAGTGGTAGCATATCAATAACAGTGTAGTTAGTTGTATGGGTTAAACATGTAGACTGAAAAAGACTTGCAAATGAGCGTGCGTGATCACCTCAAATGTGGATGGTAGTAACTGCTCTGATCCTGCAGGCATACTATGCATGGCAGACGAGATATGGTGACAGAGAATCACAGCTTCAAACACGGCTGAATACAGTGAGTTCGCTGATGAAAACGTGTGGTGATGCAATGTAAACAACAGCCCGCAGTGAATGGGCTGAGGAGCTGAGCAAAAAGCAGCACACAGCCGCACTGTCTGCAGGCATATGGGGCCGAGGAAAGAGAGACTCCAGAGTTCTCTGCCCCGTTGAGCTGCAGTGAAGGGTGGGGTATGGAAGGCATGGCGGTGGTACACCGGCTGCAAGTTGTGGGGTGCTGAAGTCCAAATGCTCCCCTGTCCAGGAGAAGTGCTGCAGGAGCGGACCAAGGGAACAAGCATTAGTGGCGCATGAGCCATGAGGTAGAGGAAAATGCCACAGGACCAATGTCGGCAGATGGAGACTGTCAATGTTTTGCCAGCCTGAAGTGCTGGTGTGGGCCACTGTGAGGAGAAGAAATCAAGATGCAAGGAGCAAGCTGGATGGCATGAACTTAGCAATGCTGCATTGCAGCACTGCGGCTGAGGAAGAGAGAGGCGAGGAAAAAAACACAAAGAAAAGAAAACACAGAATGAGGTACGGAACGGGGAGAGGGGACATAGGCAAAATGACGAGGCAGGACATGAAAGGCAAATAGGTAGAGGAAGGCATGGGGAGGAAGAAGGAGCACAGAAGGGAGAAAAGGTAGGCAGCTCCAGCACACAGCATGGAGCGAGTGCGGCGAGAGCGACTCACTCTAAGCAGAGGGGATGTTCCAAGACAGATTAAATAGAGGATGGGGAGGAGCTATTTCCCCCCCAAAGTACCATAGGCTGATAGCCTTCCAATTGTTGTCTATTTGGTTAAATTTTTAATGTTGGGATAGGGCAGAGAAGGGGGAAGGGTTTGCAGGATATGGGCTGAAAGCTTGTGATTTATTAATACTGGAACATGTATGAATGGGTTCTGTTTAATGTGTGGTCAGAAATGTCATTATAGGATTAGGGGACTGATATAGCACTGCTATAATACAAGTACACTTACTAAATATATTTCATGGAATATTAAAGGGAGAAAAACTCCAAATAAAATGTATCAGGTTTTGCACAATCTGAAACAGTTGGGGGCCCAGTTTTGTTTTCTCTAAAACCCATACTTCTGCTGCTAAAATACATTTTGTAGGCCTCCGTGGGTTGGGCAGGTGTATGGGGCAGGTAATTCTATTACTAAATGAGGCATGGCAGTTTTACTAGTTAGAACAGTTCATTTACAACTGGAGAAGGACGTAGCTGACCTAGACATGCAGTACATTTTTACCATGGGGTGTTAAATAATAACAAGGTGATACCTGGCAACATCTAAGGACCCAATATGGACTTGCCAGGGTTCTTCACTATATACTCCATCTTTAGTCAGTTTCCCAATGTTCATGTATTGCTCGGAGGGATTGGAATGTAGTATTGGAAAATGATATGGACCTCACACTGGCTAGGCGTGTGGGCCTTACCCCAGCACAGAGAAGTTTAAAAGAGTTACAGGATATCTGGGACTGGTAGATGTGTGGCGTATATTACATCCTATGATGAGGGCCTACACATTTAGAGCTGGGGTTTATAAGTCAGAATCCAGACTCGATTACTTCCTGACCATTCGGGACTGGTTATGGAGAATGGTCTCTTGTGAAATTGATTCCATACTTATCTCGGACCATACTCCAGTTTGCCAATGACACAGAATCGGATACGTTTTGGAGGCTGAATAATCAGCTTCTAAAGGACAGATGACTGGTTGATCATTTGAGGGACTTTCTCTCTGAGTTTTACAAATTTAACAGGGGTTTGGTAGAGGCTCTATATAATCTTTGGATGACCCGTAAGTGTAGACTGCATGGGGAACTCCTTTGCTTGGCTACTATTCATAAGTGTAAAAACAGAACATAAAACATTAAATATACTAGTGAAGATATGGGAAAAAGAAAAGACGATACACTCTAGGTCAGTGGAAGCCGATTGTCTTGAATATAATTCCCTAAGACATAAATATCAAGACCTCCTTAGAGAAAGAGTAGAGAGAGCAATTTATAGCACCAAAGCTAGATATGTAGAGCTGGGGGAGCAGGCAGGAAGATTAATGGCCCTTAGACTGAAAAAAAATTGAAGTAGCCCAGACCTTACCAGGCATCCGCAAAGATGATAAAGGTGTCCTGATTACAGATGCCCGGGGTATTGCAAATGAGTTCTGGGAATTTTATCAGGGTATATACTGGACAGATACCCCCACCCATTTGTAACAGAGGATGGAAGCAGATACCCTCACCAGTTTGCAACAGAGGATGGACTCCTATTTGGAAGGGGTGGGCTCTGTACTGTTTTGCACTTCTTGCACTCTTTGTGAACTATTATATATATGGATGCCTGTTGAACTTGTAAGTTGTTTTAAATTCTATTACATTAAAATTGAATTTTATCTGGATAGTCTGTGTTGGTTTGTTTTCTGCTGTCTACATTATGCCTTTACCCTAGAGATTTGTTTGCTAGGTATTTATGGGACACAGTTATCCAACCTACAAATATCATATAGCTTTAATAGCAAGTATACCAAAACAAATTATAATAATAAATATTGTGGCATTGGTTGGATGACCAAGTTCCTTTATTTTAAGAATGGCATAATGAAATATGTAGTACCTTAAGAATTTTGAAAATAATTGCATCAAACATTGGCTCCCCAGGTATAGAGACAGATGGGAAAAAATAGAGGTGCTCTTGGCCCTGGAGGGTGATGCGATTGGGTAAAGTGTTATGATTTTAGTGTGACAAATGTTTAGGTAGCTTGGGAAAAATACTGTCCTCTATGGAAAACAATAATATATATTTTTTTATGCTTTGTCATAGTTTTGATAAATATGAACTGGCCATTGTAAACATTGTATTTAATATGTTGATTTCATCCTGTGCCTGTATAAACGTTTTATTGTCCGGAGTTGCATGTATGTCTTGTCTTTGTACGCACTGAGTTGTTTGTGTATAATGTTATGATAAAACTCAAGAAAGTATATTAAGTTGAAAAAAAAGGAAATGTGACTCACTTGCCTACAGCTCAGAAGGACACTGAATGTGAATTCATTTAACAGGTAAAGAATCAGTGGGTTAAATTCAGGTAGACATGGTTTGAATCCAGGCAGAAACTTCTAAACTTTTTTCAACTTTTTTGTAAAATGGAAACGCAGCTGAGTAGTGATTAATTGTAGTGTGGAGTGGAATAATAAATTAAATAAGAAGTAAATTTAGCTAAGAATGACAATTCGTGAAGGTAAACTGCCTGATGGGATTAGATGCCCACTCACCTGTTTTGCAGGTGTGATATAACTTTTATATTATAGGATCTGCAACTCACTGACCTGCAGTTCACTGGCACATGGTGTGTGTTTGCTTAGCATACAAAAGATCAGTGGCTCAAATCTGAGCAGGGACTTAAGCATTTTTTTTCCAATTTCATTTTGTAAGATGAAAACTTACTAGAGTGGTGATTCATAGTGGTGTGGAATTGGAATTGTAAATTATATGAGAAGTAAATATAGCTAAAAACCTCAATTTGCGAAGGTTAATTACTTGTTGGGATTAGATCCCCAGACCCCTGTTTTGCAGGATGTGATGTAACCTCTACATTATAGGAACTGCAACTCACTTACTTGTAGCTCAGTGGCACACTGAATATATGTGTTCACTTAGTAGGCAAAATATCAATGGTTCAAATACAGGTAGACACAGTTCAAATCTGGTCAGGGACACATATTTTTTCAATTTTTTTTGAAAGATGGAAACTTACTTGAGTGCTAATTCATGGTGGTGACGAGTTGGAAAAGTAAATGGAAATATCTTATACTGGGTTCTTATACTGGGGATAGAATGGAAGAAGGCTTGTTGGCCCATTAATACCATTCCCTGCAAGTAGCGGGTCCATTTTAGTCCCTTTGATAATAGGAAGTTATCTATTTATTTTTTAAAGGAATCTACAGACTTACTTAAAACCATCTTGCTCAGTAATGCATTCCATATTCTTCCAGTCCTGTTAATAAATTAATAGTACCTATTATTTTCCATACTGTGTCTATTTTTATTTGCAATCCATGTGCTCCTAGATTCTGTTGTTTATTTTGAATCATTATACCGATTTATTTTCTTAAATCTAAATATTTCATTATTTTGAATAATGTTAACAAATCCCCTCTTATTCTCCTCTGCTCTAATGTGAATAGTCCTAAGATTTGTAACCTTTCATCATAATTATGTCTACCTATGGATCCAATCATTTTTGTATACCTTCGCTGCACTCTCTCTACCCTTTCTATTTCCCCTCTAGTGTAGGGACTCCATAGCGGAGATCCATAGTCCAGTATAGCTTAGAGGTTAGAGGAACGAGGTGTGAATGAGCTTGATACATCCAGCAGACCAGACCTGAGTTTGATTCTCACAACCTCCACTTGCATACTGTGTGACTCTGAGCAAGTCACTTAACCACCCAGTGCCCCCAGTTCACCCTTAAAAACAAACACTTGTGCCTAGTGGGCCTTACCCGGTTACCAAAGACTTAAAAAAAAAAAGTGGTCTAACATATGTTGTATACAAAGGTAACATGCTTACTTTTGATGTATTTATAAAACTCCTTTTTATGTTTCTTATCATATAATTGGTTTTTTGAATCACCCGAGTTCTGTGGTTCTTGAATGTGTGATCTTTGTCTATTGTGATTCCACAGTCTCTTTCATTAACTGTTGTTCTAAGTTGAATTCCATTAAGCACATAATTATGATTATCATTATTTTTCCCTATGTGCATTACTATACACTTTTCCATGCTAAAAGGCATTTCGTTTATCCTGGACCATTGTTCGATCCTTTGTAAATTGCTTTATAGTTTGCTGACATTTTCGATGGTATCAGCTGGTCCACCAAGCTTGATATCATCAGCAAATTTAACTAACATGCTTGCTACATCTTGATGAAGATCACTTATATAAAAGGCAAACAGGACTGGTCCCAAAACTGAGCCCTGGGGTACTCCGCTAGACACCATCACAGTGTTGGGTTATGTACCCAATACTCTAACATTGTTTTCTATCTTCCATTCAGTTTTGTATCCATTTAATAAGCCTCCCATCAATCCCAGTTCTTCCCATTTTATTTAGTAGATTATTGTGTGGTACTTTGTCAAATGCTGTTTGAAAATCTAGGAAAACTACATCAACTGGTATATTATCATGTAATGTTTTGTTTACTTGTTCATAAAAGCATAACTGATTTGTCATGCATGCTCTGTTTCTTTTGAAACCATATTGTTTTTCATCTTTATAGTTTATCATATTCACATTTTCCTCTAATTTTCCTTTCAAAAAGCTTTCTGCTATTTTACATAGGATAGAAGTCTGGCTCACTGGAATGTAATTGGATTGTACTGATCTTTCCCCCGTTACAAATAACGGTACGACAGTGGCTTTTCTCCAGTCCTCTGGGATTTCCTCCTGTTGTAAAAGATACATTATATAGACAGGCTAATGGCTTAGATATCTGTGTTCTAACTTCCTTTAAAAGCCTTGGATGTAAACCATCAGGGCCAGCAGTTTTGTGTGGTTTAAGCTTGTCTAACAGATGTTCTACTTTTCCTGCTGTGATTGTTAGTTCCAGATCATTATAAATAAGTTGTGTGTTATATGCTTTACATTGGTCCTTCATATCAAATACAGAGTAAAAGTAATCATTAATCTCCTCAGCCATCTCCTTGAAATCATTCATTTCAGTACCATCCTTGATTAAAGGTCCAATCTGGTTCCCAGTTTTTTTTTTTTGAAAATCAGTTTTATTCAAGCATACAGACATCATCTCTTAGACAATAGAATAAATGTATTTGACCTTTGTTTCTAGTTTCGTATTATACATTATATAGTATTGTCCTAGATTGTCCTATATTAATTTTTTCTTATTTATTGTCATACTGTGATTGTTGTAAATTATTTGTGGTTTTCAGTGATTTGATGTTATGTCCTTTGATGTGGAACTTTATTTTATTTTATTTGTGACATGGAACTTCATTGAAAACGAGCTTTGCTCAATTGAATGTATCCTTTTATTCATTATGAATAAAAAATGATTTACTACTACATAGTATGGGATTATGTTGTATTCCAGTCTCTCTGCAATGTCCATTATTAAGTTATTTTTAAACTTATCATCATTTCAGTGTTAACTTAATTTAACCTGAACAAAGAAAAAACTATTCAACATCTAAATCCTAGTGCCTGGATAACAGCATACAACTCTTTGACAGTACAATCAATTGCTCTTAAGTCATTTACTTCAAGTCGGGGGAAACAGATCTTTAAAACCAATACACACCTAGTTGTAGTATCCTATAGATTTACCATCAAGAGGGTAATATTAATATTGTGAGCTCATAGCAGGGGGTTCAAAAAGGCAAGCAACCAAGAAGAGAGTCTCAATTTATTAGAGTCTTATGTCTCTACGGATTATCTTCTGCCAGTTAGGGAGTAACCTTTCCTTGAGGTATATTCTTACTCTCTGAAATGGGGATCTCTGCTGTCCATCCCACCCAAGGGCTCCAGACCTCCATAAATTTATCTTGTCTAAGATGTAATTTGGCTGTCATCTGTTCCATATCACATGTCCTATTAGTACGGTCCACCTTCTCCTGTAAAGTCGGTGGGCCAGGTTTTAGCCACCTTGAGGTCACACATTTTTAAGCTACTACAATAAGAATCAATGCTAATTTCCTACATAACGAGGGGAGTCGGATTATCATGGGGAAGCCTAGGACCCAATCTGTGAAATCATCTGGGATCTCTGTTTGCAAAATTTGTTTAGTGGCTGCTTTCACTTTAACCCAAATGTCTCTCAAGGGTGGGCAGGCCCAAAACATGTGATGGTGGGATCCAATGTTTCTACTATCACGCCAGCACCTGTCTGTGTAAGTGCTGTGGAAGTGCTTGGTGATTGTGGGAATGCGAAAGAAACAGATTAGTACTTTCCAAAAATATTCTCTCCATCCAGGTGAGGGGGTCACTCGTCACCCTACCTTCAAGCGTTTGTCCCAATCTTTTGTTCTACTAGAGATCTGGGACTCTCTCGCTCCCAATGTTCCTTTATCTGTAGCAGTGGGATCTCTTCTGACACTTCAAGATTGCTATATAGATGGGAAATAATTTTCTTATTAATACTCCCCATTATGACCCTGTATATAAATTCTTCCCTGAGTTTTATTTTGTTTGGAAATAGCTTTCTCATTCTCTCCATTTCTGAGAAAGTGTCTGACCTGCATGTATCTAAAAAGGTCCTTGTTATTTAAGTGGTGTTTGTCCTTTTTTTGTTGAAAGGAGATACAGGTCCCTCCCTCTAAGAACTGAGAGAATATACTCAGGCCTTTGTACTCCCACCACACATAGCCTGAGTCTAATCTATGAGGAAGGAAGTCTGGGCAAAATGTTATTAAGGACAGAGGACCATACTTATATTTGGACCCAATCTTAGCCAATATCTGCTTTAGAATTTCCAGGGAGTGTCTTACTCAGGGGTTATGGACATGTTCCCAGATATCTGGGGGAGTTTCCGCAAAGACCAGTGAAAACAAGGGTTGAGGTAGGGCTTCCCCCTCTTCAATTTCATACCACCTGGAAGCTGCACAGCGTCTGACCCAAGTACACAATGGAACCATCTGGCATACCAGATAATACCGATAAAGATCCAGTAGTCTCTGGCCTCCTCTGGTTCTATGTAGGTGTAAGATTATTTTTGCCACCCTTGATCTCTTTCCACCCCATATGAACCTGTCCAGCCCTAACTTAACTCAATCCCAATATTCCTGTGGTATGGAGATGGGCAGAGTTGAGAACAGAAATAAGAATCTGGGTAGCAGATTCATCTTAATCAAATCTATTCGACTGACTAATGTTAATGGTAAGAGGGACCATCTGGCCATATCCCCCTGCATCTTGTTCCATAATTTGTTATAACTGGCCTCAAATAACCTGAGTGTGGATGTTGAGACTTGCACTCCTAAATACCGGAATTGGTTATTCTTCGCCCAAGTGTACGGGAATGTAATTTTAAAGTGCTGTGTCAATTTCCCGCTAAGGATCATGGTTTTGGATTTATTCATGTTTATTTTATAGCCCGAGATGCAGGCAAATCTCCCTAGCAAAGTGTTAAGAGCACTCACTGATTTCTCTAGATTTAAAAAAAAAAACAAAAACAGGGCATCGTCTGCATAAACTGCTATTATCTGCTCCACCCCTCCCACCATTACCCCTTCTATCTCTGGAGACTGCCTAATTGCTACAGCCAAAGGTTCTAAAAAGATTGCAAACAGCAATGGGGACAGAGGGTAACCTTGTCTTGTTCCTCTACGGATTGGGAATCTACCTGAATTAATTCCATTAACCCATACCTGAGCTTGGGGGCAAGTGTAAAGATTTGAAATTATCTTTCTAAATTTGTGGCCAAATCCTAGTTTATCCATGTTTTTTTTTTTATGAAAGCTGCCAATTCACCCTGTCAAAAGCTTTTTCTGCGTCCATGGAGATGACTATTTGAAGTGCACTCTGTCCCCACTGGGCAGAGATAACATCCAACAATCTTCTTATATTATCCTGAAGATATCTGCCAGATACAAATCCCATCTGATTCAGATGAATTATTCTATGAATTATGCTCTGCATGCGGTCTGCCAGAATCCCAGTGAATATTTTTAATTCGACATTAAGGAGAGAGATTGGTCTGTAAGAACTACAAACGTCAGGATCTTTTCCCTGTTTATGGATCACTGAGATTTGGGCAAAACGTCAAGAATCAGGTATTTCCCCTCCCTCCTGGATGTGATGATAGCTGGACATTAAGAGAGGAGTTATCTCCATCAAGAAAGATTTATAAAATTCTGCAGGGATACCATCTAGTCCGGGAGATTTTCCCGATTTTAAATTTCTAACTTTCTCTGCAATCTCCTGATATGTAATAGGGGCCTCTAAGGACTCCTGTGCATCCTGGGACAACTGGGGCATGGCTAGTGGTGACAAGAATTCCTCTATCTTACCATCATTGTTGTCATCTTGAGGTTCTCGGCTATACAGACATTCATAATAACTGGCAAAGGCCTGAGCAATCTGAGGGGGTTCTGTAACCAAAATACTTCCCTTGCCTGGATCCTGCACCTTTAAGACCGCTCTGCTGTCTTAGAGCAAAGGCTAGGAGCTTTCCAGCTCTGTTTCCTTCCTCAATATACTTGTGGTTAGTCCGCTTCAGAGCTCTCTCTACCTGCTGTGCCAGCAGGCGTTCAAGAGCCGCTTTTTGATGAAGCCATCTTTCCTTATCTGAAGGATCCAGAGTTACTGTACTTTATGCCTAAACTCCGCCTCCCTCAAATCCACCTCTAGCCTTTTCTGTAGCATCATTTTCTCTTTTTTAACTTTCGAGCTGTAGGAAATTATATGTCCCCTCAAAGAAGCCTTCAAGGTATTTCAAATGAGAGAAGGGGAGATGTCCTTAGACTCATTTGTAGCTAGGAACTCTTTAATATGATCTGAAATACTGTCTTTAAACTCTGTGGAGTTCAAATATCTTACATTAAATCTCCAATTTGAGTTTCTCGGAGTGGGCATCAACTGAATCTGTAAGAGTACAGGGGCATGATCTGAACAGGTCATAGGGAGGATAGAGCAGGTTCGTAATACATACTCTTCTCCATAGGGAGGAAGAACATGTTTGTCTGGGAGTAGCTCCCATGTCTGTGAGAGAAAAAAAGGAATAATCTTGACCGTTAGGATGGCAGCATCTTCAGGCATCTGAAAACCCTGATTCTTCCATTAATCTTCTAAGGAAGGTGTCTTCTGCTAATCTTATGATGGAGTCTTTGCTCCCCTCTCCTATTTAGTTTTCCTGAAATAACTCTGTTAAAGTCCCCCCCCCGATTATGTATAATGAGTCTCCCCTGTCACAGCCTCTGAGATTATAGTGCAGAGAAAGGAGCGGTTCTCCCTGTCTACATTCGGAGCGTTTATGTTTAGAAAAACACATGGTATTCCATAATAATCAAGAAGGCAGTATAGCGCTGTGGATTAAGGCTCTGCGCTGCAAACCTGGAGACCCGGGTTTGAATCCCACAGCCCCCACTTGCATACTGTGTGACCTTGAACAAGTCACTTAACTTCATTGTGCTCCCAGGTCGCACCTGTAAACAAGCTTTCAGCTTAGTGTCTCTCCTGGTAAAATAAATAAATAAATAAAAAATACTAATAATAAGCTTTTAACCTGACAAAATGGCCCACTTCATCTCTTTCAATTTTTGCTATCTGTATTGGGGAATCTCTCCTTACCAATATCGCAGTGCTCCTGTGATGGGGGTGGGTTGCTCAGGTAGCCGCATGGACCTCGTCTACCCATGACCTCCTCAATTTGGCATATTCTGCTTCCATTAAGTGACATTCTTGGATGTATGCAAAATCTACTTTTTGCCTTCCCGATTCCTGCAGTATCTGAACTCTTTTGACTGGACTGTTCAGTCCCTTTACATTATTGGTGATTAATTTTAAATCCATCCACAGTTATAGTTTTGGTATTCCCCATAGCTACTTGTCCCCACACGTCACTCTGCCCCCCCACCCGAACTAAGAAAGGTAGAGCTTGCATACTATTCCAGGCACCAACCAAGTATTTAAATAATAACAGAGAACAGCATCAAATTTTAACCATAGAAACATTTAAGCTCTTCCAAAAGTGCCACTTTCCCCTTCCCACCAATGATCTCTGCTTGGGAAGGGGTGTATGGCTAAAATAGGCTGCACAGAGCTGAGGCCTCACCCTGACACAGAAATAAGTGCGTTGTCAACTAGCAGTGGCAGGAGTTTCCACCTGGGGAATGGAAGCCCCCAAAATGGCAATCCAAAAACCCTCTCCCCTCATATCACCCAAACCCCCCCAATCCACCATTTATTTTAAATAATTTCCTTATAAATGCATCCAGTACAAAAACACAAATTCAGATATTGGATAAGCATCTATTTTAACACCCTAATCAGTATAATAATATAACCCCCAATATCAAGATGCTTTTATAATTGGTAATATCTGCTTTCCCTTTAGTAAGGGATCCTCAAACATCTGGCTCGTATGAAAAAGAACAAAGAAGGAGGGGGGGGGGGGAGGAGAAGCCATAAGAGATAACTGAGCAAAACCTCTATCTTATGGTAGAATATGATCTCACACATTTAAGAAAGGCTCCCTCTAAACAGCTAGAACCAGGTGCCTAGTATTAAGTGGCTTAGTGAGATTTTATGTTGTGATGTCTCTTTCATTGTGCTCGACAGTCAACCTTGCTGACATTAATCATTTATAGCCCTGGAAAATAAGTATTAAGTCTTGCGTGAGGCCAGTGGGCTGGCCATTCATAATGTCCCCTTCATTCCCCCGTGTCCCTCTCGAATTATCTTCCTCTCTACACTTCAAAGATTTCAGGTGTCAATTTCTGTTGGATTAACTTTTGAAGAAGCCGCCCCTGCAGCCCGATTACAGCGCCTTCCTCTGGCTTTCCGAGGAGGGAGGATAGGTTTCATGGGGAGAGTAGAACCTCTGGATAGATCTGACTGTTCCAGTGGCCTGTCGTCATCTGGTCTGTCTGTCTTGGGTCCTCTTGTCCACTTGGGGTTTCTCACAGTGTACCACTTTCTGTACTCCAGCTCTTTTATAGTTTCTGCGTCCAACAGGGAGTCCACAGAAATATCCCATTGCTTTAAAAACTTTGTTGCATCAGAGATTGCTGGGAATGAGTGGGTCCCTGAGTCAGTAGTGATTTTTAAAATTGCCGGGTAATCCAACCTCACCTTTACTCCCTTGGCCCATAGCAACCTTTAAGATAGGAAGCATTTTTTGCCATCTGTCCATTGTAATGGGAGCATAATTATATTTAAAGAACAGGTGGGTGTCCCCAAATATTACTTCCGTTTTGGCCCAAGCTTTGTACAGGATTTCTTATTTAACTCGATAGTCAAGGAAAGCTATTATCACTGACCTGGGTCTTGCTGTAGGGTCAGAAGGGGTGGGGACTCAGCGATCTATGTGCTCTAATTATGTTGAGGCAGTATGAATCACCTAATGTCAAAAGTTCTTTTATTAGGCCCTCCACATATTTGATCATATCTCCAGATTCAGCCTGCTCTGGAAGGCCATGTATCTGGGTGTTCGCTCTCCGTGACTGATTTTCTAGGTCCTCCAATTTCTGCTGTAACCAGACCCCTTGGTTGTGAAGCTATAGTATAGCCTCATTGTGTAAGTCTGCTGATTTGGTAGTCTCCGTAGCATGTTCCTCTAAGGCTGTGAGCTTTGGGCCCTGCACTTTCTGCTTAGATCAGATCTCCAATAGGTCTCCTTGTATCTTGGTAAGGGTGTCCCCAGTCTTCTCAATTCTTTGTATAGCTTTTCTGAGGTTATAGTGAATACCGCCTCTTCATCTAAGCTGCTTTCCGATACAGATGTGGAGCTAGGAGAGACTGAGTTTCTAGGGGATCTGCGGCTTAAGGCTTGTGGCTGCTGCAGAGTCTCAGTTCGGACATTTTTAGCCATTTATGCTGCATTGTCTTTATGTCTCTGCCTTGTAGAAGCCATCATATCTTCTAATTTCCTCTGTTTCAGCTTGGATGCCAGTTTTAATCGTTGATGTGGGAGGATTTAGGCGATGATTCAGGGAGCTACTGAGATCTTAGACCGCCATATCCGCTGACGTCACGGGAAGTCCCCAGTTTTGTTCTGATTATTTATGTAGGCGTAAAAGCTTTTTATATTATCTGCTCTATGAGTGATGTTAAATTCTACCCATCTCCTTTCATTCCGTATTACTTTCTTCAGGTTTTTTACCTTCACTTTATATGTTTTCACCGCTTCTACTGTTCCTAGTTTTTTCATATTATCATCTGCTTTTTTCTTTGCCTTACATAACTTGATTATTAGTGCACCATATAGGTCTTTTTCCTCTTTTACTGTACAATTTTTTGCATGGCACATGTTTTTCTTCCAGGTTTTTAATTTTATTCTTTATTGCCTCCCAAATTTGATTTACATTTTTTCCTTTAAAGCATTTCTTCCAATCTCAATCTGATAATTCTTTTATTTTTATTTTATAATGATTAGCCTTATTGTGGTTTTTTGCTATAGTAACTCCTTTGATGGGCACTATTTCACTTTTTACCACAAATTCTATAATATAGTAGTCATTATTTCCTAGGTTTTCTCTGATCCTTATCTTTGTTACTAAATCCACAGTATTTGTTTTTAATAAATCCAGTATATTCGTGCCCCAGTGGGTTTATAAATCATTTAATTTAAGCTGACCATGCCTAATGTTTCCAGGAATCTATTTCCAGATGCCGTATTAGCTGTATTATTAAACCAGTTTATATTGGGATAATTAAAGTCCCCAGTAATTATGGTGTCACCTTCTGCCACCATATGTTTAATTTATTGTGTAATATTATTATCCATGTCCTTGTTTTAGGTGGTCTATAATAGATTTATAAATGCCATTGTTTACTAGATTTTAACTTAATAGCCACCCATGGTGACTCAATTGTTATATCTGAATTAAACTGTTTTTATTTAGAGCTCTGTATTGAATCTTTTATATAAACTGCAATGCCTCCACCTTTTTTATGTTGTCTATCTCTTCAGTATAATGTATATCCTTCAATATTTTGATTCCATTTGACCTCAGTATCCGACCATGTCTCCATTATTGTTCAAATATCAACCCCCTCTGTCATCAGTAATGTTTCTAATTCAAATTATTTTGTTAAGTTAAGGCTTCTTGCGTTTAATGACCATATTTTTAATCCATTTTACTGTTTGGCCAATATATTTGTTATTCCGTTATCCTTGTCTTTAATATCATTGGTAACAATTCTATCCCTTCTCCCCTTGCTTTTCAGTTTAAACACCTGTCTATGACGTTTCTAATTGTCATACCTAATTTTCTTCTGCCTTTTTTACTCAAGTGTAATTCGTCTTTACAATAATACCCCAGCTCATCAATGAAGTTTTCCCAGTGGGTAGTGTACCCTATGCCTTCCTTCAGTGTCCACTGTCTTAACCAGTTGTTCAGTTTTTTGATTTTGTTTGTGTAAAACATTCTTTCTCTGGGTAGTGGTAAGATTTCTGAAAAACATGTTCTGCAGTTAATTTTTTTTTGCTTCCTCCCAAATATTTTCAAATTCTTATTTTATCTCTGTTAGACTCTCCACTCTGATATTATTAACTCCTAGATACAGTATCAGTGTTTCAGTTCCATCTTGATGCTTTATTATGTTCAAGAACATCTTTTGCACATCCCTTATTTTTGCCCCAGAACAGTAACTGGTTATTGTGTATTCCTTAATTCCACTAGCGGTATATCTATCAATATGCTTTACTATTGAATCCCCCAAAACATATATTTGTTTATTTGATTGGGGGATATTCTGTTCATCTCCTGTGTTTAACTGTACATCTGTAGTATCCATTTGTGACGCCTCTGTTCTTAAGTCACCTGACTTGTTACTGACTGGAGCTGCTTGTTGCTCCTTGTTATTAGGAACTGTTTGTATTAACAGATGCTGAGATTCTGCTATGTTAACATTGTTAGGCTTTATTACTGTTGTAGTTTTCGGGGGGGGTATGAATGGTTGCGGGTCACTTAACAATGACATGCTTTCTGATACTCCCAAGACACTGTTGTCTGGATCATTGCTTTGGTTTGTGGTGTTTGATATATCATTCCCTTCCTTTTCTGGTTCCTTCCTTTGTTTTGCATTCACTTTTTTACTACCGTCTACCACATTTACTCTATTATTAGATTTGAAGTCCATTAGCATCAAAGGTTCATAATTATTATGCAATTCTAGCTTAAATCTCATTGCTCTTCTCCTACCCTTCTTATACTGTCTTGTCTCAATTATCCAGTCACCCTCCTCCTCACTATCCCTCAGTCTTTTTCTTATGTCTTTTTCTGTTTCCAACTTTTTTGTTCTTAGTATTAAAGAAATAAAGGTTAAAATTACAGGAATAAAGTATGAAATTTACCCTAAATTCTGTATAAATGTATTTTTCAAAGTTGTCCCAACAACATCAGGGACTCTTTAAAGCTATATTACACTGCAAGCAAACATTCTGTACTGTCAAATGCTTATTTTACATTTGAAACCATAAAAGGAGTGCCCTTTGAATATGGCTAGTACCAGGTTTTCATCAGTATTCTCAGTAGTTTTTGAACACCCGTATTTTAACATGACACTTCGTGTGACTAAAATGAACTAGCCTGTAGTAGATACTGCTCCCTGACCTTAATGGACAATCGTTGTACAAAAACAGCTAATAATACTGATAAAAACCTGGTATGAGCCATATTAAAAGGAACCCTCCTGTTTACACAGTATTTTAAATGGAAAAAAGTGCTAAAGCTAACTCAAAATTGAGAAAGAAGGGTATTATACAAGACTAAAGGTAAGGGGCAATCAAAAATGGAATAAAAAAGTATAGGTTAACATTTCCCCATTACAATCATTGGTGTGTTAAGGTGAATCACCTACCTTTTCAAAGAGTTGAGTAGGGCAGTTACAGCAGTACAGTTTATACATACTGTAGTTTCAGGATAAGCAAGCCAAAGGTAGAGAGAAAGCAATAAAATAAATATTTACAGTAAATACAAAAATGTATACCACTTTGTCTGCAATTCATACTTAAGTTGGCCAAGCATGATGGACTAACAGGATCTGTCACTGTTATCTTCCATATGCTCAAGCTGTTACCCCATTTCATGTTTAGTTTTTATGTTCAGCCAAGTTAACTCATTATGCATGTCATATATTTCACTAGTAGCTTAATATGCACTGTTATACCTATTCATTTTGTGTTGCCCTTATTATCTGTTTGTATATTGTGTCTACAAAACTGTAATGCATTTTTACTTTTATTTTTATATAATAACTTTTTTATTGATTGTATTTTATTTTTTAGTACCACTGCAACTACAGTTTGTTACTTTCACTTGCATATCCTGCACTCAATTTTCAAGGTTCGGGAATATCGCAAGGTGCATGCATCAAACAGAATGGATGCAAGGGGCACTCTCTGGTGGACCTTGCATCATTCCCAATTTTGTGGGATGCTTGCAGCAAACCGAGGTCCACCTGTGCTAGAGTGACTTGCACCATACTTGCACCATCCACCTTGCTGCGCCATGGTGGAAAGGGTCCATGCGCTGTTACCTTGCTGCACCATCCCCATAATCAGGATTTTAGATGCATGTGGGTCCTGCCTCTGCTTAGACCAGCCAGGGCTGGTCTAATGGCCACTGTGAAGGATGCTGCAGTGGGGATGGTGGGTGCCAGATCTGTCAACTCCATTGTAGTCATATTCTGTGTCCACTGAATATGTAACCGAACTGCTGGAGGGGGTGTTCATACATGGGTGAGTGGATCCCACATATAAGGCTTCATGGCAGTACCTAATTGTTCAGGGTGCAGACTGTCCTACTAACCTGAGTGCATCATGTGAACATATAGAGATGCATGCAGTAATAGAGTGACATCAGTGTCATGGCAAGACATGAATGGCATTTATACAGGAGCCTCCAGTATAATGAAGTTGTAGACCATTAGGTATGATATAGCAGAGTGTGCCACCCTGTGCAATGAACCTGTGGTTTATGTCCATGCCGACATGGAAGACTTCAGTATATATCCAGTACACAGCAAATATGAGTACCATCAGTGACAGATTGTGGCAGACAGTACATGATAAGGTTCGCAGTCAGTATGTATGTGTAAACTCCAAAACACTGTAATATGCACTAGTGTTTCCTGTCACAATTTACATCTACAGAACTACTGGTTTTAGGTGCCCCAATATACAAAACATGTACTGACATAGAGAGGGGTGAGATGTGATGCGCTGTACTTCCAGCATGGGTTGGACTATGAATGGATGTGTATAGGGTATTGGGAGTAGGGGTGGGGTATTCACATCTGTTTCAGTCTTGCCAACATAGGACACAAACTACGTCAGTTTGCCATGAGTACTGTAAGATCGCATTGTGTAGGTTGCACTATAGTGGCACTTGACAAATATCCATTTGTTACTGATGCTACAGCTCTTCTACAGTGCATGTTTGTCACATCCTACTGCTAGGGGAGGCTGGCAGCCTCCTTCAGTTCCCTCCCTTGCGCCATATACTGCATTTGACACAAGGGACCGGTTACAGCAGCACTGGGGACTTTGGCACTGAGACTGGATTTCTACCAAAATTTGCTGCAGGGTCCCTGGCTCACTGGGCTTCGATGCAAGCTGTCATTTGCCACAGCTTGCATTGCTCTAATAGGCCCTTTGAAAATCGAGGTCCCTGTATTGTTTGCTCCCTGTCCTCTTCCCCCAGGGCACATCTGGAAGCAAGCTGTTATCAGCTCAATGTGTCTCTCCTGAGTAAATTAAATAAATTAAAGTGTACTGTCAATTGTTCTGTTCTGTACTAATTCCATACCCTGTACAAGTCCTGTTCATTCCTATTGTGATCACACAATTCATTTGTCCTGATGAATGTCTAAATCCTGCCATGTACTGTGTCTTGAAACCTGCGGCGTACTGACCAGATTGTAACTGAACTGATCAGCACACCTATATGCTCTATATGTGAAATGCTGTTACGGTGTAACTAATTCTGGGTCACCCCTGAAAAAGGGACCTTCTAGGCTCAGTGGACCTACCCGGTTATCAAATTGAATAAATAAATAAAAAATAAACAATGACATCAAAAAAATAAAATATTGGGACATCTGACCTGTGCCCAGTTGGAGCTTATCCTTCTGTACATAAAACAATATTTTTCTCTGTTTCTCATATTGTCATGTCACATAGCTTGCCATGTTCTCTGGCTCTTATTTATCCTATATATTGATTGTTATTACCTCTGTACTCTCCTGGGTCATACCTGTTCATAGTATTTTCCTGCCTAATGTTCCCTACCCAGTAAACTAAATAAAAAATAAATAAGAAATATTACACTAAACACAGAGGGATATATTGGGCAAGATCAATACAGGAGTGTGGAAGTCCATATTAGACCACAGCAAGACAGGGCATGCTATACCAACCACAGTGGTGAGTTGTTCCAAAGGAACCTGAATATCAAGAGTATCAAAGATAGCTGGTAGATCCAAAAATATCAGAATAGTCAGAGGTTCTTGTCACTACTGAGCAAGATGTCATTACTCATTCTTATTAAATCTGCTTCTGTGCTGTGTTTGGCTCTAAACCCAGACTGGAGCTAGTCAAATAATGAACATCTGTCTAAGTACACTAACTGGCAGTGATTTTCTTGAGGATCTCAGCCAAAAATGGCAAATTTGAAATTGACCTGTAGTTCATAAACTGTTCCAGATCCAAAAATGTCATTTTTAGAAGTGGGCTTACAACTGCAAGATTAACTGTGGAGGAGCCCCACCAGCAGACAAAAAGGCATTTTTATTGCCTCATGAATAAATAGCTAATGCCGTGACTCCCCACTGATTGTATCCAAAGAGGCATGCTAAGGATTCTATAAACATTACTATGTCTGTGTGAATCGCAGGGAGTTGCATAATGGTCGAGAAGATGTAAGTATACTTGGAACATTTAAACTAATCAGAGGGGAGGCTAAGACATGGAAACAAGTAGTGTGCCTTGCCAAACCCTCTCCCAACAGGAAAACTGAGAACAAACGTAAGTGTACCAATCACATTAGGACAAAGAAAGCATGCAACAAAGCACCAGCATCAGAAAAATGACACCAGGAACAACCAGCAGGAAAAAGGGGAACAAAATTGCCCAACAACAATCATGATGCTAACTCATGGTGAGGAGCTGCCTCAATGTTAGGAGCCCGGGTAACAAGATGAGTGACCTCCAGGCTCAAGTGGCAAACACAAAAGTTGATCTGGTAACTATTACAGAAAGCTGGGCCATGGACAATAACGAATAGGATCTGATCATCCCAGGCTACACACTGTTTAGAAGGGACAGACAGGTGGGGAGAGGTGGGGGGGGGTTGCCCTCTCTGTGAGGGAGGGGAGCAAGGCAATGGAGGATGAAAGCACCAAGTCTGGGGGTGGTGGCTTGGAGTCATTCTGGGTCCATTAACCACCAATGCAGGAAATATTGAGTGTGGGTGTGATATACAGACCCCCAAGGCAGGGAGAGGGGTAAGATGAACAATTAGCAGAGGAGTTACAAAAGATGGCTGGTAAAGGTGACATAATGGTGGTTGGGGATCTTAACCTGCCAGATGTGGACTGGAATATCCCAACAGCCAAGAGCTCCAGAAGTCTAGCTTTACTGGACACATTCCAGGACTGCCAGCTGTCTCAACTAGTCAAGGACCCAACCGGGGGGATGCCATCTTGGATCTGATCCTCACAAACGCTGAAGAAATTAAGTCCATGAGGGTGGAAGAACCCTTGGCAAATAGTGATCACAATACAGCCTGGTTTGAAATAACCATGGGTGCTACTAAAACCACCATAAGCACAGAGGGGCTGTGCTTTCAGAAGGCTGATTCTGGTATATTTAAGCAGATAGTGAGGTATAAGTTAACAAATATCAGAGACAAGCCAGACATAGAGGAAATATGGAAAGATACTAGGGATACCATTCTAGAGGCAACAAGACTCTGCATCAGGACTACAACAAAGAAAAATAGGTTTAAAAGACCACTGTGGTTCTCCCCTCCAGTAAGAGAGACAATCAGGGACAAACGAAATGCATACAAATGGTTCAGGCAACATAAAGGGGACAGGGAGTGGGAGGATTACACTCAAAAAGTAAGGAGGCCAGGAAAATAGTGAGGGAGGCCAAGGCAGCAAAAGAGCTGCAGATTGCTCGTGGAGTCAAATCAGGGGAGAAAACCTTTTTCCGCTATATCAGTGAAAAAAAGAAGAAAGGGGAGGAATTGTAAGGTTAAAAGTGGGGGATGGGGCTCTAGAGGACAATGGACAAAAAGCTGAGGCACTAAATGAATATTTTTGCTCGGTATTCACTAGGGAGAATCAAGGCCCACTGCCAGACAGCAGTATCAGAGCTGAGACCAGAAGGGTTCAGAGAATGTGCACCCAGGAGTTCACACAGACAGGGCCAGAAACGGTCTTTCAGACATCAGACTTTACAAGGCCCCTGGCCCTGATGGTTTACACCCTAGAGTGCTCAGGGAGCTTGCAGAAGAGCTGGCAGCGCCTCTTGTACACCTATTCAACAGATCACTGGAGTCAGGGGTAGTTCTAGGTGACTGGAGGGTGGCTGACATGGTGCCACTGCACAAGAGTGGAGACAGGGAAGATACAGGTAACTATAGGCTAGTCAGCCTCACATCAGTAGTAGGCAAACTTATGGAGGACCTTATCAAGCAAGATCTAGTGGAATATCTTGAAATAAATCACCTCCAGAACTACAGACAACACAGGGTTATGATGGACAGGTCATGTCAAACGAACCGTATTGTGTTCTTTGATGAAGTGACCAAGGAGTTGGACAGGGGTCATGCAGTGGACTTGCTTTACTTTGACTTCAGTAAGGCATCTGACACAGTCCCACATAGACACCTCTTAAAAAAGCTAGAAGACCTTGGGGTAGCAGAACAGATAGTAAAGTGAGTATGGAGTTGGCTGAAGAACAGAAAACAAAGGGTGGTATTAAATAAGGTGAAATCTAATGAGAGGCAGGTCACTAGTGGGGTGCCTCAGGGGTCGGTCCTGGAGCTGGTCCACTTCAATGTATTCATAAGTGACATCAGCGCGGGCATAAATGGCAAAATTGCCCTGTTTGCGGATGACACGGAACTCAGCAGAAGAGTGGATAGTACGGAGGGAGTCAGACAACTGCAGGAGGACCTTAAGAAGTTGGAAAGGTGGTCACAACTATGGCAATTAAGCTTCAATGCTAAGAAGTGTAAGGCGATGCACCTGGGTAGGGCCAACCCCAAGGAAGAATAATGGCTAAACGGAGTCCAGCTGAGCTCCTGTGCTGAGGAACATGATCTGGGAGTCATCATTAGGGATGACCTCAAGCAGCAAATTCAGTGCAATAAGGCTTTCAGCAGGGCTATCAGGGTGTTAGGATGCATTGGCAGGGGGATAGACAGTAGGGACAGGGAGGTGATACTACCATTCATATCATTAGTGAGGCCTCATCTGGAGTACTTTGTACAGTTCTGGAGGCCTCACCTAAGAAAGGACATTGATAGATTGGAAGTGGTCCAGAGAAGGGCAACTAAAATGATACATGGCCTTCAGGAAATCACCTTCGAAGAGAGGCTTGGGGCTCTGAAATTGTACTCACTAGAGACTAGGAGGGAGCGGATGGTTATGATTGAGACCTTCAGGTTCCTTAAAGGCATCATCAAGGTGCCAGAAGCACAGCTTTTTACCAGGACGTCAATTCTACTACAAGAGGGTATGAGTGGAAACTGAAGGGCGGAGTATTCAAGAGGGACATCAGAAAGTATTACTTCTTAGAGAGGGTGGTGGAACCTTGGAATAGATTACCTCCTGAGGTGGTGGCTGCAAAGTCAGTATCAAGCTTTAAGCATGGGTGGGACAAGGACTGGGAACAAACACGTGGCACTTTCAAGGGCTAGGCTGGGTGTCTAGGAGGACAGAACACCGGTGCACAATAGGTCCCTGGATACCTCGCTTGGGCAGACTCGATGGACTGCAGGTCCCCTTCTGATGTTATCTTCTATGTTTCTAAAATGGTAACCTATACACGTTTTGAGGAAGTGCTCTCAGCTAATTAGAGCATTCCTTTACCGTGTGTGGGAGACACTCTTATTCCATAAAGAGTGTCATAAGTGCAGGTTCCTTGGAAACAGGTATGTTTGGGGAGTTTTTTTAATTTTATTATATTATTGATCAGCCTTGATCAATAATGTAATACTGTATATTAATATGTTTGTGAAGGCCACTCTTACAGTTGTAAGAGTAGTCTTATTTATATTCCTAGGGAATTAAAACTGTATCACATACCCAATGAATGCATGTGACACCACTCTTACCACCATAACAGCGACCTCAGCAGATGTATTAACCTACTGAATGGATTGGGTGAACAGAGTAGGACTGGTTTAGACCAATTACAGAACCTTTCAGTGTTGTACTTGTTTGTAAGCCAGAGTATATTGATTTTAAGCCCTGGCTACCATAGGTATGGGGAGTAATTTTTTCAACATCAGTTTATTTGAAACCAAAACTTGCAACCTGAAGTTAAAAAATATACATATACAGTATGCATAAATAACAATGATACAAATCACATGACAATATGCTACAAGTAATAAAATTTATGTGAGGACCCTCCCCGAAGAATGGCATGCTTAAACTTCTAGAAGAGCCAAGGTCACAGTAAATGGCTCTACATGAGGAAAAAAGTAAAGGCAGAAAACATCAGGAGGACATAGAACATAAAAGAGTTTGTAGGCCAGGGAATATAACTTTTTTGAAATGGTTAGTCTTTGCTTTCTTAATAGGCTATTTATGCTGATGCCTTAAAGAGTCCCTGATGCTTTTGTGATAGCTTTGAAAAAAATTAATATTTAGATACAGTTCAGCTTGTATTTTATATTTTTTCTGTAATTCTTACCCTTACTTCTTTATTACTAAGGACATTTGCATGTAAACAGGATCACTGCCCGATCTGTTCTGGCTCTTGCCTACACATAGCTTTCATAGGTGTAATCAAGCTTACAGACCTTAGTCCTTTAAAACTTGCAATTTCCTGGTTTAATTTAAAATTGGAAAATGTTGTCCACGAAATGCCTATCCAGCCCATTTTTGAAACTATTCATGCTGGAGCTGCTCACTACCATCATGTGGAAGATCGTTCCATAATGCCACCACTCTATGACTGAACCAGGATTTACGCAAGTTGAGATTCCATGTTTGAAGAAGGAGCTGCTTATTATGTTTCCTAGTGCTGATCCTCCCAAGATGATTCTAAAGTCCTATTTCTGCTAAGAGATTATTATCCTCCATCAATCTATATAGTAAACATCACAGTTCTGTTTATGACATCACAATCTGTTACTGTGGAGATAATTATGATGCCATAAACAGGGGATTATGATATCAGGTGTAGACAAGCAGAAAGAGAAAATAAAGTCTCAGGGACAGTAATCTTCTTTCATACAACTGATCTTAGTGATAAAGAACAAATTCTGATTAGAGCCACAACGGCTGCTACTGCAATAGTATTGAAGTAATTTGGATGTATATGCTCATAAGCTTAGTGTGTCCTTATTTAGACTTGACTGCCATTTCTCCAAGCAGCTCTCAACTGTGTTGCTGCATTGCGTGCAGCTGGAGAGGTGAGTGAGTTCAACAGCACTGGGGGGGCACTCCCAAACTTTCTGCTGCATGGAGGATTGCACTGGGCTAGCAGTGAGATTGGGTGGGGGGCAGCTTGAGCAGCAAGGAAGGGGGTGTTACCTTGTGTAATCCCCCTGTTACCCGGGGTTACTAGAATCCCAGTAAGACCTAGTGGTAGGCAGGGAAGGCAGCTTGTGAAACTCCAGTTAAATGGATTTCACACTGTCTCACTCTGTTCTCAGTCTCAGCTGAGATAGGGATGACATCACCATAGAACTTTCGCATCTGCATAAGCCACACTGGAATGTTGCAGTTGGAGGTTAGCATAGAATGTTGGGGATTTTGAATTCAGTCTGTGTGTAGTCTTGGTGAGAGACAGTAGTACAGCTGTCTGTGTGCAGGCTCGGAGCTTTAAGCTCTGTTTTAGAGCTACTGATTAGGAAGGTGTGTGTTTCCACCGTAAGAGGAACACAGAAACTGGTAGTTGAAGTGGTGGAGACCACTGTTACTTGTCCAAGTGCCCCATCCCTGAGGGGATGGGGGGGGAAAGGTTTGCCTGTTTTCCAGGGGCAACCCTCCTGGTTCCAGCTAAGGGAAGAAGCTGCCTACTCAAGTTGTGCTGCAGCACCAAAAGCTCTGAGAGAGAAATTCCTGTGGAGGAATCACCTGAGGGACACCTGCAACCAAAGGGTGAGTTCACTCTGAAAGAGGGACAAGTGTTTTTTCACCTTAACAGAAGGAAAATAAAGGGACTGTTACTATGGGGTCAGGAAAAGACAGCCAAGTACAGTTGTAAAGTGGGGACTGGACTGCTTAATCAGTGAGGGGCCTAGAGCAATGGGCTTTGCCAATTAAAAGTGTGTTCAGGTTCAGCACAAAGGGAAAGCAAGACAAGTAGATGGAATGTGACGTACATTTAACAAGAATCTACATTGCCAAGCTTTACAGTATGAGGTGTTTATTGTCCAGAGAAATGACCGGGTATGAATTGTGGGAGCGACAGGTGGGAGACCCCCCCATCAGTAGTAACCAAATCCACCTCTACGGATTTGCTCTGAGGCACTTTTTACTTTCTCTCAGGTACTTGGCCAGTGCCTGAGGAAAGTACCCAGACGTGGGATTAAAAGGAGAATTCCCTGATTAGAGCTCTTAGGTGGTTTAGGGAGCCACCAGAAAATGTTTCTATGACATATGGAAGATGTCCTAGTGGCTGGCAAGGGAGCCGAGCCTGGGAAATCCCAGAACAGTGTACAGGTTCAGGCTGTGTACCCAAAGCAGCGTGCCAGTCCGGGCTGTGTGCCCGGTGGGTTCAGAGCATGAGGGCTAAAGTGTTGAGGAAGTGTTCTTGATTCTTTTAATCTGCATTACCAGGAGTGTAGCCCCGTGGGGGTCCATTCTATGCTTTTTTTATTCTGTTTGGATGTGAATAAAAAGCCACACTTTAGAATCCCACTTCTGGTATTGGACATTACATTTATTGCTTCCTGTGTTCGGAATTACTTGGGTGCCCCTGGGCAGAGTAGCCAAACCTAGCCTTTGTGCTGAGTGACCTATTCCTTCCCGAACCCAGCCTACCTGGTATTGCTGTCAGATTCAAACAGCACGCCACTGGGCGTTACACTTGTTTGCAGCCAACAGGCAGGTTTGACATCAGGAGGGGTTTTCTGTGCATCCAGCAGGGAGGTTGGTTGGGAGAAATGCACTTTCAATGGATTTATTATGAAAGACTGAAAGTCAAAATACTGAGTGTCAGGATCCCAAGACTGATTGCTCAAAACTTGGAATCCTGACACTCGGTAATTGCCTGTGGCAGAGTTTTTTTCACCCCCAATTCGGGGGGCTTCATCCTCTGCACCCCTTCTAAGATAACAACTCTGCCGCAGGCAATTACCGGATGTCAGGATTCCAAGTTTTGTGCAATCAGTGTCGGGATCCTGACACTCGGTATTTCGACTTAGTCTTTTGTAGTGATACCATTTCAAGAGCAAAGGTGAGGGTGCTTCTTTCTTGTATATTGCCAGGCCAGGGGAGAGATCAGAAGGACTGTAGGTGGATTTGGTACCTACCCAGTATTTACAGTGTCTCTAAAAGTGAATTGTATGATTGGGGGGGGGGCCTTGTGTGCAGTTGGAAGGCCGGCTCAGCAGCAAAGGGGCTGTTCTGTGCCACTAGTAGGGAGACTGGATTGGAGGTGGGTGGGTTTGGCAACACTTAGTTCATTTAACAGGATAAAATCAACAGCATTAAAAAAAATTGTCACCCTCTCAATAATAGCATTCAAAAAAACAGCAGTAAAATGCACATCTGTTAATAATATCCTTTTTTTCAAATGTTTTCAGATATGTGAAACGAATGCCTTTAAACAGGTAATTTTCACAGATCAGAGCCAACTACAGCACAATGGGAGGGACAGCTACAGCTTATACTTTCAGAATTCAAATAGGCTGATCATGTATTATTAAAAGAAAATCTTTGGTATAAGGACCTAACTCACCTCTGAGTCACTGGTTTCCTGCCAGGACCCCAGGTCAAGACCACACTCCAGGACCGTACTGCTGACTGTTGTTCTAGGCTGCCGGTCCACCTCTCAAGCTGTTCTGCGAACACACATCCCAGAGTCTCTCTCGCTGTCCCGCCCGGCAACAGCCAGAGAAACTCCTGCCAGACTGTCATCCATTGGGCCATCATGCTAGCTATCATTTTCTTACCTGTGTTCACCCAGTGTTCTCATCCGCTTGCTACTCAGCCCACTAGTTAGATCTCAACATGGGCAGAAAAATTCTAGTTAAAAAAATGGGGTTTAAAATCCCTAGCCTGATTGTAATCATTTTTCCAGCATTGATTCCAACAGGGTTTCTGCTCCAGGGCAATTGGCCAGGAAGACACTGCTGCAGGCATTGCTTCTGGGTGCTGCACACTGCAGTTGGGGAGTTGGTGCCACTGTATGCTAATAATGCGCAAGTGCATAAGGGGGAAGTTACTGATAATCTAGTCACCATCAAATTAAAAAAAAATTGATCATGACCTAGGGGCCCACCTGGGGGTGGGGAATCAGCCTGGGGAATCAGGATACTTATTGACATCTAGCACCACAGAAGTGTGGGAAGACAGACTGAGAGAGAAAAAGTGCAGGGGGGAGGGGATAAAGAGAGAGATGCTGGGGTGGAGGCTGAGGGAAGGGATCAGAACTGTAACCTGAGCCCAGCTCCGTGTGTGGAGGGAGAGAAAGCGGGCTGCAGGGTTGCAGGGAAGAACAGACTTTTTTCCCCATCACCAAATATTCCACACTGAGTGACACAGTCATTAGCCTAGACTCCCAAAACTTAACCCCTCTCCTGCTGAGGGAAACTCTTGCAGAGAGAGAGAGAGAGTGGGCTGTGGGGTTGCAGGGGACAAGAGAGCTGCGAGCCAACTGGGATGCATTAGGCTAGGAGTGGACAGAACTGGGAGAGCAGCAGAAGGAAGAAAAAAAGTGCGGGGGGGACGGATGGACTGAGAGAGAGAAATAGAGAGAAAGCGAAGGGGTGGAATCCGTATCTCAGACATCGCTGTGGAACATGGGGGTTGGCATCTGGTTTGGTGGCTGGCAGGGAATAGCACGAAGACAGAGAATTCACTGTCCAGCTAGGGAGAGGGACTTTTTTTTTAGATGGTGTATATGTGCATGTGTGTGTGTGTGGGGGGATAAAAGTAGATCTGGCAAGGGTATGGGCAGGGGAGAGAGAAAAAAAGAGCAGCTCTGTTGCTGGGGGAGGGGGCATTAGAGAGAGCACACTGATTCATGTACAGTATTATATGCTTCAATTCCACTGTCTGCGGAGCAAATATTTGTGATGTGTTCCATATCCAGCCACACCCCCGAGTCCCCATTTCTCTATACGTCATCATAGCTCTCGCTATGCAGCCATAAATAAAGCATGGCAGGATTTCATTGGCAGCAAAGCTAAAAAAACAAAACATTTACTTGTACTTTAAAGCATTTTGATGCATGAGTCATGGTTCTGTAAGAAATGAGTCATACCCAAGTGCCTTACATCGTGCTGTGTAAAACATTTTTTTCACTATGAATACAAGCTCCAACACCTGACCACACAGTAATGCTCATCTGTATACAGTCATGAGATATGCTTTCCCCAGTCATCTGGTTTTCCAATGCCATGTCAAACTTTTTCACAATCCCAGCGGGGCATTTTAAACCAAAGCGGGGACATCCCTTAAAAACTGTGGACACTTGGAAGGCATGGAGCCACAGAGTAATCCCCATCTCAAAACCTGCTTAAGTTTTGCTTGAGGTGAAGATTTATGATCCAGTACACTGCAGCTTGTTTGCTTGACAACTTAATAATAATAATAATAATAATCTTTATTTATATTACGCCTTTCAAATGTCAAGGCGCATTACAGAATATAAAATCTTATAAAACAGCAATAATAAATACATAAAAAATCATACAATAGCATGATTAATCACAGTAAGCCTTACTCCCATAAATACGTCTTCAACGCCACCATAACCCCAAAGGTCGCGCGGTCTGATCAGATGGGGTAGGAATTCCAGAGGGTAGGGGCCACATGTGCAAATGCACGAGCCCCTGAAGATTTCAAGACTACCCTTGGAATCTCTAGCAACCCCTCGTCTGTTGAGCGGAGCAATCGCCCGGGACAGTAAGAAACCAGGAGCTCTTTCAGGTAGTCAGGGCTGAGTCCACATAGGGCTTTGTAAGTCAGTAATCCGACTTTGAAGGTGATCCGCCACTGAACTGGTAGCCAGTGCAGTTCGTGCAGGATCGGCATGATATGGGAAGTACGAGGAGTCCCTGTCAACAACCGGGCCGCAGCGTTCTGCACTAGCTGCAGGCAGTGGATATCAATCCCTGGAAGCCCAAAGTAAAAGGAGTTGCAATAATTAAGGCGTGAGGATCAGCTCAGTGGTCAGTGTCAACTAAGACGCTTTTCAGACAGTTTCCCTTGGAATAACATGCAGTAAGCAGGCACCCGCAGGCAGTTCTTTGGCGCCGCTGTTTGCCATCTTACTGACTCATTTACATGACATATTGCAGCTGTCTCACTAACTACATGACTCTCTTTCTCTCTCGTCCTGCACCCGTGGCCCATGTAGTGCCATCAGTGGTTAAACTGGAGAGCACACAACATGCAATTTTACATGGTGTGCTGCAGCCGTCTCAACAATATCTGGTCAGATTCACCACAGCTGCATAATGAAGTTAGTGAAGTTGTGTGGAATTGTTAAGGAGGTATGGAGAAACAACACAATGATTTGTAAGTAGTAAGATTTGTTTTAGTTTCTGTTCTAAGGAAGGCTTACACGTTATTAGGAAAATACATGGAGGTGTACATTTTAATGCAAGGAATAGGAAGCAATATAGGTTTACAAAAGAACCCCAGAGCAAATGCCACTGATATATGTGTTATCCCGGATGACATTGGCTGGACAGCTAAATTTTAAAGAAAACACAATTGTACATACCCCAATAATGCAAAGCATAATGGAAAACCTATGCAAATCCCCATGATGGTATAGAAGGTGGCAGTACATGAAAAAGTAATGGCTGGCATATGTTCAGCCTTGGGATTATTTACACAGGTTGTTTTTTTTTTTAGAGAAATAGGGTTTTTGTCCATGAGGTGATGTAAGTTATATTTAAGCATGTGTTGATGTCAGGAAGTCAGGTGTAATGATGATGGACTGTTAGCAGAGAAAATGTGATAGTAACTTTCAGAGGGGGTCGCTTTTGATAAGGGCAAGGTAGTTATGCTTGTGATAATGGGAATATTAGGAAAGTATGAGGTCTATGCAGAAGTGGAGTGCAAATATGCACAGTTTCATAAGTATGTGCTCAGAGTGCAGGCAAATGTGATATGCAGGTTTGTTTTAGAAATAGGTAAAAATAGCGATACATGCAATTGATAGAAAGACAGATAATTACATAGACATGCAGGCCATGTCCACACTACACTCGAAAAAGCTGTAATGGATTCAAACCACTACAGACTGTAAATGTTACAGTGTGTCCACACTGCCAATGAACAGTGTGGATAATGGTTTGAAAACATTACAGCCTGTCCACACTGAGTGCGATAGTATGTGTGGTCTCAACCCTGTAGTAGCAGTGCACATCCCATGGTGCACTCGGTGATGACAGCTGCATTTTGAGATGCCCTCCTACATGTCCTATGGAGTACTGTGTATATGGCACAGTCATATTATGTAAATAACCATATTTTGCTGTTATGAGACACACTTATGTTGTGGAGGTGACAGAGAGAGGTTCGAGGGAGGGGGAGATCCGTATGTTGGAATCGGGGGCTATGTCAGTGAGAGGGAGGGAAGGGGAGGGAGAGAGAGAGGGGGAGACATGGCATTAGTTCTGCCAGTATTAGGGCACCTGGGCACAACAGACATTCATGTACTGCTGCTGAATGGCTGAAGGCAGACCCTCTAATACTGCCTTCAGTGGTCCCGACTGCTCCACTGTACACAGTGCCACACGTCTATTATCCACTGCAGCAGTGCTCCACGATGCACTCAGGAGCTACACTAATGTATGTGTTCACTACTGGCACTGCTCTGCAGGTAGTATTGCTGCCACATCACACATGGGCAGACAGGGTACTCCTAACACTCAGCACAGTGAGAAGAGTAACCAAGGACAGTACTCGGGTACCATCAGGAGGTGGCCCTCAGGGAGGCAAGTGCGGACAGAGAGGTAGGTTAGGTGGGGACATGGGGGTACACCTGGGGGTGCACATACAGCTGTCAGGTTACTGTGGTATGGAGGCATCCCAGTATTGCAGCATACACCCATGCTCCACACTGCCATCTGCATATGTTCTGGTAGCCTCCGATCTCCCAACATGCCATGAAACAGTGCTGCAATGCATACAGGTATAGTGGGAGACTGGAGGCTACACAGTGGAGCATTTAGACACAATTGCAATTAAAAACTGATAAAGGTGTAAAGCTGTAAATAAGAGTAAAATAACCACGCTGGTATGCACACCACATAAAGTGGTTCTTGGAAGAATACAGATTGGGGATGGCTCAGTTAAAGGAGTAGTCCACCCAGAATTTGCAAAAACATATGTTATGCAGAGTGTTTTGATTTATATGTAAAGTCCTAGTGTGTCCTTCCCTCTGTCTGCTATTAGGAGTTTTTCCTAAATTAGGCTGCTAGCTTTATGGTAGTTTTATGACCACTGGGGATCTCCATCACAAATAGGTTTATTGCCTTCTGCCTCCTGCAATGCACCCTGTCTCATGTGACAGTGATGTAGCCAGGCCCATAGATTTAGCACATGCAGTGCTTTTTAAAATCAGTTCACAACAGCAGAGCTTTGTAACTGTTCTTATCCAGTGAGCACAAATGGCAACAGTTACAATTTAGCAGATGCCTGACAGCTACCTAACTGGGGTTTCTGTAAGAAAACAGCTATTAAATAGCTTTAATTCACTATTTGTGTTTTTTGGGTGTGTCATGTCTAGCTAGCAGTAATATGTGTTTTCATTTTAAAATTTAATTTAATCAAACTACGCACAACAGTAAAAAGCACAGAAATTGCCCCAGATCATCACTGCTATAATTAATAAAGGCTATAGCAGTTTTCTTACAGAAAACTCACTCAGTTTGCTCTAAAGTATTTGCTAAACTGTAAATGTAGGTATCAGCATTCTTTTTTTTTTTTACCAGGAGAGACACACCGAAGCTTGTTTACAGATGTGACCTGGGAGCACAAGGAAGTTAAGTGATTTGCTCATGGACACACAGTACGCATGTGGAGGCTGTGGGATTAAAACCTAGGACACCAGGTTTGCAGCTCAGAGCCTTAGACCACCGCACTATACTGCTTCCTCTATTCTAATAGGTAGAACTGGCAGTTAGTGCTGATTTTGCTCTGTGACATGATTTTCAATTTTTTTTTATTACAAATGTGAAGTATCTTTTTAATAAAGTATAAAAATATGTATGTGTGAGTTATTTAGTTTGGCAAATATTTGTTTTATTATTTGAAAAAGTGGGTACACTAAATGTGTAGTGCAATGAACCATTGTAAAATGGGATCAAATGTGTAGCTGAAATAGTCACTGTCATCCTGTTGTTTTCATGCTATACCACACACAGGATAAAAAGTGACTTTAAAGTATTTTGCAGCTTCTAGGCTGCAGCTTCATACCATCCACTTCATTTGTAAAAAAAAAAATGAAAATCACGTCACAGAGCAAAATCAGCACTAAATGCTAGTTCTACCTAATAGAATGCTGGTACCTACATTTGTAGTTTAGCAAATACTTGAAATCTGAGTGAATTTTCTGTGAGAAAACAGCTAGAGTCTTAACTAATTATAGCGCCAATGATCTGGGCAATTTCTGTGCTTTTATGGTTATGTATAGTTTGATGAAATTAAAGGTTTTTGAATTAAAACACTCCTGCAAGCTAGACCTGACACACATAGAAAACAGCAATAGTGAATTAGAGCTTCATTTAGTTGCGGTTTTCTTACAGAAACCACAGTTAGCTAGCTCTCAGGTATCTGCTAATAGGCTAATTTAGGAAAAACTCCTAATAGTAGACAGAGGGAAGGACACACTAGGACTTAACATACAAATCAAAACACTCTGCAAAACATATGTTTTTGCAAATTCTGAGTGGACTATTGCTTTAAAACTGCAAGCCCAGTAAAAATAGACACTGTAGCCTCTTGCTGTACTGAAATGCTTCAGCTGATGCAAAATACAGAGTAAGGTGGTGGGGGCAGGGTTGGAGGACAGATCTGAATAACACCATATACCCACCAGGAGGGACTTTCCATCTGTTGGAATGTATTTGTGAAAATGTGTGACCAGTAGAGGAATGTAAGCTGAGCCAAGCAAGTAATAATGCCCAACAGGGTGGGCAGTATTGGGCAATACTGGACTGCCCAGGGCGTAATGAGGCCCGATGCTGCAGGCGGAGGGCCTTATAGCCCCTGGAAGGTCCAGTATTGCCCACCCTGAAGGGCATTATTGCACTTGGAAAATGGGCACTGTGTCCATTTTATGTTGGATTCAAAAATTAAAAAAAAAATAGTTGACAAATGTATTAATTATAATGTTGAAATATTTGTATGATAAAGAAGTCCCTGTCTTTGTGCTGTTGCATGTTTCCGGATTTTTTGTCCCCCCCAACACACACACACACACGGATTCTTTTGTTCTTAACCCCAAACACCACTCTCCAGATGAAAAGACTGAGTTTTTCCTGTGGTACTGTGAAAAAGAAACTGTCGGATTCTTCCTGCACAGGGTGTTAGACGAGAGGTAGAGCAGTATTTTGCGATCTGCACGTTGAGTTACGGTGCCTCCCGTCATTTGTTGCTCGTTGTATTGTGAAATGCGTGCCATGATTCAGCTGTCAGATGAGGAGCATAACTGCATGTTACAAAATTTAAATAACAAAATAAATAGATTTCTCGATCGGTTACTTCACGGCGGTTTGCGCATTCCAATGATATCACACCCGGAAGTATGCGAGAAATGGAAGAAAGGTACCAGATTGAGAAATTATTTTTTTGGGGGGGAGGAAGTATGGTGTTTGCTTTGAGCATTATAGGCAGTGCCGAGAGGTTCATCAGTGGAGACATCTACAAGTATTTTGGGAGCTGTGCAGGCAGGTTCATTTCAGAGTTCATATCTCGCTAAGCAACAGAATAAAACAGCAGGGATTTAAAATGAAATCAGGATGTTTTGTCCAATAAGGAAGCAAGCTGGGAACAAGGATGAGGTGTGTGGGTGAATGGTCACTGGGGCTGGTGCTTTTTATTTCCTGGGCATCTATTGAAAGTTAATGTACCCCCCTGGCAAGGGTACTAGCCAATCAGATTCCAGGAAATAACAAGCCCATTCTCTAAGGCTGTTTAAACAAGTGCTGTATAAGGATGCAGTTTCAGACTTTTTCTTTCCTTCTGAAGCTTAAGCTCTGATGCCCCAGGCAGCTGTGATAGTCAGTTGTTCCAGCATGATAGATCCACCTCATGCCTCTCCCACATGAACCAAAAAAATGGTGGGGTGGATCTTTAGGGGCTTCTTGGGTGGAGGTGAGGGTGGATCTCACTCCCCCCCAAAAACTAATGCTGCCTCCCACTACTCAGGTTCCAGTTCTTGTATCTCCCACTTAAGAAAGAAAATAGTGCACTGCAACTATTGACTAACATGAAAGCGTATTTATTTGAGGGTGGAAAACATTTCTTGGAGGAGGGTAATGTGGAGGAGACTATTTACACCTTCAGTCAGTTCCACGGACAGAAAAAATGACATCACTCCTTTTGTACATGCAAAATGTCTGCAGTCTCTGCCTACTGCAGCCGTAAAAATTACAGGACTCTTTCTTTCTCATCCAGCAGCCATGGTCTATCTGGTGTCATCTGGGGTGTAACTGGAGAGCACTGCTCATGGATTCTGGGATAGTGGAGGAGCACAGGCCAAACATAGCCAGATCCTATATTCACAAGGCCATCTGCAAAGCTAGGTACAGTGGCGATGCACTCGACCTGAAGCTGATAGTACTAGTCCTAGATGATATCCTTGAACCCCTGACTAAGATCTTCAACCTTTCACTAAGTCTGGGCCAATTCCCATCACTCTGGAAACAGGCAACTATAACACCAGTCCACAAAAGTGGAGACAAGTCACTGCACTCCAACTACAGGTCTATCTCCATCCTCCCCCCCTTATCCAAAGCGCTTGAACGTATAGTCTCGGACCAGCTAGTCGAGTACCTGGACAATTATGACATCCAATGCCCGGAACAGCACAGCTACAGAAAAGGACATAGTACCACCACAGCACTGTTGGAATTTACAGGACTCATAAATGCCACCCTCGACCAAGGTAACTGTGCGGGGGCAGTATCCATCAACCTTACTAAGGCCTTTGATACCATTAACCACCCACTTCTACTTAGGCAGCTGTCAACCATCGGGCTCTCCAATGACGCATTGCCCTGGTTCGCTAGCTACCTCTGGGGAAAGGTCCAGCATGTCAGAATTGCCGGTGTCACCTCTGATGATAAACCAGTCCTTTCCGGAGTTCCACACAGGTCCATACTTGGCCCTTTACTCTTTTCTCTTTTCCTGAATAACCTCCCTAGTGTTTGCCACCAAACAATACTACTCTACGCGGACGATGCAGTCCTGTTTACTAATCATCATGACATCAAATACCTGGAGAGTCAGTTGCAGAGAGACTTTAGTCATGTCGAAGAGTGGTTCAAATATCACAAGCTCATCTTAAATTATACCAAAACCAAGGTCATGACTTTCTGCAACACTCGGAGCAAGTACAAATCTCAGTTTCTCACCATCAAGAACCAGTCTGGGACTTCACTTGAACATGTGCCCGAGTTTAAATATCTTGGCATCATACTGGGCAGCTTCCTCTCCTATGCATGACACATCAACAACGTAGCAAAGGCTGCCATCATACGAATCAGTATGCTCCACAGGCACAAACACTGCATGACTGAGGATGTCCTTAGACTGGCTAGCTACAGCTCTGTCACCTCCATCTTTGACTACAGTCTAGCTATCTACGGCTCTGCTTCCCCTACTGCACTTCACAGGATATCGGTGTCACTCAACAAAGCCTGCAGGCTCCTAACTGGCACTGTCTGCCTAACTCACACCTGTGACCTGTACACACAGGCCAGTTGGCTTCCACTTCATAGTAGGATTCAGTATCAGATGTGCCTGATCACCAAGAAGGTCATCTTGGGTCTCATGCCACCAGGTGTTCAAAGGCTTCTCACTGCATACAGCAATATCCAACATACATGTAGTGCTCAACATCAAACCTTCCAGGTCCCTAGATGCAGGACCACAATGGGACAAAGGTCATTCACCCATAGAGCTCCTCAGCAGTAGAATGCCCTCAACAATGAAGTACTTACACCTGCAACACTTGGACCCTTTAAAAAGCAACTCTGACTTTACCTAACATCAACCATGCAATGTGACTGCTTCCCCTAGTGGCAGCCTCCTCCCGCACCCCAGGCTAAGGTGACCTGTTACCCCTACCCCAGCATTTTCCCTGGTCACCTGCTTCCCTTCTCCCACCCCTATCCTTCCCCACCACCACCCTGCCTTGCCCTCCACCTACCCTCTTGTAGCCACTTTCAGATTCTCAGGTCCTCCTACCCCTACCTAACCTGCACTTATGATACCCATCCATCACCCTCTGACAATGGCCCTTCAGCCTGCCCAGCACTTTCCTTAACCCTACTATCACTATCTGTCCTATTTAATGTACTGTTTGCACTGAAATGTCTTGCTCTCACAAACTGGCTCATAATGTCTCTCCATTATGTACTTTAAATTTAAAGCCTTGCCTTCGCAGTATTATACCTGTAACCATGGTCTACCTCTGTACGTATGTTTTCTCTCCTTCCTTTGACGTGGAACCTTTGTAAACGAGCAGCAATTGCTCAAAGGTATTTGCAATCCTAGAGACTAATAAATAAATAAATAAATATACAATTGCAAATTACAGCCAAGGGGAATGGCAATAATCTAACTGCAGCAGAGGATCATCTGAGAAGACCTGCACTCCAAAATCAACAGTTTGTGTGGGAAAACAACATGTTTTGAATGGGAGAATCACTGTGGAATGCATGGGTTGGCATCTGCATTGGCAGGAAGCAGGAAACAGCTTAGAGACAAAGAATTCACTGTCCAACCAGGGGAAGGGACTTTTTTTTAGATGTAGTGTGGGGGTGGGGTGGGAAAACAATACTTTCTGGATGGAAGAATTACTTTGGAATGCTTGGGCTGGCACCCACTTCAGCAGCTGGCAGGGAACAGCATAAAGACAAAGAAGTCACTGTCCAACCAGGGAAGGGACTTTTTGATAAAATGTAGAGGGGAGGGGGAGAGAGATAAAAGAAGATCTGGCAAGGTAGAGGTCAGGGGAGAGAGACAAAAAGAGTGGCTCTGTGGAGAGAGAGAGAGATACACTCATACAGTATTATGTGCTTCAACTACACCCTCCACAGAGCAAACATCTGTGATGCGTTTGGTATCTGGCCACACCCCCAGAGCCCACTTTTCTGTATACATCAGCAGAGCTCTCACTATGCAGCTATAAAAAAGGAATATCCAAGGACCTCAATTTATCTCTGACAGGGTCAAAGGACTTCCTTTTTACAAGGACGGATGGTTGAAGATCTGGAAAAACCTGCAGTCTGATTCTCTTGAAATGCAGGCCTTTTTCCACCTTAGATTTGTCGAGGATTTTCTCTCTGTCCTAATAGTGATTAGATTTTATGAATATGAACCTAGGTCTGTAATTTTGTTTGGAGGAAGCAAAAGCTATGTGAGCCCTATCTAGCTTTATCTTTTCTGGGAATTTAAGATCCCTTATCTCAGAAAGCATCTGTTCACAGAAAGTGGGTGACTCAGAGCCTTCCATTTATGTGGGAAGGTTTCCTGTTTTGAGATTATTCCTTCTAGATCTCATCTCAAGATCTTCCACTGTGAGTCTTAGTTCCACTAACTATTTTGCAGAGCTATCAGCTTTAATATTACAGACTTGATCTTCCAAAACACTAACCCTATTTTCTACCTCTGATGTGCAGCATGTAAGTGAGGACATTTCTCTGTAAGATGTGATAAACAATTCTCTCATAGATGTAATAGATTGAGTCAGTGAATCAAACCCCTGTTTCATTTCTCTTAACAGCATTTGATGACCCTCTTCCATTTTTAATGTTTGGGAGTATGGAGAATTCTGCGCTTTTAAGACAGGTTCTGTAATGGAGTCTAAGATTATCTGTACTTTGATATTATTTACTGGTGTTCTTTGTTCCTGGGAAGGAGTCAGGAATTTATTTAAATCTCCTTGATCAATTCTTTCTGCCATAGGGGTATACCACCACAATCCAGCACACACATGCAGCACTGGGGGAATGGAGGGTACTGAGGGGATGGTGTACAGGTGGCCAGGCTGCACCATATAGTAGGTGCTGACACACGGTTGGGGCCATCCACACACTGCACATGTGCCAGTGACAGGAATGCCCTCACATCAGGCGTGCCTGTATGATGGTATATAGCTGCCCCAAGCGCCTTACACACCTGTCCAGGCTCCCCATCACACACGGCCAGCCATGTGTAGGTTTGTGTGGGAGTCCCTTGCCACTGGTGCAGTGTATGTGGGTCACAGGACAGTATGACTGTGGTGTCCACTGTCAGAACATACCTGCCAGCTGTGTATGTCGCTGTGTGGACAGAAGCAGTCATTGTTGCCTGACACACCATAGGCATTGCTGTGTCCCTCACAATACCAGCTACTATAGTACTGTACCATCTGATACATACTGTAGCAGGAATAACAATATGCCTATGGCATGCAGCACAACCACCCATTCCTGTGGTGCTAGTCCCCTGGGCCACAGTAGTCTGTGTTCTGTGTCCAAACCCAGCCTGCAGCTACCAAACTGTTTATCATGTCTGACATACAGGTGGAGCTGTGAGCACACCCAGCCTGCAGCTACTGACCTGTAGTTCCAGTCTGACATATACAGTAGGTGGAGCTGTGTGCACCATGCAACAGCGCCAGGCAATCTACATGGTAATGCATGCAAAGTAGGCCATAATCAGATGCTAATGTGGCTGTTTGCCCACAACTTGCCTAAGTAGGCTCATTTGCATTGGAGCTTTGAATATAGCAAAATTTAGCGCTGGGCTAATGTGTTAGCGCCAGGCAAACGTATTAGTACCGAGCAAATGAGTTAGCCCTGGGCAAACCTGTCAAAACCATAGCACGGTTCTGCTGTGTTTGACCGGCAATGTTCTTTGCAGTTGTTGTGCACCACTTCATTGCTATGAACAACATTGGCCACCTACTGCAACTGTGCCTTACTCCACCTCTGTTTGCACTGGGCTGCTGCTGGAGTTTGGCTTTCCCGGTTGCTATATTTAGAGCAGTCTTATTGGCCGGGCTAGTTTGCATTGCACTCTCACCCTGTTTACACAGCTTCATTTGCAAGCTATATTCAACTAATTTAGCCCAGGGCTATTCCTTTGAATATAGTATGCAACTGGTTCTGGGCTAAATTTGCATGCTGTGCAGTATTAATTTTGCCCCAGGGCTAAGTTTTGAATATCTGGCCCCTGCAGTACCAGTTACAATCAAACAGATAGTTTAAAGAACTGGCCAGTTTCTGTCTCAGTGGTATTCTAGGACCAGAATATTCATCTGGCTATCATAATCTCTGAAAGGCTAGTAGCACTGATTCACAAACCAGTCCATGCAAGCAAGCTTTATAAACTTTACTACATCGTAAGTCAAGAAAACTAATAAGAGTGGTGCCACTGCCAATCACTTGAATCTGCATACCCACTGAGAACACCCCTCCCCCATAGATGTCCCCTTCAAAAATCCCCAAAGGGACACTGCACTATGGGAGGCTGATGCACTTTTTTCACTGTAGATGTATGGTGACACACCACTACTCAGCTGCCTGCTCAGGCCTACAGTACTGTACACAGCAGCAAACTGAATCTCTGGGCTACCCATACTGGACCTTCCCGTTTACCATGGGGTGGGTCATTCATTTTACACCTTGGAATTCTTTCCTCATAGAAAAGACGCTGCCTCACACTTCAAAACCTGAAGTTCATAGTAATTTATGATGCTAAATCACATTCTGCTTTGTACAAATCAAAGGACTAGTTTTAAGTGTTCAGGACTTCTTTCTCGAAGGTCCAAAATTAGCACCATCTACATTGCGGCAGTTCGCAATGGGCAGTAACTTGCTTCTTGAACTAGCCCTGCTGGCTTATGCTAAAAGGTAGCAATATATCTCTGTGGAACCTGCTATGTCCAGCAGACTTGCCATAATCACTGGCTGCTGGCTAGGGATGGCAGAACTGATTCTAGCCCCATCTCCATGTCTGACGATTTAGGGTGGCATATTTAAGGCAAAGGTTGAGAGTTATAGGGGGCAGGGTATCCTTTTGTCATGTAAATATGGGACTCTGTGGGGTTGAGAAACAATGTGGGACACTGTGGGTGTTATGTGGGACATGTATCAGAAGCTCAAAACTGTACAATTGAAGTCGTAGTCATTTTTTCTGTTGATTGAGCAACATGAATTAAAATGAATTTCTGCTTTAATAATTTTTTTTTGACCATGTAAAATAAGTATCCACAGTTTAAAACAATGGATTTTTCTCCAATCTCATGGCTTACTTAAATTGAGATAACAAAATACTCAATGTCGAAATTTAGAGTGCAGAGAATGTACCACTGCAAACACATTAATTCCAAATCACACCATGTTCTTACATTCTGAAGCTTCAGACTAATACAGTAATACACAAAATGCAATGTTTCAGTGTCGTAATTTTTTTTATTGTTGAAAAGACGGAGCTACAGGCTGGCAGCAGTTTGCCATTTCCAAATCATACATCAGCATCCACCCACTCTCAGCTGCACTCTACCTCCAGGATATTACTTCTAGTAAAGGCAGCCCTCAGCCAGCCCATTGGCAAAGATGGTTGAGGCACCTGGCGCACCTTACCTTCTACCATGCCAGCGACCCACGGCTAGGAATAAACTCTTATCACTGGGAGAGAGAAGATTGAGCATCCAATGAACTTCTCTCCTCTCCCGTGATGGGGAAGCCTGCCGTCTTGATCCTTGGCTGCCACCTGGTGGAGGATGTGAAGCAGTGCTAGAGTACAAACGATGTGGAAAGACGAAGTGCTGCGTTTCCGTATCATGTGTGTATGCCTCCATGCGCATATGCTTACGTGCTGCCATAACTGGGGGACAAGGGAGAAAACAGAAAAGATTTTGCACCGGCTTAATGAAGCCCTGCCAGCCTATCCCCGTTCCCACATTGCCACCTGACCGATGACCCCCAGTTCTGGAGGTGAGTTGCTGGGGTGGAGGAGGACAGCCCTTCACTTCCTGGCCCTGCCATGGGGGGCGATCTGTGTGGGAATTTATGGGTCATGGTGAGTCAGGAAAGGTGACTGATGGAGGCAGGAACAGGGCTGAAGATGCCTACTGGATGCCACCCAAGGGAGAAAAAAAACCTCTATAGTGAAAAACAGAGGCAGCCCTTTCCTCCACACACCCCCTCCGTCTACAGTGAGACATCCTTTATTTATACCAACATTTCTTTTAACCCAAACAGCCCTTGCCCCCTTTGCAGACAGACAGTATTTATTTATAAATGCATTTCTGCAACCCTCACAGCCCTTATCCCCACAAAACCCATGCCTTTAAACTCATTCTCCTCTACACCCTGTGGCCCCATGACTACTCCCACCCCTGCGGTGCAGTGAGCTAGGCATGGAATCATAAACAATTCTTATTTTTTCTTTTTTTTTTTTATATTTTGGAATCTGAAGGAACCTTTCCTCCTGACCAAGTAAATTCTTGAGATTCCTTCTCCTGCATCATAATATTGTTTAAAGTCATTAATTGATAAATAAATACAAATTTATTTTTTCCCTCCCGTGGCAGCTCTTGCTGCAGCCAACATGCCTCAACCTTCCCCTCTGATCTCCTAACACCATAAACTGCACACAGCTGTTTTGTTTTCATGATTTCACTGGCTGCATTATCCAATCACCTCCAGACCATGAATTCCTTCCAGCGGGTACAGAAACAGTGTTGTGTTCAAGAATGCATGGGATAGGCACAAGCAAATCATAGCGGAAAGGAGGGGGGGAGCTGTAGATCAGATACGGTCTGCGTTAAGAACGTAGGTTGGGAAAAATGGGCAGACTGGTTGGGCCAAGCAGTCTTTATCTGCCATTAAATTCCGTGTTTCTCTGTGCCCTTCACTGTGTGTTAATGTTGACATAAATAAATATAGAATATTTTATACCCTTTGTCGTCTACTTTTTTTAAAATTTATTATTTTGCTGCCAGGCATTCCCTAGCCCTGCGAACGGGCTCGCCAGGCTCCAGCAACCTGCCCCCTCATACTCGGGGCTTGCTCCCCCCCGAGTGGGGCCGCCAGTGGCAGACTTAGGTGGCCAGAGGGGATGGCGCTGGAGCCAGCTCATTAGCGGGGCCGGCATGTTTTCATGCTGTGATTCCCTTGGGGGTGGGGAAGTGCAATGACGGTCGCATCCGCCTCGCCCCCCCCATACGTGCTGGCGCCGATCACTGCTGTACTCCTGGCCTCCGCTAGGGGTCCGCGTTGCGTTGGGCACTCAACCCCACTTCCCCTCAGAGTAGGAGAGCAATCCAGCGGATGCTCTATCCTACTCCCCCCAGCCAGCCCTCCGACTCCTGGATCCGTTCCCAATCCCAGGTCATCAGCATCTCAGATGGCAGCCATGCCTCTGCGCCAATGGGCTGGCTTTGTCTACTTCTTATTTATTTGTGTATTTATTTATCAAAATAAGCCTGTCTTATTTATCATCTTTGGGAAACACCTCTGGCTCTCTGTACCACCCTGGAAGAATCTTTTTTTTCTCTGAAATTAAACAATTTTTTTAATCAGTGTTTCTCCCTCACACCTGTACTCTCCCATCACCACTGTTTGGTGCCACAATCTGTGCAGTATCTCCCTCTTTATAACCCCCTTCCCCCACACACTTCACTGTATGCTTTCAATATAAAAAAAGAACAATGTGAAAAGTCAGAGGCACCAGCCCAGCTCATTCACTTTTGTGCACTCCTTCCCTCAAGCTTCTGTCTATCTATCTGCTTCTCTCTCTCTCTCTCTCTCTCTCTCACTTGTCACACATTATACCTCACTCATTTTACCTCTCAGAAACCTTCTGTCTCACACATCAGTCAGTTTCCCACATTGCACACTGAATCTTTTTTTTTTAATTACATTTTATCCTCCCCGAGCCTGGCAGGCAGCTCTGGCCCCCTCCCTTGGAGGTACTCGGTCTCCGGTCCCAGACTTCCCTGCCTGACCCATCCAGTGAGCTGCCATAGATTGCTCTCTGTGACAGGGCCGAGGTAAAAGGCATTGACTTTCCCTTCCCCCTGGAGACCACATCCAGATTCTGGTGGGCGGCACGATGCTTTGGGGCCATCATGAAGCCTTCCAGCTCCATTTTCCTCCTTGTTTTTTCCCCACCTCCCCTTGCCATGGAGCTTGTGTGCATGTGGAGGCACTCGCACGCAATGACCCGCGGCACCCTCCCTTACCTAGTCGCTCCCGTCTGCACTATCTACAGTCCTCCACCCGGGGGCAGCCATGCAGTGGGAGTGGCTGAATCCCCACCCAGGAGTGGAGAGCTGCCCTATGGCCGCTCGATCCATCTCCTGGCCCCCCACCCCTGCCACCCCCCAGTGGTCCAGGCTCATTCCCGAACCTGGGTCACCATCCTAGCATGAGAAGTGGCGTTCAGCGCCTCAACCCTCAGCACCATCGAACTGGCCCTCACACTGAATCATTTAAAGGATGAATTTATAGGACTTTATTATGCCCCCTCCTCTTAAAACATTATAAATATTAATGCATTTATTTCCACCAAGTTCTGAGATTGCAGTGACATATTTGTGTATAGATCACAGATTTTGCCCCATTTGTTACACATGGTCACACAATTTGGCAAAAAAATGTTTAATAGGTATCTGTTTAGATGTACTTATTGTTAATACGCTATGTGCGCACTAAAAATATCACAAGTATTTCTATATGCATGTTTTGACCTCTACGTCCGTACCAGTGTTGGAGCTGTGAGTGAAGTCTGTAGAGGTCAAAGCCAGCAGATACAAATAAATGTTACATGTTTTATTCATCCCATGGCATATGTAATTTATATGGTGGCAGTGCCTGTCTGGCAAGTGTCTTTATTTTAATGACTATTTCTTTTTCTATGTAATTTTAATGCTCTTTCCCTTAGATGCAGCAGAAACCATTGTGATATCATCAGGCATTGTCCAAGCTGTTCTTCCATTGATTCAGATCTCCTTTGTCACCATCCTAAAGTAGAAGTAAATTGCGATGACCCACCAAACTGTGAAATCAATGATTTGTTTACTCTGTAGGCCTGTCATACATAAAAATCTATGCATTTGTTTACAAATCTGTACTTTCACAGTCACTGTATACAGTACATACACAATATCAAATGGGCCTCTAGCATGTTAGCTTTATATTTTCATATGTAATATATAGAATAAAGTATGGGGTGGTGTGTTTAACGAGAGTTTACACACACCCGAGGGGTTAGATGCTACATAGGCCCGAGCGAAGCTCGAGGGAGTTTAATACAACATTCAACCCCAACTGTGTGTGTAAACCTCAGTTTAAACATCACCAGTATTTTATTTTATATAATTGCTGTCCCCTTTTGGCACAACAATTATATGAAATAAAATCAGCAGTTTCGTGTGGTTACTAGTATGCTCCACTTTATTTATCCGTTGATTTTCATTTTCTATGGCTTCACTTATTTTTTTTAAATGTTCAACATCCCCATCTGTAAAACTAGTGCTCATTTTGATTTTTTTTTATTTACTTACCGCCGTGTTTCTTTGGTGGCTCCGTTGTAAGAAGGAAGCGCTAGCCAGGAAGGGAGACGCTGCTGTAGGCTCATGCGCAGAGGGAGGAGAACTGTGTGAGTGTTTGCTGTTATAAATGCTCCTTTATAATGGCAAATTATGCCACGGTCTCTCAATGGCAAAAGGGGAGACCCATTAATTATGTTGCCAATAATGTCCTCTTGACACGAGTGGTGCTGCCTTGAGTGTAAGGGTGCATTTTTCCCCACTTGGCTCATGAAAATAAAAAAACCTACATACTAAAGTCCCATGCAGTATCCTGTTTATACCATTGTGCCCAATCCTTGTGACATACCTTCAGAGCAGTCATGATAACAATCCAGTACTGATATCAAAAAGAATTATCCTTTTGAAGACAAGGCGGAGGTACATAACAGGTACTTCTGTTCAGTCATCACTTGGGAGAAGGATGGACCAGCCACAAGGGTTGAAAGGGGTAGAACTGGGAGGGAGGAAGTCACAGGCATCATAATTTAAGCTTAAAGGGCACTCAAGGGTTTAAAGGTAACAAATCACCAGAGCCACATGGCATGCCACCAAGCGTCCCTAGAAAACTGGCAGAGGTTCTTGTGTGTCCCCTGGCTTACCTGTTCAACACATCTCTAGAGTCCATAAATGTTCCCCAGGACTAGGGAACAGCATATGTGGTGCATCTCCATAAGAGTGGGAAGAGGGACAAACCAGGGAACTACAAACTTGTTCGTATGGCCTCTGTTGTGGGCAAGGTGATGGAGACCATCCTGAAGGAGTGACTGATTGGCTTTCTTGAGAAAAATAGGGCTCCAGGATGAGCAGTAGCATGGTTTTGTGTTGGTGTGGTCCCATTGAACTAACCTAATTGGTTTCTTTGACTGGGTCAGTAGGACAGTGGATAAGGGTCAGGGGGTTGATTTCCAGTATCTGTACTTAAGCAAGGCCTAGGAGTCGTTCCCCCACAGGAGACTGGTCAGGCAGCTTGAGGAAGTGGGGATGGTGGTTAAGCTCATGTGTTGGATTAGAAGCTGTTTGCTAGATAGAAGCCAAAGAGTGGTAGTTGGGGACAAGTTCTCTAAAGCGAGGTCTGTGATGAGTGTGGTCCTTCTGGCCTCAGTACTTGGCTCCGTGTTATTTAACATCTTCAGAAATGATACCACAGATGGAATCAAGGGTAGAATCTACCTGTTTGAGGACAACATCATGCTCTGTGTGAGGGTGGACATATAGGAGGGTGTATGGGAACTTGTGGAGGATCTGGCTAGGCTACAGAAGTGGCATAGCATGTGACAACTTAGGTTCAGTGCTAAAAAGTGCAAGGTTATGCACTTGGGGGTGAAGAATCCGTGGCCAAATTCTGGTTTAGTGGAGTGCAGGTAACAGACTTAGAAGAAGAAAAGAACCTCGGAGTAATAAGCACCAGGAACCAGAAACACTATGCACACTATAAAAGAGCGTCTGTCAAGGTAAATTGGATGTGGGGATGCATAGCCAGGAGAATTACTGCCATAATGGCGGAGGCCATTCTGCCACTGTATCAGTCGCTGATATGACCACGCCTGGAGTACAGTGTGCTGTTTTGGTGCCTGTATCTTAAGAAGGATGTCAACTTGCCAGAGAAAGTCAACCAAACTGATGGTTGATACATGGGGTTGGGGGGAGAAAATGAGAAAGGCCCTGATAATGCTAGAGGGGTGGTCAGAAAGTTGCCAGCTGAAATTTAATGCCAAAAAGTGTAGAATAATGCACATAGGACACAAGAACCCAAGAGCATCATTCACACTAGGAAGTGAGGATGCTGTGGTAAGGGAGCAGGAGAGGGATCTGGGGATTATAATTTCAGGCAACCTGAAGGTGGCAAACCAGTGCAACAAAGTGGTGGGAAAGGCAAGCGGTATGCTGGCTTGCATAAAGGAGGTATCACAAGCAGGAGAATGGAAGTGATAATGTCCCTATACAAGTCAATGGTCCATCCCCACCTAGAGTATGGAGTACAGTTCTGGAGACCTCACCTACAGAGGGATATTGATAGGGTGGAGAGAGTCCGGAGGAGGGCAACCAAAACAATGCATGGTATGCATCAGAGGATCTATGAGGAGAGGATTCAGGAGCTTGACCTATATCCACTGGAAACCAGCAGCAAGAGAGGGAATATGATTGAAACTTTTAAATACCTGAAGGGAATTAACAATGCGAGGAAGAGAGTATCTTCATAATGAAAGACAATCCAAGAACTAGGGGCTATAGCTTGAAGTTGGAGGGTGGTCAATTCAGTGGTAATACGAGAGGTCACGACTTCACTGACAGGGTGGTGGGCCCATGGAATGGGCTACCAGAAAGGGTGGTTAAGGCATCAACAGTGGGGGGATTCAAGAGTGCATGGGATAACAACATGGATTTAAACAAGAGAGGGAGGGATAGATTCCCTCATAGGAAATTGGGGCTTGGAATCTATGGAAGTGGGGGGCCACGGAAGTGGGGTGTAGTGTTGTAGAGTCAGGGCTACCTATGGGGAGGAAACAAGGGCAGACTAGATGGACCGATGGGGTCCTTATCTACTGACAAATTTCTATGATTCTATGAACTCTTGACCTGCGTTTGAACAAGGTAACATTAACATATCTTGTCAATAAAAGCAAGTGGCTAAACAGTGTGTCACAAGGTGGTGGTGGCACTGTGGTGTAATTTATGTCAGATAAAGATGCTATTTATATTGTTAACAGGCAGGCTTGCATTGAATTGGGCAAGTTTTCAAGGCATACGATATAAGGTGAAAATACAGCTTATGGCGATTTGATGAAACCAGCTATCGAAATCATTTTGGAAAAAAAGGAAAGAATATTATTAGAAAGGATATCAGTGGTGGATACATTGACTGTATATTCTTATGCTTCAAAACAGATTATTGGACTGAGTGAAATGTCAGGGTCAATAAATAGAAGATAAAGAGTGTTTGGAGTATTGAATCCATTTTTTATGTTGTCTTTTGCGCGCAGTGCAAGCAACATTTTGTGGCAGCTTGCTGGAGTAGCAGGTTGTGGAGGTGTGGCATGTTGTGGCCAATGGGGCCACTGCTTTCTTGGGCTGGTCTGTGTGGCACCAATGAATGTCACGCTGTCTACAACAGCAGTTGAGAAGCGTGCCACCAACTTGAAAGAATTTCACCTCTGCAATGAGGGAGAACCCCGTCATTGCAGGGCGTGCCTTGCCTGCTGAAACATTTCAATAAACATGGCAGCTGACACCGTCCACATGTCACAATCCTTAGAAAGCCGAGTTTGGGGGTGCCCAGTCCCCCTTTCAGCATGTTTATAACCCCCCCTCAAGATTGTGTGGCACACTGGGAGCCCACCCCAATGTGCCTCGTGGTCCGATATTCTCCACTATCGCCCTGAAGCTGACTGTGTTGGCATGTTCCTGCCCCCGCCCCACCCCCATTGTGTGCCACACTGGGAGCCAGCTCCAGTGTGGCCAACAGAACCCCCTCCCAAAGTCATGGGGCACACTGGGAGCCCACCTCAGCGGGCCCAACAGTTGGTTTATTTCACCTGTAAATAAAGAAAACCTTCCTGCGATGTCCATTCCTAAAAAAAAGAAAATGGTCTGTCATTACATCCAGAGCGCCCCCTCCCCCAACTCGCACCCCACCTCCCTGCACCCCCCACCCCATACTTACCTCCGGAGCCTGGTGCGACAGTCTTCAGTGGAGCGGGAGACGTCTGAACTCTTCAAAATCTGACCGTGAACTGAAGAAAATCATGGTAAGCTGTATAATGGCATCAATGGGGGGGAGGGGGGTTCAACTTAGGTGGATATCTCAGACATGTATGTGACTTTTGGCTCCAGATTTTCAACATGGGGTTCTTGGGACTCCACCTCATGAACTCAGTCACTGTCATTTTGTTATTTGGTCACTGCGTGGAATCACTTTTTGGGACTGATTAATGAAACAACAGTGCCACTGTTCATGAGGTGGGCTCCCAAAAGCCTATGTTGCAAATTGTAGAAACATTCCAAAAAATGACTGTCACGAGCGTGCATTGAGCAGTTTCAATGCACGCTCGTAAGTGTGAGAATGTTTTATATTTTCACTTCAGATTTTCAACATTGCCATTTTCTCACACCTCCTTATGAACAGTACAGCTATCATTTTTCACATCCTGCCCGAAATGTGTTTTCGCACATCTGGCACACAATGGCGCGGTAGCTGTGGGCAATCAATGTTTGGGACAGATTAAGAAAATTACAGTGACACTATTCATGAGTGGAGGTCTCAAAATGCCTATGTTGAAAATGTGGTGAAAAAAGTCCACAAAGTGACTGTGTTACGAGCGTGCATTGCACAGTTTCCACGCACGCTCGTAACTTTGAGAACTGTTAATATTTTCACTCCAGATTTTCAATATTGCCATTTCTTCACACCTCCTTATGCATGGTACAGCTGTCATTTTTCACATCCTGCCCAAAATGTGTTTTCACACATCTGGCGCAGAATGGTGTGTCTGCTGTGGGAAATCAAAATTCGGGACAGATTAACAAAATCACAGTGCCACTGTTCATGAGCGGAGATCCCAAATGCTTTCATGAGGTGGGGTCACAAAAAGCCCATGTTGAAAATGTGGAGTACAAATTCCAACAAATGCCCGGGGCGTTAGGGTTTCTAACCATAATGTCCCAACCTGTAGAGACTGACAGGTGTCGGGGTGTGACTTTGGATTGTCGGCTGTAATGCTCATGCCATTCCACCCCGACCCCCACCCTGCTGCCAGTGACAGACATCAAGGTGTGCTTCGGACTCTTTGGCCCCAAAGTTCACCCCATTCTCCTATACTGCACCCATCTCAACATATTTCCTTATGGAATGGGGTGAGTATAAGGCCCGACGACCCCAAGGCACAACGCGACACTTGTCGGAATCTGCAGGGTAGGGTGAGGTGAAATGGCATGAGCGTTATGGCTGATGCCCCAACGGCACATCTCAATGCCTGTCAGTCTCTGCAGGGTGGAGTGGGGTTGGAGTCAGTTCCATACTTCACTGCCATTCCTATTATGCATCTCTCTAACTCCTGCACTACCAATGCCAATGCCAGCAAGACAACATTCAACATTGACAAATGCTTTTCTGACAAGAGGCTATAACTTCCCTGGTTGAAACTTTGTGGAATGTTATCAAGGCTCTTCAGGGAAGAATGCAAGTTTCAAGATATGTTCCATTGGCCACAAAAATCTATTGAGAATTAGTGTAAGTTCACAAGGGAAACGGGAAGTGGGGCAGTTCCCTTAGTAAACACATAGGGGGCTGCACAATTGAGCAGACTAGACAGACTGTAAGGCCTTTATCTGCCGGCATGTTCATATGTTTGTATCCCTGTGGGTAAATACCAACATATCTTTCTATAGAAACCTAGAAATTAATGGCAGGTAAGGACCAATAAGCCCATCCAGTCTGCCCATTTACCCTACCTACTGCAAAATTTCTGTCTATCTATCTATCTATCTATCTATCTATCTATCTATCTATCTATCTATCTATCTATCTATCTATCTACCTGTATTTCTGCAAGTGAAGTCAGCCTGCTGTCCAGCCTCTGTCCCAACCTAATCTTCTCTGCCTGACCTCTCACCCCTGATGTATGTTTCCACTGATGCTGGTGGTTCAGAGATCAAGTCATTTGTTATATTTGCCCTAATTTGACCAAAGCTGCACCGAGCAATGCTTGTTTGCAAGGAGGTCCTGGTTAGGAAATGCAAATATATATCTACATAAATTACCCTCCCAACGCACTAGTTCATACATCCCCCCCCCCACCACTGTGGTGCTACAGGTTCTTCCCAGGTGTGCATAGAGCAGAGCAGAGACTCCCCCAAAAAAAAAAAAAAACTAACATCATGTTTTATTCTGGCACAGTTAAATATGGCTCTAGTAGTTGTCTTATCAATGATCTATAGAGGCAACACCACCTCCCTCTTTTTGCATTTGATACCTCTCCCTATGCACTACAGGATCTGACTATCAATCTCAACTGCCTTGTTGCACTGCCTGACCACTTTTAGCTCATCCAGTATGATTTCCTCAAGGTCATCTTCCTGTCTGGTGCTGGTAATTACTACTCCACCCATTTTCTACTCTGCCCCTTGGTTTGTGTGCTATAAGTGAATTATTTGGCATTTTTTCAAATTGAAATCCAGCTGCCATACCCCTGACCGCTTCTCCAGTGTTCTCAGGTCTTTGCTCATCCTTCCAACCCCACCCACTCACAGTGCCTGACCAGTTTGACAGGTGTACTTCACAGTGTGGGCAATGTCTGGCCAGTTGTTCAAGGGTGATGCCAGGGGTCACTGCCTCTCCATTTGTTTAAATGTGCTGCCCAGTGGTCATTAGTGATCCATTTGGTCATGGATGCTTTCCAGGTCTCACTGCCTTGCAAGTTGTTGAAATGTGTTGCCTTGTGGGCAGTTATGGTCTATTTGGTCACGGGTGCTTGCCAAAGGTCAGTGCCTTGGTGGTTAGTTGTGGGTGCTGGTCAGGGGTCAGTGTCTTTCCACTTGTTCCAAGGGGCTACCCTAGATTTGGTGCCTAGCTACTAGTTCAAAGGTGCTGCCCATTAGGCTGTACCTTTCCAACTGGTTGAAGGTGCTGCAATTTTGGCATTGCCAATCCAGCTGGTCCAAACTTCTTGGTTCTGCTCCTGGTGCAGTGCCTCACCACTTGGTCCAGTGTGCTGCTCCTGAGTTAGTGCCTGGCCACTTGGTTCTGTATGCTTCTTCTGGTGCAGCACAGGGCCAGCTGGCCCTTAGTTCTGCTCCATGGACAGTGCCTGTCCAGTTGGTCAAATGTGCAGCTCAGAGGGTTGTGCATGCCACACTTGTCAAAGGTGCTGCCAGTGGTCAGTGCTGACCACTGGGCCAAATATGCTGCCCAGTTGTTAGTGCCATGACAGTTGTTGAGAGGTCCTGCCATTTGGTCATTGCAAAGTTTGCAGGCTAAAAGTGCTGTTTGCTATTCCAGGTGCAGTGCTTGTCCACTTGGTACTGAGGACTGCTCTTATGGCAGTGCCTGGCCAATTGGCCCTGGGTTCTGCTCCATTAACAGTGCCTGTGCAAGTGGCCAAATGTGCTTCCTAGTGATCAGTGTATGTCCATGTGGTCACAGGTGCTGTGCACTGTGCAGTTCTTGGCAAGTTGGCCAAAGGTACTGCCCAGCGAGCAGTGCCTGGCCATTTGGTCAAGGGTGCTGCCCATGGGTCAGTGCCTCTCCATTTGGTCAAAGGCACTGTCCAGTGTGAAGTGCTAAGTCAGAGGTCCAAAGGTGTTGCCCAGTTATTAATGCTGCTGCTGTCCTAGGGGGCAGTGTATGGCCAATTACTCAAAAGTGCTCCCCCTAGATTCAGTGCCTGGCTCATAGTTCAAATGTGCATCCCCATGGGGGCAGTGCCTGACATGTTGGTCAAGAGTGATGCCCAGGAATAAGTGTCAGGGCTGTTATTTTGAAGGTGCCACCCAAAGAGTATTGCCTGGCCTGTATGCCAAATGCACAAAGGTGCTGCCATTTTGGAATTGCCAGGCCAGCAGGTCAACAGTGCTGTGTGCTGCTCCTGGGGCAGTGCCTGACCACTTTGTCCTGACTGCTGATCTTGTGGCAGCACATGACCAACTGTTCCTATGTTCTGCTCAATGGGCAGTGCCTGTGCATTTGACCAAAGGTGCTGCCCACAGCACAGTGCATTGTACGTTTGTTGAAGGTTCTACTCAGAGGTCAGTGCCTGTCCATTTGGTGAACTGTTCTGTACAGTGTGCAGTTCTTGTATACTTGGCCGAAGGTGCTGCCCAGTGGACAGTGCCTGGTCCATTGTCCAAGATGATGTCCACAGGTCAGTGCCTGTCCAGTTTGTCAAACGTACTGCACAGTGGGCAGTTTCTTGCCAGTTGGTAAAAGGTGCTGCAACATTTTTAATTGCCTTGGCACTTGTTCAGAAGTACTCCCCCTAGACTTAGTGCCTGGCCAGTAGTTCAAATGTGCTGCCCAGAGGACAGTGCCTGGCCAGTTGATTATGGGTGCTGCCCAGGGGTCAGTGCATTGCAAGTTAGTCAAAGGTGCTGCCCAGTGATCAGTGCCTCTCCATTTTGTCAAAGCTGCTACACAGTGTTCTGTGCTTGGTCAGTGGTCCAAAGGTGCTGCCCAGTGGGCAGTGTTTGGTAAATGGTCAAAAGGTGCTGCCCAGTGGGCAGTGACTGGTCAGTTGGTCCAAGGTGCTTCTTACTTTGTGGTGTCTGGTCACTTTCTCAAACGTGCTGCCCCCAGAGTCAGTGCATGGCTGGTAGTTGAAATGTCTTACCCAGTGAGAAGTGTCTGGCTAGTTGTTTTGAAAATGCTATCTATAGGGTATTATCTGGCTTTTTGGCAAAACATTCTGTCCAGTGGAAATTGCTTGTCTAGTTTGTCAAAGGTGCTGCTAGTTGTGCATTGCAAGGCCAGCAGGTCAAAAGTGCAGTGTGCTGCTCCTGGTGTAGTGCCTGTACACTTGTTCATGAGTGCTGCTCTGGTGACAGCACCTGACCAACTGACTCTGGGTTCTGCTTCAGGGACAGTGCCTGTGCATGTGGCCAAAGGAGCTACCTGGAGCCAGTGCATTGCACGTTTGTCAAATGGGCTGCTCAGTATCTGTCCATTCATTCAAATGTTCTGTACAGTGTGAAGTTCTTGGCCAGTTGGCCAAAGGTGCTGCCCGGTGGGCAGAGCCTTGCTAGTTGGTCATGGGAGCTGCTCTGTGGTGAATGCTTTGCAAGTTGTGGCAGCACACTGGAACTGCCAGCCAGGAACTGAATGTAGGGGTGGCTCCTTGGAACAAGTGGCAAAAACATTGCACAGCGGCCAGCACCTTTTACAAACTGGCAAGAAACTATGGCAGCTTTGACCAACTGGTCAGACACTGCCCACAGGGCAGCACATTGAAACAAGTGGCCTACCACTAACATGGGTACTGAATCTAGTGGCGGCACTTTGATCAGCTGGCATGGCAATGCCCAAATGGAAGCACCTTTGACAAACTGGCCATGAACTGCACACTATGAAGTGCATTTGAACTACCTGCAAGACACCAAATCTAGGGTAGCACCTTTGAACAATTGACAAGACACTGCACAGTGGGCAGCACCTTTTGCCAACTGGCAATAAACTGTCCACTGTGCAGCACTATTGACAAACTGGACAGGCACTGATCCATGGGCATTACCTTTGATAAACTGTATATTCACTGTCCCCTGGGCAGCACCACTCATCAACTGTCCAGGCACTGTCCACTTGGCAACATCTTGGACCACTGACCAAGCACTGCACATTGGGCAGCATCTTTGAACAACTAGCCAGGCACTGCCCACTTGGCAGCAACCTCAACCAACAGGCGAGGTCCCAACCTCTCACCCCTGACGTATGTTCCCACTGATGTTGGTGGTTCAGGGATCATGTCATTTGTTGTAGTTGTATTTGTTTGCTCTACTTTGACCAAAGCTGCATAGAGCAATGTTTGTTTGCAAGGAGGTCCTGGTTAGGAAATGAACATATATATCTATATAAATTACCCTACTAAACCTTTCGTTGGTACTCCCACCCCCACACTACGTGGTGCTAAAGGTCCCCCTCCCAGTGTATATAGAGAAATGCAAAAACTCCCTCCCCTACCAAACAAATTTAACATTTTATTTTATTCTGCAGAGTTAAATATAGCTCTAGTTGCTGTTTTGTGCATGATCCTATTCAAAGAGAAAACTACCTCCCCGTTTTTGCTTTTGCTGCCTATCCCTATGCACCACAGAATCTGACTAGCCCACCTAACTGCCCTGTCACACTGCCTGGTCACCTTTAGGTCATCCAGTATAATTACCACAAGGTCTCTTTCCTGTTTGGTGCTTGAGGGTACTATTCCTCCCCATTTTATACTCCATCTCTGGGTTTCTGTGCCCTAAGCAATTTATTTGGCATTTTTTCAACCTGAAACACAGCTGCCATACCCCTGACCATTTCTCCAGTTTTCTCCGATCTTTGCTCAACCTTTACATACACACGCATGCACATATGCAGTACCTGGCCTGTTTGTCAGGGGTGATTTCCAGTGTGGGCAATGCATAGCCATTTGGTCAAGGTGGCTGCCCAGGGATCAGTGCCTTGCCAGCTATTTAAATGTGCTGCCTAGTGTGCAGTTCTGGTCCGTTTGGTCAAATGTACTTCCAGAGGTCAGTGCCTTGGGAGTTGATCAAAATGGTGCCCAAGGGTCAGTGCCTTGCCACTTGTTCAAAGATGCTACACTATATTCAGTGCCTGGACACTAGTTCAAAGGTGCGGCCCATAGGCTGTGCCTGTCCAGCTGGTCAAAGGTTCTGCCATTTCGGCACTGCCAGTCGAGCTGGTCCAAATTGCTTGTTTCTGCTCTTGGTGCAGTGCCTGGCCACTAGATCTAGTGTGCTGCTCTTGGATTAGTGTATGGCCATTTGGTGCTGTGTGCTTCTCCTGGTGCAGCACAGGGTCAACTGGCCCCCAGTAGTGCTACTTGGACAGTGCCTGTCCAGTTGGCCAAACGTGCAGCCCAGAGAGTTGTGCATGGTAAGTTTCTCAAAGGTGCTGTCTATTTGGCCACATGACCAACTGGCTGGGCACTTCCCACTGGGCAGCAACTTTGGACAACTGACCAAGCACTGCACACTGTACAGCACACAGGACCAAATGGCCAGGCACTGCACAAAGAGCAGAACCAAGCACCTTTGAACAGTGGGGATTGCAATTCCCAAATGTCAATACTGTGAACAAATTGGCCAGCCAGGTGCTGCCCATAGGGCAGCACACTTGTACTAATGTTCAGGCACTGAATCTAGGGGTAGCATCTTTAAACAAGTGGCAAGGTACTGCACAGTGGGCAGCACTTTTTCCCAACCGGCAAGAAACTGATCATTGTCCAGCACCTTGGGCCAAATGGCCTGGAACCAACCCCTGTGCAGCTCTTTTGATCAACTTGTCAGGCACTGCCCACTTGGCAGCATCTTTGGGCAACTGGTCAAGAACTGCACACTAGTCAGCACTTACCCAAATGGACAGGCACTGTACATTGTGTGGCACCTTTTGACAAACTGGACAGGCACTACCCACTGGGGAGCACCCTTGACAAATGGGCCAGGCATTGCCCACAGGGCAGCACCCGTGACCAACAGGCTAGGTGTTGCCCACTGGGCATCACCCTCAACCATCAGGCTAGGTACTGCACACTGGGCAGCACATTTCTGCACATGAAAAAGGACTGGCCACTGGTAGCACATTTCAACAACTGACCAAGTACCTCTAATGGTTCCATGTCATAACAGCAACTATGGAACAGTGACCCATGAAGAGGGCGCAAATCCTGCAGCACAATGACATTGAACAAAGTCTATTTTTGTGGGGGGCTTCACCCCCACACCCCCCTTTATTTAGGATACTAACTCAGGGGGGCATACCACGGGGATGGGGAGAGCCACTGGTTGCCCAAAAGTGTCAGCGCTGTGGTTCCATTGCCCTCTTCACAGGTCGCTGTTCAACAGTTGCTGTGTTGACAGGCTACAACACTAACTGGGTGGCACATTTGAAAAACTAGCCAAGCACTCACCACTGGGAAGCAAATTAGAACAAGTAGCTCAACGCTGCCACTGGAAAGCAAAGTTAAACAACTGGCATGGCAATGTCCACTGGGCAGGACATGTAAACAAATGTCCAGATACTGCCACTGAGCAGCACAGTTTAAACAGACAGAACCAGTAATGCTCACTGAGCTTCTCAATTAAACAGCTGGCCAGTGACTGTGCAGTGGGCTGCAACTGAGACCAAATGACCACTGTAAACTGGGCATCAAATCTGAATGGCCGGAATTGAAAGTGGGGGCAGCACCTCTGAACAAGTGACAAGACAATGCATGGTGGGCAGCACATTTTACCAACTAGCCTTGTGATGCCCACTGGGAGGCACATTTCCCTAACTGGAACAGCACTGCCCATGGGGCAGCTCCCTTAACCAAGTGGCCAGACACTGCCCACTGGGAAGCACATTTTGACAACTGGCCATGACTGCACACTGGGCAGTATATATGGGCACATGGACAGGTACTGCCCACTGGGCAGCACACTGGAACAGTTGGCCAGCCACTGAATGCAGGGGCAGCACCTCTGAACAAGTGACAAGACAGTACATGGTGGGCAGCACAATTTACCAGCTAGCCTTGTGATGCCCACTGGGGGGCACATTTTGCTAAGTGGAACAGCACTGCCCTTGACCAAGTCACCAGACACTGCCCACAGGGCAACATATTTAAGCATTTAGACAGTTCTGCCCACTGGGCAGCACATTGTAACAAGTGACCAGGTAATGCCCACTGGTTAACACATTTGAAGAAGTGGCCATGCACTGCTCACTGGGCAGCACATTTCAGCACATGGACAAGCACTGCCCATGGGGCAGCAAATTTTAACAACTGGCCATGTACTGCCCACTGGGCAGCACATCTGAGCACATGGACAAATGCTGCCCACTGGGCAGCATATGTAAACTGCTGTCCAGGTTCTGCCACTGGACAGCACATTGGAACAACTGGCCAGGCACTGAATGTAGGGGCAGCACCTCTGAACAAGTGATAAAGCAATGCAGTAACCTGCATTCAATGGTAACATTTCTGTCTTCATACTAGGTGTCAGTGACCAGCGCCATTTCAATGTGCATTCATCCACAGTGCCCAACCTGAGACTCATCATGGTGTCCAGTGCCCTGGACCGGGATCACATACAATCCTGCAATCTGTCCCCATCTTGGATGTCATGCCACTGTTGTGCCCTCCTCTACATGATTTTTAAACAGACCGGGGTGGCCACACTCTGTGATGCTTCTTTCTCCCCCATCCAGTTCTCACACCCTTCACAATGTTTATATATAAGTGGAACAGGCTACCAACCACCAGTAGTGCTTCTCTTGACCTCCTCCACTTGAGGTCACCCAACCCTGTTATCCCTATGTATGTGACAGCAACAGGGTTCCTACCCCCGGTGCATCCGAACACTAGCTTGACACTGAGGTGCACAATCCCCGGTGTCAGAATATCCTCTGAAATAGAGAAAACCAACCCTCAATTTTTTTAACCTTTGAAAAGGAAATGGTACCTCACTGATCTGACCATCCCCCCCACACACACACCCACCCACACCCCCGAACTCCCACTCAGCACCCACCACCAAACACTCTCTCACACCCTCCACACATGACCACTCACCTGAATATGTAGCCTGGCAAAGATACACTCTCCAGTGGAAGACATGTCTTGCTGCTGGAACTGACGAATGCAATAAGAGAAAAAAATCAGGTGAGGTTTAATGTATTTCAATGGGGTTTGAACTTTGATTCATAAAGTTGCCATTTCTATATATGCTGACCCCAAAGTTTCAACAACACTTTTGGGGAGTCCACCTCATGACCAATGGCAGTGGAATTAAGCAAAAGTGGACCAAAAGTCAATTTCATGGTCAGTTTAAAACATCACATTTCAGGCAGGATTTGAACATTTTCACCGCTCTTGCTCTGAAGGTGGGGTCATAAGAAGATTTTGAAACTTTGACATAAAAATGGCAACGTTGTGAGCATGCCTTGAAACTGTTTTATGACCCTGTGCCTATCACATGTATGCTTGAAGTTTCTCACTTGGTCATATATGCTGCTTGGGGGCAGCACCTGGGCAATTGGCCCTGGGTTCTGCTCCAAGAACAGTGCCTGTCCGGTTTTCCAAAGGTGCTGCCCAGAGGACAATGCAGGACCAGTTGGTTGAATTTTCAGTCCAGTGGTCAGTGCCTGCCCATTTGACCAAAGGAGCTGTACAGTGGGCAGTGCTAGGACACTTGACTAAGGTGCTGCTCCGTGGGCAGTGCATGGCCAATTGGACAAAGGTGCTGCCCACAGGGAAGTAGTAGGTTAATTATTCAAATGTGCTGCCCAGTAGACAGTGCCTGTCCATTTGGTCAAAGATGCTGTACAGTGTGCAATGCTGGGTGACTTGGGCAAAGGGTCTGTCCAGCTATATGAGTTCCTGGCCAGTTGGTCAAAGGTGATCTATAGTGGGCAGTGCCTGATCAGTCATTTAAATGGGCTGCTCAGTGGGAAGTCCCCGGCCAGTTGTTCAAAGATTCATACCAGAGGTCAGTGCCTGGCCAGTTGGTAATATGTGCTGCCATTTGGGGCTTGCCGATCAAGCAGCTCAAAAGTGGTGGCTGTTGTTCCTGGTGCTGTGCCTGGTCACTTGGTCCTATGAGCTGCTGGAACAGCGCCTGGCCAACTTGCCCTCAGTTCTGCTTCAGGGAAAGTGCCTGTCCACTTAGTCAAAGGTGTTGCTCAGAGAACAGTGCATAGCCAGTTGGTTAAACCTGCTGTACAGAGGGCAGTGCCTGGCCAGTTGGTCAAAGGTGCTGCTCAGAGGACCACCAGTTGACCCAATGTGCTAGCCAGTGGGTGGTGCCAGGTCACTTGTTTAAATGGGCTGCCCAGTGGGTAGTGTCCGGCTAGTTGTTTAAATGGGCAGGCCAGTGGGCAGTGTCTGGCCAGTTGTTCCAATGTGCTGCACAGTGGGCTGTGCCTGGCCAGTTTGCCAAATGTGCTGCCCAGTAGACAGTGTATGGCCAGTTTGTCAATGGTTCTGTCATTTGGGCATTACTAGGCAAGCAACTAAAACATACTGAGTGCTGCTCTTAGTGCTATGCCTGGCCACTTGGTCCTGTGTACTGCTCCTGTGATATTCAAGGAGATTTTACTTTACCATACCTACCCCCACCAATTGCCTCCTCTCTGTTTGCTCTCTGCTATACACCCTTTTACTCAAACTAATGAGCAATAATCTTTGAGGACTCCACCTTCTCCATTTCTACTGTGTCCGGTGCCTCCCTCTGGTACCCATAGGATTTTAAATATGTTCGCTACTGTGGCTGAAGCAATGGCCAAACTTTTAGCTACCATGAGACGAGACCATGATCCAGAAAGATAAGTCAGAAAAATTAAAAATTATAATGTGTTCTGTTAAAGAGCTACAGTAAGTATAATACTGTAAATACATTTTAAGTATTTTACTCATGGGCTGTGAAGTAACCAATCTATTATAACATTAAGATATACTCCTTAAAAACATTGAATGTCACTGTTACATAAAAGCATAACACTCTATAATAAAAACTCAGTGTATAAAATTTGAATTGTCTGAGTTTTTATTTATCGGAATTGCAGATGGTCAGCATTAGAAAATTGCAAACAGTGGCACAAAACACAGCCTTGAACAGGCATCAGAATGAGAAGGGCCAAGTAAATTTTCCAACAGTTAAATCTATGTTACTGCAGACAGTATTCAGTGGCAATTAATTTGTATAAATTTTTTTTTTAAATAGTCTTGCCCTGGCTGCAGAATGCGTTTTTTATTTTTGCACATGCTTCCCCACACTTGTTCAGTCAATTATGAGTGGCCTTATGTTTACAACCAAAATACATGCACTGCAGTGCTATGTGGCCATTTGACCCCCAACAGGCCTATTTGGTCTCAGTCTTGCTTTACACTTTTTTTCTTCACTTCCAGAATTCCAACAGTTGCATAGATTGCTAGTAAGACCCCACCTTGCGTATTGTATGCGGTTCTGGAGACCACATCTCCAGAAGGACATAGAGTGGAAGCGGTCCAGAGGAAGGAAACTAAAATGGTGCAGACTCTGTATCAAAAGGCCTATGAGGAGAGACTTATGGATATAAATATGTATACCCTGGAAGAGGGAAGGAGTGAATATGCTACAGAATTTTCACCATTTTTCGTGGTGATCTGTTAATCCCCCCTGCACAGATGGGACCTCATCCAGTGGTCTCCAAAGCCCTGTCATCCTAGCCGTCTTCCAGGACTTACCTTGTCCAGCATGTTCCACCAAGGCTTACCCAACCCAACGCGGTCAGTTGGGCAACCGAAACCCAACACAAGACTGAATCCAGGTGCCACAGATGTACCTGAATAGCCACGTGTAGGGTCTGTGGAAAAACAGTGTCATCCTGCTGGTTGCTCCTTTTCCCATTTAACTTGCCCTTGGGAGGTGCAGATGTGCAATGCTGTCATAACGCACACCGCATGCTCCCAGGGGACATATGTCAACTGCTGCCGCACCTCAGGTGCATCTTGTCGGCCCAACATGCTGGATACAAGGGCCTCCACCAGGTAATATAGAAACATAGAAACATAGACTTTGACAGCAGATAAGGACCGCTTGGCCCACCCAGTCTGCCCATTTCTCTACCTATTGGATAAGCTGCAGATTCTAGTTAACCAACAGCCTACTTCCTCCTACCCCCCCCACTATAATTGCCGTATGGCTATCCCATGCATTCTTGAATTCCCCCACTGTTTTTGACCCGGAAACCTCCTCAGAAAGGTGGTTCCATGTGTCCACCACTATCTCTGCGAAAAAATATTTCCTCACGTTGCCCCTGAACTGTCCCCCCTCTATCTTCAAATTGTGTCCCCTTGTTCTTGAAAGTCTCTTTTTCTGAAAGATGCTACCCTCTTGGACTTTGTTGATTCTTTGAGGTACTTGAAAGTTTCTATCATGTCACTGCTCTCCCTCCTTTCCTCAAGGATATACATATTAAGCTCTTTTAGTCTCTCTTCATATGACTTCTGTTGCAGACCCTGCACCATTTCAGTTGCTGTCCTCTGGACTGCCTCCATCCTGTCTATGTCCTTGCAGAGATGGGGTCTCCAGAACTGCATGCAGTACTCCAGATGGGGTCTCACCAACTGTCTGTACAGAGGGATAACAACTTCCTGTTTTCTGCTGGTGATGCCTCTCCCTATGCATCCCAGTATCCCCCCAGCTCGCTTTACTGTCTTCTCACATTGCTTGCCTACCTTAAGGTCATCTGACATGACTACCCCCTGGGTCCCTTTCCATTTTTGTTGTTGTTTGTACCTCCCCCCTCCCATTGTGTACTCTTCACCTGGTTTTTGGTTTCCCAGGTGCATTACTTTTCACTTCTTTGCACTGAATCCAAGCTGCCATACTTTTGACCATTCCTCCAACCTTGCCAAGTCCCTTCTCATCCTTTCCACCCCACCTTGTGCATCAACCCTATTGCAGGTCTTTGTGTTGTCTGCAAAGAGGCATACTTTTCCTTCTAGCCCCTCTGCAATGTCTCCTATAAAGACATTAAAGAGGACCAGTCCCAGTACTGAACCCTGTGGTACCCCACTAGTAACCACCCTTTCTTCACAGTGTACTCCATTTATTATTACCCTCTGTGTCCTGTTGTGCAGCCAATTTGTTACCCAGGCTAGTGTCAGGCAAGTGCCGAGATCCATGTGCATATACACCCCCCACCCTTGAGGAGGGGAGCAGTCCCTCAGTCCTACCCCGGCTCACGAGTTTGCTTCGAAACCGAGGTCACTGGTGTCACAAGCAGTAGTACTATGGCTGCGCTGGTGGGCTGACCAATTACATTGTGTTTTTTTATTCAATGCACAGTGATGGGGAGGGGGGGTTTAAGGAGAGGAAGCCAGTGCACAAATTGTGGACACAAAAAGTGTATGTGTTGGAGTGCACCTTCCTTTAGCTGCAAAAATACCCCCCCCAAACAAAAAAGCTTGTTTCTGATTCAGTGCCTAGCTCAGTGCACCAAGTGGGGTATAGAGTGGTAGCACCAAAGGATGGAGAGAGGAATAGGTTTAAAGGCATGTTTTTGATGTGGGTAAGGGCTGCTAAGTTTGCAGAAATGTGTTTCTAGATAAACTGTATTTAAGTGGAGCAAGGGGTGTTTGGGTTAGCAGAAATATTATAAATAAATACTGTCTGTCTGTAAAGGTGGAGGTAGGGAGGAAAGGGCTGTCAGCAATGGAAGTAATACCCTGGGTGTAGAGCACTGCACGGGGAGATTGTGTCCTGACTACTGGTGGAACCAGTATGGCTCCCACCAGGATATTAGGGTTAGAATTTTGGGGGTAGAGAGGGCAAGCTGCCATCATCATAAATATATTTATTTCTTAAAAAAATGGCTGAGTCAAGAACTGCCTTTACATCAGCTCCCCCTTTCCAGCTATCCAGTCCAGTAAATAGGAGTATCACAACAATAGCATGAGGAAATAAAAACTCCCAGGGCCACATATTCAATACTAGACTGGGTACTAAGGGGTGTTTGCATGTGCTAACCGGATTTTGTGCCCAATTTGTTGGTAGGGTCTAGATTCAGACACACCCGCAGTATGGGCAAAACCTGTTAGTGCCTGAGCTCGAATGTACCACTGCACCAATGCAAATAAGGGGGTCCATCCCTGCATACAGGTGTAGCGGGATATTGAAAGGTTTGCACAGGTGGTGAATGCCACCCACACACTTGCTACATACTACTTTGCAAACCCTGACTTAATGGTGTGCAATGTCCTGTGTTGGGCAATGGTACAGCAGATGGCCCCCACCCCACCCTGTTGCAGCTATTCATACCCTGGTGTCTAGTGGAACCCCCACCACCCACCAATCCTCATAACTGTAGCATCATTCCCTTGTGTGTAGTGGCACTCCCTGCCCTGTGATCCCCATCTCTGTATCATTACTCCCTGATGTCTAGTGCCACCCCCCGCCTTACGATCCCCCTCCCCATCATTGATTACATACTCCCTGGTGTCTAGTGGCAGCCCATGAACTCCAATTTCTGTCCCCATCATTGCTTACATAGTTCCAGGAGTCTAGTGGTAGCCCCACACCCACCGCAGTAAGAATGAAGAGGTCCCTGGTGTCCAGTGTAAACCCCTACCCCTGCTCCACACTGCCTGAAATGAGTACACCACCCTGCCACCCCCCAGTACCTTAGTTGCCAGTGCTGTGTGGCTCTGATACAGTGAGTGGCACAACCTTCATCTCACCACCTCGGCCAGCTGCCATATGCAATAACATGGAATCGGGTGTACAGTCTACAGTATAAGAACACTCTCTACACTGTAAACAGTACATGCGCTCCCTGTTTTTGCAAACAATAGTTGGTCAAGGTAGTGAGAGGAGGGTTGTGCCAGTCACTGTATCGGATCTGTGTGGCCCTGGTGACTAAGGTACAAGGGGTGGCAGGTTGTGCCCAGTGTGGGCGAGGGCCGCTAAATGCCAGGCAATATGGGCTGAAAACCAGGGGGCTGAGGCTGGAGAGGCATTGGAGGACCAGGTCTCTGGAGGACAGGCTGGTTCTAATTACTCATTATGATGAGTATCAGAATGTAATCATTCAAAAAAGGCAACTTTTATGTCTAGGATGATTGTAGCTGGGAAGAACCAACTGGCTCAGCTCTTTTGGGTTGTAGACAGGCTATTATAACCAGCCTGTATGGAACCTGTCAGAACTTATTCAGCTCACAAATGTGAGGAAATTGCTTGATTCTTGATTCTTTTTAGACAGTGTCCTCTGTGAGGGCTGGGATTTCTCCAAGTGGAATACCATCCTCCAACTGTGGTGGTCCCTGAGTGGACAGATGCAGTCTGTCACCATGGGGAGAGTTCCAGCTGGTGATGATGGTGAAGGTCTATGGGGTGATCTCTGGCCTTAATCAAATGCTCCGTGACCTTGTCCCGGGCCCGAAGTGACTACAAGTTGGCTGCATCCAGGTCCTGGGTCTGGTTTTTGCCAAGATTGTCGGGAGTTCCTTGTAGGTGGGGGTTTTCCAGAGTCTTTTAAACAGGTTCTGGTTAAGCCCTTGCTGAAAAAAACATCTTTGGACCATGATGTCTTGGCGAATTACCAGCCTATCTTGAATCTCCCCTTTTTGGGGAAGATTCTTGAGAAGGTGGTTGCAGAACAGATCGAGGATCACCTCATGGGCTTCCAAATTTATGAACTGTTCCAGTTCGGATTTAGGGCCTTGCACAGCACAGAGACCACGTTGGTCAGGGTGTTTAATTACCTGCACAGGACGAGAAATAGAGGAAAGTGAACAATTTTCATCCTCCTCAAGCTGTCCTCAGCATTTGACTATGTGGACCATGGGGTGTTGTTGGACAGGCTGAGGGGGTATGTAGGACTCACCGGCAAGGTCATCAGCTGGTTTGAATCCTTCCTTTGGGGCAGGTCTCAGAGGGTTGCGCTGGAGAATTATTCCTCAGATCCAATGGACCTGCCCTGTGGAGTTCCCCAAGGTTCTGTCCTCTCCTCCATGTTGTTTGCAGTGTACATGCTGCCCCTGGGCAAGGTTATGAGGTGGTATGAGCTGAGTTTTCATTGCTGTGCGGTGATACTCAGCTCTGCCTGTTCTTTGCACCTGGGAGATCTGACGTGGTCGATGTGCTAAATGAGTGCTTGACTGAGATCCGGGCTTGGATGTCACTGAACTGACTGAGACTAAACTCGGGGAAGACTGAAGTGCTGGTGGTTGAGCCATGATGAAGAGGAGAAATGGGGTCCTCTGGGGATAGGTTGGGGCTTTTTGTTTGCCTGACTGAACTGGAGGCGTCTTCAAAGATGCAGAATTTGGCCATTGTTTTGGACAGTGAACTGACACTTGATGCTCAGGTGTTAGTTGTTGTCCAGACTGGGTTTTACCATCTTCGGAACATCGCCCGAATTAAGTCCCTTATTCCCCCCAACAACTTGGCCACACTGGTACATGCTTTTGTTACCTCAAGGCTTACCTACTGTAAAACACTGTACCTCGGGGTCAGAGGAGATGTGATGTGGCACCTGCAGCTTCCGCAGAATGTGGTGGTCCAGTTGTTGACTGGACACTCGAGGTTGAGTCACATTACTCTGGTGCTGTGCGAACTGCATTGGCTGCCGGTGCACTGGTGCATCACCTTTAAAGTAGGTCTTCTGACCTACAAGACCCCAAGGGCTAGGTTAAAATCTTCCGGGGACTGGGCATTTGAGTGGCTGCCCCAGTCCTCTGGAATGCACTGCTGGGGTGTCTCCGGAAGGTGCCATCTGTAGCTGTCTTTAAAAACAACTTAAGACCTTCCTGTTTGTGCAGGCCTTTGGGACTTGAGGAATTTATTTTGGGACCATCAGACAGCCTAGGGATTAGTCTGTTTTTTTTGCCTTTTAATGGGTTTATGTAAATTCTGTGTATTTTATTTTGACTGTCCCTTATTGCTGTATTTGTCTATTTGTATACCTTGTTGTAAGGGCGCCCTGAGCCCATGGGGAATGGCACCCAAAATAAATAAACTCTACTACTATTACTTCTATCTTCCTGGGATGGGTGCTCGAGGGAGCGGTTCCACTGGACAACAGGGATCTCCTCGTTCTTACAGTGGAAGGCCATCAGTGGGTGGGGGGTGCCACTAAACACCAGGGACTAGTGATGCAGTGACAGGGATGGGGATTGCAGGGTGGGGGTGCAAACAGACATCAAGGACTACTGACACAGTGATGGGGATTGCGGGGGGGGTGCTACTTAGACACCAAGGAGGCACAATACAGTGAAGGGGATGGGGCTTAGAGGGCAGGGTGCCACTGAACTCCAAGGTACCTGTACCTTGCAGGGACAGACATTCAGGGTGTGGGTGGGGGGGTTGCTTCCTGCCACACCTGATGTGGTAGGCTGCCACAGGAGGAGCACAAACCTGCTGCTGCCTCCAGTGCAAATGAGCCCATAATGGGCATGCATGTAGCCATTAGCACCTTGCTTGCCCAACGAGTTCATTTGCATGGTGTTGGCTGAATATTACACCAGGGGCACCCAGTGCTATCAAATGTGGTGGCTCTGTTCTTTGCATGCTCCTGTGGGCTGCAAACAGCCCAGATCCCTGCCAGGACAGTGCTGCAGCACCAGTACCAAGTTGTGCCCCAGAAGCAGAACACAGGACCAAGGGGTCAGCCATAGCACCAAGAGCAGCACTCAGTATGTTTTAGCTGCTTGCCTGGCAATGCCCAAATGGCAGAACCTGTGACCAACTGGCCATGCACTGTCTACTGGGCAGCACATTTGGTGAACTGGCCAGGCACAGCCCACTGTGCACCACATTGGAACAACTGACCGGACACTGCTCACTGGGCAGACCATTTAAACAACTGGCCAGACACTGTCCACTGGGCAGCCCATTTAAACAACTGGCCGGACACTGCCCACAATGACAAAATGATGACTGAAAAGTAGAAACATTTAAATAAGGATTTCCAGACATAATGGATTCACTTGCACAGCGTCAACAATAAAAAAGTATATAATGCAGCAGTGTTAAGAACCTCATATTGTACCTTGGGGTTTTAAAAATGTTAAATTGTCTTGACTGTGCCTTTGAGGTGTAGGGGTATTTGGTTTATTTGCACATTTCTGGTATTTTGTTTTGGCCCTCAGACCCTCTTTCTTAGCTTAGAAATGCGATTGTCCTGATATTCGTGGTTTGTTTGAACTTTCTTGTATATAACTTTTTCCCAATTAATAAAAAGTAAATATCTAAGAAAGTCTAAACAGTATGGGATTAACTGTACCCTGCCCCCTCATCTCTGGGCAGCAGTTACAGGTTAAAAAATACATTTGTAAATCAAGGTTACTCTTGCATATAGTGTGCAGTGATTATTGTGTTAAACATGATTCAAAGTACTTGGCTCTGTCTTTGAACTACAGGGATATTTGGTTTGTTTAACTGCATTGTTGCTGTATTTATGACTTTTTGTTTTGCTCCTGAAACTGGGTCTAAAATGTACCAAAATGCAGCATTTCACACATTACATTTTCAAAATTTCCTGAGGAGGCATGCCCCCCCCACAGGTCTGGTTTTCCAGGACAAGTGCATCCCCCCCACTTCTATAAATTCCTGGATCTGTCACTGACAAAGGTTGTTCTTCAGCTGTATCAGGACCATTCTTGCATTCTGCCATGTGCACTGTCCCATTCTGTGGTTCCCACCATCCACTTGACCACATATATCTAGACCAATGACTCATATTCTGCTGTATGTTTCATGTGCATTACTGCACACTGGGCACATTTTCATGGTGTTTATACTTTTAAGTCACTTCCATCTTCCACTTGCCCTCTGCAGACCCCCACTTGCAGTATCGGTGGTACTCATCAGCATGCAGAGCAAGAATAGTTCACCTACATCTTGCTGAATACTGTCCTGATTAAACAAAACCATTATTAGCTGGCTGAGCCCACATGGCTTCCATGCCAGCTTCATTGCTAGTGACAATGCTAGGAATGCTGTGAAAGCAATCACAAATGGTGGTTTCTATCATCTCTCATGCTTTGCGCATGTTCTTAACCTTATTCTTATTGGGGTTTCTTTAGCATAAAGCATTCAATAATCTGCTGAGTATCAGCCACAAAATATGTAGCCATCTCAGTCAGTTCTCATTAACATGATCAGAGCTCAGCAGTCTACGGCAGACCAATGGTGTTCCATAGCACCAGTTAGAGCTTGATGTCACGATGTGTTGGAACTCAACACTGAATATGTCTGATCATCTTTTTGAGCAGTATATGCCAATTAACAATTATGTCATGCAAATCAGTGATCACGATACACGAGAGTTAACGTTGTTGAGTTCTGCACAATGGAAGTTGATAGCGTGATCCAAATTCTCTGCCCGTTTGAGCATGTGACACAGGTTGTGAGTTCCGATAATGACTGCCTTAGCCAGATAATGCCATTGCTGTGCATGTTCTTCCAGGCTCTGATTAATGATAGGGAGCAATTTGAAGTCTCTGCAGATTCTGTGGAAGTCAAGCTTGCTAATTGGATGATTAAGTAATAATGCATGACAGGGTGGGTGTCATGCTGGGATAACATCACATCTTAGGTCGTTGGGCATGAGACCAAAGGTCAAGTGTGTCCAACGCCTGAGAAGTGACATTCCCAGCATGACACCCATTCTCCTGATGAAGCATCGTGCTTAAGACACGAGGCACCATGGTTGTTTGGCTCACCTGGGCTCTACGATAAAATCCTATGGATTGGCAAATTTTCATTTGAGCTTGAAGCCTTTGTTACTATTTGCAGAGAATGCAGCTTGTTGTGTGCTTTCCAGCACGACACCCACCCTGGATTAAATTATTGCTATTATACAGTAGTTCATTTACACTGAAAATAAAAAAAATTGAATAAATACTGTTTACATTTTTTTTATTATTATCTCTTAGTGTGGAAGCATGGTATCTGGTAATAACCACAAAAACAAAATAGCATGGCCATTAATAGTGCCTGGTTGATCGCGCTGCATATATAAGCGAGCAAAACATAATAGCATTGTACTGTTTAACCATGGGTGCTTGCTGTCATACCTGGACTAACAGCTCACCCACAGGTACAGGTTGGCTGTATTTCAGTCAACAGTCTTTCAGAGTCTAAACAGTGTCTTTCAGAGTCTAAACAGTGCAGGTGCTGGTGCTTCTAAGCACACATGAATGATACATAATAAAATATAATAAAATACATCTAGGGCTCAGAAACAACTCACTGGGTAATTTTCCTCACTACTGATGGTGCTGTTTAGCTGCATTTCAACTGCAAGTCAGCTGCATTGCAATTCACAGCTAAGTATTACACTTTCACAGCATGGTAAAGAGGCACAAATTAATTAAATAAATAAATTATAATGAGATACATCTCTACAGCTCACGGTACATCAAGTCAGCTGCATTTCACTCCACAGCTACTACTACACTTTCACAGCATGGTACAGGGGCATGAATAAATTAAATAACTAAATTATAATTAAATACATCTCACTACCGCAGGGTAATTTATAAGTCTTGCCAGTTTGTGCCTCTCTGAGTTCGGGGGGGGTGTGCAGATTGTATCATGCAGCGGGGACATGCGTCATACGGCTTGCAGCATTGTTATGCTGCTGTCTCAGTGGTAGAGATAATGGAGGGTACTCCTTTGTGGTTGCTTCCTTGGCATATGTAAAAAGTATTGTAGCTAAAGTAAATGTAATACAGATGGTACCATGTTTTTATGATGTTTTATAGTTTACCGGTACACGCCATGTTTCAGGAACAGTCTCCTTTTGCAACCCCCAGTCTACGTCATTAGTGATGCCAAGTATCATAAAATGTGTACTGTGAAGCAGGTTTTCTCTCAGATTTAATGTAACTGTTTCTTGGGGAGTCCCAAGGGTAATCACCTGGCATCTTTTTACTTAAGTTCAGATGTGGAGCTGACCAAAAATTCAGTTATCCATGAATCAATGTTGTGGTGAGGTGGCTCTTTAAGAGAATCAATATCTAACACAATATATTCTTTTCAGAAAGTTCTTTTATTTTCTTTCTTTAATTGTTGTAAAGCCCCAATGTTCTATCTGTCATTAGGCTTCATCTGGGGAACTGTGGAGGAATAAATTGTATTTAGTATACAATTTAAACAGTGTTTTTATGTACAATTTTTTAATCCATATTTCTATACATTCAATACATACTTCCTTCTAGCAACAATTTTATATAGTAAAGTGGTGCTGAGTGCATAATTTTTTACGCAATCACATGCTCATTGTTTGACACACACCCTTGCCACCTTTATTTACATTGTGTCCAAAAACGGGACTACCTGTCAATTTAGCCTGGTTCACCGGCTCCCATGTCTGCCATTGAATCCCAGCCACTTATTCTTTACTATTGGTAGAATTGTATACGTTTATTATCATTTTAACATTTTCTGTTAATTATAATAAATGTTTTAGTATTCCATTTGTTCATCTCTTTTATGTTTAAATGCATTTCTTTACCTTTTTAAAGTGCAAATTTTGCATTGCATTTCGTTTCTGCAGTGTGTTTCAGTTATCTGTCAATTTATCTGTGTGCAAGACAGTAGCATTTTCAATTCATTGTCCTAGTTGTTAGATATATAGATGAAGCCTAATGATAGGCAAAGCTTTGGGGCTTTACAACAATCAAAGAAAGAAAGAAAAGAAAAAAAAACTTTCTGAAAAGAATATATTGTGTTAAAGAGTAAGTCTCTTAAAGAGCTACCTCACCACAACATTGATTCTGTCTCTCTCAGATTTAAGCATCAATTCCTGTTCATCATAAAAAAATGGTACCATCTGTATTTGATTCAGTAAGGAATTGTTTCCCTTGCTGAACTGAGTTACTGTAATCTAAAAATAACTTTGTTAAAATAGTTTACATTTACAACAACTTAACTATCAGCACATGAAAGCATTTGTAACCAGCAGATACACATGCTGTGCACCTCCGAGTCCAGTAACGCTGTTCAGCTACTTAGCTTTTTTTCTCAGCACTGTTTTGCCAAGTGCCGAATTAACTGCATGAACATAATGTACACTATCACGGACGAGTGTTTTTCACATTAAACCTGGAAGCATATTTGGTGACAAAATAGTTGCTTACATTGTTTGTCCACTAGGAGGAGCTGTTCTTCTGCATGAGTTGTGTGCTGATACTGTGATCTCTCTCGGTTCCCTCTCATAGCACTGTGTCCCAGTTACATTGCCAGTGATTCACTCCTCCCCCATCGACTTTTCACTATTTCTCCTAGTACTGTTTGGTGAAATTAGTTATATGGTGGACTGGGAGAATTTTCTGCTTCAGGAGCTGACTTTTGAAGCTGTTGGTTGGTGTTTAATAGAAAGGGATTGAGGCATGCATGCAAGTGGAGGAGGTGTTTCAAACTGTAGAGGCTGGTTTCTTTTGAAAAATATATTTTATGATTGTTTCTTCTTATTGAATTTTGATGTACTGCAATGACCGGAGGCAGACTGCAAAGGAGAGTGGGTAAGGACTGTGAGAAGCTGAGTGCGTGACTGTGTGAACTGCATTTCACATAGACACATGGAGTTGGAACAACTTCTAAAATGTAAATCCCCCTAAAATACTTGAGAACGCTGTGTCTTTTTTAGAAATAACAGTCATACAGAAATTGCACCTAGAAGACAAAGACTGTAACAATTACTGGGAATTAAATAATATTTATGACATACTAAGGACAGCTACAGTCATTTGCTCAGGAATCTCAGCGCTGCGCTCATATTTAGCTATTTGCCTTTGATTATTTCCATTTTAGTTGTATTAACTGATTACTGTTTATTGCATTCGACTGAGTGCTTGGAGTCCTTAGTTCTGGTTTGAGGAAGTTTGGTAGAGGTGTAGGTAGTTCAATTACACTCTCAGTATGAACTACTACTCGGTCATGATATATCTTTTTAAACAGGGCAGCTAAGGGTAATGAATTAAACTAGGCCAGAGCCATGCATGAGTGGTTCTCACCTGATTTTGATGGGATTTAAAGCTTTCTGCAGCAAAAACACTATTTGACCCCAGATAGTCACTTCCAGGTCACGGACAAGTATAAATTCAGTCCTGCTGCAAGCAGGGTGAGCACAAGTATGGTGAGCGCGGCGCCTCACCAGCAAACACGTAAGAAGACTGGCAGTGTTGGCTGTTGGAACTATCCCAAAAATAATAATCAAAACTACAAAAGAGGTAAGGCCAATCCACTTGTATAAACAGGAGTAGTGTGTTGTGATTACAATCAAAAACATAAAAACACTCGGAAACACAGTTACGCTACCAAATATACATGCTAAAGACAAATATACAACTTTTTACACTTGAACTTGTTTCTAGGTGTCCAAACCCTAAAACCAGAGAGTCTATCTATAAAACCTAATATGGCACAAACAATAACGACACTTGAGGGCGAGGAGGGGACAAAGTGCTCCTCATGTTCTATGTATACTCTCTCAAAGTTCATTTCCCAGGAAGCATTCATATGCGCAAAATGCATGCGAAATGCCAAAATGGCAAAAGAGATTAGCCTTTTCAATATTCATCTAGGAGCACTTGAGAAAAGTCAAGAAGTCAAAAAGCCGTGGCAACTAGACTTCTGGAAAGATCTGACCCTACAACTCACAATATTACCCATCCTGACACTAATATGGGATCTGTGAAAGCAACACTCAATTATAGGGACGCACTTACACACAGGTCAACAGAAAATGTGTATTTAACTGTGAAGCAACCAGTTGTACTTAGTGAATACACTACTCCAAATATTAAAGATCAAATTAACAAAAAAAAGAAACAGGGAGGATGAGCCACAAGAGGGCTCGGAGGAGGAATGGTACCTCATCCAAGGCTCTAAACCAGCAAAAAAGGTAGGCAAGCATGTCTTTTTATGGTGCCCTTACAAAACAAGTTTGACCCACTAAGTACCTTAGTAGAACACAAATCCCAATGTGTACTTACTTTACAACCACCATTCATTGACCTAGCCAATACTCAATCTCAATCCAGTACGAGTAGTGCCCAAACTGTTGTTAACAGAGTACAAACAGAATCAACAGACCACCTGACATTAGTAGATCCCACTTTGACTAACTCTCAAGGCCAACAAGGCACTTCTCCCATTTACAACACTTCTCAGGAAAATACAATACCCCCTAATCCAGATACAGAGATGGAAATGGAAACAGAAAACATACCAACTCAGGAGATTATTGTTTTGGGAGATTCTATAGTGAAGTACCTAGACAGAATAATTTGTGACCCTGGGGGCGCTGTTGAGCCTGAGCCAGAAAGCAGCTCTTAGACAGTGCTCTGCACAATATCTAGATTTGGGATAAAAAAAAGTGTTTTTTAGGACATTCAGATAAATATTGAGTGGCTGTACCTCTGTTGGATCACTGGAATGATCAGATGAGAAATCCACACAAAGATCAAACTCAGCACGACGGAGCAAAATCCAAAAATGCTACTGTATCTGTTGCCATGTGGTCTTCCTTGCACCATCAAGCCATGGACATGGAGATGGAAAGCGAGGAAACCCTGCAATCTTTGGGACTAAAATTAAACAGACTAATACCCTCTGTCTCAGGGCTGGCTGACAAAATTGATGGTACAGTAGAAGCCACTTAAAGGGGACACGGTTAAAGGGGACGTCCGCTTAACTGGGACGATCCCCATGGCACCAATTTTTGGCTAATGCTATTCAATGGGACCAGCTTCTGTTTAATTGGGACAGTCCTGTTGCTTAATTGGGATGATTATCTAGCCAAAGGTGTAGGAAAAAGTGCTGAAAATGTAATTGTACCTCGTTAAGTCCTTGTTAAGTGCCCTGCATTTAAGCTGTTTCACATCCTCACCTGCTTAGCATCTCTCTGGAGTGTGCTTAGCATCTCTCTGGAGTGTGTTTGGTTTGCAGCATGGCATCTCAAGCAACAGCAAAAGAATCGACCTCCCACTGAGTGACAATGTAAAAGTTTTGGAGGTTTTACAGCTGCCCAACGCTTCTCTCTCAAAAGTTGCTAAGTGAAGCTAAGTGATTTTAATTAATTTCAGTGTGTTGCTTTCACCGGTTAAATAAAGATTAAATCAAGAACCAAACCAAACACACTTTTACAAAAAGGAACTGTAATCATAAAAAAGTACTGGTATGCAGTACTTCTTGACGTTTTGTTTGTTTTCTCTGTTTTGTTTGTTACTGTAATGTGTGTGTCTCATGAGCAAAGTCTTTTCTGGTTGCGATGGAAAAAAGGCTGCTTCTGATAAATGGGATGTCTGCTTAAAGGGGACGATAGGGCGTCCATGGAGGTGTCTTCTTTAAGAGGCTTCTACTGTATAGCCAACAGAGTAACCAACATAGAAACCATGTTGGAATTGGTTACCGTGGAATCTACCGAGGCCAAGAAATGCTTGGATGCAGCAATGGGGACAATTACCAATGTGCTCAAAGAGAACGGACACGTAAGAATGAGGTTAGAAAACCTAGAAAACCAAACCAGGGCAATGAATCTTTGTATTCTAGGTCTCCCGGAGGGCTCCGAAGGGGACCATTTGGTACTGTTTCTGCATGACTGGCTACAACAACAACTTGGGGACGATGCTACAACACGGATACAGGGGATTCAGAAGGTCTACAGAGTAGCAGCCAGAGGTAGGCCAGAGAACCCGGAAGCTCCATGGGCTGTCTTGGCGATCATGGATGGCATGGCAACAAGAGACTACCTACTTGCATTAGCCAGACAGAAAAAGATTCTCTTATGTGAGGGAGAGGCAGTACGATTTTATCCTGATGTTAGTTTTGCCACCAGGCAGCGATGGAAACAATTTGATGGCACCAGAGCTCTCTTGCGAGAAGCGGGGATCCAACATAACATCATTTTCCCTGCTCGTCTCTGAATCACTCACCAAGGCAAAATCTAAATTTTTTCTGATCCAAAGGATGCGACAAAGTGGTCACAGAGACAGGCTCCTAGAAGAAGACGTCCAGTGGAACAGGAGGAGAGCCCCTCAGAAGACGATGAGGCATGAAAAATCACTTGGATTATTATGTCCCTGAAGATATAGGCAACATGGATTGGTCCTGTGTTTAAAAGTATGTTACTTATCGAATAAGGTGTGAGTACCTTCCCAGATGTTTATAGGACCCATAATTTCAGGTCACTTTCCCGTGGTTATAATATTTTGGGACTTTAGCAGAGTTTTATAGTTCAGGCTGAAATGTTAATCGCCAAGTTTATCAGAAGGACTGCTGTTTATCAATCCTATATATTGGTTCCCAATATAGTTTATTTTAAAATTGTATTAGCACTGTCACTCTGGATTCAGCGCCTTTTGTGCTAACAGGATTATTGAAAGCATGGACTTATTATTAATCTCTCATGGAGGAGACAGAATACCTGGGACTTATACAGTAGAACTGTTTGAATTTTACTATGCAGCTCATGGGCTTTAATTTCAGCTCTTGTGTAATGACCTTTTATGGAAGTAAAAGTTTTAGTAACACTCTCAGACGTATCTTACAGCAGTAGAAGAACTATATTTTGAATGTCAAGAGGAGTGGCAACCTCACTGTGTCCAATGTATTGACATTTGATATTTCACTGCTTGGAATGTGCTATATTTGTTTAATTGAAACAATAAACACAAAGTACAAAAAAGAATAATTTGTGACCCTGATAAAACAAATCAAACACTGTCATGTTTCAGCAGAGCAAGAATATCTGATATTACTCGCATGGTTAACAAAATAATGAGTAATGCAGAAGAAAATCCACTAGTAATAGTACATGCTGGTGTGAATAATATCACATATGATCCAGTACAAAAAATAAAACAAAAGTATATATCTCTGATGAACAAACTTGTAGAATTAGGCTACAGCATAGCATTGTCAGAAATCTTACCTATCCCTAGGACTACTGAGTATCAGTGCCTTAAAATCAAACTCATAAATGAGTGCTTACAAAAATGGTGCATTAAACAAAATATAAAACGCATAACACATTGGGAAGAATTTGCAGACAAAAAAGATTTATTCAGCTGGGATGGCCTTCATCCAAGCAGAAAGGGAAGTACGCTTCTCAGAAGCCATATGTTAACCCATGTCAATATAGTTTTAAACTAGACCAAAGGGGGAGGGGCTTGCTACACAGGCTTCTCTAAACATAGATGTTAGGAACATGATAAAGCACAATAACTCTATAGAGAGAAACCATAAATACCTACAATCTGAACTAAACATTAACCATAACAAATCTGAAAAAAAAACAACACAAACCTAACATCTTTAAAATCATACTAATTAATGTAAGAAGTTTAAAAAACAAAATGGGTGAACTTGAATGTATTCTCTGTTCCAAGAAAATAAACATTTTTGGGGTAACTGAAACATGGTTTAAAGACGATGATTGGTCCACGGAAATTGCAGGTTATACAAAAATAATGAAAAATAGATCAGGAAAAAGAGGCGTCGGAATAGCACTCTATATTTCTAACAACTACAAAGCATATAAAGTTACTTTACATAATGAAACAGCAAATGAATTGGAATTCATATGGGACAAAATTTCATTTACCGTCTAATTGTCTAACAATTGGCCTAGGATATCGATCACCAAATCTCAACAGAGGGGAAAATGATTCCTTTCTCACCAAAATAGAAGAAATGGAAGTTAATGACAAATACATTTTAATGGGTGATTTGAATTTACCATCTATCAACTGGTCTAAGTTAGAAGGTACCAACTACACTGAAAAAAGATTCATAGACATTACCATTTCAAAAACCTTACATCAACCAGTCACTCAAGGCACTGGAGAAAATAACATCCTTGACATAATACTTACTAATATAGATAGTGGATTAACAGAACCAAAGGTGACTTATCCGCTGGGAGATAGTGACCATAAAAGGGTAGAACTTGAAATTCAAACAATAAAACCCCAGGTCCAGGGCAAAACTAAGATCAAAAACTTCCCCAAAGCTGACTACTCCAGTATCAAGGATTACCTTATATCATGGAACTGGGAAAGGGAATTAAAAGACTGAAGTCTTACTGAAACATAGGGCATCCTGAACTATAAAAACAATCACTGTACTACTCAATGGGTTCCCGAATGACTAAAGTATAAAAATAATCAAAGAATTCCATTATGGTGGAATAAAAAGATTCAAAAACAAATAAGGAAAAAAAAAAGAAAGCATATGCTAATTATAAAATAAAACAGCCTACATCAGATAAATGGCAACAATTAAAAAAAATAAAGTCAGTAAAAATCTAATCACAGTGGCAAAACAGAAATTAGAAGCCCAACTAACAACATCAGCCAAAGATAACAAAAACAGTTCTATAATTACATTGGCTCTATGCATGGGAACAAAAGTGAAGTAGGTCCTATATTAACCGAAAAGGGAATTTCAAATAACGAAACAGAAATAGCATGTAAACTCAACAGATACTTTTTAAGTGCATATCAGCCAAAAGAAACTATTCAGGAAGTGAATGTTACTCAATTTGACTCCTCTGATCCATTCACTAGACAAGAAATCTTAAATGTTATTGCATCGATAAAAAACAACGGTTCAGTAGGCCCAGATGAAATTGTGCCCATTTTATCAAAGAGTAAGCTCAGCAGCTCTCAGGCCCACTGGCACTCTTATTTAATACATCAGTAAGGGAAGGCAAGACAATACCAGAATGGAACATAGCTGTAGTAACGCCCATACATAAAGGTTGAAAAAAACAAGTCCAAAATTACAGATCTATTAGCTTAACTTCAGTTGTTGGCAAATTGATAGAAAGACTCTTGCAACACTGGATTAACAGTCACTTACAACAAACTGGTCACACTGATGGCACAAAACATGGTTTCTTTAAAGGCAGGTCATGTTTAACTAACTTACTGGGATTTTTCGAGCCAGTCAGTGCTGTGTTCAATAAAAATATTCCAGTGGACATACGATATCTGGATGACGCTAGGCTCTAAGCACATCTGACCTTTAACCTTTTCAACTGAAGCTGAACTGGTATTCTCAGCTTCTCTGATGAGTCTTGTGTTGTTTTTAAATGAGTATTTTAAACCAATGGTAATTTTTTCTGTCTTTTTCTGCATGATCTGGGTGTTAAAAGTATGGGATTTTCTAAATAACTGTCATTACGCTTCTGAGGAAGGACTGGATTGGTTCAAAAGCTAAAGCACTTTGTTCTTTTTGTTATATCTATGTTGGTCCAATAAAAGGTATCAAACCATTTGCTTCTGGATCTGGATTACTCAAAGGCATTCAATACTGTATCCCATAAAATTTTAATCGATCAACTCATTGTCTTAAGGCTACGTCCATTAATAATTAAATGGGTCATCTCCTGGCTGGACAATAGAAAACAAAAAGTTGCAATAAGAGGCACCGAATCACCACAAGGAGATGTGACTAGTGGTGTGCTGCAGGGCTAGGTACTTGGGCCAACTCTATTTAACATTGTTATCTCATCAATACAGACACCTGATAATGTAAGGATCAGTAAGTACGCAGACGATTGTAAGATGGGTGGAATAGTAAATGACAACTCCTTTGCTGTGGAATTCCAAAGAAATATAAACAAACTAGCAGATTGGGCTAATAAAAACAAAATGTCTTTCAATATCAACAAATGTAAGGTGATGCACTTTGGCCATAATAATCTGATGAAAACATATAAACTAAACAATATTGAACTGCAAATCACTGAAAAGGTAAGAGACTTGAGAGTCAATATTAGTAATAAACTTACTTTTGAATCACACATTAAACATACTGGGCTGGAATTTCAAAGCCCTGGCGCAAGCTGCAACAATGGCTGCTTGCGCTGAGTGCGGTGTGCCCGGGATACTGCTCCAGAATTTCTATTTAACAGGATCCCGGTGCCTAAGTCCAGCTGCTTCCGGCAAAGGGGGTACTGCACCTGATGTATGGTGCACCCACCTGGAATGCCACAACGGCTGCAGGGAGTCCACACCACCCATGGACAGGGGCTGGCAACCGGGCACTGCTCCCCCAACACCACCGCGCCAATGGCACCTGTGCTGCAACACTCCCTGGTACCCTGGTGGGCTAGTGCCCCCCATACCCATCAACACTCCCACCCTCCTCCCATCCTGATCCGCCCGACCGGCACAGCCCTCACTACGCCACCTGCGGCCGCGGGAATGAGCAGTCTGTGCACGTATTCGTATACTGTATACAGTACATGCACCGACAGCCTGGTCTTAGCGGCCGGCCGTGGTATGTGGAGGGCTGTACCAGTCACCGGATTGGGGTACTGGAGGGGTGGAGTGCTGAGATGGGTGGGGGGTTGGCAGGATGCACGGACATGGGTGTTGGGGACCATGATGGGGGTGAGGAGGGCCCACCGGCCCACCAGGGATCGCCCACCAGGGACTGTTCAGGGTGGGCCACATAGTGGCACGTACAGGACAACCCCTCCTGGGAGCCATCTAAGTCCCCTTAGACCAGCCCCTCACTGGTCTAAGGGTACTTGGTACTTGGTTCCGGGGGGGTCTTTCAAATTCTGGATCCGAAGGCTGTGGCAGTCTGGGTCTGCCTCAAGCCCCCAGTGCCATGCCGCAGCCACTTTCATGGTGCAAGGATGGCGCTAGCACACTTTGGTGCAGGCAGCCTGCTGGGTGACACAGGCTGCCTTTCAAATTCCCATTTGGCGCAGCCCTAGGTGCAAGGTGCCCTTGCGTCTGACCTGTTTGACGCAAGCACCTTGCATCAATCTAAGGCCATTAAAAATTCAGCCCACTGTATTAAAATGCCAGCGGACCCTAGGCTGCATTCTCCATAACATTAAAAGCAGAAAACCTAAAATTATTGTCCCACTATATTCAAGCCTAATTAGACCCCATTTGGAGTATTGCTCCTCTTTCTGTGCTTCAGCAACAATAGCAGGAATGAAAAGTATTGAATCAGTGCAGAGGAAAATGACAACAAAATTACATAACCTACAAAATCTAAACTACAGTGATAGACGAGGAAAAACAGGGCGTTATTCAATGGAATATAGAAGGCTTCGAGGGGATTTATGTGTAACTTTTACTGCCATGCACGATGAATTAACTCTGGAAACAATTGGGTTGGTTAAACACTCAGGGAATAATAACACTAGATCACACAATCAAAAACTTAAAGGTGAAATGAGTCACACAATTAAAAGATGTAACTGGCTCAGCCAGGGAGTACCTATCATCTGGAACACCATGCCAACATATGTGGTAGAAAGTGAAAACATGACAATGTTTAAGAACAGATTAGACAAATATATGCGGATAAAAAATACTCTTTCCACTATTAGACAGTAAGTGGTGACAAGTTCACATTGGGCCTATGGCCTTCTCGAACTTGAACCAATCCTGTGAACCTATGAACATACTGAAGAGCAGGAAAATACCCCATAATTGTACTTTCCACTCCAGATGCATGTGTTATGATACAAGGAATGGATTTTAAATTCTTTTATGAATTAAATTCATTGGAGTTAGAAGGTATTATGAATAACGAGGAAAAGAAAATAAAAAAGTGCTAACACAACACATTAATGTCAAGTGACAATAGTTTATGAAGCATGTTTGAATATACATTGGGCTGGATATTCAAAAGGGTTGCGCCATGCGCAAAAGGGTTGCACCTGCGCAAGTCCGAAATTGCACCATTCTGCCATATTCAGCAGGAGGCAGTTGTGCCCCCCAAGGCAAACTGAGCAACAGCACAATGCAAATGAATGCATGCTGAACTGGAGGGGGAGGAACCATGCATAAACTGCACAGCCCGATATTCAGCGGGCTGTGCAGAGATGTGCAGGTGCAACCCCCAACCTGCGCCTGCACAACTTTGAGCCAAAAAAAACAGGAGTAAGTCGAGGACCACCCACAGGTGAGCTGCCGCATTGCAGGGCGCAACACAGCAGTTGCCACCTGTGGGTGGCCCTCAACCTACTCCCTGTGCCCCCCTGCAACCCAATGGCGGGCATATAGTAACTCCCCTCCCCGATTGGCCCGATCGCGGGCAAAGCCTAATAATCCCCTCCCCCGACTGGCCCGATCGCGGGCATAAGGTTAAATAAACCCCCACTAGCCCGATCGTGGGCATAATTGTAAAAATCACCCCCACCAGCCCGATCACAGGCATAATTGTCAAAATACCCCCCACCAGCCCGATTGTGGGCATGGTATAAAATACACCCCACCAGCCCGATCGCGGGCAGCACAGAATCAACCCCGAGAACATATCCCTGGTGGTCCAGTGGACCTTGAAGCCCGATCGCGGGCTGCAAATTGTTCAACCCCCCCAAGGACCACCTACCCTGGTGATCTAGTGGCCACCCACCCACGAAGCCTCACCACCCCACTCCCCCCCAGTCAGCCGGCGGGAGGCAGCATCCCACCCGCCTGCCGCCCCGCCACCCGCCGACTGACTGCCCGGTAGGGCTGCACGCCCATTGGTGCAGGGCAAGAGCCAATGGGCATGCAGCTTATACCATACAAGGAAGTCCAGATATGTGAATGAATGAGATTCATTCCATATCTGTACTTCTGATATGAGCTGCATGCCCAGTGCTTGCTCTACGCAATAAACGCTCCAAGCAGTCAATCGGACGGGCGGCGAGCAACAAGGCAGTGGGATGTTGCCGTCCGCCGGCCGGGGAGGGGGTGATGGGCCGGTGGGTGGGTGGTGAACCACTAGATCACCAGGGTCGGTGGTCCTTGGGGAGGGTTTTGAACATTGCAGCCACGTCGGGCTTGGGTCCACTGGACCACCAGGATATGTTCTGGGGGTTGACTCTGTGCTGCCGCGATCGGGCCTGGTGGGGGGTGTATTTACAATTATGCCGTGATCGGGCTGGTGGGGTGGGTGTATTTACAATCATGCCCGTGATCGGGCTGGTGGGGGATGTATTTTACAATTATGCCCGCGATCGGGCTGGTGGAGGGTGGGGGTTTATTCAACCTTATGCCCGCGATCGGGCCAGTCGGGGGGAGGGAGGATTTTCACACTTTTGCCCGTGATCGGGCTGCAGGGGGCATCGGTCCCCGATGGCTGCTGCCTGGCAGGGCACCAGGCGCAAGTCCTCAGGGATCGGCGCACCTACATGCTAATGGCATGCAAATGGGGCCATAAATAGATGCAAATGGCCCCCCCTGCACCTTGCATGAATTATGGGCCCATTTGCATGTCACCTTTTGAATATGGGAAATTTGCACATGGCACAATGGTACTTGTGCCACCGCAACTTGAATGCTCCACTCTAACCACTTGCGGTGGTACAAGTTCCACTGCACCATGCACAATGGCTGTGGCCGGGGGTGATATTCAAAGGAGTTGCTCAATAGCGCAACTCCTTTGAATATCGCCCTGGCCACACCCCTGTGCAACTATTTTGTGCAGCGCAAGGGCTTGCACCACAGAACACTGCAGTTTGAATATCCAGCCCATTATGTAATGATTTTAACGTTGTACGTAGAGATGCTATTTTATATAACAATGCATTATTGTATGCTGTGCAATTGGAATGACGTACTGTAATTTGTCAAACAATAAAGAAATACTTGACTTGACACATGGAGTTCAAAGATGCTGGCAGCTGCAATTTTTTTTACATGTTAAGGTTTGTTTTCTGGTGGTTTCTGGACTTTGTGACTTTTGCAGTATTTTAAGGGAGTGTGGGGGACAGGATAGAGTGATACATTCTCATTTTGCTGTGGTCATGTGTTCCTGACTTTGATGCAGTGACGTTGTGCTGGGATAACATCGCTGTTCAAAGAAGCCACTGGCCAAACAGAATGCAGGAAACCCTTTCTGCTGTTGTATAAATGAGGATTTTGATGGTGATCCCAGGGTAGTTCACATTAAACCTCTGATATATATTCCATGTCTAGCTTGCTAGATTCATGCTACAAGCATGGTATGGTGGCACTTCTGCCAGGTGGTAAAACTTAGCTGGATTGCCATGTTGTGACCCTTCACAGTAAAGTCCATATCTGGCTTATGGCACTTAATCAGGAAAAGCAGCCTGTGAAAAGGGAACAATCTGCTAGTCCAGAAACTCAAGGAACAACAGCATCTCAACAATTCTTCTCTTCCACTTTGTCTGCTGCCACCTCATCATTACCACGTACTAGTGGCACAGACACTCACTGGTTCATGCTGCAGGTGGTTGGTGTTACCTCATGTTGACCAGTTGAAGTCAGAACACAGGTGTAAATGTCAACTGCTAATATGATACGGTCATACCTGGGTGATCCAGAACGGCTAGGTATCGATAATGAGCCATTGTACCACTAGTGAAATAAAAATGAAGTCTGGCGTGCTCTGTCAGTGTTGACACTGGAGCATTTAACCTGCCCTTGTTCCAGTGTCAGCCGAGAAAGTTTTTAGTGCCTCTGCTACTATTGTCACTGATTGGTGAAGTTGCCTGTCTGACAGGAATACTGAGTACCTGACATTCATCAAAACGAACCAACACTTTCTCAGACCCTAGTACTTAGTCTTCTACTGCTTTCCTGGGTGAGGAAGATAATGGGGAGGAATTTGGAGGATAATCGGTGTCCACCATCAGATGCTGAAGATACAACTGAAGTGCTGGAGTTTTCTTGAGTGCCGAATAAGTGCCATCAGTGCCACTATCATCAATTGACAGTTGTACAGGTTGCTAGTGTAGTGCTAGGTATAACTTTGTCATTTGTCAGCACTTAACCTTCCCCCTCCACCCTTCTCACTACATACCCGACTTGTAGCGCTTCGACCTTCCTCAATTCCCCCACTCCATCCCCTTCACTCCCTCGCCCTTCCCTTCACCCTCTGACATCCTCCTTCTTGATTCTTGGTCTGTTCTCAATACCACCTCCCTCCTCAATCTTACCCCTCCCTCTCCTGCCTCCTCCTCCCTCCCTTCCTTCCTTCCTCCTTCCCTCTCTCTCTCTTCCCACCCCTAGTCTATCCCATCCTGTCTTATCTGGACCTTCCCACTACCTCAGTCTCCCTCATTTTTCTCTCCCTTGTTACCCCCACCCTCCACCCTTCCCCTAACCATCCCTTTCTTTTTCCCCATTATCCTCCCCTGTATACCTTGCCAACAAGTCCTCATAGGTGGATTCTCTCTTCCCTTTGTTATGTTCTTTCTACCAGACTTGGTTCTCCTAGCCGATGCCTAAGCCTAACTCTCTTCAATTCAACTAGGCCCATGGGCTGATCCTCCTCTCCTTATGGCGTATTTGTCTCTAAGTTCTTTCTGTACTCTCCTGTGTACACTTGTTCTCTGTAATTGGTTGTTCACTGTATTGTTGTCATTTGCTGATGCTATTATTTGACTATATTGCCTTGTCATTTTAATTCATTGTAAATGTTGCCAGCTGTCAGCTGGCTGCATAATCTCTCCCTTTTCTGTAACCTACATGACTTGGAACCAATGTAAAGAGCTTTTAGCTCAAAAGTGTCTTCCAAGTATTCAATAAATAAATAAATAACTAAAATTTGACTGAGTCTGCAATTTGCACCCTAGGCATAACAATTGACATCAGTATCCTGGAGGTGACGATTAAGATAAATATTGATATATTTTTCCCTTGCTCATCATGTTACGCATCTGCATAGGTCAACACTACCATTATTTGTGTATTGTGTATATAAGTTTACTTTTATTTTTCCTTCCCTGTCGTCTTTGTGTCTTTGAAAGCTGATAAGAACAAAAAAAAAAAAATTGTCAACATTGTTTCTTGTCTATTATCTGTCATCTCCTTTCCTGCTATTCTCTACTGGCCACAAATCAACACTTGCTATATAACCCCTAGCTGGTCACTTTGTGCCCCCCACAAAATAAAAAAAAAACGTGCAGACATTGTTGTTTGTCCTGTATCTGTCATCTCATGTTTTGCTTTTCTCTGTTTGCAACAAATCAGCACTTGCTGAAAATCACCGCAGTTGCATGCAAAGCTCTGTGTTTCCATCTCAGTGTCATTTAATTCCTGCGCTTTATTGCCGCCACTGCTGCATCTCCATGACCATCACTAACTACCATTGTTTGTTAACAAGCACAAAGTGTTCGCCAATATTAGTATCACATATTCAACACTTGCCACCTAGTCCACTCGAGCAGCTGAAGTACTGTGATATTTTACTGTATTCATATATTTATCGTTCACCTGCACTGTATCAATGCAATATTTGTTATACTTACAACTTTAGTTTCTGTCATGTGTCCCCCCCAAAACAAAACACATTTTATTTAAGGCAAAACAGCACTAACAGCTCCATGTGCAACTGTGGCAGTGGTCACATTTTGCACTTTGTGTTCCAAAAAGACATTTTTAACTTCATGTGTACTGTAGTATAGTATCATTTATCAGTACCATGCTGAACTTGCTGACTCCAAAGCTAACATTTGCTGTAAGCAAAAATCCCATAATCCATTGCAGCAGATGTCAGAGCTGGGCTGCATCACTGGGAGAATCAGTAGCCTGCAGGGCATGTTCAAACTGAACGTTTGCCAGTACCATTGTTGATCCGGGGCCAGGATAGCAGGACCGAAAACAACTGAGCTTAAAAAGGCTATGTAACATCTTTGGTGTAATGTTTTTCTCATGTTTCTGTGGTTAATTTCTATTATTAGTAGACATCTTGTCATTATGTCAACTGAACTAGAAACTGTTTGATAAAGTTAGCTCCCGGAGGCATGCCAGATCAGAGGTATACCAGAAAGCCCTGGGGAGTGATAAAAATCTCTTCGGCCAGTTAAACATCCTTTTCATGTGTCATAGAGGAGTCATTTCTACTGTGCTAGACAGAACTTAGGTAAAAAAAAAACAGATGTGTTTGTATATACAGTCCCCACCAGATATACCATCCATGGATAATTCGGGCAATCGGATAATGTGGGCAGTTCTGCATTGCCATTTACCATTCTCATTCTCCCCATCATACAAATCCCTGGTTATTGCAGTCATTGGCTGCCATACATAGCAGGCATTGTTTCGGCGCATTAATGAGTTGTGAAGTGTCTGTCAAGCTGTCAGTGTTTTCAGTTTGAGGATCAAGTGAAATCCTAGGTGTGGCATTTTCACAGGTACAGTACTGAGGTGCCAATTGACAAGGGATTATGTGCTCAGAGCAGACTGCAAGGTGATTGCTACTATTCGTTTCTCTATGCGAGCACTGTGAGCACACCTTAGACACCACCACTATGTCTGCTAAACAAAAAGCTTTGAGCCTTTCTGAGAAGGTTGAACTGTTGAATAAGATGGCTCAGTTGCCCATGATGAGCCAGTAGAAGATCACGACTCAATTAGGACTTGCGAAATCAACAGTTGCTGATCTTCAAAAGCAGCAAGATCAGCTAATGGCAGAGTGGAACCAAAACACAAACCCCAATTGCAAGAGGAAAAGAGAGGGTAAAGGTTGGGAGATAGAAGATACCCTGCTGCAGTGGTTCCAAAATGCACGGGGGGGGGAGAGAGGCACTTATCAGTGGGCCCATTTTAAAGCAAAAGGCAAAGCAACTTGTTGATGCCCTTGGGAAGTCTGATTTCAACCCATCTGAAGGACGGTTGCAGCAATGGAAAATCCGCAACATTGGTTTGCAACGTGGACATGGTGAAAAACTAAATGCAGATGCTGCAAGTGCTGACCGATGGCTTACCGATGTCCTGTCTGGGCTACTCCAAGGATACAAGCTACGAAACGTATTCAGTGTCGATGAGACCAGCTTGTTTTTTAGATGCGTCAGCTTTGGAACTTTGACATTTAAAACAGAGACTGTCCAGGACAGTAAGCTTGCCAAGGAGTGGATTTCTGTGCTAGCATGTTGCAATATGAATGGCTCTGAGAAATGTGACCTGTTTGTGATAGGCAAATCACAGATCCCAAGGTGTTTTAGACGCTTATACTACTTGCTAGTTCTGTACAAAGCGAACAGATCATCTTGGATGACCGCGGATATTTTTTCTGAATGGGTCTGCAACTGGGACTGCAAACTATGCAGTCATAAGATTGCCCTTCTGGTAGATAATTTCTCTGGGTACCCAAACATGAGCGGTCTATGAAACATTAATTTCATTTTCCTCCTCCCCAACACTACCTTCCTCATCCAGCCCCTTGACCAGGGCATCATTTATGGCATGAAACAGCATTGTGTTAGGGCAATGAGAGAGTGAGTGCTGTCAGACCTTGATTCAAGCCCTGAGTTAAACACCCTTCAGTGTGCCAAGAAACTTCACCTACTGGATGCTGTGTACCTGCTAAAGCAGGTTTGGGACTCCATATCGCAACTCACTATTCAATGATGCTTTCGTAAGAGTGGCTTCGTGGTTGCTGACACTCAGCTGCTTGATGCAGAAGAACCACAAGAGGAGCAAAACACTGCTGGCACCAGGAGGCATGTCTCCCGAAGAGTTTGATGAACTGTGTTGCCTTGGCAACAACGAGGAGCTACCTGGTGCAGAGGATGACATAGCAGAGGTCATGAACTCCATCCTGCCAGTTGCAGATGCAGATGATGATACAGATTATGAGGCAGACCACAGTCCAGAAGAGACCATTGTAATGCCAGGTGATATGCGGTTTACAATCCTAACATTACAGAAAGCAATGGAGCAACATCCCAACATAGAACCAGACTGGGACACACTTACAAGGGTGGAGAGAGTGTAGAAACCATACTGCAAGACCTGAAAGGTGCAGAAATGGATAACGGAGTTCTCTGACACTCAAGTAGGACTACCTGAACATTTTCAGTAAAGCGCTGTAATACACTACTGCACTGAATCCTTGAACAACTGATGCACTTTTCAGTTTTTGTTTATTTTTCTATGTTGCTTTGCTTTTTTGTCTGGTTTTAGTGAGTATTAAATAAAGTATCGCTTTTTAGCATTTACAAACTGACCTTGCACCGAAAATACTTTTGTTGGTTTAACCATCCACTGAATACAATGGGCAAAACGCTACTACACAAAATTGCCTGTTATAAGCGGTGGAGACTGTATACAGTCCAAAGCCCAGATCAAACCATTTTTTATGACTACCCAGCTCTCTAGAGACAAGGAACATTGAATCTATGATGTCAGAGTGACATACTGGATGACATGTTATTGGGGGGCAACTGGAAAGTCTTCAGGTCTGACACAGCATGAAATAGACAGTGAGGTTTGGGACTATGAACATTTGTAATCTAAGGGTTTGAGTCTGCCCTGATTCACCAAAGTGTCCTGTGAAGGTAAACCTCTATGCTTTGTGAAAATTAGAAAGTGTGGTAAGATTTTTTCTGTTTGATTTGTCTGCTGTGTGCAAACATTTTCTTTTTGTTTCTGTAGAATTACTGTTCCCTATAGTCTTGCTATAATATCCTGCATTATCTGTGTACATATCTGGAAGTATTAAACTATCATTTTTAATTTATATACTTCATGTTTCTTTCACTCAATCCTTTGAAGTACTGCCATCTGTCTTAAAATTGACAAAACTGTGTTTCTACTTGTAAAGAGAAGGCTACCTTTATCATAATCTTTTTCTAGAGTAAGATGTTCTCAGCTGTAACAGAGAGGGGTGGGTCATGTGTCCTTGAGCAAGGAGTGTTGTACTGCGAGAGCAGTGGCTCTGGAGGGACTTGGTCCTGGAGACATCCTAAGAGAGTGTCTGAGTTGAGTGATGGCAGCTACTGAATACCCTTGCAGGCATCTGAAGGGTTTGAGACAGTTGGTAACAGTTACAGGTTAGTCTGGGAGAGACTAGTTTGCCACAAACTCCAGGCAGTGGATTGGGATCTGAAGCAGTTTAGTCAACATAAAGGTTATCTGTCCAATCACAGAACAGGATATACAAAAAGGGACTGTATATTCTACCACTTTTTTTTAATGGAAGACATTATGCCTCGGCCATATGAGAAGCACTCACTTCTACAACTGTAGGAGGTTTGCCAGATGAGAGAACCAGTCTATGAGGAGGTCAACACATAGGCAGAATTGATAACCATCCTCGAAAAAAGTGATCAGGAAAGCCATGTGAAAGGGGTCACTGCTATCCAAAGTTGTGGGACAGAGGTAATTAAAAATGCAGATGTGCGGAGCCTTTAACTGGGGTAGCTGTGCAAGTAGAATATTTACAGATACTGGAGCTGGAACTTGCCCTGCTTAAGGAAAAGGCAGAAACTGAGAGGCACAAGGCAGAGGTGGATCTACAGAAGAGCAGGCTGGTAGCAGGAGGAGATGCAAGAGACTGAGGAGCAAGAGAAAACGTGCCAGCAAGAGATCCAGCGAGAGTTACAGGAGTGAGAAAAGCAGTGCCAGCATGAGATCCAGATGGAAGAGAATGAGCATGATGTGAGGGAGAGAGAGAGAGATGGAGAAGCTGAGCTGGAAGACATCACCACAAACTGTGAGTAATGGCATGAGGGGTTCGACCCAGGAAGCCAAAATTAATTCTAAAATGTATCCTAGATATTAGATGGGGATGATCTTAATCTGTTTTTAAGATATTTTGAGAGACTGTGTGTGCAGTTTGAATTGGGTAGGGTACCATGGGCAACTCACCTGGTGCCACTGCTCACAGGCAAGGCACGAGAAGCCTTTGTCAGAATGGATGCTGTTGATTTCGTAGACTATGATAAATTGAAAAATGCCTTGCTAAAGCATTTTTCGTAACCCCTGAGGCCTATAGGCAAAACGTCAGAGGATTAAGAAAGGTACCGGGGGACAACTATGCTGAAATCTGTGTGCAGCTAAGTAACTTGTTTAGAGTACCAGGTAGAAGGTGTAAAATCTTGCTCTGTAGAAGAAATAAAAGATTTATTTAGTCTAGAACAGTACCTCCCAGGTACTCTGTGGTGCACTGCCCCAGAGTGGAATGCAGGGGCGGGGGAGTAGCCATCTGTTTTAGATCTAAGCTTGGTTTCTCCATGCACTCTGTGGGAAGATCAGGTTCATTTGAATGTGTGGCAGCACGTGGGGGTCCGGGTGCGGGTTGCATGATTCTTCTGATTTACCGCCCCCCTCCGGGGCGGCATTGGAATTCCTGCAGGAGGTAGCCGACCTTGTCGCTGGTGAGACATTGGAGTCCCCCAGGTATTTGGTCTTGGGGGATTTTAATGCCTGGGCCAATGATGAGGATTCTAGGCTAGGCTATAACCTCCTCCAGACCATGTCATCTCTGGGCAGGAGGTTTCTGCTGTAACCCACCAGGATAGCCACATGTTGGACCTGGTCTTCTCACTGGGGCTTGAGTTTCGTAACCTCAAGATTGATCCGGTATGTTGGTCCGATCATTGTATGGTGGGGTGCTCTCTCAGGGCTCCCCCCATGAGCCCTCCCCCTGCAGAGATGGTCAGCTATTGCCCTTTGAGAGGTGTGACTCCAGAGAGATTTCTGGTGTTGGCTGACCTATTTATCTTGGACAGTGCATGTGTAGGGGGTTTGTGCATCGCAGTTGCCACCTATAATAGGGTGATGATGGCGGCACTCAACTCTCTCGCACCAGCCCGTGTACGACCCAAATCTTCTCACTTGAGGTCCCCCGGTTTGATAGGGAGCTCAAGGTGACCACGATTGTGGGTCAGAGGTTGGAGCGCTGCTGATGGAAGTCTTGCCTGGAGGTGAATAGACTGGCCCTGCTCTCACAATATTGTGAGTACCAAGCGGCAATCACTCATAAGAAGGCAGAGTTCCTGTCCAGAGAGATTGCTGCCAGGAAGAATCGACCGACTGTGCTTTTTCGGACTGTGGACAGGCTCTTAAATCCCAGCCTGTCTCCAGATGAAAAATACTTTTTCAGATGCCTTGTGTGAAGAGTTCACTCAATTCTTCTCAGACAGGGTATTCGCCATCCGGCAGTGTGTGCCACCAGTGAGCCTTACAGTAGCCTACCATGATTGTCTGGATTGTCCGGAGAGCACTCCGCCTAGTTGGGGGGAGTTCAAACCAGTGGAGGTGTCAGAGGTCATTGGGGTTGCTGCCAAGTTAAAGCACAAATTTTGTGAACTGGACCCGGTGCTGATGCGTTTCTAGATGAGATGTGTTGACACTGTTGGCCCAGTGTTTGCCTTGATTGTCTGGTGCTCTTTGATGGAGGGGATTTTTCCAGATGCCTTAAAGGAGGCACTGGTTCGTCCCCTCCTGAAAAAAGCATCATTAGATCCTGACGTCAAGGTGAATTACCGTCCGATCTCCAACCTCCCATTTTTGGGAAAAGTTGTTGAGAAGGTTGTGGCACAACAACTTGAGGAGCACCTCATCACCTTTGATCTCTATGAGCCATTCCAGTTTGATTTCGATGAGAAGCATAGTACAGAAACCGCACTGCTTTGGGTGCACAATGACCTCTTCAGGGCTAGAGATCGGGGAGAGGGGACAATGCTAATCCTCTATCTCTCTTTGGCCTTTAACACGGTAGACCATTGTGTATTGCTTGACCACCTGAGGGAATTCTGTGTGCTCACCGGCTCTATCATCTGCTGGTTTGAATCATAGTTAACGAACAGGAGGCAACAAGTAGTGATGGAGAGTTTCTCCTCCTCCTCCTCTAGCCTCCTGTCATGTGGAGTACTTCAGGTTCGATCCTGTCTCCAATGTTGTTTGCTATGCACATACTGCTCCTGGGTGAGCTCATTAGAAAGTACGACTTGGGTTTTCATTGCTATGCCGATGACACCCAGCTGTATCTTTCCTTTGCCCTGGGAACTTCTAGTGCGGTGAAAGTACTAAACCGCTGTCTCGCAGAGATAAATGACTGGATGTCCTCCAGCTGGTTGCAACTGAACCCCTAAAAGATGGAGGTACTGGTGGTGGAGTTGAACAGAAGATGGAACAGGCTGTCTTCTGGCGCCGAAACCGGTTTATTCCTGGGATCTGCGACATTGAGGACTTCCTCTATGGTGCAAAACCTTGGTGTGACCTTTGACAGTTGATTGTCATTTGATTTTTCAGGTGTCATCATTGTCAGGACAAGCTTTTACCATCTTAAGAATATAGCCAGGGTTAAGCCCCTATTTCCATCTATGGACCTCTCTACCCTGGTACATGCCTTCGTGACATCCAGACTTGATTACTGTAATGCACTCTACCACGGGGCCTCTGGAGGGAACCTTCACTGGCTGCTGCTAGTGCAGAACGTGTCCACTAGGCTGCTAACTGGGCAGATACAATTTTGCCATATTACTTCCGGTCTTGCGTGAGCTGCACTGGCTCCCAGTTAGGTGGAGGATTCTCTTCAAGGTGGGCTTGCTCACCTTTAAAACCCTACGTGGGCTGTGTCCTGGTTACATGTCAGACCTTCTCACACCTGCCATCCCGGTCCGCACCCTTTGGTCCTCATCTAGGGGCCTCCTGGCGATTCCTAGGATGAGGCTCAAAACTGCCAGTGACAGAGTGTTTAGCATTGCCGTCCACATCCTGTGGAATTCACTGCCTCCATCAATTCAGGAGGCCTCTTCAGTTGAGGTTTTCAAGGCCCGCATCAATGCCTTCCTGTTTAATCAGGCCTTCCCCGGACCTGAGGCATTAGTACAACCTGGGCACCCGGCTTATTTGTTTGAGCATCTGTTTTTAGAAATATATTTATTAATTTTATTTATGTATACTGGTATTTTATTGTTTTTATATTGATTTGTATTGTTGTATTGATAGTTTGTTCCTGTTGTTCGGCACCCAGAGCCTCTGGGATTGGGCACCAGAAAAATAAAATTTTCCTTGCCTTGCCTAAAAACTGTACCTGTTGGGCAGAACTCTGAGCTCCAGAAAGGAGGCAGCCAAGAAGGCTGATCAGTTCATATCCAGCTGACCTTCCTCTCACTGTAAATGTAATGGGGGAGGGACATCAGGTGGTTTTAGGGGAACCTGGAGGGGAGACAGTCTAAAGGAAGCCAGCCTGCGCTGAACAAAAAGAGAAACCACCTGGTCTCAATGGCATGAAGACGGGTGAATGCAGCTGCTATAACTGCCAGAAACTGGGGCATTTGTCAAATGACTGTCTGAAAAATGTGAAAAAAGGGGTTAGTGCAGTAGGAGGGGGTAGCTTGGGAAGTTCCCCACAGTTAATAGCCTGTACACAGAGTGCAGTGCCTGATAACTCCTCTGCACTCATGCACCCTGGATATATAAATAGGATGGTGACCCAGGACTGAGGGACACTGGGGCCTCCATCTCTTTGGTGAAATAGTATTTAATCCAAGAGGAACAGATTCTGCCAGGCCAGTGTAGCCCAGGTGCCATATGCCAGTGGGCTACCACCCCTGCCTATTGACCTTCACACAGGTTAAGGGGCCTAAGTCCTGCTACGGTGGTATTCGGGGGTTCTGTGCCAAAGAAATAAATTATATAGCATGGTGCCTCAACCCAGAGTAAATCGCAGTGAACCAGGTGTATGACTGGTACAACCCCCTGGGATGCTGTACCTATCCACCTCCCCTTCCAACCACCCCACATACTGGATGCTAAACAGTTTCTCAATACCATATACCACATGAACTGTACAGTTAGTTTTTACAAAGCACCCTTCACACTGCAATTTCAAAGAACAAAACACAGCTTTACTATGGGGAAGGGCTAGGATAGAGGTACCTGGAGAAGGAATATCTGTGGAAGTAAAAATGGTTAGGAGCGGTTAGAAGCAATTAACAACAGGGCCCATAGGCAAGACCACCCTGGAACCCACCCCCACTGATACCAGTGACTTCTCTCTGTCCTTTCTGGGTACCCAGGAGTTCACAGGTCTGCTTGGTGCCACGGGTTGGCTGGTATTGGGGCCCCAGGAACAATGCAAACTGAAAGTTAACAGTTAATCAGTTACTCCCCTTGATTGTTAGGGCAAGCCCTGGGTACTCATGGTCCTGAAGATCTAGGATGTTCCTGGTGCAGAGTGCTTTCACCAGTTCAATTTCAGGGAATTCAGGTCAAGAAGGGCCAAACAGATATGCAGCAGTGAGAATTCTGAAGACTTGAGCTTGCTTGAAGATCTGGCCGCTTGTCCCCTTGATTGATGATCTTGCAGTTTGTCCGCTTCAGCCCTGTTGCAGAGCTCCCATGCAAGGTCCACACATTCAGAGAGGACCCAGACCTAGGAGTGACTCCACAACCTGGCTGCCTCACAGGTCATGGGTGCCCTAGCTCCCCCAGCATGCACCAGTGGCCCCCTGTAGCCAGCAGACCCCACTCAGTGGGTGTTACAAAGCTCCACACTTGGCTCTGAGTTAAGCTGAGAATTTTCTGGTTTCTCTTTTCTCTCAACAGAAAAAAGCTCTGCTGAGCAGCCAGAACAGTTTCTCCAACTTTCTGCTTTTCAGCACCTTTGGGCAACAGATTCCAAACTCCAACTCCAGATCAACAGTTCCTTTCCTCAGGTGGATTTCACCAACAGGAACAGGTTCCTGAAGCATAGGGCACCTGCTCACCTTTTTTCTCTTATAGTCTCGGATTCAAATCAGTACCCACCTTTCCTCTGGCTTACACACAGCTCCTAGAAAGTTTCTTTCCCAGCTCAAAGGTGTTTTCTCAGTCCCAAAATGGTGCAGGATGGCTGCAGCCAAAGTCTCCTTTAAAACAGCAAACAAGATGCCTGAAATGATTAGCACAGATGTACAGTTCCTCTGAACAGCAAGAACTCTTCTCCTTTATTCCTCTGACAAACTCCGTTTTAAGCCCTGTGAAAGTCCTTAGATGTATCCTCAGACAGCAATGAGCACTCTTGACTCGATCAGAGCCCAGAACTCACTGCCCTCACTGCCCCAAAGTCCTTGGGATCTCTTCAGAGAATCTTGCCCTCTGATTGGTTGGTTTCAGTCATCAATCACATTCACAAGCCCTCTTAGACTGATGACTGGGAAAGTCTCTTGGCACCTGAAAACAGTACATATCTTCTCCCATTAGCCCTTTCAAGCAGTTTTGGGCACCCTGTTAACTGATTGACTGTCCGTTCGGGGGTCAAAGAATCACAACATTGTGGCTGCCATTTAGTCCCACTCAGTTCTATGGCAGTCCCCCCCTTCCAAGTGCCCCTACAGTCCAATGAAACAATTTTGATTTATGATTCCCCTATTTCTTTGTGTGGATGACTAGGATTAGGTACTTCCTGGTTCCTAAAACCCAAACTAAATTCAAGGAAAATGGTAGTCTCGCCTGCTGGAGGGGTTGTGGGGAGGTGTCAGCAGGACACGTCCTACATTCTGTGGCAGTGCCCGAGTATACGGAAGTACTGGATGGAGGTTACCAAGCACCTAAAAACAATCTCCGATGGAGTGGAAGAATTAGGTCTAGAACTTCTGGTGCTGGAAACTGAACCTGGGTCTTTAAGGGGTAGGGAAACTGGGTACCTTAGGCGAGCACTGTGTGCTGCAGCACTGAAGGCCCTTATGAGGTGCTGGCTGCAGCGGGACAGTCCCACAATAGGCAAGTGGGCGAACATTGTCACCTCAATACAGGAAATGGAGAGGATCACCTTCACAATCCAACATAGGCAAGCTCAGTACACTAATGGGTGGACCAGATGACAAATGTATGCCACAAATTTTAAATAGAGCAGAGCGCGTTGCCCCCCCCAGACCATTCAGAGTTACCTTTGTAGATAAGAGACATAAATGGGAGAAAAGAAGCAAAACCAGAGAAAAAGATAAAATAGGGAAAATGAAATGTTGGGTTAAACACAGTTAGAACTAAGTTATTCTGAATTTTGGACAGATTTAAGTTTAACCAAAGTAAGTAAATAAAAGGAGAGGCACTAGAGCGAGTAAACCACTAGAGAGTAATAGGAACCCAGAAGGTAAAGTGCCCTCCGGGTAAAAAATTGGTGAGAGGCAACAGAGGATGGCGGCTCTAAACTTTAGCTTATATACTCTCGTATTTTGGTTTTTAATATTCAAATTAGTTCTAAGCTTATTGTAAAAATTCTTAAAGTGTGCAGGGGAGTGGCATTATGCACAGTTATGACACTGTATAAATATTGAATTATGCATGTATTATTATAATGTGCTTGTCAATCCCCTGTGACAGTAAAATAAAGTTTAAAAAACAAAAATGATTCCCTTATTTCCCAAAACCAGAATCTGGCCCACTTTTAAATGGCTGCTATATTATTAGGATGGGGACCTTCTGCTGCTGGTCACTGCTTTCAATATACACAGTCCCCCCCAGGCAGCAATCCAGCTCATATCTATTCATGAGAACCTCATTAATATGTAGATCACTCCTGTTTCCTATAGCATTCCCAGGCACTGTTGAAACACATTTTGACTGCTCCTCCCTCGCCTCCCCAGGTGTCTGACCCCTGTTCAGCTGAGCAAGAGGTCCAAGACCACCGGAGGGGCATTTAAATGGCTGCAATACTGGCAGTGTTCCCAGAGTGCCTCTGTGCATGCATGGACCAGAGTACCTCTTTAAACTACAAAACCCAGTTGCTGGTCCTGCGATTAGTTCCAGTAGCTCTGTTTGGACCAAACAAGGACAGGGCCCAGGACACCAAGCTGGAACTAAGGTAAGCCCCCATAAGGGGGTTACACCAGTTTTCTAGGATTAGAGGTGTGCAGGCCCAGCGGTCTCAGTGCCACTGGCCCAGATCTTTCTAAGCTGGGAAATTGGTTGGTGCATACAGGAGATAGGTGTTTTACTTGACCTGCCTGTAGATGCAATCATCATTACCCATAGCAAGGTGAGGGAGCCAGCTCCTGAGGACACCGAGGGGACAGTGCACGATGAAGCAACCCTTACCTCAGTAGCAGCATTTCTGAGCCACAGCTACAGACTGAGGAGAGCTGAGTCATGGGCATCTGTCCAACAGCAGAATGTGTTTCGAGGAAGGTCAGGCATGCAGATCTAGGAAGAGCTCAGCAAGCTGGCCCATCCCTGAAAAGTTAAGGGAGTTAACCACTGGTGTGGAAGGTGACTCTCCAAATTCTGGGAAAAGTGAGGTGTGCTTGGAGAATGGGCACTTGTACGCTGAGTGGGTTCCTAAGGAAGGACTGGGGAAGAGGCACTCTAGCAGATAGTGGTTCCTAGTGAATACAAGAAGCAGCTTCTGGCCTTAGCCCATGACATACCCTTTTCTAGACACCTAGGGGTCAGCCATACAGAAAAGTGGCTGACTAATAATTTTTATTGGCCCAGTAATTTTAAAGATATGGCAAACTACTGTGGACTTGTCCACAGTGCCAGAGGGTGTGAAAGGCTGGGGACAAAGGTAAGGCAACTTTGATTCCCTGCTTGTTATTGAAGAGCCATTTTGGTGAGTTTTCCATGTACAGTGTGGGGCCTCTAAGCACCCCAAGTCACACTGCAAGCAATATATTTTGGTGGTTGTGGATTATGCCACAAGGTACACAGAGGCAGTGCCTTTGTCATCCATCAGGGCTGAGAAGGTGGCTGATGAACTGCTGGGGATATTTAGCTGGTTGGGTTCCCCAAGGAAATTCTGTTGGACCAGGTCACCAACTTCATGTCTGATCTGATAGTTAGTCTGCGGAAGAAGTGTGGGATAAGGCAGGTAAGGGTCTTGCCATACCACCTCCAGAATAAGGGTCTGGTCGAGCAATTCAATGGGTCCTTTAAGACCATGTTAAGGGCATTCACCGACCAGTATGTGAGAGTGGGACAAGTACCTACCACATCTCCTATTCACATATACAGAAGTCTCCCGGGAGTCCACAGGGTTCTCACCCTTCAAGCTCCTGTTTGACCATTGGGTAAGGGGCCCCCACGATTTGGTAAGGGATGAATGAGAAGGTGAGCTTGCTCCCCAGGGAGAATCTGTTGTGGAGTATGTCCTGAATTTTAGGTCATGGCTCAAGGAGCTGATGAGATTTGCCAAGAAGCACCCAGCCACTGCACAACAGAGTCAGAAGACATGGTACAACCAAAGGGCCAGAGCCTAGCAGTATGATGTTGGGCAATGAGTGATTGTGCTCATCTCCATCTGGCAGAACAAATTATAAGTAGCTTGGGAGGGGCCTTACTTGGTGGTCAGGAGGGTGAATGATGTTACTTACATGGTGGACCTACCAAACAGGAGGCAAGAACAGTGAGCTTACCATGTAAACATGATGAAACCCTACCATTTGACAAGGATGAGACAGTCCTGGCTGGGTGCAGCTATGTGGATGAGGTGGCAGAAACAGACCCACTGGTGGACCTCCTAGGAGAAGTTAAGGGAGAATCCTCAGGGGATGCTGTCACCCTCTTGGAGTGGTTGACACCAGCCCAAGCTACCAAAATGAGTGGGGTGCTGCATATATTTGGTAAAATATTCACAGGGATGCTGTGGTATACCATGCTGACAGAGCACCATGTGGATGTGGGGTCCCCACCCCACTGAGACAGTCACCCTACAGAGTCCCAGAAGGTGTAAGACATGCAATAGAGGGAGACAGCAAAGAGATTCTGGCTCTCTGGGTGATCCAGGAGTCCAGTAGACCCTGGGCCTCCCCAGTTGTACTGATTCCCAAAAAGGACAGGGCCAGAAGGTTCTGTATTGACTACCACAAGCTCAACAGCTGCACAGAGTTGGATGCATACCCAATGCCCAGGATGGATGAGGTCCCTGAGAGGTTGGGAGAGCCCTTTACCTGTCCACCAAAGACCTGACAAAGGGCTATTGGCAGCTACTTCTAACCCCTGATGCCAGAGAAAGCTTGATCTTTGTCACCCCATTTGGATTATTCAGATTTATGGTAATGCCATTTGGGATGAAGAATGTGCCAGTCACTTTTCAGTGGCTCATAGACCACATTCTGTAGTGGCCAGGAGACTTCACTCTGGTGTACATGGATGACATCGCCATCTATAGCCAGACTTGGGAGGAACATATCAGGCACATGACCAAAGTGTTCTGCCAACTGCAGGCCACTGGGCTGACAGTTAATGTGGAAAGTGCCAGACAGGAATGGCAGAATTGTCATACCTTGGGCACAGTGTGGGGAGTGGGTACATCTGACCTGAGACAGTGAAAATTGAAGCCATTCATGGGTGTGCCATGCCATGACCAAAAGGAAAGTATGGGCTTTCCTAGGGATGGCAGGGTAGTACAATAAGACTGTGCCAAATATCAGCACCATGGCCAAACCCCTGTCTGATCTCACCAGGAAGAAAATGCTGGAAAAGGTTCAGTGGATGGAAACAGTAAACAAAAACACTGCTCCATGAGATGCTGTGCCCGGTTACAACCACAACAGCAAGATAAATAACAAAAAATGGCACCAGTTACAGGATTAAGCACAATGAAATTTATTAAAGTGCTTCAATGCAGAACAAAGTGTAAATACAAGAGAGTGCAAAATGCAAGAATTATATTGCACTTACTGCATTAAACAGGGTACCTGGAAAAAAACAGCATGGACGGGTAAACCAACTGTACCGGTTTTGCATTTTGTTTCCTCAGGCATCTCAGATGTGCAGGAATGTAACACGTATAAACTGCAACATATAAACTGAAATAATACTTAATTCTCATAATGTGCAAACCAGTGAAAATAATGTGCAACTCAAGCTTTAAAACTTCCCATTATGTTCAAATTGGAACATAACAACATCCAAACAGGTAATGGAGGGAGACTATAAATTTTATAGCAACATTAACATCTGAGTGGCTAGCATATTTTCATATTTTACATCTAGCAGCCTCTCTTGGGGACTTCTGAGCTGTCTGTAGAATAAGCATTTTTAGGTTGTCTGCTTAAGGACTGTTACACTTCCATCTCCTCTCAGGCTATAATAAAAGAAAATAAAAGGTTATTCAATTACAATATAAGTCACAGTGAAACACATACAATATTCTTATTGTTTCTTAGTGAAACCACTTCTCATTTCTTCCTGATTAGTGGCATCAAATTTGTCATTCAGCTCAGGATTCTACTGCCCCCCCCCCCCCAAGTTCAGCATCCACATGGCTTCCCTCCTTAAAAGGAACTCATCCAGATTCCCACCCCATCTCCCCAGTTTAAATTTTTTTTATCCCACAAAACTGAAATCGATGTTCCTGTGAATAAGTCTGTAAATAAATTAGGAGTGGCAGGGCACTGCTACAATTCCTTTTCTGAATGACCAGCATGTGTTCCCCTATGAAGACCTTGATCTGACGTAGTGTTTTGCCTACATAAAATGCAATACAAGAACATGCTGTGAGGTACTCTACCACAGAACTATCACAACTGATGAAGTGCCTGATCTCAAAGGACTTACTTGAGTTAACTGAAGTAAAATGGTTAGTCTGGTCCACATTTTCACAGTACTTAACATCTGTAGTACTGTATATGCATGGTAGTATATACATGGATATATATGGTAGGAAGCAGATTGGAGTTGTAGTTTATACATAGGTATTGTAGTCCATTATATATGTATGTTCCTGTCATGCACAGTAAGCCTTTCTTTGTGTATGATCACTGAGGTAAGACCACTATCTCTGAATAGAATAAAAGATGGCACTAACTGACACACCATGTATGAGTCTCTCCTGTACCGACCCACAATACATCACATTGGCGATGAGGATTCACCCCAGAACTTCTATGAGTGCAACAGTAGGGTCATGTAAACTAATGCATGTTTTTGTTTATTTAAACTGCCCTGCAAGTCTTTCCAGCTCCTTGTGTCTAAATTCTGTTCCGTCGGGGCCTCCTTATCTGTTCCTCTCTGCCTGGCTACTTAAAACCTTGTAAATTGCTTAGGTGCACCACTCTGGGTACAGATTTATCTACTGACAGATAAAACAGAAACCTAAAGATCTGTTTGTTATAGTACTTTGATATGTTGAAAAAGACACAACACAGCTAATAGCACGGCTCCATGAGGCACATGAATTATGACTCCAGTCTGAAACCTAACATTCATTTGGTCCATCTCGGCTGTTGTACTAAGTCAGACTTCCCATACTGTAACAATAAATGCAGCTCAACAGCCTCTTGAGGCATACCTCAGCAATTACAGCACACACAAGAGAAAAACAAATTCCAGAAATAGACACTTTTTTCTTTTGTGCGTGGACACTGCAGCTACACTTTGCCACAGCCATCATGACTACAATTAGCAGAGTACCTGAATTTGATGAATCTAAAGGAAACGTTTGATTTATATCTAGAGCATTTCCAATGCTGGCTTAAGGCAAACAAAATAGCAGAAGATGAACAAGTAGATGTCTTCTTAGCAGTCTTACAACCACAGATTTATGCCCTTCTGTGGAATTTAACAGTCCCAGCTGACATCCTGACCATGACATATGCACAAGTCACTGAGGCACTTGCAAAGCATTTCAAACCCCAGCCCCTTCTCATTGCTGAACGGTACACCTTCTATCAGCACAACCAAGGGGAAGGGAACCCATTGCTGTCTACATCATTGCATTAAAGCATCTAGCACGCACTTGTGAGTTTAACCACTCTCTGGATGATGCCCTCCGGGATCACTTTGTTTGCGATCTGAGAGGGGAACCTTACAGAAAAAAGCTTTTGCAAGAAAATAAATTAGACTTTAAGATAGCTTGTGACATTGCAATCACTATGCAGCTTGCTCAGAAAGCTCCCAAGCACTGGTGGGACATTTTGAACCCCAAAGAAGTGAAGTTCATAAGGTTACCCATACCCTAGATAAAAGGGACATGTCACTCCACACAGTGGTCCATCACATGCTCATCAGCAACCCCAAACCTTTAGGAAGCCTGCAACACAGGGCACTTCTGCAAGGTCAAAACCATGTTACTGCTGTGGCGGTAGCCACCATCAAAGCACATGCCGCTTTCGACACGAAACATGTTGCAGCCGTGGAAAAGTAGGTCACATACAAAGGGTGTGCAAAAGTACATCATGGACTGCTGCTGCACGGTATGTCACAGATGGCACTGCAACCACTGGAACAGAACATGATGCATTGCACCTGTTAATGGTTTATGTAACACAGGCAACCAGAAAGGACATTTTCCTCCAGCTTGAGCTAGCAGGCAACCCTGCAATGCAGTTAGACACTGGAGCCTCAGTATCTCTTGTGCTGCAGAACATCTACAGAGAGAAACTTCAGCAGTGCCCATTGCAACCATCATTTATTCAGCTCTTGACTTACATGAGAGAGCAAATCCCCTTGCTAGGGGAAATCCAAGTGCCAGTCAACTACAAGGGAGGAACGCGGACCTTGCCTCTGGCAGTGGTACAAGGAGAAAGACCTGCATTACTAGGCAGAGACTGGCTCATGCAGATCAAATTGAACTGGGAAAAGATCTTCAGCTTAAATACAGCAACCAAAGCACCTCAAGATGAGCTAAAGAAAATATTGGACAAACATGGTCCTATTTTCCAGGACAGTTTTCGGCACAATCTGGGATTTCAAGGCAAAGATCAGAGTGCAACTGGGAGCCGTTCGAATTTTCCACAAGCCTCGACCAGTACCATATGTTTTAAAGGAAGCAGTAGAGAAGGAACTGGACCATCTTGAAAGCCATGGTATCATCTAATGAGTAGAGAGAAGCAACTGGGATGCCCCTATCATTGTGGTACTGAAACGAGACAAAGCAGTGAGGTTGTGTGATGACTTCAAAGTTACAGTAAACCATTGTATACAACAAGATCCATACCCATTGCCTAATGCAGAGGACTTGTTTGCTACACTCTCAGTGGGCAAGTTCTTTAAAAAGTTGGACTTATCCTTTGCATACCAGCAACTGGAACTAGAACCAGAATCGGAACCGTATCTAACCATTAACACCCACAAGGGACTTTACCAGTATCATCGCTTGGCATAATATGGAGTTTCCATAGCACCAGAAATTTTCCAGAACACAGTGGACCAGATACTCCACGGACTGGACCATGTAGTATGCTTTATGGATGATATCTTGGTAACTGCACCCACAGTGAAATAACATCTGACAATCCTGGACCAAGTTCTGACCAGACTGCAACAGTATAGACCGAGAGTAAAGCTAGCCAATGCCATAGAAACATAGACTTGACAGCAGATAAGGACTGCTTGGCCCACCTAGTCTGCCCATTTCCCTACCTAGAGGATAAGCTGCTATTTAACCAACAGCCTATTTCTTCCTACCCCCCACAAAAATTGCCTTATGTCTGTCACATGCATTCTTGAATTATCCCACAGTTTTAGACCCCACAACCTCCTCAGGAAGGCTGTTCCATGCATCCATCACCCTCTCTGTTGAAAAATACTTCCTCACATTGCCCCTGAGCCGTCCCCCCTCTATCTTCAAATTGTGTCCCCTTGTTCTTGCACATCTCTTTTTCTGAAAGATGCTACCCTCTTGGACTTTGGTGATTCCACTGAGGTACTTAAACACTTCTATCATGTCCCCCCTTACCCTCCTTTCCTCAAGGGGATACATATTAAGGTCCTTTAGTCTCTTCTCGTATGGCTTCTCTTACAGACCCTGCACAATTTTAGTTGCCCTCCTCTGAACTGCCTCCATCCTTTCTATGTCCTTACAGAGATGGGGTCTCCAGAACTGGATGCAGTACTCTAGATGGGGTCTCACCAACTGTCCGTACAGGGGGATAACAACTTCCTGTTTTCTGCTGGTGATGCTTCTCCCTATACATCCCAGTATCCCCCCAGCCCTCCCTACCATCTTCTCACATTGCTTGCCACCCTTAAGGTCATCTGATATGATTATCTCAGGTCCCTTTCCATTTTGTTGTTGTTACTACCTCCCCCCCATTGTGTAATCTTCCCCTGGGTTTTTGTTTCCCAGATGCATTATTTTGCACTTCTTTGCATTGAATCCAAGCTGCCAATTTCTGCAAAATTCTGTTGCATACCTAGGTCACTGGATAGATGCCCAAGGCCTATGCCCAACAGTCAGCAAGGTAGATGCTATTTGAAAGGCACCTGCACCAACAAATGTGACAGTATTCTATCTTTCACATCTCGAGGACTTACCTATTGCTTTACAGGATGTCGCAGCAGAGAATGGCAAGATCCTGTCCTCTCTAAATCCTAGATGTCACCCTAAATGGTTGGCCTAATTTCTCAAGAGACCTAACCCTCCAACCTTTCTTAGACAACAAGGACCAGTTTTCCACAAAAGCAAGGCTATGTTCTGTGGGGAGCACGAGTTGTGATACCTCCAAAGTTCTGCAAGATGTTACTTTCTGACTAACATGACAGCCATCCCGGAATCTCTTGAATGAAGTATATCTTCCACCACTAACATGGTGGCAAGTTCTTTATGGGTTAACACCTTTTGAACTTTTGAATCTATGAATCTATGAAGGCATTGGCCAGAGGATACCTCTGGTGGCCAGGACTTGATCAAGATATCCAACATCTTGTCAACCAATGTGCACCGTGTGTGGCTGTCTGCAACCATCCTGCTACTGCACCCCTGCATCCTTGGTCCTGGGATACCACACTGTGGGACTGCATCCATGTCGACTATGCTGAGGTGGACAAACAACACTTCTTGGTAGTAACTGATGTTCACACCAAATGGCTGGAAGTATCACCCACACAAGTCACAACTACTGAAAAGACTATAGACCTTTTGAGACAACTTTTTGCATCTTATGGACTACCATGGGAGTTAGTGTTGGAAAATGGTCCCCAGTGTTCTTCCCATATCTTTAAACTCCTCCTTACCATCCAGCATCAAATGCCACAGCTGAAAGAGCTGTACAGACATTCAAAAAAGCTTGGAATAAACCTGATTCATGGCAAGAACCTACAGCTCAAAGGCTGGCTCATTTTCTGTTTGTTTACAGAAACACTTCTCACACAGTCACAGAGCAAACACCTGCTGAACTGTTCCTAAAACAAACTTGTACGTGTTTGTCATTGCTCAAGCCAGACTTGGCTGACACTGTCGCAAAGCATCAACTGCAACAGCAAAAGGGTCATGACAAGTCAACCAAGCCAGTAAGGATTTTTCATCCTGGGAAGAGGGTGATGGTTCGAGATTGTACAAATTCCAAGGGTTCTTGGATTCCTGGGGTGGTGATTGAAACAGGTAGACCTTTGACTTATGCAGTTCACATGGGACAGTGACTTGTCTATGTACATGAGGATCACCTGCTACATTCCCAGGTTCCAGCAAATGCAGCAGAAGATTTCACTCCATCTGAGGACAGTGACACAGAGAACTTTGCTTCCACCCATGAAGTTCTACTGGAGCTGGTACCAAATAATAATGAATCTCCTGTTCCATCAGCAGCAGTTATTCCAGCCCACAGATATCCCCTGAGGTACCAAAGACAACCACAAAGTCTTGATTTGTAAAGTCATGTAATGAACTTGTATCTCTGTGTAACTGAACTCCTGCTTGTACTGTTTCTTAGTTAGTAACACGTTCTACTCAAAGGGCAGAATAATCCCCTGAACTTGTTTCTGGGTACCGAATAGTCTACTTCAGCCCAGAAATTAGAAATGTTACTGTTAAAGTATTTTAGACAAGTTTCTGTCTAAGGGGGAGGAGTGTAGTATATGCATGGACATGTATGGTAGTATATACATGGACATGTATGGTAGGAAGTGGATTAGAGTTGTAGTTCATACATATGGGTATTGCAGTCCATTATATATGTAAGTTCCTGTCATGCATAGTAAGCCTTTCTTTGTGTATGTCCACTGATGCAAGACCACTATCTCTGAGTAGAATAAAAGATGGACAGTAACTGACACAACGTGTATGAGTCTCTCCTGAACTGACCCACAATATATTACAACATCTACTGCAATTAAAAATGCAGTGGGGTAGAGTGGGTAAACATGTTTGGGGTGATCATGTAGTAGGCGGTCGGAAACTATGAATGAGTTTATCTCCTAAGTTCAAAGCACTCCTGTATACCATATGTAGAAGATTTTGTGTATGGTTTCTCAGAATTGGGTCCAATCTTAATTTCCCCCAGTGTCTTGTCCCTTACTGCCCATGGTTGTTGGCTATAAGCAGTGACAAAGTTAAAGATTTGTCTGTCAGGGTAACCCTTCCTTTCACAGTAAGCAACTCATTGCAGGGCACAGTTCTAGCCCTGGTTACATTGTAGAACCCAGAAAGTACAGGTAAATGAAGCACTGTCATCAGAAGGTAGGGTAACCAGTGGTGTGCCCAGGGTTCAGTACTGGGGCCCTTGCTCGTCAGTATTTTCATATCGGACATAGCTAATGAACTACAGGGAAAGGTGTGTCTGTTCACAGATGACACCAACATATGCAACAGGGTCAACACCCAGCAGGGAGTGGACAAGATGGAAGCTAACCACAAGAAACTGGAAGAATGGGAGGGAGTATGGCAGTTGAGCAACAACCCCAAAAAGTGCAAAGTCATGCACATAGGAAAAAGAAATCCAAATAAGGCATATTACCTTGGAGGGGAAAGACTAGCTGCCTTCACTCAAGAGTGTGATTTGGGAATCATGATCTCAGACAACTTGAAGGTAGGTAAACAGTGCAAGAAGGCAGCATTAAAGGCCAGTGATATGCTGGGATGCATTGAGAGGGGACTTGCAAGCTATAAGAGGGAAGTGATCCTTCTATTGTATAGATCACTGGTTAGGACTCACCTGAGTAGAGTCCTGTTATTTTTTGTGAGGGAGGCATGTGTTCGAAATGGGAGCATGACAATTCGCTCCCGATAACTCTGCCTGTGACATTTCGCTCCTGTCATTACGCTCCGGAGTCAATTCACCCTTACAACAACTCGCTACTAGGTCAATTCACTCCCTTATTCGCTCCCGAATTCACTCATTAGGGTAATGCTGCAACAGTGAATGCAAAACAATATGATTCCTTCCTGAACAGTGATGTCAATGCTGCAAGTTGCAAGTTTCAAAAAACAATCTGAAACAACATCGAGGCATACTCAACAGTGAATGAAAAACAATATGATTTCTTCCCGAACAGTGATGGCAGTGCTGCAAGTTGCAAAAAACATTGATGCATACTCAAAAAAAGAGAGTTCCTTAACTGAGGTCCCAAATTCTATGTGTAGTTCACCCTGGAAGTGTAGTATAATGTATTGATTAGGTATTCCCCTCTATTCAGAACAGGAAAGTATAGTCTGTCAGACACTGCATGAGCTGGGCCATGTTTCCATAGTTACCATATCCATATCCACACCGTGATAGAGACTTTGTGCATATATGAGTTAGAAACACTCTTTGTATTGAAATAATTGATTAAAAACATGGCTATAAGTTAATATTCAAAGCTGTGGGCCACCCCTCGCAGAAACATAACAAAAAGTAGTCCAGTAGGTGGTGCTGGTGGTTCATTCTCTAATGAACTCTAATTCAGAATGACAGCACAGGCAAATTACAATGTCCTTTTGTAGAAATACTAACCAATCAGAGTGTTGGGCTACAGATTTGTGTTGACCAATAAGAAATTGACAAATATCTCATAGTATGAATTAAATCCCTTAGTAAAAGTAATTTTGTTAGGGAGCGAATTGCCTGGGAGCGAATCCTTACTGGAGCAGACTGACGTGGGAATGCAATGTCGGGAGTGAATTATTGGGGCGCGAGAAATCAGGAGCAACTTGTCATGTGCCTGTTGGAAATATAACAAAATGTAGTCCAGTAGATGGTGCTGGTGGTTCATTCTTTAATGCCCCATTCTCAGTCTGCAGTTCTGTGTATGTCTCACTTTATGTGAGTCTCCCTTCCCCCATGCTCAAGACACACACACACACACACACACACACACGATTGTTTGTGATCATGTACTTTAATTGAGGTGGCTTTCTTGCTTTGTTTTAGTGAGGGTTTTTTTCATTGATTTTTATGTCTGCTGGCACCCCTAGCCCTGGGCTCAGTGACTCATACCCTCACCTGGTGATGCCCCCACCTGAGTTGAGCGGCCGAGGCAGAACTGATGGTGGCTGGAAGGTCAGGCACTGAACCCCAGCTCATACACAGGGGGCCGGCTCAGATTTTTTTCAGATGTTGATCCCCATGGAGCTGGAAACATGCAATGACGCTGATGCCTACAACAAGTGTCCATCCCAGCTCCATCTATGTTGCAGCATGGTGCCATGTCCCTCAGCCTCCACCAGGGGGTGAGCAACACCAGAGCCAGCTCCCCTACCCTCCCTGGAGAAGGACAGCGTCCACCGGATGCTCAAGCCTTCTCCTTCCCTGCCAACCCTCGGTGGCCCATGCCCATTCCCAAACCCTGAGCACCACTGGGCCAGCCCATTTTAGTGAGTTTTTAATGGTGATGTGTGAGGGAATGTGAGGGAGTGAGCTAGCACTGAGGAGTGAGTGCACACACTGATGGAGCAATGAACAGTGAATGGCAGTGTCGTCACTCTTTCCGTTCCTCTATCTTGCAGGACAGAAAATGAATGTCATGTTTTTGTCACCATTTTCTCTCATTTCTGCACTGTCATTGCAGTGGACAAGAGGCTACAGCCATTTGAAATGAGCAGCTTCAGTGAACAGTGAACCGTGAGACCGGGAGTTACGGTCTGCATGGTTCAATGAAGTCGCTTGCTTTGGGAAAAAGAAAAATAAAGAAAAGAAATGGCCATGAAAATGACATTAGTGTTGTGTCCTGCAGTAGTGTATTTTCTTTGACTGTATCACTTCTCTGTGGAATTGGTGTTTTGGGGTGGTGACATTCTTTGGGGTGGGGGTGGTGGGGTCTGAAGTCCCTTATAGTGGGTGACCAGATCTTCAGCTGCTTGTGTACAGGAGGCATGATTTCATGTTCTATGGTGCGGTCATGTGTGTGCCTGGACTTCATACAGTGATGTTGTTCAATAACATCCCTATCGCAGGCACACACTGGCAAATCAGGATACAAGAAATTTTCTTAACATTGTATAATATTGCTTATCAAGCAGTCACATACAGGCAGTTGGCATGACACTGCCCTCTCCTTCACCTGGTGCTACTGCACTGCTACAGGTATTGCGGCCACCAGGTACCTGCTGTCCTCCATTTGCCTCCAACTGACTGCCCTATGGCTTCTCAGCTGTGCCTGCAAAGAATGAAAGTATTCAAAATTTACAACCAACCAAACAAAATTCAACAACATAATATATACAACGTACTGCATGTATATACATCCTCCTGTTGTATTTCAACAAAACGTCATAATAAATATGGTATAAATATGAATCCCGATCTGACAATAATGGAGAGCACGCACTGCCAGCCAAGACAATTGCAGGATCATTAACAGTAAATCTGTAGCAGGCCAATCTGCTTTCCTGATCTGGCTTTCTACACTGTGGAATACCCTTCATATCCCCATCTGTCTCTCTGTCCAGCCTGAACCCTCTGAAACGACCCTTACTGATGCAGTCCTCTAAGGTAATGCACCTGCAGCTAGACTTAGTCTTTTCTGTCCACATTACTATAACCCATATCGTATCCACCCCCTACCTGCTTTACCCATTTTACATACTCAGTTGTAGAGTTACAACTCAGTGTAATCTGTAATCTGAATGTTACACCTCAATGGTATTGCACAAATAGCTTGCCTTGCACTGGTGGCATGCTCCCCTATCTCTCAACCTGGCTACCCCATAACTGATGTATACGTACACTTTTATTTAAAAATTGGTAACTGCGAGAGGCACACTGAGATGAGGCTCATTTCCTGGTGTGCCACAGGGAAGGAGGAAGGGGAGAAGAACAATTATAAAATACTGCCAATCTGATGGTGTGGTTACAGCGACAAAGAACTTAAGCTGATTGCAGTACAGACAAAATGGCAAAACACTGTACAGCATATGAGGAACAAATAAATTAGCATACAAATCAGCTGCTCAAATTGGGCAAAGTCATAAAGTGCATATGATGGGAAGCTGAGCTGGTGCTGAAATGAGGAGGCAAAACCAGTTGATAGACTTCCGGTGACGTCACCGTTATGGTGGGAGGCTGATTTTAGAAGCTCCTTGATCACCTCGCCCTAATCTATTGAAATTCTCAACAAAGCAACTTCAATATACTGTAAATAATCTGACAACATTCTCAAAAGTACGGATGGCAGGGAAGCCACAGAAAACAAAAGGTCAGAAATATTCCTCCTCTTTGAGTAAAATGAGACAAACTATGCTGAGCAGGCCTCAAGAAAAACTTACAGCCTTACCCCGCGTAGAAGGCATCCATCGGACTCCTCAGTGGACTGGGAACAGGAAGAAATGGAGCATTCTGAAAGCACTAACCAGACACTCAAACAAATCCTAGCCACAGTCACCAAGACTGACATAGCACTTGCAGATTTGAAGCAAGATGTGCGTGCCTTAGATAGAAAAGTCTCAGCATCAGAGACCAGAATTGGGGAACTGTTGGAAGCGCAAGATGGCACTGAGTGCTTACTGTTATTCCTACTCCAAAGAGATCAGGAGACTCAGGCTAAGCTGGAAGACCTGGAGAATAGCTTCCGTCGGAATAACTTCAGGATCCATGGGATCCCTGAAGGTGCGGAGGAGGGCTTCCCAACGATGGCAGATTTTATACAGCAGCTGCTGAGATCTGTGCTTCCTCCCCCTGACTGATGTAAACCTGGAGGTAGACTGAGCACACAGATCCCTGGTGCCCAAGCTGGCCGACTCGACTTCCAGGCCTCACTCTCATATAATTCGTATGCTTCACTACTAGAATAAGGAGTGGATTCTCCATGAGGCATGGTGACATCGGGATTTAAGATATCAAGAGGCAACAATCTACTTTGATCAGGACTTTTTGACAGCCCTGTAAGCAGAGAGACAAAGAGTCCGTGGTTTCATTAAGAAGTTACGGCAGAAAAAGGAAATAAAAGCACAGTTACTTTTTCCATCAAGGATCAAAATTTACCTGGAATCAGGAGCAAAGACCTTCCCCTCACTGGTCGAGGCAAGTCCAATGCTTATGGAGCTCCAAATAACGGTACCCGACCTTGAAATTGAGATCCTGGAGAAGAAGCTTAGACTAGGGGCCTGGAATGCAGTGACATGCAGCAACAACAAAAAACAGGGCTTCCCAGGCTCTATCGCTATGGCCACAGTGGGGGACATTGCAAAACTCATGCTGTGTGCAGAAAAGAGATACAAAGCCCAGAATGGAGACAAGATGGGAACATTAGCACCAAAAGAATGAGCCTTGCCCCGTAAGAAGGTACTGTATTAATTCTGGGATTGTCTCTGAGTTTTCTCAGGTATATAGAGGAAAGCTCATCTCATAAAGAACTCCGAGTGGCTGAAGGGGGGGGGATTTTCAAGGTAATTAATAGGTAAAGCCAGGTTAAAAGAGTGACAGATAGATGAATTGGGCTATGGACTGGATTGTTTACTCAAGGAATAGTAGTATGGAAAGTACTGTGACATTCAATTTCAGCCCGATAGAGGGCAGAGGAGTACTACACAGAAAGCTGATATAGAATGCATGATCAAACCTCTTATAAAACTCCTCACAATGAACGACCATTTCCTTTGGTTAGAATACAAAGAGAGAGATTCTCTATATATCTGGCCCATACAGATCAGGTACTTTAACATGTGGAGGAGTGAACATAAATTCAGATTTCCTGTCATATCATGGGTTATATTGGATGTTATAGCTAAACAAAGGAGGGGGTTGATTGGGTGATCAAAGAGTGTTCAGCTTATTCCCTCACACGGAGTGACGTCTAGATTTAATAGATGTCAGCTGGAGGCCATGAGTTTGGCTATTGCTACAACTCCCCTTTACATCATAGGGGATTCAAATTAGTTACATGTATGACTCCTCTTGGTAGTTAATATTACCAGAGTTTTTTTTCCCTAGGAAGTCAACTATACTTGATTTCGAGTTGTTTGTTAAAATGCTTTACAGAGGGTCTGTAATAGATCCCAAGTTTCAAGTGAGTAGTTACATGTTTATAAATTTCTTGTTAAAAAGTTTGTTTAATAAGGTTTGTCGATGTGATTTCAAATGGGTTTTGGGGGTATGGAAGGTTCCATGGTGCCTTGGGGGGCTTGGAGGTCACAATTGTCTTATAAGACCACAGTGAAGAGGTTTAAAAAGGGAAAGAAATGGCAGCACACTTAAAGATCATCTCCTACAATGTTAATGGATTTAACTCCCCCAATAAAAGAACCAAAATCCTAATGGAGCTTAAGAGAAGGAAATGTGATATGGCTCTCCTCCAGGAGATGCATCTCTTGGAGCTAGAACATACTAAATTACAGCATCAGTGGGTGGGGAGAGCAGAAGCCACTTCAGGTAAAGAGACAAAAAAAGCTGGTGTGGCAATATTAATTAAGAAAAATTCCCCATTTTTGGTGCGGGAGGTAGATGTCATGCACCAAGGTAGGTGTATCAGAGTATCGGAAACACTGCAGGATAAATTAATGCATGTGGTACATATTTATGCTCCTAATACTGGGGCAGCCAAATTTTATTCAGAAATTTTCCAAAAAGTAGTGATGCTACTTAAGGGTCTTTTGGTGTTCGGGGGCGATTTTAAATGCCACACCATGCTCAGCAATAGATCGCTCATAAGGGAGAACACAGACTTCTGGGGAGGCCACCAGAAACCTGAACACTTTAATGAAGGAGGGGGGCTTGTGGATATTTGGAGATCACACCATAAAAATGAGAGAGACTACACATTCTACTCAGCCTCTCAGAATTCGTAATCATGGATGGACTTTTTCTAACATATACCACAGACCTTCACCTTTTTACCGAATCCCAAATTTACTCCCTAATTTATCAGATCATGCTCCAATATTCATTGGAATCATATGGGAAAGGGAACCTAGAATAACTGCATGGAGGCTAAACACACCATTACTTAATGATAAGAATTTGGTACAGCAAATCACGTAGGGTATAAAACATCTAACTGTGGACTCCCCTATGTCAGAAGGGACTCCTATGTTATGGTGGGATACAATGAATGCCGTTTTGAGGGGGCAATTGATAAGCCTGGCATCAGAAAAGAAAAAATTAAGGGATAAAAAATTAATGGAGCTGCAAACCAAGATAAAAATTTTAGAGAGGGAGCATAAAAATGAACTAAGGGGGAGGGAAAAAATCCTGAAAGAACTAGTGGAAAAAAGAAAAGAACTTAATGATTTAGAAACTGAAAAAGCAGAAGGGCTTTTACGATTCACTAATCAAAAATATTATGAGGGTGGGGGGAAGGCCTTGAAACTCCTAACTCTTAGACTGAGGAGAGAACAAGCAAGTCAGTATGTCTCCTTTCTCCAGTCCAGAAGTGACAACACTGCTCGAATAGATAAACCAGGAGAAACAGCCAAGGCCTTCAAAAATTATTACCGGGATCTATATATGGAGAAGAGAGATCCCCAGGCAGTGATGAAAAACACTGAATCCTTTTTTAATTCGTTAAAACTACCCAAATTATCCCCCATGATGCAGCAAGAACTGTCTGCCCCTATTACAGAAAAAATAAATTTTAACAGTCGTGGATAAGCTTCCATCAGGCAAATGCCCAGGCCCCGATGGATTCCCAGCAAAATTTTATAAAAAAATGTAAACATTTTAATACCTAAGCTTGTTACAGTCCTAAATGCCATCTTAGAGCGAAATCAGTCCCCAAGTTCATGGTGTGAACCCTTAATTACAGTCATTCCCAAACCAGGTAAGCCCTCGACATTTTACGAATCTTATAGGCCCATATCTTTATTAAATCAAAATTCAAAAATTGTAACAAAAATTCTTGCAAATTGTTTACAGAAATATATCGAAATCCTGGTGCATCCGGACCAGACTGGATTCATGCCCCATAGACAGATGTCCGACAACGTTAGGCACCTGTTAACATTCTGGAACATAAAAACCCATCCCCAAATCCCCAAATTGCTATTTTTCTGGATGCAGAAAAGGCCTTTGATAGGCTGAATTGGCCTTATCTCAGAGCAGTGTTGTCAAAAATGGGTTTTGAGGGTGCCTTTTTGCAATGGGTTATGTTGGCTTACCAACATCCTTCAGCCAGAGCTAGGGTGAATGGCACTATGTCTGAGACTTTTACTATAGAAAGGGGTACCAGACAGGGTTGCCCCTTATCACTGCTGCTCTTCGCTCTGGCAATGGAGCCCCTTGCTCAGGCAATAAGAGAGAAGTGCAAGATACAAGGTATACATATAGGGCAGGCTCAGAATAAAGTATCGCTGTACGCAGATGACACTTTGATATATATGCAAGACCCAGAGAACTCGATCCACCTGCTAATGGACTTGACTCAGTTTGGTAAAGTCTCTGGATTCAAAATTAATATGGACAAATCTGAGATTTTTCCAATAAGTGGCAAGATTACACGGAATATGTATGGGCAGATTCCATTTAAATGGGCTAAAGATAAAGTGAGATACCTGGGTATTCAGATCCCAACTAAAATGTCCAGGCTACATCAAATCAATTATGGATCACTCCAAAAAGCAGTTTTTGCAGATATAAACAGATGGCAATCACTACCTCTTACATTCACAAATCGGATAGAAACAGTGAAAATGAATATTCTCCCTAGCTACCTTTTTTTATTTACCAATTTACCATTACCTTTCTTAAAAAAAGACTGGAGGGAACCAAGACAAAAAATGTCAAGATTCCTTTGGGCTGAGAGAAGACCCAGAAAGTGATGGGAACTTCTCACAGAGGCAAAAGCAAAAAAGGGTCAGGGAAATCCCAGACTTTTATAATTATTATAAAACAGCCCAAATTGTACTTATTCTTAGTATACTAAATCCAGATTATAAGGGACGGTGGATCCCAATAGAACAGGTAGCGCACCAAGTTATACCCCTTAAGATGTTACCATGGGTCGCTTTATGTTCAGATCTTAAACATATTAAGAATAAGTGGGCAAGGCATACTCTTAAAATATGGTTAGATGTACAACAGCACTGGGGAGTATTAACCTCGGTTTGAAGGTATATCCCCCTTGACCTTCTGCCAGGTGTCCCAGCTACCCTGGGAGATAAATGTTTTAAATGGTGGCAGAGCAAAGGACTACATTTTCTTTTTTTTATCGTATATTTTATTGAGTTTTAAGATAACATACAGTTACCATACTGCTTGAACATACATAGTCTCTCCCTCCATACATATGGAGTCAGAAATACACTTAACATCAAAGATGTGTAATAATATCATAAATCATTCCTAACATATCACCAAATCTAGATTCATGCTGTATCATGTTTCTGTAAGGGTGATCTAACCTAAATAGTAGCCTAACGGGTTGCTTACACCATCTATGTTACTCATTACTAAGACTAAGTTGGGGGGTTAGTTGGTGGTGGGGGCAGTTTACACATGTCAGAGGCCAGATAAGGACCCCATTTACCAAAGTACCATGCCAGGTTTCCCCTTGTGGAGATATGATAATCTCTCAAATATGGACACCTTTGCCAGGGCTGCATGCCATGTTGTTCTAGTGGGCAAAGTTTGTTGATGCCAATGTAGAAGTAAAAGGCGTTCGGCTTCCAGGATGGCTGAAAGAACCCAATCCTGGTGTGGTTTGGGAAGGAAGGCAATCGAGGAGGTGTTCCCCAGCAGTATCCTATTATCCTGAGGTGCTACAGGTGCTTGGAGTACCCTACCTAGGTCTGTGAACACCATGTTCCAAAATTGCCTATGGTAAGGGCATGTCCATAGGATATGAAGAATTTGAGCATTAGGATGGGAGCATCTCCAACAATTGGCATGGATCAGCAGCCCTCACCTATGAAGTACCTCTGGTGTGTGGTGCCAGAAAAACAATATTTTAAACTGCAAGAAATGACTACGTGTATCCTTATGTACACGAAATGTGTTCTTAATGTATCGATCCCACTGGGCCTGTTCGATGGGTGTTGTTAGATATGTTTCCCAGTGTTGTTTGCAAGTTTGTCTTGCCAGGGGTTGCAAATCTCTCCATGTCGAATAAAACCACCCTACTGGGCCCTTAAAAGTAGGGTATTTTTGTTCTATGTGTAACCATTGCCATGGCTGTTCCGGAGATAAGGTTTGCAAATGGGGCTGTATGATACTTCAGATTTGGAGGTATTTCCAGAAATCTCTCTGAGAGAGGGCGAACTGAGATTGGAGCTGAGTAAAGGACAACAGGTATCTTTTCCCAGGCGCACATAAGTCTTGGACTGTGTTAATACCTTTCATGGACCAGCACGGCCAGTAGAAAGAGGCTCTGTCAATCTTAAACAGGGGATTGTGCCATAAGGGGGCCAATTTAAAAGGGGGTGGCCATGCTTGCCTTGGGGTATTAGTCCTAATTTTCAACGATTTCCAGGCCATAACTGTACTTAGCACTGTGGGAGGCAGGGTGCGTGGAAGGGGGGTCTGAAATGTAAGTAGAGTGAACAACAGGGTTGATCCCACCAAGTCTGATTCCAATTGAACACATATTGGGGGGGGGTCCCTTTGGCTGGGAAAAAAACATCTGGTCACCTGCGCCACCAGGCAGGCCCAGTGGTACCCTTGAAACCAGGGGGCATTGAAGCCTCCTCTGGACCATTGCATTCTTAGCTTTTGCCTGCTCCATCTAGGAGGTTTGCCATCCCAGAAGAAAACCGAAATTAGGTGCTCTATTCGAGAGAACAATTTACGAGAGAGAGTTTGATAGGGATATTATTAAACAGATAGAGAAGACGGGGGAATAGGAGCATATGCACAGCTGCCACCCGTCCCGGTAGGGAAAGATGCAATTTACGCTGCCTTTCAATCTCTGTTGTGAGCCGGTTTATCAGAGGAAGAAAATTGTCTGCCTCCAATGTAGACCAGTTGGTGGGCATCCAGATTCCCAGATAGGAAAAACCGCCTGCCAACTATACCAGATCAGTACCTTGCACACAAGCTGGCGTACATCTCGAGTTGAGGGGGACTACAGATGTCTTCTTATGGTTGACCTTTAAGCCTGAGAGTGTGGTAAATTCCCCTAATACATCAAGGGCCATGGGTATCGACTGTGCAGGATTGGCAACGGTCAGCAATAGGTCATCTGCATAGGCCACTATCAAATAGGAACGTTGGGCAACCTGGATACCCTGCACCTGGAAAGATGAAATCAAAGTCTGAATGAGAGGGTCTAGGGCTATTAGAAACAGCAGAGGGGAGAGAGGACATCCCTGTCTCATGCCTCTGTGGAGAGAGAAGGAGGGGGAGATATCACTATTTGTGAGAATACGTGCCGTCGGGGAATGATACAGGGTCATGATCCACCGTTTGAAGCTCTCCCCAAAGCCATAGATGTCAAGGACTTGGTGAAGGTATGGTCATTCTATGGAGTCAAAGGCCTTGGAAAAATCCACAGCCATTGCTGCCATCGGAAGGGCTGCCTTGGTTGCAAACCATTTAAGGTTGAGAAGGAGCCTGGTATTATCCAAACTCGTTTTACCTTGCATAAACCCTGTTTGTGCCGGTTGTATGATAGACGGGAGAATGGACATTAGTCTTATGGCTAAGGCTTTGGCCAGTATCTTAGTGTCAACTGATAGTAAGGATATTGGTCAGTAGTTGGTGCAGTCTATGGGGGTCTAGTGATTTTTTTGGGGAGCAAAATGATAAGTGCCATCTCTCATCGTCATTGGGAGAGATCTGGCCATATGTGCAGCTTGTAAGGCTAGGTTCAATGGTGGTAAGATATCTGGTCCCAGAGTTCGGTATAGTTTCACTGTCATTCCGTCTGGACCCAGTGCTTTACCACGGACTATGCCTGCCAAGGCCTGGCGAAGTTCCTCACAGGTCAAAGGGGCATCCAAGGTTGCTAACTGGGCCTGAGTGAGGGCTGGCAGGTGTGTTTGTCAGGCAAAGTTGAGAATACGGTGGTAAAGCTGGGTGTCAGGAATAGCACCCTGGGATTGGTAGAGAGCCTTGTAAAAGGTTTTCATAGCCTCATTGATGCCCTGAGGATCGGAGACAGTGGTGCCAGATGGGGAACAGAGTGAGTGAATTTTGGTGGCTGCCCGTTGTTGGCGCAGGCAAAATGCCAAAAGTTTACCCGATTTTTCGCCGCCCTCCCAGTATGCATGCTTTGAATGAAGGAGAAGCCATTCAGCTTTCTGATGGAGGATGCTGTTTATTTCATATTTAAGCCCTACAATGTGGCACTGCAGTGAGTTATCCCTATTGTTGGGCACAGTTTGCTTGAACCCCTGTTCTAACTCTTGAAGCTGTGTTTGCAGATTGGTCAGCTTGGATCTACGAGACTTATCTCGAGCCGCCACAAAGGAAATAATGTGACCACGGAGGACCGCTTTAAATACCTCCCATACCATGTCTGGCACAACCCCACAGTCTGAATTCAGGTTAAAATACTCCTTAGATGCCTGTTTGAGCATTAATCAGAACTCTGGGTCTTGAAGTAGTAACGGGTTGCAATGCCATCGAACCCTATGTGGGGGAGTGCCAGAAGGAAGATATGAAATTATAGCTGGGAAATGATCAGATATAAGGGTCTGTCCTATAGACTCATTGACTGCACCTTGGGCCGCCAGGTTGTTGATGAGCCAAAAGTCAATGCGGCTATAAGAATCATGTGGGGAGGAGAAGAAAGTAAAGTCCTGACCTGTGGGATGGTCCCTTCGCCAGACATCGACAAGGGCCCATTCCTCGATCAGGTCCTGCAATGCTTGCCTATCCTTGGGTGTGGTATGCGGAGTAGGGTGAGATTTGACCAGAAAAATGTCACTGACCATGCTAAAATCCCCACCAAGGATTATGGGTATGTGCGCCCCTTGAGGGTTGAGATCCGCTAATGCTTGGCTAATTGCTGGAAAAAAGTCTGAATGGTCCTTATTAGGTGCATATAGGTTCCCCAACAACAATGTAGTCCCTAAGGAAGAAAGTTTGGCCACCATCCACCACCCCTGAGTATCTCTTCTAACATCATCTACTTTCCATGATGAGGAGGAGCGTCTGATGAGAATAGCTACTCCTTTCATTTTATTTGCTGCTGAACTGGCTACTACCTCTCCCACCCAGGCTTTTTAAGCCATGTAGTTGCTCGAGAAATGAGATGTGTCTCCTGCAATAAGGCTATCTCTGCCCGGAGAGAGTTCAAGTGCTGTAACACTTTGGTGCGCTTAACCAGGTTGTTTAGACCCTTCACGTTCCAGGACACCCAGTGTGTTATGGATGGTGCAACATTACACTTTGCCATGATCCCCAGGAGAGAATAGGAGAGAATTAGAGAGTGTACTTACTGCGGTCCAAAGACTGGGAGGGGTAGAAATACTCTGGAAAGATGAGGAATCACTGCAACCCAACCAGAGAACTAGAATCAATCCAAAGTAAGAGGGTGTAAGCATCACTAGGTAACAAGTATCTTTGTAAATTCCTAAACACATTATACAGAACAAGATAAAACAGGAAAAAAGAACAATAATACTATATAATACGTTCAATATAAACTAATAGAATTCAAGTGAACAACCACTTAGAGGACGGAGGTCAAAGCACAAGAGGGCTAAACTATGCCATACCGCTATGCTCTATCCGCATATATTCACATATCTGGACTGCCTTGTATGGTATGGACTGCATGCCCATTGGCTCTTGCTCTGAACCAATGGGCATGCAGCCTACTAACAGTCAGTCGGCGGGGCGGCAGGCGGGTGAGTGTTGCCGCCCGCCAGCTGACGAGGGAGCCGGGGTGGTGGGGCTCCATGGGTGGGTGGGGTGGGGGCCACTAGATCACCAGGCTACTTGGACCTTGGGGGTGGACTCTAATGCCTGCGATCAGGCTTCACGGTCCACTGGACCACCAGGGATATTGTTCTTGGGGGTGGACTCTAATGCACCGCGATCGGGCTAGTGGGGAGGGGGTTACTACGGTTTTGCCATGATCGGGCCAGTTGGGGGGTGGGGGATTTCTACAGTTATGCACGATCGGGCTGCAGGGCGTCGGTCCCCGGCTGCTGCCTGGCAGGGCGCCAGGCACAAGTCGTCGGGGATCGGCGCACCTGCATGCTAATGGCATGCAAATGGAGCCATAAGTAGATGCAAATGGCCCCCCTGTGCCTTGCATGTATTATGGCTCCATTTGCATGTCTCCTTTTGAATATCGGAAATTTGCGCATGGCGCAATGGAACTTGTGCCACTGTATCTTGAATTCTCCACTCTGACCGCTTGCAGTGGTGCAAGTTCCACTGCGCCATGTACAGTGGCTGTGGCTGGGGGGTGATATTCAAAGGAGTTGCTCAATAGCGCAACTCCATTGAATATCACCCCAGCCACACCCCAGCGCAACTATTTTGAGCAGCGCAAGGGCTTGCGCCACAGAATGGTGCAGTTTGAATATCCAGCCCACTGAATTCACATCGACTAAGGTGTTTTTTTTTTTTTATTCTTTGTTTTTTAAATTAATTTATTCATTGAAAATGATTATATAGATTGAAATGTGCTTAAACCTTGTCTAAATCAACAAGATTGTCTGTAGACATTTATACAGTTTAAAAAAGATCATATAAATAAAGGAAATAGGTTTAAGTAGAAGTGAAGGTAGATCTTCCCACTAGTTGGTTCTGTATGAGGTTGGGTTGATTGCTTCTTCGCTTGAAACAAGTGAACCCAGGTATTCTTTGTAGTAGGACTAAAGCTTGGACCTGTCAAGGGAAATATACATGGTAGCTATGAAAAGATAGCTGGATGTACTGTATTCCTTTATTTGAATGTACATTTGTTTGATCTTTGGAAATATTTTAAACGTGTAATAAAAAATTATGCAAGTAAAAAAAAACAGTTGATAAACTAAATGAGGCTGCTAGTACTATGAGGTTAGGGTGGAGGGAGAGGTACAGGATGGTCAAAAGCCAGGCAAGGGTAAGTAAGAGTTCAGGAAGAGGGTTGGGGGGGTTAGCTGGCATCTGATGGAGGGGAAGAAGGGGTGAGATGGATAGATGGGGGTAGATTATTCTGGAGGGAGTGGAGGTGGTATGAGAAAGCAAATTTACTGGCTGAGGAGTGAGGGTGGGGAAGGGAGAAGGTGTGTGGGTCCCTTGAGTGTAGGGAGCAGGAGGAGGAGGGAATGGGAAGGGGAGATGGGATAGGTATGAGGGAAGTGATCTAAACCAGTATTTAGAGATGAGGGAAGCATAGTGAGACTGATGAGCATAGTGGGACTGGTGAGATGAGGGGAGAGGGAGGATGGATAGGGAGGAGTAAATGGAGCAGTGGTCAGTACAACAGGGAGTGTTGGTAGCAAAGCTTTCAGAATTCATTGCAGAGGGTGTCCAATCTGGCAAGGGAGGTGGAGGGGCAGTACCATAAACCACATCTGCATAGTCGAAAACCTGGAGAACCATTTTGGTGACTAGTTCCCCATGGATCTGGGGAGAAAGGCATTCCTTATTACGGCACAGGACACTGAGCTTGGGGTGGAGTTTGGTATGGATGGCATAAATGTGGGCAAGGAATTCAAGCCTGCTATCTAACTACACACCAAAGTACATGAAAGCTGGGACTACTTCATGTGGTGTGCCATCCAGCGTGGAGAAAACAGAGATGGGGTGAGCTAGGACAGCTTCTTGCTGGTACCAAAGGTCATAGACAGATTCTTTTGTGTTGACCCAAAGTTGGTTGGACTGGAACCAGTGCAGAGCATTGTGAAAGTCTTGCTGGAATGAGACTTCCAGAGATGCAGTCAAGGGTCTGGAGGTGTAGAGAACTGTGTCATCTGCATACATGTCAATATGTGAGTTAACACAGGCAGAGGGGAGGTCATTTAAGAAGCTGGAGAAGGAAACTGGACCCAGAATGGAGCCCTGTGGGACCCCAGCCTGGATAGGAAGTGGTAGATAAATGGTACCTCCTACCTCTACTGTCTTTTGATGGCCTAAGAGGTAGGAAAGAAATCAGCTGACAGCAGAGGCTGGCTGAGCTTAGTTTATCCAGGAGGAATGAGTGGGACACCGAATCAAAGACTTTGACCAGATTAATGAAAATGGCCACTGTGATGTGCCCCTCATCCACCCCTGAAAAGATGGAGTCTGTGACCCTAAGTAGAGAGGAGATGGAGGAATGATCCTTCCTAAAAGCCAGACTGGAAGGGAGAGAGGAAGCTGGTGGAGTGGAGGAAGTCTGCAAGCTGTGCGTACACTAGTTTATCCTGCAGCTTTGCAGGAGAAGGGAGGAGTCAGACCAGGGAGGAAGTTGCCAGGAGTGGAGGGATCACCCCCTTTGTGGAGGAGGAGAACCTTGGCAATCTTCCAAGACTCAGAGATGGTGCAAAAGGTGAAGAAGAGATTTAGGAGATGAGTAAGGGGGGAAACGATGGCAGGAGCTGACAAATGGACATGTTTAGAGTCCAAACCATCTGGGCTAGATTTGGAAGGGTTGAGTAAGGAAAGGGAGAGCAGGGTCTCCTGGGAGAATGACTGGGGGAATCAAAGCACGGTGGGGGGTAAGGACTGGAGGAGGGAGGAGAGGGGGGAGAGAAAAGGAACCGGGGTGGAAAGGAGGGGAGAGCACAAGTGGTAAAAATCTCACTGAGGTGAACAGCAACAGAGGGAGGGTCAGACACTGGTGAGCCATTAACCATGAGTACCAGGGGAAACGACTGAGCTGGGGGGTCAAAAAACCTTCTAGAATTTGGCTGGGACATTAAGATTATTCTGGAGGTTGTCCTCGAGATAGAGGGGACTTGGTGGTATGAACGGTCTTAGTGCAAGAGTTCTTAAGGGCCCTATAGGAAAGGAGGTCCAATAGGGAGTGAGATAATTTATACCTAGCCCAGGCTTGGTCACGGGTCTTGAGCAAGATGATGAGATCAAAGGAAACTTCTTATAGTGTTTTTGTCATTCTCTGAAATTTGTTTCTTGTACTGTATTTATTTTTTATTTTTTTTGTACATGTTTATGCACCAATTGTCATTATGTTATTGTTTCACTCACTGCTGTATCCCCTCAGCTGTGTCACACCTGGAAATAAGACCAATCTCAGAGAACCTACCCCTCTCAACAAATTTTAAATGAATAAATAAAACCTTAAGGCATCTGACACAATATTAATCTCAAAATAATTAATTTAGATGATGTGAGTGATTTCAGATATCAGATATATTACTTATTACACACACTGTAAATACTAGCAGCTGTGGTATGCCCTGGATAATTCTTTCCTCTGGTGTCTCTTTGGACCCCCTTCTGGCATTGTGAGAACCCCACCAAGGAGCTCTATTACATCCAGCTCCCTCCACTCCCATTTATGTTTAATCTGTTTAATAGGCTGTGGGTACTGCCCTTTCTCGCATGTACAGTATCACTGATTTAATTGCTTCCCACACCTTCACACTTTCTGCATAATGCTTTTGATTGTCACCACAGTGATCATTAACCCTTGCAGTTGCCTCCATCACCCACAGGGCTACATGTATGGCTTTATTATTTATTTATTTATTTAGCTTTTGTTGACCAGGTAGGTACACTAGACAATCTGTATGCCTATTTTCAGGTACGACCCGGGAGAGTACAATGAAAATACAGGTTCAAACAAGGTACATAACAACAGGAGGGGCAATGTACAGAGTTACAAGAGAGCAAGATAAACATAGATAGTATACAATGAGCAGTAATAGTTAAATATACATATAAATACAGAATAAATAGACTAACACATTAAATGGTAATTACATTGCATGAGTGACCCTATTTACCAGGGCCACTTAATACATAAGCAGATGGAGATCAATCACATGCTACACAGAGATTAAAGAACAGTAGGCAGTGGATCAGAAAGGGACCAATTTGAATGGTGTGGCCAACTTTCTGGAGCTGCTACCCTCCCCTGACCCTTCACCTGCTACTGCTGCTTCTCTTGTTGACTTCCATTACCTGCCCCAGAGCCTGACATCTTACAATAGCTTTCTGTAGCCTTTTGTCACCTCACTCTGTCTGCTATGCACTGCAGTCCTGGTTTCTCCTTAGTTTCTACAAACAAATCATGGTTTCCACGTGGAGAAATGGCAAGACTGTATTCTCCAGTTCACCAGGGATTCTGCAGTTCACATTGATGTACTGTTTATTAACAGAGGAATTCTTTCTTTCTTTCTTTATTATTTGGAAATACCTTTGAGCCAGAGGCTCGTTTACAGAGGTTTCACGTCAAACACATTATACAAAAGATTAACAACAGTTGGAAAGTAAAGAAAAGTACATAGCACTCCTCTTGTCAAAATGTTACAATTAATACAGCAGGGTACAGGTGGTAAAAAAGGGGTAGTGATAGAGGGAGAGGTAGAGAGGAGGGGGAGAGAAAGTGAGAGGAAGAGTTAGATCTGTTTTAGAGCAGATCTTTTGTCCAAGTGCCTGTTTAGTATTTTTTGAAAGGTTACTGAGAGTCTAAGTGCAACCTGGGGGTACGTTTGGGCTGTGGGGCCCCAGCTAGAAGGAGGGCAGGAATGTTTTAAGTCCTGTGCACATTTCCACAGGGCGTTGTGAGATGTGCATGGCATATTGTTTGGGCTTTCTCGGATCTCTACAGGGGAAGAGTGGGTGGCTCCAGCTAGTGACTCCCCCACAACAAACCAATATGGAGCACCTCAGGGGTTGAGGTGCCGGCAATCATTTGAAAGCCGGGCGGACCTCCCCTGATGAATCGGGACAATATTTGAGGGCGAATCCTGATGGAGACTGAGCAGCAGCAGCAGCAGAAGAAGAAGAAGCAGCAGCTGCTATTTGAACTTTATTGTTAATTTACGGCTCCCTTGGCTGCTAACGTGGGGCCTGGAGGTTAGTATAGTTTTTACCATCACTCCTTGCCAACTATCCCTGATATTGACATGGGGGACCCTGAGCATTCTTTTAAGTAAATGTTGTCCCTTCCTCTCATGTGTTCCTTCACCATTGGTCTTCTCGCTGTCCTTAGCATCTCCTGGTTTAGTGGTGTCAGTGCTCCTCTTGTAGGGGAACCCTGGGGCACTTGTACCTAGCCAGAGGAGTCCGACTTCAACTTCTCCAGCCTTATAGCTGGAGGCAGACACCCCCTCGGGTTCTTTACTGTCTTGACCTCAGGTGCTTCCTGGGCCCAGCCCAGGTGGTCAGGCGTTATGGCCGCAAGCTGCCTGCCAGGGATGGCTCCCCTCCCTTAAGGCATCTCCTTTGGCTCCTATTGGTGACCCTAGTGCTCGCGGGTGACATTGAGCTTAACCCTGGTCCACCCTACCAAGCCTCCCCCTCAGTTGTGGGCTGGTCGGCTGTCAAAGGGCTGAAAATAGCTCATCTCAATATTCGCAGCCCTCCTGCCCAACTTGACAGAACATCTTGTTTGGGTCACCTACCACAGGCCTGACATCCTTGGCATAACTGAAACTTGGCTTAAACCCTCAACTCCAAATTCCACATATGCTCTTCCTGACTATGAACTTGTCAGGCAGGATCGTCCAGGGGAAAAGGGGGGGTGGTGGTATCTTGGTCTACTACAGGAGCCATCTAACCTGTGGGTTTTACCCTCTCAGCAGCCATTACAGTCCCCCTGTGAGTTACTACATATGGTACTGTTGCTTGGGATGACCAAAAAGCTACATATTATATTTACCTACACTTCTCCTATGGGGGGCCTAGAGGGGATGTCCATCCTCCTTGATACTATTGGTTCTGTGACCCGGCATAATGAGTTAATGATTCTGGGTGATCTTAACCTAAACTGGCTTGGTAGTAACACTGAAGCATTTGAACCGCTACTTGCTAGTCTCTCCCTGTCACAGTTCATCAAGGATCCTACCAGGTGTGCTCCCAGTGGTGGTGTGAGCTCTCTTCTGGATTGGGTTCTGACAAACAGACCTGAGAGGATCAGCTCATCGGGCATCCTTCCTGACTCCATCTCTGACCACTCTCCTGTGTACTGTATGTGGAAGATCTCCTCTCTGAAAATTACACATAAGATCATACAGGTCAGGGACTTCTCCGGGTTTGATCTTGGCTCATTCCAAGATGATCTCCAGCACACTGACTGGTCTGCAGTATGGAATACCCAGGACTCCTCATCTGCTGTCAGTCACTTCGTCAGCACCTTCAGGGCTCTGCAGGATAAGCATGTCCCCCTCATCAGACGGAGGGTCAGGGGGTCTGCTACAAAGTGGTTACATGGGAGCATCTTAGCCCTTATGAAGTCTAGAAACAAGTGATGGGCAAATTTCAAGGCCATGTTGGATCAAGCTGTATTTCAGCAGTACAGGAGAATCATAAATGAGTGCAAGAAAGCAATAAGGGCTGCCAAAAGCGAGTTTTGCAAAACTGTGCTGCTAAGCTCAGCTAGGGACCCCAGGAGGTTCTGGAGGAACATTAAGAACATAGTTAGTGGTTCCTTGAGTGGTGAGGCCTCTGATATGCTTATTGATGGTGCTAGCTGCAACAACTCGCTAACCATCGCAAATGCATTTAACCTGTATTTCTCTGACCTGTCTGCTTTCACCTCATCATTCCCCCCAGTGGAGGGGATAACTGTGAACAGGGCCCTGCCCTTCCACTACCCTGCCCGCTCTTTCATTTTAAGCCTGTGTCGGTGCAAGAGGTACAGAGATTGCTCTCTGGCCTCTCCCCCTTCTCCAGTGATGGCCATGATGGTTTGGAACCGAAGCTTCTCTATCTTGGTGCCTTTCGTATTGCCTCCCCGGTTGCCCATATTTTAAATCTGTCCCTGTCATCGGGGGCTATCCTGGACATCTGGAAGGTCACCAGGGTGGTCCCTATCCTTAAACAGGGGAACCCCAAACTGATGGAAACCACCGTCCGATAGCCATTCTGTCAGCGGTCAGCAAACTCCTTGAGAAAGTTGTGGCAGGGCAACTCTCGGAGTATTTTCAGTCACATGAACTACTGTCACCTGTGTAGCATGGCTTTTGGAAAGGGCACAGCACATCCTCTGACCTTGTCACAGTCTCATCCTGGATTAGGGTGGCTATGGACCAGGGCAAACTCTCTGGGGCTATCTTTATAGACCTCTTGAAGGCCTTTGATCTCGTTGATCATCCCATGCTCTGCACTCAGCTTAGCTCTTATGATCTATCACCTGGTGTGCTCCGTTGGTTCTCCAGCTATCTACATGGCAGAAAGCAACTTGTCAAATATGGCAAGGAGCTCTCGGGCTCCACTTCTGTAACCATGGGTGTCCCCCAAGGCTCTGTCCTGGGGCCCCTGCTCTTCTCCATTTCTGTTAATCTCCCCTCCACCTCTGTCCATTGTAGGTCCATCCTCTATGTGGATGATCTGGTCATCCTTACTCATTCTCCGGATATTGGGTCATTAATCGCCACCTGAGTGAGGACCTTGGGAACATTCAGTCGTGGATTTCATCCCATAAGTTGGTTCTTAACCTTAAGAAAACCCAGGCCATGCTCTTTGGGTCCCAGGCCAAGATTAAGGCCTGTCCTGCGCCTTTATGCATTACTGGTACCGATGGTGTTCCGATCCTTATTACTGACAACTTTAAATACCTTGGGGTGACACTTGACCCACAGCTTGACCTTGGCAGCCATATTCAGAATGTATGTAAGACTGTCTACTGCAAACTGGGTCTGGTCTACAGAGCTAAGAGCAACCTTAGTCCTGCTTCCCGTCTTGCTCTTGCCAGAGGTGTGTTCCTTCCTTCGCTTTGCTATGGGCTCCTTTTGTTTGGTCGCTCCTCCAAAGCTCACCTTTCTAAGTGGTCTACTGCCTACAATAATGTCTGCCATTTTGCTCTGGCTGCCCTACGTCTCACCCATTACTGTGACCTATATAGTAAGCTGAATTGGCTCTCCCCATCAAATCATATAGACTTCGTCCTGGGGTGTTTCACGGGCAAGGTCCTTGGTACTGGCACCCCTCCTGGGCTGGTGAAATTCCTTGTCTTGGCTGCCTCCTCATCCTATTCCCTCAGGTCTCTGGGTCCTGCCATCCTTAAGATCCCTACTACCCGGACTCTAGTGAGGGATAGAGATTTTGCTGCATGTGCTCCCAGGCTGTGGAACTCATTTCCTGCCCAGGTTCGCTCCTCCCACTCACATGTGCACCTTCAATCCTCGCTATGGAGCCATCTCACACTCTCCATGGTGTGCGGTTGTCCCAAACCCCCGTGATCTCGCGTGATCCTTCACTGCACTCCTTTCTCTTGGATGTGTTCTGACAAGTATGGGTTGTTTGCTGGGTATTTAATGTACCATAACCCATGTTTCAGGGTGTTGCTCTAACCGAGGCTCCACTTCCTGGGGCTTTAAGTTGTATATAGTTTTGTATCTGCTGCATCTCAATTTGTACTTATTGTACTGCTCTTAGTTTCTACATGTGTTGTTCTGTTGTGTATATACTGTATAAGATATGTCTTGCTTGACCTGTAATCTGTCTCAATCTGTATCATGTTGTCCTATGTACTTAAATCTGTAATTCCTGTACTCTTCCGGGTCATACCTGAAAATAGGCAATTGTCTTGTCTAGTGTACTTGCCTGGTCAACAAAAGCTAAACAAATAAATAAATAAAAACAGCCCGAGCTTGGATTCTTTCAGGATATCTTCTCCTAGGGTGTTTAAACAGGTAGGCGCCCAGTATTCATAAGACCATTGCCCTTGAGATGTGCGATGGTAGGGGACTTTTAGGGAGCAGGTGTTTACGCCCCTGGTTAATCTGGAGGAGTCATGCCATTTTAGTAGGGTCTGTATGCTGGGGGAGATAGGCCGAGGATGGATTTTTTAGCTAACAGGCAGACCTGATATTATATTCTATTTCTGAGGTTTAGCCAGCCAGACTGAGAGTAAAGGTCACTGGTGTGAGTCCACCAGTTTGCATTTAGTAGAAGCCTACAGGCCTTGTTAAGGGTTGTTTCAATTTGTTTGAGTGCCGTGGGGGTTGCAGCGCTGTATATCACCAGGCCATCATCTATAATTGACAGGACAGAGCTACTGATAGCAGTTTTTATAGCATCATTGGTTGTGCAGGATTTGCTTTTTGTACAACAGGCCCAGCTTTGCATTGTCTGCTTTGGCAACTAGATCGATATGCAGATTAAAGGACAGAGTGCTGTCTAGAGTAACTCTGAGGTATTTGAAATGTGGTACCATTTTGAGGGGAGAGTTAAGGTTGTTGAGAATGCATAACTGGTAGGACTTGTGCTAGTTTTGTGCAGTGGCAAAGACCATGTTTTTTTGTCTTTTTATAGTTCAATAGCAGTTTTGAACTGACAAACCATTTCTCAGCTGCCGAGAAATTTGCCTGCAATTGCCTTTCCATCTCAGCAGGGTCTGAGTGGTTAGAATACAGCACTGCGTCATCTGCATATAATAAAATGTTATCTTTTACAGCCCGAGGAAGGGTGTTGAGGAACACTCAAAGGAGGAGAGGGCCGAGAATAGATCCTTGTGGCACTCCTGTTGTGACTGGCCGGCTATCAGATAGAACATTTTGGATTTTAACTTTTTGTTACCTCATGCAGTGGTAGCTTCTAAACCAGGTAATGGACTCTGGAGAGAGCACCGTGGTCGTTAGTTGGCCCAGCAGGAGTTTGTGATTTACAGTATCGAAAGCTTTGGTGATGTCAATGTATGTTGCCCCCACCAGCTGCCCTTGATCTAAGGCATTGTGTAATTGCCAGTAAATTCAACTAGGGCGGTAGTGGTGCTATGTTGTTTCCGAAAACCATGTTGTTGTGAACACAACAACTGGTATTTATCCAAGTAGTCCGCAAGTTGATCAGGGACTATGCGTTCAAGAGCTTTTGAGAGTGGAGGAAGTATGCATAGTGGTCTGTAATTTGCATGATTAGATTTGTCACCATTTTTGTGAACAGGTGTGACTATGGCAGCTTTCCAGAGTTGAGGGAATTAGCTTGTGATGAGGGATAAATTTATAATTTTCATAAGGGGTGGAAGGATAGTATCCAGAGCGAGTTCGATTAGTTTGAGATCAAGGCTGTCACTGCTAGCCCTCAACTTGCCAATCACTTTAGGGAGGTACATTTTTGCTTTTGTAGGGGAGATGACTTTCAGGTAGAAAGGGGGTGGAGAAAAAGAGCATTGTTCAGGGCTGCATGTATGGGAGTTGTCCTTCAAAAGGAGCAGGCAGTCAGGGGGCAGGATACCGCTGAGGTCAGTGAAAGCCTTGTTAAATGTATCTGCAATAGTTTTAGGATCCAGTGCAGGGGTACCATCGATGTTTAGCATGGTAAGAGGAGCTTTACTTGGTTTCCCTGTCAGTGTTTTGATGCATTCCCAGAACCTATGGCAGCTGCCCCAGGTATTCACCAATTCTGTTCTGAAATGCTGGCTTTTTGCCTTACAGATTGCCCATGTGCAATTATTTCTAACTTCTTTGTACCTATGTAAATCTGCTGGGGAGTTAGTACTTTTTGCTATGAGCCACAGCTCATCTCTGCATCTCATCATCTGAAGAAGCTGAGGGGTGATCCAGGTGTTACTGGAGTCCCGTATCTTCTATTTGATTAAGGGGCAAATACATCACAGGACCAGTTAAATTTTTCTATAAAGCTTTCTAGGGCTGAATCAACATCTTTGGCGTTGTTGATGGAGCTCCAGTTCTGGAGGTGTAGGCGGGGTTTAAAGGCCTCCAACTTCCCTCTTTTCATCAGTCTGTGTGTGACTGTTTTAGGCGGGACCTTGGGGGACTTATTTGACCAGAGACAGAGAATGGGGAAGTGGTCACTTAAGGCATCAGGAAAAATTATATTCTGGTGTTGGTGATTAAATGATGCATCATTCCACAAATGTTGAAATGCATCACCACAGTTTGTAAAGCATTTCACAGTTCTCATTAGCCCCTATTCTCCAATATGTGGAGAGTCCACACGCTATGTATCTGGGGTGCATAGATCCTCCATGGCCCCTGTGTCCTCTGCACCTGATTCTTCAAGTGGGTGTGGGGCTGCTACATGCCAGATCCCCTGCCCGGCCAGCAAGATCTACAAGGCGGCAGTCTGGGGGCACGCAGGGGACATGCTCTCACTCTGTGCTATGCATGAAAGTGCAGAGTGCTGGGTGAGGGAGGGGCGCAGGCTACACGTTTCTGAAGCAGTCATAGCCGCTGCACATCTTCCCACTGACAGCATGTGGTCAGCAGTGGCAAACCCTGCAGGGCCCTGCATCATGCCACCCCAGCCCAACAGGAGCCCCTGCACCCACCCCCTGATACACATGGGGCACCAGCCCCATGAAGGCACACATGACCTCCCATCCCACCCCACCCACCCAGTACAGGCCACCAGACCAGCTCCCCGCCCCTGATTACAGCCACCCGGCCATCCATGGGTGATCAGAGGACCCCCTGCAGTACCTGACAACCTCCCGACACCCCAGCCTGCAGCACAGCCCTCCTCACGCCTCTGCAGTCGCTGACCATCCTAGCAATGCTGAGTGCACGCTACTATATATAGGCGGCCCGCACCCAGCATCACTGGGACGGCCGGTGGCCATGGAGATGTGAGGAGGAATGTGCTGCTGGCTGTCCCCTGCCGGCACTGATGGGCAGGTACGGGGGTCGGGGGGGTCATCTGTGCTGTGGGAGGGGCATGGCAGTGTGTGGAGGGGTTCCGCTGCCACGAGGATGGGGCATGGGATGCGTGGGGGGGTTCACCTACCACGGGGACAGGGTGTCGCTGTGTGGGGGGGCTGCCTATGAGTCGGGGTCCACCTGCCAGGGGCTATCCATGTGCCATGTGGGCACTTGTCCATGGGCACAGCCAGGGGAGCACACTGGCTGGGTGGGTCGGTCCATGCAAATCAAGGTGCGTGCATTTGGCATTCATGAACCCGAACCCATGCCCTGTAGCACAAATGATCCACTGCGGGACCCTGGCTGGGCATTACATTGCATGCTTGCCTGGGTCTGCTGCGCCACCCCTGGCTGCCCTGCATAGCTCTGGGCGCCGGGGGGGGGTGGAATCACGGAAGGGAGCTGTGGGGTGGCTGGTGGCTGTGAATACAGCCACTGCATATCGTTCCATGGGTGTGGGGCTGCATGTGTGGGATACCCGCCTCTGGTGCATATGTCCCATGCCTTGGAGAATCCCTGCCATTGTGCACTGCTAGTAAACTACAAAATGCTATTCTGGCACACTCAGAACATGTAAATATTTTGCAATGTTGTGAAACATAATTACACAATTTACCAGTACTGTTCCCCAGTTTATATATTTTTAAATCTTATTTCAAATTTTCTGCACACTGGGCTGACTTAAAATTAAATAATGAAAAGAAATAAAAGTTTTTTAGTGGTTCTTTTTAGCCCTTTATCCACACTCATGCCTGCCCCCTATATAGTCTGACATCATAGCCCTGTCACCTGGTCTGGATTCTCATGGATTTACCGGGCATTCCTGTGTCTTCCTCCATGGCTTACCCCCCCCGATGGGATCAGCAGGTCCTTCAACTGCAGGATAGAGGATCTGGTTATTTGGGGGCAGCCTTCAGGGAGACAGACCCTCATATGTGTACTTCTATGTTTTTTCCTCCAATATGTTCTCCCAGTGTTGGATGCTGATGTGATGGTGCTCACAGTCTTGCAGCATGACAAACCTGCTGAGCACATCGACATTGGCACCCACCCAGAAAGTTGCTATGGGCATACTGTCACATTTGATCACCCAGTTGGTAGTATAGTTCCACATCCAACTGACCTCCATCCATACAGGAGAAGAGCATCCCCTGGGATGCTCATTCCTTCTCCTCATCCTCTAGATAGCCTATAATGAGCCAAGCTCACTTCAGAACCTGGGTTGTTGGAGCTATGAGAGGTCAGCCTAAAAGAAACAATTGGAGGGGGTTGGGTGACACATGATGGTTGGAGCATACTATGCCACTATGCACTTCACTGATACATGGGGGTTGGTGAGGACGGCTACAAAGAGGGTTGGGGGGACAGTCGATACAAGCAGGAGCGGCTTGAATGAATCAAGGGTATGTGCAGCACTGGGAAAGGGGAATATTTTAGACTTGAGAGTACTTTACTGACTCCAGAGCGAGTGTCAACTCACAGCCAAAAAACAATCAGATACAGTTAGGGCCTGAGTCACAAAGGCACCACAGAGATGCACGAATTACACATATCCGGGATGCATAGTTCTCCACCCTCAGATGACAGTGCAGATGCTGGCATCCACATACCATGGTACCTTAGGATATATGCTCTTAGGGAACTATGGCAGAGCTATGGGGTGGGTCAGAGGCTAGTCTTTATGTACATATGTATGTACAGTGGTGTGAAAAAGTATTTGCCCCCTTCCTGATTTTCTCTCTTATTGCATATTTGTCACACTGGATGTTTTCAGGTCTTTAGACAAAATGTAATATTAGATAAAGGGAACCTGAGTGAACAAATAACACTTGTTTTTTTTTACTTATTTCATTTATTTAATGAAAAAAGTTAACCAACATCAACTGGCACTGTGTGAAAAAGTAATTTGCCCTTACACTTAATAACTGGTTACATACCTTTAGCTGCAATGACTGCAACCAAACGCTTCCTATAATTCAATATCAGTCTTTCACATCGCTGTGGAGGAATTTTAGCACTCTTTCCTAGAACTGCTTTAATTCAGTAACACTGGTAGGTTTTCTAGCATGAACTGCTCGTTCAGGTCCTGCCACAGCATCTCTATTGGGTTTAGGTCTGGGCTTTGACTAGGCCACTCCAAAACTTTAATTTTACTTCTTTTCAGCCATTCTGATGTGGACTTGCTTTTGTGTTTGGATCATTGTCTTGCTGCATGACCAACACACACAGCTTCAGCTGACAGACGGATGACCGGACATTCTCCTTAAGAATTTTCTGATACAGGCAAATTCATGGTTCCTTCAATTATGGCAAGTCGTCCAGGTCCTGAGGCAGCAAAGTATCCCCACACCATCACACTACCACCACCATGTTTGACTGTTGGTATGATGTTCTTACTGTGGAATGCTGTGTTTGCTTTACACCAGACATTATGGGATCCATGTCATCCAAAAGTTCCACTTTGGACTCATCTGTCCATAGAACATTTTCCCAAAAGGCTTGTGGATCATCCAGGTGCTTCTTGGCAAATGAGAGATGAGCATTTATGTTCTTCTTGGTTATGATGGTTTCCACCTGCTACTCTCCCATGACCCATTTTGCTGAGTCTCTTTCTGATTGTGGAGTCATGAACACTGACCTTAGCTGAAGCAAGAGAGCCTGCAGTTCTTTGGATGTTGTTTAGGATCCTATGAGACTTCCTGGATGATTTTATGCGCGCCCTTGGAGTAATTTTGGCAGGCCGCCCACTCCTGGAAGATTCACTACTGTTCCAAGTGTTCTCCATTTGGAGATTATGGCTCACTGTGGTTTGATGGAGTCCCAGAGCCTTAGAAATAGCTTTAACCCTTTCCAGACTGATAATAGCAACAACTTTTTCTGATCTTTTCAGGAACTTCCTTTGATCGTGCAATAACATGCTTGTTGAATCTTTGTGCTGGCAGCGTGACTCTGATGGTAAGGTCAAAATAAGTGAGGTTTATATTGGCAGAGTGCTGGCTGTAATCAAGCCTGGCTGTGCTCAATCAGCTGACTCTAATTATCCCTTTAATTGGGTTGATTTAACTAGGGGGCAATTACTTTTTCACACAGTGCCAGTTGGTGTTGGTTAACTTTTTTCATTAAATAAATGAAATAAGTAAAAAAAAACAAGTGTTATTTGTTCACTCAGGTTCCCTTTATCTAATATTACATTTTGTCTAAAGACCTGAAAACATCCAGTGTGACAAATATGCAATAATAGAGAAAATCAGGAAGGGGGCAAATACTTTTTCACGCCACTGTATGAGTGTATAAATGTATGTAATTTAAAATGTAATGTAAAAGTAGGAAAGGAGGGCTAGACACTACTGCCTATTTTCAACCATATGCCTGGTTTGGGGGCAAATACAAATGAAAACCAACTGAAACTGAACAAGATTAAGCTGTTGGTGTTCTTGTAGTAAATAGAAAAAACTGGGCCAGGACACCTGGGAAATTCCACTACTCTTCTTGAGAAGTACACAGGAATCTTTAACATTAACTTGAACAACCACTGGAAGAGACAGACAGGACCTTAGTTTAATGTCTCATCAGAAGGATGGCACACTTCAGTAGTACAGCATCCCTTCAGTACTGCACTCCAGTGCCAGTGTTTATGGTATGAGCCCAATGCAGTGTGAAACTAGAACCTGTGACATGTTCTACCAACTGAGCCATGCTGTCTCCTGTGGGTGCTGGACAGCAGACATCCCAATGTCTACGTGACATGAATCCCATGTGAAACACTGAAGGTGATTGTGGGATATGGCACTCTTTCAACATAATTATTTATTTTCACAAACAGCACGAAAGGCAGTCACCTCCAGACTTTAATGCAATGTTACAGGATGGGGGGCAAAGTAAAAATAGGGTTGACTGGACACCAGAGGAGTTAGGGCAGCTGGGTGGAAAGTATATATGTGCTAAATTAGAGTCCTACCTGCCATAGTGGCCATCCCCTCTAGGTTCGCTATGCAACATTGAAAACTGCATGCAGCATGCATCCTGCCTACCCCACTGCAGTTGCATGCCAGGAAATTATGAGGAAAAGACTATATCAGCTGTGGAGGGAGCACACACACACCACTTGTAAATGCTGTAGGGTGTCCCTGTCATGTAGAAGGGGCACCAAACATGCATGTAAAGCACTATGCACCTGTGGAAGCCTTTTGTGGATTAGGCCCTTACAGAAACAATGCAGTGCTTACACAATAAATTACCTGCAGTACAGTTATTTTCTTTTTTAAGAAACATAGACAATGAATTCAGAAAAAGACCAATGGTCCAGCCTATCTGCCTACGATTCCTTCTCTAACTGCAGGACCTAATGTCCATCCAGGGTCCTAGCCCTCCCCATTCACCCCCATTCCCCTCTCAGTTTTTGTCACCCCGAGTAACCACTATACCCTTCACTGTGTCTCTACTGTGCTTGAAACCATTTACAGTTTTATTGCCCACCACTTCAGCTTGTAGATTGATCCATGGTTCCTCAACCCTATCTGTAAAATAATACTGCCATGTGTCCCCTCCTGAACCTCTCTCCAGCCAGTTTCACTCATGCCCTCATGACCTTGGACTGTTACTCATGCTAAATAATTCTTCATATTTTATCTTGTCTATTGCTTTCAGGAACTTGAAGTTCTCTGTCATATCTCCCCTCTCTCTTTTGGTCTCCAGCAAGTATATGTTCAGTGCCTTAAGGTACTCTTTGTAAGACCTTCCCTGTTGACACTGAATTATCTTTGTATCTCTTTGTGGCACCGTCTCCAGCCTGTCTTTATCTTTCCCTATGGTCAGGACTTCAGAACTGGGCATATTACTCTAGGTGTGGCCACACCAAAGATATATAAAGAGCTAGTGTTACCCCTTTCTTTCTGCTGTCATTATCCTCCTGACACACCCTAGCATCTTATTCACATTACTATAGGTCTTCTTGCACTGGCTTGATTTTTTGAGGGAGTCGCTGATGATTACATACTTCTAGGTCCCATTCCTCAGCTGTAGTGCTAAGTCTTACCCGACCCATCAAGTATTCTGTCCTGGGGTTCTTGTTCCCTAGGTAGAACATCCTGCACTTTTGAATTTCAACTGCCAAATCTTAAACCACCTCTCTAGCCTCTACAGGTCACACTGCATTTCCCTGATTCCCTTGTAGCTATCAACCATCCTACAAAGCTTAGTGTCATCTGCAATGAGACACAACATGCCTCGGATTCCTTCTTCACTGTCACTGATGAACATATTGAAAAGGACCAAGCCCAAGATAGATCCCTATGGTACCCCTCTCATGATCTCCTCCTCTTCTGATTTGAACAGATTAGCTACAACCCTCGCTTCCTCCCTTTTTAGCCAGTTACCTACCCAGCTTACTAAGTCCCTAGCCAAACCTAGATCCTCCAGCTTCTTCAGCAAGCATCTGTGAGGCACCTAGTGGAAAGCCTTGCTGAAGTTAAAGTACAGTAAATCCATGGCATGGCCCCTATCCAGTGCCCTCATCACCCAGTCAAAGAAAACTATCAGGTTAGTCTGAAAAGATCACTCTGCTATGAACAAGTGCTGTTTACTATCCTGGAGACTATTGCTCTCCAGATAGTCCACGAGGTCCTCTTTGACCAATGACTTCATTAGCTTTCTACAACAGAGGTAAGATTGATAGGTTTATCATTCTTTGCTTGTTCCTTGCCCCCCCCCCATGTAGCGGAACCACGTCCACCACCCTGCATCCTTCAGAACTACTCCCATCTGTAATTAGCTATTGAGTAGCCATACCAGGGTTCAGTCAGTTCTGCTGCCAGTTCCCTGAGCACCCTAGGATACATCCCACCTGGTCCCGGGGCCTTATCTATCTGTATGGCTGCTAACCCTTTCCAGACTCTTTTGCTTGTAAATTCTGGCTGCCTCATTTCCAGGACCCCCTTTGTGGCCATTTTGATGTCACTTTTTGGCAAGAGCCCACTGTCCTCCCTAGTGAAGCCAGACCAAAAGAAATAATTTAGACTGGCAGCTTTTTGCACATCCTCCTCGAGCTCTCTGTGGCAGAGTTAGGCTACACCCTCAGCTGTGACTGATGGACCACTTTTCTATCTCCTTATTTCCTAGTTACCAAAACTTCTGTTGCGCAACAGTTAATACTTTTCTCTTTGCTTTTCTTCTTTTCCCCCCTACCCTAAGTTGGCCACCTAACATAGCTCTTTACAGTCCCTACTAAACTTCCAACTAGCTGTCTCTTTTCATTCTTTTTCCATCTATTCAGTCCCAGGAATGATGCCTAACACCTGGAGAGGTGTTGTGTGGAGTGCATAAGTGCATTTTGTGTACAGGGGGAGTGAAGGCTATTTTGGGTAGGAGTCACATAGAAACATAGAAACATAGACTTTGACAGCAGATGAGGACCGCTTGGCCCATCTAGTCTGCCCATTTTCCTACCTACAGAATAGGCCACAGATCCTAGTTAACCAACAGCCTATTTCATCCTACCCCCCACAAGAATTGCCTTATGTCTGTCCCATGCATTCTTGAATTCTCCCACAGTTTTAGACCCCACAACCTCCTCAGGAAGGCTGTTCCACGCATCCACTACCCTCTCTGTGAAAAAATACTTCCTCACATTGCCCCTGAACCACCCCCCCTCTATCTTTAAATTGTGTCCCCTTGTTCTTGCACATCTCTTTTTCTGAAAGATGCTACCCTCTTGGACTTTTTGATTCCACTGAGGTACTTAAAAGTTTCTATCATGTCCCCACTCTCCATTCTTTCATCAAGGTATACATATTAAGCACCTTTAGTCTGTCCTTGTACGGCTTCTCTTGCAGACCCTGCACCATTTTAGTTGCATTCCTCTGGACTGCCTCTATCCTGTCTATGTCCTTGCGGAGGTGGGTCTCGGGAACTGGACGCAGTACTCCAGATTGGGTCTCACCAACTGTCTGTACAGAGGGATAACAACTTCCTGTTTTCTGCTGGTAATGCCTCTCCCTATGTATCCCAGTATATCCCCAGCCCTCCCTACTGCCTTCTCACATTGCTTGCTAACCTTAAGGTCATCTGATATGATTACCTCCAGGTCCCTTTCATTTTTTGTTGTTGTTACTAACCCCCCCCCATTGTGTAATCTTCCCCTGGGTTCTTGTTTCCCAGGTGCATTATTTTGCACTTCTTTGCATTGAATCCTAGCTGCCATACTTCTGACCATTCCTCCAACCTTGCCAAGTTCCTTCTCATCCTTTCCACGTCTTCTTGTGCATCAACCCTGTTGCAGATCTTTGTGTCATCTGCAAAAAGGCATACTTTTCCTTCCAGTCCCTCTGCAATGTCACTTATAAAGACACTAAAAAGGACTGGACCCAGTACTGAACCCTGCGGTACCCCACTAGTAACCCCTCTTTCTTCAGAGTGGTCTCCATTTACAATTACCTTCTGTGTCCTGTTGTCCAGCCAATGTTTTACCCAGGCTACCACCCTGGGAACCACTCCCAGGCTGGTTAATTTGACTATTAATCTTTTGTGTGGGACTTTGTCAAATGCCTTGCTAAAGTCTAGGTAGGCCATGTCCACAGCCCCTCCCTGGTCTACTACTTTGGTCACCCAGTCAAAGAAATCAATTAGATTTGTCTGACATGACCTTCCCGCTGTGAACCCATGCTGCCTTGGGTCCTGTGCCACACTAGTCTCTAGGTACTCAACAATTCTTTCCTTCAGAAGTGACTCCATCACTTTCCCTACCACAGAGGTCAAACTGACAGGTCTATAGTTTCCTGCCTCTGTCTTGGTCCCACTTTTGTGAAGGGGAGTCACATCTGCCTTTCTCCCGTCCTTGGGTACCACACCATCCTCCCAAGATTTATTAAAAAGAGTAGCCAGTGGTTTCACTGGTTCCCCACTTAATTCTTTTAGAATTCTGGGGTGAATTCCATCAGGCCCCATTGCTTTGTCCACCTTCAGTTTTAGGAGTTCTTGCAGAACCCTTTCTTCTGTGAAAGGACTGGGATCGACCCCCCTATCAAGACTGCTTCTGTTAATTGGATTAGGCACTTCCCCCTCTTCTTTTGTGAATACTGAGCAGAAATATTTGTTCAGTATCCCTGCTTTTCACTGTCCCCTCTGCCCACCCACCGTTCATTCTATTCAGCCTCCACGATCCCTCCTTTGTCTTTCTACGCTCTCTGATGTACCTATAAAGGTTTTATCCCCTTCTTAACCTGAGTTGGCTATCTTTTCCTCAGTTTGGGCCTTTGCTATTCTGACTTCCCTCCTGCTTCCTTCTGCCTTAACTGGTACAGCTCTCTGTCCTGCTCCTTCTGTGTTTCCTTATACTTCCGGAATGCTATCTTTTCTCCCTGACTTTCCCAGCCACCTCTTTTGAGAACCATAGTGGCTTTTTCTTTCGTTTTGATTTATTTGCTTCACACAAAGGCTTGTTGCCTCTGTGATGGCAGTTTTGATGATTCCCCATTGTTGCTCCACACCTCCTTCTAGCCTGTTTGCTAGTGCTTTTCTGAGGCACTCTCCCATCTTGCCAAGTCAGCTCTCCTGAAGTCCAGTACCCTCACTTTTGTATGGCTTGACTCTGTAGCTGAGTTTAACGTGAACCACACTGTTTGATGGTCACTTGTTCCCAGATGGCAACTCACTTCTAGATCTGAGATCCTCTCACTGCCCCCATTTGAGAGTATGAGGTCTAAGATTGCTCCCTCATGAGTGGGTTCCGAAACTAGCTGTCTGAGGCCTGCCACCTGTACAGCATCGAGAATGGCCCTGCTCTTGGATGTGGCTGCAGCAAATGTGCTCCAGTTAACATCTGGCTTATTCAGACCTCCCACCAACAGTATCTCCCCTTTCTCTGCCATCCTAAGAATGCCTTCTATCATATCCTTGTCCATTCTCTCCCCCTGACATGGGGGTCTGTACACAACCCCTGTGCGGATTGTGGTGCCATTTTCAGTCTCCAAGGTGACCCACAGTGCCTCCTCTCCTCCCTGTTTACTCTTTTGTTCAGTTGCTTTTATCCCTTCCTTTACATAGAGAGCTACTCCCCCTCTCTTCTCCCCTGCCTGTCTCTCCTGTAGGTTATGTACCCTGGTATGTTAACATCCCAGTCATGGTTCTCTGCGTACCATGTTTCTGTGACTGCTATGATATCCGGGCATCCCTCTTCCATCAAGGCCACCAGCTCAGAGAGCTTGTTGCCCAGACTTTGGGCATTGGTACTCATTACCCTCCACTTCTTGATGGCCTTACTCCTTTTTGCCCCATCCCTGTACTTCTTGCCTTTGTCACTTTCCCCATTTACCCCTGCCCTTCTCCCTATCAACACCTCTATGTTGGTATTTACTGCACTTGCTACTGTGATTTTTTTGGGGGGGGCTAGGATTTCCCTGCTCCTTTCCAGTGCCTCTCCCTTAGCTGGTTAAATGCTTGCCAATGAAGCATTTAAACCTATCACCTAGGATCCTGGTTCCCTCCTGGACAGATGCAGCCCACCATGCCAGTATAGGTTTGCATCACTCCAGGTGGACCCCAGTCCCAATGAAGCCAAATCCTGAGCTCCGCACCAGTTTTCAACCACTGATTGAATCACGGTGCGAGCACCCTAACCTCTCCTACGCCATAGATGAGCAGCACCTCCGAGAAGGTTACCGTGCATGCTACTTGTCTAAGGCCCCTCCCCAATTCCACAAACTCTTCCTGCACTTTTCTAATCCCTTTCTTAACCAGGTCATTTGTCCCTAGGTGGACAATAACATCTAGCTCCCTCCCCTGTGCAGCTGCTCCAGCAATTCTGAGGATTCGCTCCCTGTCCCTCCAAGCCATGGTGCCAGGCAGGCACCTTACCTCCTCTCCCTTCCTCCCAGTTTCTACCATCCTAACAATGGAGTCCCCTACCAGGAGTTGTTTCTACCCTGTGGGGTCCCTGCCACCCTCCTGTGGGTCTCCTTTGTGGAGGTTCCCAGCATCCTCCTTGGTCTCCACTGCAGATGCCTCCATAGAGGAACCACACTTTGCCAGAATGGCATAGGAATGTGGAGAGACAACTGGAGGATGCACTCTGTTCCACCACCTTACCCTCCCTGAGCCCACTGTGGTCCAACCACTCCTCTTTCTTGGCAACCTCTGAGGCAATGGCAGTGGCACTGGTGGTCCCTGGATGGAAGAGAAGGGCCCACAAATCCTGGCCAACTCAGCCTGGAGATGAGCAACCTCCTCTCTCTGCTCAGAGAGGTGCCTGCAAATGGGACATCACTGCGTCCCCCAGAACGTCTCCCGGAAGACTGCTGCTCCACAGCCACTGCACTGCATCACTCCCATCATGTCTTATTTCTGGCCCCTTAACTGTTTGGAATCCCTCTTTCCTCTGTTTTTTTTCTCTTCTCTCTCTACTTACTTTCTGCCTGTGTGCCCTTTAAGCTCCTGATTGTCCTGTTCTGAGACAGAATATCTTATATTTCTCAGTAGACCCTTACTTGCTCAGAGGCAGACCTCCAGCATCTAGAGGGGCTGGGAGCTACTCTGCCCTTCTAGGATGGTGGGTCTTTGGTGGCTCTGTGATCACTCACTTCCTGCTCCCAAACAGGAAGTTCCTGTTGTCAGTCAAATCCTGTGCCTATAAAAGTAGAACTAGCTTTGGGTGGGAGGGTGGAGGGGAGGGAAGGAGGGCAATATAGTCCCAGTAGAGAAGTCCAGTCACACAGCAGTCCTTCCTCCTGGTGCCTTCTGCCAAGTTACTAGCAGAATCTTTCTAAGGCAGTCTTTAAATTTAGCTTCCTTCTAGCTAAGCCACTCCCCCTACTTACTAGATCTTTCTATAAGTAATTTAAACTGCACAGCTATCAGGTCCTTTCAATCACCTGAGATTTACACCTAGATAACTGTTCAGATAACCATTCAGTTCAGTTAACTCAGGCAAACACACACTTTTTTGTTTTGTTTTGTTTGTTAGTTTGTTTTTTCTTATCCTAAATTAAAGGTCCAAGTACAAGAGTTCTACTTCTTTAGTCCCAGTAGAGAAGTCCAGTCACACATCAGTCCTTCCTCCTGGTGTCTTCTGCCAAGCTACTACTTAGACACAGTTAATGGGGCCTTTTTGAGTGGAAGAGATTCAGAGGCCATATGGAACATTGGTGGTTTCATGATTGGTACAGTTGTGGGAGATACTAGAGGTATTTTCATAGATTCATGCTTTGAACCTGTTACTGTATAGGGTTCTATGTATGAGGCTGAATAAAAGAATGTGGTATGCTTCATAAAAGTGCTTAGTCACTGTGGAGAGATACAGAGTCAATATCTGTGGATATATACACTGTACCTTTAACTGAACCAGAAAGTCCCCTGAAACACCTCCCCCCTTGGTTTTGAGACAACATGTCCAGACATGTAAATAGAAAGGGCTCAGTCAGGTGACCCCACCAAAATATATAAACCTCTTCACTGAGTTCACTTCAGTCAGTCCAGTAGAGTTCAGTCTTGAGAGTGAAGGAGAGAGGTGCTACTGTAGACAAGCTGTTGACTACAGATGAGAAGCAGGGTTTTAAATAATTGATTAGCAGCTTTTTCTTGGGACAATGCCAACTGTACAGAAAGTATTTGTATAGGTTTTCTATAAATGTTATGTTTGCTAAACACAGTGAGGCAAGTGCTATGCATTTTCACAATGTTTTAGCACTTTTATGAGCAAAACGCTAATCAATTTTTGGAGTTAAATAAATCCCTGAGAAGGGTCTTAGGAGCTCTAAGATCCAGGACTGTATTATGTGAGGAAACTACTGTTTTCATTTATTATTTGTATAACTTTTGAAAAATAAATATAACTATGGTATGTTTTAAACCAGTAAATTTGCCTTGTCTGAAGTTTATTCCCACATGCTGTGACAAACTTGGTGTTAGCAGTGGGATAGTACTGGTTGTCCAGAGAAACAAGGGGGAGACCAGTACCCAGATACCAGCCCTGGTATCCAGACATGGGGCAAAGAGCAGGATGGCATACCTCCAGGATCTTGTGGATGCCAAGGATCTGTTGAAGGAGGTGGGGCTTACCGGTGTGCATACCAGAGCCCAGGTGAGAACTGGAGAGGGGCTATTGCTGGATTGGAGTTTGATGAAACGTAGAGGTGAACCAGCACCGGAGGGAAGTGGAACACTGCTACCAGGTGATGATGGAGGGTTCCCAACTGGAGGATTTCGTGGCAGAGGCAGAGGACCAGGATCCATGGGTTCTAGAGAAGGAGGACCCCCGATGGAACCTTTGTTGCCAGCCACTTTTGAGATCCCATTGTTGCCCATTTTTCTAGGCTGCTGCTACTTGGATGATGATGAGATGAAGGCCTCAGGTAAGACTGTTTCAGGACATATGCATACTGGGGTGAAGACTACAAGCAACAGGGAAAACACCACGGTGGCTGAAGGGACTTTCCTGTGTTTTGAACCCCCTGTGATATGAATAAAATGTATAAAACATGTAATGTTTAAAATGAATATAGCTTTTAAGGCTGGTGCTGTCAGTTGAGGGTACCAGAATGGTGAAAGGGTTGAAAGGAAACTCCTGGTATGTTACAAATAAGGGTTGAAAGGAAACCCCAAAGGTTTTGGGAGTTAGGAACTGACTGGTTGATGTTCAGTATGAGAAGGTTCCTTGTCTACCAGAAAATATATGAAAGGGAAATGGATAAATGAAATGTATGAAATGATTACAAGAAATGTATAACATAAAAGAAATGTCTATACTGAATGATATAAAATGAGGAACCTAGGGTCATGGAGGACCTAGGTATGGGGTGGAACCTATGATTAGACCCCTGAGTGGAAACAATGTGTTAGAATAGGGTTAGAGCTGGGTGCAATTCACCACGGAGAAAGTTGTGGTATAGGCCTGTACGGCCACCCTGATAGCTAGATGGAGGAAGGTAGAAGTCAGCATAAAACTGCTATGTATTATTTTTTTTTTAATGTACTGATGAAGGTACGATAGTGGGTGCACAGAGCTGAAATGATGCCAAGTAATGGGTGCTGAAAAGATACCTATTGATGGGTGCCCAATATTACATATGAAATGTCTACATTGTAGTAACCAGAGTGAAATAGTTATGGTGTGTAGACAGTCACTATAGACTGAAGTCCTCAGAGAGCATAGATGGGTACTGTGCTGAACTGCATGACAGCCCCAGAGTAATGTTGTGAAAGTATTGTTGTATTGCAGTAACTTGGTTTGGTGGACAATACTAAAAATTGTTGAATTAAGGGACCATGGGGTGAAGCTCCCATAGTGGATGAGAGAAAGTTTCAACCAACTTCCATTCTACTGTTTTGGTAGAATACTTATGACTGGGAGGGGGTTCTTGAAAAAACAGTATAGTTTTGAGAACTGTTTTTTTCTTAAGGAGGGGAGGTATGTGGCAGAGTTAGGCTACACCCTCAGCTGTGACTGATGGACCACTTTTCTGTCTCCTTATTTCCTAGCTACCAAAACTTCTGTTGTACAAAAGTTAATGCTTTTCTCTTTGCTTTTCTTCTTTTTCCTCCTATCCTAGGTTGGCCACCTAGCATAGCTCTTTACTATCCTTACTAAACTTCCTACTAGTTCTCTCTTTTTATTCTTTTTCCATTTCCATCCATCCAGTCCCTGGAATGATGCCAAACATGCAGAGAGGTGTTCTGTAAAGTGCATAAGTGCATTTTGTGTACAGGTGGGCGTGAAGGCTATTTTGGGTAGGAGTAGATGCAGTTAATGGGGTCTTTTTGAGTGGAAGGGATTCAGAGGCCATATGGAACAATGGAGGTTTCATGATTAGTACAGTTGTGGGAGTTCCTTGAGGTATTTTCATGGATTCACACTGTGAACCTGTTACTGTGTAGGGTTCTATGTATGAGGCTGAACAAAAGAATGTGGTATGCTTCATAAAAGTGCTTAGTCATTGTGGATCAGAGATATTGAGAGTCAGTATCTGTGGATGTATTCACTGGGGCCCAGATATTCAAACTGCACCCAAAAAGTGCGCAATAGTAGGAGCAAGCGCAAGTCTATTGCGCCCATGCGCAAGAGATGCGATATTCAAAAACAGAGCAGGCCAATCTGTGCCTACAGCCAACAACTGAATATCGCACCACCTGCGCCATTGCGCAACTAGGGAGGGGAAGCTGAGCAGATCTGATGCACCATAGCGCAACAAGAGATGTTCAGCTGAGCAGTCCAGAGGTGTCATAGCGCAACCAGGGATGCCCCCCAACAGTAGAGCAATGCAACTGCACAACCAGGAAGGTAGGGGCCCACCACCCATGCCAAAGATGGGCACAGGAACACACAGCAGAACAGACATCTTCACCCCACACCCCATGCACTGCACAACTGGGGGAGGGCTGGAATAACCACCGGCCCATGGAGACAAGCAAACAACCCACAGCCGGGCCATGGTGCCCCATCACACCTCCCAGCAAGCTGTGACTGGCACACAAGGAGGCTGACCACCTGTGCCACACCATCCCCAATGCAGAGCACACCCTGCACCGTGACCCCAGACACCCCCATGAGCAGTGACCACCACTGCAGGAAACCCCATGCATGCCACCACCCCCACTGTGACAATGCAACCCTGTGCACCACAGAACCATGCAAGCAAGCCCCACCACAAGCACCCATCAGCGGGTGGCAGCACACAGCAATACAACAATGGCAGACACAGTGCCACCATGCACAGTCCCCCCGAGGTACTGCTGAGAGACCAACCATGCATCGGCACATGAGGTACCCCACATGGGACAGGGCTTGCCCCGGACACCACCACCAGTGGTACAGCACCCTGCACAGTATTCCAGTGACACACTCCGACCCACCACTGGCCACAACAGCCAGCACAGACACCCACAGTGCTGCGTGGAAGCATGCACCACACCGGATGCCACACAGTGCATGGACAGACACCCACCCATTCCCAAGGGCACAACAACACAGGGACGCAGTGGTGGGGCAACCAAGCCCACAGTGAGGGCCCATGTAAACTGTGTACACACAACCCGCAGTCCTCCATGGCACTGGAGTGCCAGCCACCCTGCGCAGGCACTGTGGACCCGTATACCACCATCATTTGCCCCGAGCACAAGTCACAGACAGTGGTGCACATCACCTGCAACACACACAAGGCACAGCATGGAGGTGGGACAACAACTGTGGAGGCCACAGTGTCACCCAAGGCAGACATGCACCACACCAGTGACAGGAGGCAACCCAGCAATGTGACAGGTACAGTGGCTGCCCTGCAGGGACTGCCATCACTGACATACCAGCGGACCGTGCAGGTCACAGACATGCATGTGTGTCAGCTGCACAGGCCATGGACGGGCTGATAGGTGCACCATGGACACAGAGCGTGCACCATGGACCACTGCACACAGTCATCCAGTGCACAGGGCACAACACACACACCACAGACACTGACTGATAGTTACCCCCCACACCATAGTCACCCCCACACAGACACACACACACACCATGACCGCACCACCCCTGGCGCATGCACACCACTGCAGCTGAGCACCATAGCCCACTGCAAATCAGAGACCACCACAGTATTCATATCAAAATAACTGTATTGAACAAACATATAAACTCAACTATTTACAATACTATGTACAAAATATATACAAGGTTGGGGAGGGCCACAAATAAGGTAGGGGTGGGTAGAGCGAGGATGGACAAATGGGACGGGAAAGGAGGGGTGTGAGGGTGGGTCCAGGGGGGTAGGGGATTACAGGGACTGAGGGATCCCTAGTGGGAGTGCCTCTCCCCACTCCGACTTCATCGAGCTCTATGCCTCCGGAGGACCCCGGTGTTGTCTATCCTGTGGAGGATGTCCAGCGAAGCCCTCGCCACCGGGAGTATCTCCCGCAGCACCTCCCATATTTCCCGGAGATGGCGTGTACCTAGGACAAGGGAGCACAGTCAATAGGTGTGAATGCACAACCCCATACAGCCCGCCCACTGTGCATGGCATACGGCCATGGGACATACCTCTGTGATGGTGTGTGACCACCCGCAGTGATCATGTCCACATGACCTGCCCACCCAGGTGCATACAGCCATGAGGAACGCTGCACACACCCACCGGCCAAGTCATGCACAGCACCACCGTGGCCGTTTAGTGACATGGCTATGTGGTGCAAAGGCAGTGGCACAACCATGTACCTGGTGCACGCATGGACCACCATTGATGCACTCCCAGACATGCATTGCCGCTGGACAGTGTTGACTGTAACAAGTCACGTGCATGGCAGTGGTGTTGTTGGATGGTGGCCATGCCCCGCTGCCCACCCTGTTACACAGCATGCAATAGTAATCATGGAGGTATGGCACTCACCTTCATTGGGCCGGTCCAGTGGGCACTGAGGGCCCTCGCCCCACCTTGCTGCACTCTGCTCCTCCTGCCGCCACAGTTCACGGGCATGGCGGCATTCCTCTGGGCCTGTGGGGAAAACATGGAGAGAGGAACATCAGTACAATCCCCTAGCAAAGTCCCCCTGCCCCCAGGTGTGTGCCCTCCCACCCAGCCAGACCCACCCACCCCACACCTGATAACACCACCACAGCAAACCCGGACGGTCCCTCCCATGTGCTGGACATACAATGGTGTTACCCATATGGAAGATAAAAGTGTGTTGACGTAACCCCTACCTGGCCGTGGCACCGTGTCCCTCCTGGCACATGCCTGCAGGCATGCTAGCAGCTCCGGCTCCCTCTGCTGCAGGTCCCCGTATCTGTGGTGGCACTGCTCAGTGCTCCTCCCCCATCCTGTGGCCTCCTTGAGTGCAGTGGCCACCTTCTCTCACACCTGGGTCCTGGACCTGTCCAGGGACGCCTCCCCAAACAGTGGTCCATGGTGTGGCTCCACAATGGTCACTAGGTTGGCCAGCTCTATTGCCGACCACTGAGCTGCCCTCCTGCATGCCATGCTCTCTGCTCGATTTGGCAATATGGTGATCTGCAGCACGGCTCCCCACATGCAGATGCTGCGCGGTACAGTGCTGCCATTCCCTACCGCGCTGTCACCGAACAGCGTGATAGAGGTGCACCCATGCCTGACACATGGCACCTAGGGCGCAAAGGTTGGGCACAGGGTCAAGGGTCTCTGGCGCATGGACACGCACAGCGCCATTGGAACCCAATGCGTGTAGCGCGATTGGCTGCCTGTGTGCTACCGCCATTAGTAGCCTACCGTGCAGTTGGCCCAGTGCACCTATGATGGCCCAGTGCCACAGCACTATGTAGTGACCATCGCTATAGCACCACTGGCACAATGGTGGCCATGCCCTGCATTGCCTACTGCGCACAGCACGTCACCAGTGCGGCAGACGCCTGCATCAGCAACCCGGGCATGCGCAGTGAGGTGTGTACTATGCATGTCACAGAACTGCGCCATTGGCTCAGCACATTCAACACAATTGCGCAAAGCACACAGCACGATATTCAGCCATCATATGCAAATCATCTAATCAGCCATTCAATGGCGCAGCACTGCAATTTGCATCTACTTAAAGTTGCGCCTCACCTCATTTGCATGGGTTGCGCTATAAAAGTGTGACATTGGGCTGCAGTGACCATAGTCACTTACTGCAGTCTATTGGTGAGTTGCATGCTGTTGGGGAGTGTGGACTGTGGATATAGAGACATGCATGGGACTGCACAGTCACAGGTAACAACTGCCATTCTTACAGGCTACATAATGACCGAGCAAGTTGTTGGAGAGGAGAAACACAGTGGTGGGAGGAGGAGGCCTAACTTTACCAAGGCCGAGACCGAAGCCCTGTTTGAGGCCTACCTGGATCAGGAGCCGCTTCTCAGTGGATGGCGAGGAACACCTCAAGCCCGTGCTGCTGCATGGGAGGAGGTGGCACGTGCTGTGAACCTGCATGGCAGCCACCAGTGCTCCATGCAGGAGTGTAAGAAAAAGATGGGCACAGACAGGAGGAGGATAAAGGAGAAGGTGGCTGCCATCAGGGCAGCACGAGATGCAACAGGTGGGGGACAGCCGGAGGTGGTACAGCTGACTCCACAGGAGGAGAGGCTTGCAGGAAGCATGCAGCGCAGTGCCATTGAGGGTGTTCCGGGTGGTGGCTTCCAGATGGGTGGTGGCCCATCACTGCATGGTAAGTCATGGTCTGTCTATGGGGGGGCAGGTAGGTCACATGCAGTAACGTGACTTTGCTTTCCTTTACAGATCCGGAGCATCTGCATGGGTCAGCGGTGGTGGGCTTGTCCACTGAGGACAGTCACCTGGAGATGGAGGAGGGCCCATCCACCTCCACAGGTATACGTGGATCTGCGCGACAGTGGGACTGCCTGGCTGTCCACACTGATGTCGTTGTAACAGGTGCGGAGGAAGCCCTGCCTGTGTCCCAGCGTGCCGGCATCCACGGATGCCAGCATGCTGTGACTGGGGCCAGTGCCGAGTCCATCACTGATGATGTCGCTAACGTCATGGGCAGTGACACGTGTGTGCCACGGGATGGCCACACAGCAGGACACATTGTGCCCATGGCTGAGGGTGGTGCTGCCGTGGAGGCCTGTGTGTCAGCAGAGTCCTAGCCTGTGCCTGTCAGCACCAGTGGGACAGCACTGGTGTTTGTTCAGGATAGTGGGACTCACTGAGCCCTGGGGAGTGGCAGCCGGAGGGGCAGCATCAGCAGTCAGCCAGTGGGCTAGGGGGTACAGGGTTCAGTGGTGACATCTGTGCACCACCTGTGGACATTCCCAGACCTGGTCCTGGTGCGCAGCACCCACCCTCAAGGGGTGCTGATCATCAGGGCCATGCACACCCTGAGGGACAGGATGTCGAGGAGGCAGATGACCTCTTGGACGAGCACACCCGCCTACTGCAAGCATCAGTACAGCAGCAGATGCAGCTTGTGACGTCAGTGGATGCACTGCGTGTGGCTCTGGAGCGGGCAGAGGAGCGTTGCAGCAGGGACACCGCTCTGATCCTGGCAGGGATGGACCATTTGCGGGAGGATGTGACCACTGCCATTGACAGGCATGCACAGGCATTAACTGCTGTCATGGCCACAATGGGCACACAGTCAGGTGCCCATGCATCGTGGACACCACGTAGTGCACTGTCAACCCCCCGTTCCTGGCGTCATGTGACACCCTCCCTGTCAACACCGGGTTCAGCTGTGGGCATCCCGAGCACTCCTGGCGAAGGCATGTTCAGTGTGCTGCAGACCCCTGCGTGAGCACGGTCGCGTTCACGCAGTGGAACCCCTGGGGGACCATCGGTGCCACCCCATGAGGCCAGTTCTCAGCCTGTCAGTGCTGGTGTGGTCTCGGTGGGGCTGCCCACGCATCTGTGGTGGCTGGGGCACTGTGGCACGTGACTGACCTGTCTCCCAACGCGGCTCCTATCTGGTGCTGCCCTGTGTGCATTGTGTGTTTCAGAGGGCAGTGCACGGGTGGGTACCCAGCCCTGCACACGGACACACAGTCCACCTGCACACCCTCCCGGCTGCTGTCCGCAGTTGCATGTGCATGATGATGCCTGCATTGTGCTGTACACCAATGTGCAATAGTGCTCAGCATCTGACACATGCACATGGACAGAGAGTGGCTGTGGACATGTGTGTGGCTAGGGTTGGGATTCTGGGTCGGTGTGCCTCCTGTCCTCTGTGCACGTTTGGTGCGTTGTGTGTGTGTGTGTGTGTTTATCTGTCTGCATGGCATGTTAATCCTCACCCATCCCTGGTTGTGTATGTGCTTCTGTGCCCTGCCACTTCCCTTGATGGCATGCACCCCTGGTGTGTGTCCATGCATGTTTGTGGGTTGTGCCTTAGCCACTGGTGGTTGCACATGGCCCCATGACTTACCTGGGTTGGCTGAAGTGCTCCTCTGTGATGGTGTCCTGGTGCAGCTGTGCCAGCCGGATCAGTCCGGGGGTCCCGTCGCCCAAGGGGGGCTGCCCATCACCATCGTCACTGGCATCCTCATTGTCCCCATCTCTTTCCCCCTCTTCGACCTGTACGGCTATCCCACATTCATTGGCCATGTTGTGCAGGATGCAACAGGCCAGGAATAGCCCACAGGCCTTTGAGGGGCACCGCCGGAGGTGTTCAGGCAATGGAAATGTGCCTTCAGCATCTCTAACATCCGCTCGATGACATTACGTGTGGTGCTGTGTGCCTCATTGTAGCGTTGCTGCAATGGGGTCGTGGGCCGCCGGTAGGGTGTGAGCAGCCAGGGACAGAGTGGGTATCCACCGTCACCTGTATGTAGAGGGTGGAGGTTAGTTTGGTGATCAGCATCGCCCTGCCCTGGGCCATGTAGGCCAGTACCCATGTCACCTCTGGCCATGCCCCCCCCAGGTCCTATGATTGTCCATGTGGTTTGCATACTCACCCACTAGGTGGCCAGTGGGGATGTTCCCACTCTCAAATCTGTGGCATGTGCTGACTGGTGCCAGATGAAGGCATCGTGTGCTCCCCCATGTTTGCGTGGCACAGACATGATTATGCACCCCCTGGCATCGCACACCACCTGGCAGTTGATGCTAGCATAGCCCTTGCGATTGATGTATGCAGCCCCCTCGGAGCCAGGTGGTGTGCGTTTGGCCACATGGGTGAAGTCTATTGCCCCTAGCATGCCAGGCATACGTGCTACCCTGTGGAACTGCTGTATGTTTACTGTGTGCTCCGCCGTTGTGCTGGGGAAATGGATGTACTCCGCCGCATGTGGCAGCAGTGTGCTGAGGAATTGGGTGAAGAGGCATGATGTGGCCGACTGGGTTATGTCTGTGGTGTCCCCAGTTGGTCTCTGGAAGGTACCCGTGACGAGCAAGCACACGCAGGCTGTTACTTTCATCTCCACTGACAGGGCATGGCTCCGTCGTGTGGGTGCGTGCATCACATCACTGCACAGCTCACAGAGCCGCCTCAGAATTGCCCTATTCAGGTGGTACCGGCCCACAATCTCAGTATCAGTCTACAGCTCAAAGCTGGTGCAGGCACGGTACTGCCTGTTGGGGGCATACCCCCGACAGGCCCTTCCATGGCCATGCCCCCCTGCCACCCACCTTCTCCCCCCCCCATAATGGCCTCCATCTGGAAGGTGGCACTGGCCATGTCCCTGGCTTGTGTTCGCCCCCCCTGGCAGCTGTTACTGTATTCCCCCCACTGTCCTCACTGCTACTTCCCCTGCACCGGGAACAGCTGCCTGCGGTGGTCTCTGTGCTGTGTGGCACTTCCCCCTTCTGCACTGGCTGTGGCTCCCCACACCTTCCCTGTGCCTGTGTGTTCAGGGTGCCCTTTCCCTGGCCTGCCCTGTGTGTCCCTCCTGCCCTGTCTGGCTGGCTAGAGTTCTGCCTCATGTGGCTTCCCTGTAGTTTTCTTGCACCTCTCCCTTGCTTCTTTTTATTTTGGCTCATTTCCGCTATGGCGCAACTTCCGCTTGCTCCTCTATTGCGCATGGCGCAAGTTGTTGAATATCGCACTGCACCATTTATGCATTGTTCCTCCCCCTTCAGTTGCGCATGCCTTCATTATCATTGCGCTGTTGCTCAACATGATTTCGGGGGCGCAACTGCCTCCTGCTGAATATCGCAGAATGGCACAATTTCAGACTTGCGCAGGCGCAACCCTATTGCACATGGCTCAACTCTTTTGAATATCTGGGCTTGTATCTTTAACTGAACCAGGAAGTCCCTTAAAAAAAACACCTTGGTTTTGAAACATGTCCAGAAATGTAAATAGAAAGAGCTCAGTCAGGTGACCCCACCAAAAGACATAAAACCTCTTCACTAAGTTCACTTCAGTCAATCTTGTAGAGTTCAGTCTTGAGAGTGAAGGAGAGGGGTGCTACTGCAGACAGGCTGTTGAATGCAGATGAGAAGGGTCTTAGAAGCTCTAAGATCCAGGACTGTAATATGTGAGAAACTGCTGATGTTAAGTAGTGATTGTCTTTGTAATTTTTTTTTGTTTTCATTTTTTATTTTTCTAACTTTTGAAAAATAAATATGACCATGGTGTGTTTTAAACCTATAAATTTGCCTCGTCTGAAGTTTATTCCCACACGCTGTAACACTCCCTACCTCCCTCAGATACCCTAACAATCCCCCCTTTCTTCCTTTTTTCCCTAATATACCAGAATTGTTTTTTCCTCTGCCCTTAACACCCTCTGCAATAAGCAGCTCTGTGTCTGCATTTGTCTCCCTAGCTGCTCTCTTTGCCTCCTTACTTCTCAGTAAGTATTCTCCCTGTTCTTCTTTTTATTTTACATTGTCCCGTTATATTTTACAGGCCCTCCCAAGCCCATCATTCACCATCTTCGGGTCCTATGGAGGCCTACCCAGATCCTCCAGAGCTTGACCCTGGTAGCAAGGTTGTTGCACGTACCCCAAGTGCCTTCCAGTTGCTGTGCTTGGTTGGGCAGGCCAGTGCACAGTAGGGGTCTGCAAGGAGTCATTAGCATCATTTTGCAACAGCCAGATGGTTTTCCTTGTTCCATCCCCAGTGCCCCCATTGCTCTTGGGGGCTGATAGCATGATATCCATATGCAAGCATGTGCTTCTCTTTCATCCGGGAGTGTCCACTTCTGTTAGTACCTACACCGCCACCTATGCTCACCCAGGTGGTGGTAGTGCAGGGGAGCTCACTGCCCTCCTTCCCTAGAGGAGGAAGGCATCCTCTGGTATATAACCTGGTAGGTCGTTTGATAGCACCTTGTGTGACGATATGTAAAGGTTATGTAGCCTTCATTTGGCCAGAGAGGTCCACCCAACTGCAGTGTACAGATTGCAGTTGTATGTTAATGGCAGTAGATTCATGATGAATCTCAGCGCCCTATGGTACTTATGCTGAGTTTGTTTAGGCAATTGGCAGTACAACAGCTGTATATAATGTCTGCATAGTCTATGATAGGTATGGAAGTTGCCTGTACAAGGTATGATCTAATGATTGAGGGAAAGCAGTGTCGATTCCTATGGTAGAAGCAAAGCCTTATTCTCAGTTTCTTGTATACTGAGTCTATATATTCCACAAAGGATAACTTGCTGTCAATCCATACCCTGAGATATTTGTATTTAGCCACTACGTCGAGTTGTTCTCCAAGCAATTTGTGGGTGAGTGGGTGGGCGGTCTGTTTCGCTGTTATGCTGGAAAACCACACTGGAAAAACACAGCCAGTCAGGTGATGTGGCTACAGTGAGGTTGCCATAAACAGCATAACTTGACTGCAGTACAGACAAAACGGCAAAGCACTGTATATGGAGGACAAATAAATTAGCATACAAATCATCTGTGCAAATTGGGCAAACTCAAAGTGCATGTGCCACAGTGAAGGGGCACTGAGCTGGTATTAAAAGTAGGGGTCAAAACAGGTTGATAAACTTCAACGAGATTGCTGGAAATATGAGATTGGGAGGGAGGGAGAGGTAAGGGGTGATCAAAAACCAGGCAAGGGTAAGGAAGTCTTTAAGAAAAGGGTTGGCAGGAGTGGGAGAGGGGAGTTTTAACTGGCATCTAATGGAGGGGAGGAAGGGAGAGAGAGAGAGAGACAGACGGAGGAGATGAATAGAGGAGGGTAGCTTGTTCTATGGGAAGGGGAGGCAGTATGAGAAAGCAGATTTTCTAGCTGAGGAGAGTGGTTGGGGAAGGAAGAATACACGTGGGTCCCTTGAGTGCAGGGAGTAGGAGGAGGAAGGGATGGTGGAGAGGAGATGGGATAGGTTTGAGGGCAGGGACCAAAACCAATATTTAGAGATGGGGAAGCACAATGACACTGGCAATATGAGGGGAGAGGGAGGTAGGATGGATAGGAAGGAGTAAAGGCTGCAGAAGTGAGTATGAGATAGTGAGTTGGTAGAAAAGTGGCAGAAGGCATTGCAGAGGGCGTCCAGTCTGGCAAGGGAGGTGGTGCCATGAACCTCATCTGCATAGTCAAAAACCAAGAAAACCATTATGGTGACCAGCTCCCAGCAGACCTGGGGAGAAAAGAAGTCCTTATTTTGGTAGAGGGCACCAAATGTGAGGCAGAGTTTGGCATGGATGGCATCATTGTGGGCAGATAAATCAAACTGGCTATCTAACCATACACTTGGGTACTTACAAGCTCAGACTACTTCAAGCAGTGTGCCATCCAGCATAGAGAAGGCGGGGGGGGGGGAGCCAGACCAGCTTCTGATTGGTACCAAAGGTCATAGACACATTTTAGTTTTTATATTGACCTGAAGTTGGTTGGACTGGAACCAGCGCAGAACATTGTGAAAGTTTTTCTAAAGCGAGACTTCCAGAGATGCATTTGAGGGACTGGAGGTACAGAGAACTGTGTCATCTGCATACATGTAAATATGTGAGTTGGCACAGGCAGAGGGGAGGTCATTTAGGAAGATGGCGAATAAGATTGGACCCAGAATGGAGACATGTGGGACCTCAGCCTGAACAGGAAGGGGTGGAGAGATGGCACCTCCTAGCTGTACCAAATGTTGATGGTCTGAGAAGTAGGAATGGAACCAGTTAATAGCAGGGGCTGAGAGGCTGGCAGAGCTGAATGTATCCAGGAGGAGTGAGTGGGAGACTGAATCAAAGGCTTTGGCCAGATCAATGAAAATTGTCGCTGTGATGTTCCCCTGATTCTCCCTGACAGCATGGAGTCAGTGACCCTAAGTAGGGAGGAGATGGTGGAATGATGCTTCCTAAAACCAGACTGGAAGGGGGAAAGGAAGCTGGAGGAGTGGAGGAAGTTTGCAAGCTGTGAGTAGACCAGTTTCTCCTGCAGTTTTGCAATAGAAGGGAGGAGGGAGACAGGGAGGAAGTTGCCAGAAGTGGAGGGATAACTTCCTTGTGGAGAAGGAGGAGGAGGAGGATGAGAACCTTGGCAATCTTCCAAGACTGAGGGACACTATAAAGGGTGAACGAGAGATTTAGGAGGAGAATAAGGGGAGAGGCAATGGCAGGAACCGTCAGATGGAGAAGTGTGGGGTCCTAACCATTTGGACTAGACTGGGTGAGGATAGGGTGAGCAGTGTTTCCTGGGGAGCGACAGATAAAAAATAAATCCCAAGAGGAGGGGGCAGGTAAAGAAGAGGGATGAGAAGGGGGAGAGGAGCCGGGGTGGAAGGGAGAGGAGAACACAAGTGATAAAAAGCTCACTAAAGTGAGCAACAACGGGGGGGTCAGACACTGATGAGCCATTAATCTTGAGAACAGGGGGACAGGACTGGGTTAGGGGGTCGAAAAGGGAATGAATCACCTTCCAGAATTTGGCTTGAGAATTAACTTTATTCTGGAGGATGGCCTTGAAGCAGAAGGACTTGTGGTACAAATGGCCTTAGTGCAAGTGTTCCCAAGTGCCCCTTAGGACAGGTGGTCTGACAGGGAGCGGGATAATTTATACATAGTACAGGCTTGGTTACAGGTCTTGCACAAGTCGATAAGATTGAAGGTTATCCAGGAGTTTGAGAGGATTTAACCCTAGATTTCCTGATTGGGGCATGCTTGTCCCAGTCAGAAGTAAATACTGAGCGGAAGAGGGAGAGGGCCATATCAGTGTCTGGGACAGTGAACATGGGGGACCAGTCAGTTGCATCCAGGTCGCTCCATAGCACTTCTTTGTTCAATGACCAAAGGGACATGGATCAGATGTACTTTGGGGAGGGAGCTAGATTTTCCGTACACAAAATGTCATGCAGTGATCGCTGAAGGTGTCAGGTAAAATATACATGCCGCATCAATGCGGTAGGGGTGTAAGACGAGAACCCAGTCCAGGAGGGTATGGTTTGATGAGTGGGGATTGCATTGGGTGGGTTCTGTGATGAGTTGTTAAAGGTTAAGGGACTCAGTTTTGTGGGAGGTCGGCCTGGAGGTCAGGGAAAGCCAATTAGTGTTGAAGTCACCCATAAGGATGAGCTTGCCAGCAGAGGAGTGAGAGGAGACAGTGGAAAGTGAGCCCATCAGAGACGAGGGGGACACTTCTCAGTGAGGCATAGAAAACACCTATAAAAATAGGTAGTGAGGAGGGAAAAGAAAGTTTAGCTAACAGAAACTCATGTGAAGAGGGTGCAGCCTCCCTGAGAGTGATGTTACAGGAGAGGTTCTGGTAGACATATAGGGCAACCCCACCACCTCGTTTACCCCTGTCCTGCCAAAAGAGATGGTAGTCTGGAATGGCCAAGCTGGAATCAGGAATCTTGGAAGAATGCCAGGATTTCCTGATACAGAGGAGGTCTGAGAGTTATGAGAGACACACATACAGTGAGGAGATCCAGTTTAGGGGAGGAGGCTCCTAGCACTGAGGTGGAAAACACTAAGGCCTTAAGGAATGGGAGGATCAGGACCAGGGTTGAGTTCCATATCATCAGCAAAGAACCAGATCCCAGAGTAGACTTTCCTTTACCATTCCTCTTTTTAAAAAAAGCCTTAGGCCAGAGGTCACTACTATATAAAGCTCCTTTGCTGTTTAATGTACCCCCTTCATATATTGTGAAATGTTCAACAGTGTTGTCTTTTAAAAAAAACTTTTGAAAATGGCTTAATGATTCCAATAAATGTACCTGTTTTTCATCATAGGTCCTGTATGGCTGGTTATTCCATTTAATATGTTAATGTTTGTTGTATTTATTCTGTGTAATGTCTATTGTAATATTCTATGATTTTGAACACTTGTCGCATATGAAAACAAGCAGAAATGCTCATTGTGCTTACAAGTATAAAAATTAAAAAAACAAACAAACGAGGAGAAGCAAAGCAGGAATGCAAAGAATGGGGTAGGACTTACGACTTCTTGGCCAGAAGGGGAGGGACGTGGAGAGGAATGGGGAAGGGACATGATGGAACAGTGGAGGAACTTCAGGTTAAGGGAGGGGGAAGGAAGGAGACTAGGATGGATGGGAAAGGAGGGGTGTTGAAGGAGGGGAGGGAGGAGGATGGCTGAAGGGGAATGTAAGATGAGGGGGAAGGGAGAGATTGGGTGGGAGAGGGCTGGGGAAGGAAGGGGAGTAGAAGAAAGCAGAGGAGTAGGGCAGGGAGCATGGTAAGCAGATAGACTGTGAACTGAAATGAGCAACTTGTTCAGATACTAGCAAAAACAGCAGTACGTAGGCAACCATCGACTATCAAGCAGTTAAAAACAGCAGGCAATTGGTATTAAAACTACGAGGTGCAGGCTTAAAGGAAAACTCCGTGTTAAAATCAGAAAAAGATATGTAGTAGTCTTTTTTTCTGTGTTCTAACCAGTTCCCAGTGTTTTATTTTCCTCTGGCTGTGAGGGATGTTTTTTCTAACTTTCCCTAACTGTTTTATTGCCCTTGGAGGTTGCCATTCTGGTTTCTTTTATGGCCCCTAGTCTTCCCAGAATGCCCTTTGGTGTGATGTCTAATTGTCCCTGCAGGAAGTCAGTGTCATGTTACAGGGTCTGTCACAGCTCAGCCACAGAGAAAATAGTTCTTCCAGAGAAGACACACTACTAGATTTTGGGTGAGTGAAATCATCATTATTTTTTGATATCAGTACCTTGTCCTGCTATGTTCTGCTGTGTGTGTGTGTGTGTGTGTGTGTTTGAATCATGTCACTGTTTACTCTATTCCTCTCAGTCACTTTCAGTTTTTGCACCAGTACTAAGTAGCAAAAATTGAACATCACCTTATAGGTTGTAACACAGCAAGACAAGGTGCTAATGTCACAAAATAATAATGATTACACTCACCCAAAATCTAGCAGTGTGACTTCTCTGAAAGAAGTATTATCTTTGTGGCTGAGCTGTGACAGACCCTGCTAAATCTAAGGGCATAGCTGCATCATTGTCACATGAGCTAGGGTGCATCGTAGGAGAAAGAAAGCCAATAAACCTATTTGTGATGGAGATCCCCAGGGGTCGTAAAACTACCATACAGCTAGCAGGCTAATTTAGGAAAAACTCCTAATAGCAGACTGAGGGAAGGACATACTAGGACTTAACATATATATCAAAACACTCTACATAACATATGTTTTTGCACATTCTGGGTGGACTTCTCCTGAGATAATGAGGCAGCACCCCAGAGCAGTGTAACAATTACAATTTTATTTATTTATTTAGTTTTTGTTGACTGGGTAAGTGCACTAGACAAATCCTGCCTATTTTCAGGCACGACCCGGGGGAAGGGGATACAGATGAATGCCAACTGACCTTGAACCAGATTAAGCTGTTGGTGGTATTTTTAGTGAATGATGGAAATTTGGCCAGGACACCAGGGAAATTCCCCTACTCTTCAGAGGGGGAACCTCTGTCCAAGATAGCAGACGCACCCTTGCCTTCTGAGGAGGGAGCTATGGAGGTGGGAGATTTGGTCTCTGCTCCTACCTCTGAACAAATGGAGACCATGATGCTAACTACTGATGTTTTGCCTGTTGCTGTTTCTGCTTCAACTTTAAGTTCTGCTGCTCATACTCAGGCTGCTATACCTAGCCCTCTGCTTACTTCTTATGGAACTGACTTGCTGACCTCCGTGCCTACCATCGACTTACTGGAGGATTTTACTTCCAACTGATTCTGAAAACCATTGTTTGACAACACAAGAGATCCAGGAGGCGTTTTGCAGTGGCGGAGCCCATTTTGCTAGTGCAAAACTGAAAATGCACAGAGATATGCAGCGCCTGAGCTGACAGCACAGGTGCATATTCCACTCAGGTGGAAGTTCGGAAGATTCTCCTGACTTGTCTCCTTTACTACCTGTTGCTGTGACAGGCTCTGACCCGACTAGTGTGTCGGGAGCTGAAACCCTACTGCCTGCTCCCTGCCGCCTGCAGTACAAATGGATTTGGTTTCCTTTCACAACCTGCTTCCATTACATCACAGAGTTCCTCACAAGTACAAGACTTATCTACAGTTATTACTCCCCTGCTACCTGCAGTACAAACAGATTCATTTTCCTTTTCACTACCTGCTTCTGTTTCATCACAGAGCTCCCTACATGTACAAGAATCATCTACAGTAAATATTAATAAAGAACCTACTTGGACTGTTGAATCGGCGCTGAGAGGTGCTGGCTGGGTCCAGGGTACTGTCCCAGGAAGTTGGAAGTCTGGTCCATCTCCAATCCAGTCCCCCCGCCCTGAAGATTTTCCAGAGCTACAAAGCAAGATAGGTGATTCAACCATCACTACTGACCCCTTGTGTCTCCCTCATGAACTGGAGCTTACACAGAACCCTGTGTTGAATTATCTGAAGGGTTCTCCACGTCAGATTCCTCTTTCTACTATTTCTGTAGAGGCTCTGGCTCCCTCACCACCACAGCCCCCAAAAAAATTTCTGGACTGAGCAGCTCATATTCTTCTTTCTTTAAATTTCCAATCCAGGCTGCTAAGAGACACAATGATTCGCTTGGCATATCGGGGGTTACCTGAAACCACCTGATCGGGTCTATATGGCATGTACGCTGTTAAAGGATTCTTTAAAATTTTTTTCCCATGAAATATATGCGTTAATTCATATCTCTGGTGAAACCACGTTTAACATTAGTTTCCAAACATCTAGGGGACTGGAGCGTTTTTGGTCAAAGTATAATTCTCTGTGGACTACTGGATTATGGACCCCATTTCAGGCTATTCCCCTTTCTAAACCCACTTTTAAGGCAATCACTATTCTGTTTCGTAATGAGGGAGTTGAGGTGGAGGATGTTGTGTATTGCTTGAAACAGCGTTGTGACGTCCAGGGACAGCCTGAAGCCATTTTGGATACCGAGAACATTTGGACTGGGGGCTGGAAGTTTAAAGTCTTGTTACGATCCACTGATTCTGGGGTTGTACATCTGCCTAACTCTTTTTTCATAGGCTGAGATAGGGGGGGTCTTGTTCTACCCGGGTCAGCCGAAGGCTTGCTATCGGTGTGGTGACCCTGCACATCTTAGTAATGTATGTGATAAAATGAAATGCAATGTCTGTGGGGAATTGGACCACGTAGGGGCACACTGCTTGAATGAATGTAGATGTAACCTATGTGATGAACAGGGGCATACCTTTCAGAATTGTAAATGGGCTGCGCATAATCAGGAATTTCATGATGGTGGTGTGGACCAGCGCTTTATTATTACACAGGCGCAGAAGGCCTGTCTCCGGACCACCTTGGCTGTACCTCCCCCTAGGGCAGCCCAGCCCTTACTGCAGGCTTCAGTGCCTGTTGTATCCTCTGAGGTCGTACCTCAGATGGTTTCTTCACGGATGACCCCTTGCCTGAGATTTCTCCTGTTCCTGATCCTGCCCAGTCTAATTTTTCCTGTTCTGGACCCGGTCCCAGGTCCAAGTACTATGCCCCGAGCTTACAAATGTTATCGTAGAAGATCACTGAGAAACAACCTCGGTTGCACCATCTCCTGTGAGTGGTCGGAACCTCCCCAGTGCCCTTATCTAATTCTTTTGAACTTCTCCAACCCCTTTCTGATGGCTGGAGGTGAGTCGGACTCTTCCTCCATTGCTTCTTCTCTCCCAGACAGTACCACTGACCCTGAGCTGCAACTTGGCACGGCATTTCTCAGAAGCAAAGGCCAGAGTAAAACTTAAAGGGAAGAAGGTGGTTGGGAAAAGATTGTAAAATGTATTTTTTGTCTGTTTTCCTTTTTTTTTTTGTTGCTATGTTTCACTTTGTTTGCCATACTATTAATGTAAATAGTATGAAGCGTATGGCTAAACGGAGACTGATTTTTTCCTTTCTAAGGCTTCTGCCTTTGGTTCTAATTTTATTACAGGATACAAGACTTCATACTACACATGAGATCTGACAAGCACAACAGGACTGGTTACTGGGTCCTTCTTTTTGGTCAATTGGTCAGGATTCTTGTTCGGGACTGGGAATATTAATTAATTTCCCAGACTTCCGTTTGCTAAAATTGTTTGATGTAGCCCCTGGTAGGGCGCTTATTATAGATTTTGTTATTGGGTCCTGTCCTTACCGGGTGATTAACATTTATGCCCCTCAAATCAAAACCGAACACATAGCTTTATTTGCTTTTCTTCGTCCTTATTTGCATACTTCCTTTCGGGTATTGTTTGCTGGTGACTTTAATTGTGGCCTGAGTCTTCAGGATAAGAGCTCCTTTGCTGCTACAAAGAAACTGTTTTGTGATTCCCACGAATTGGGTAAATTGGTTCGAGTCGCCCACTTAACAGACTCTTATCTCTCCTTTACTACTCAACACACCCTACCTTCCAAAAGGGTAAACTAGCACACATATTGATTATGTGTTTTCCTCTCTACAGTACCTATTATTTCTGCCAAAGTTCAAGCGCTTGAGTTTTCTGATCATAAGCTGCTTTCTGTTGGTTTTGGTTCTGTTGTCTCTTCCCGTAAAGGTCCAGGTCTTTGGAAATTCAACACATCTTTGTTGCAGATTCTGATGTTTATACAGTCCTTCCTGTCCTTCATACAAGCCCGTAAATCTGTTTTTATTTGTTATGAAGCTCCTGTTCAGTGGTGGTTAGACACGAAACATGATCTGGTCACTTTTTTAAAAACTTACAGTCATTTAAAATGTAGGAGGGAATACCTAGACTATTTGCAGAAGAGGGTACATTTTCAGTCATTATTAACCATAGCATACACAACAGGTCAAGACCTTACTCAACAAATAAAAGTCCTACAGAATGATATGTTGACTTTCCAATTACGGCAATCACAACAACTTTATAACCAACATAAATTCTGTACTGTTGGAACACGTGATGTTATTTGTCCTTTTGAATATAATTCCCGTCAGTCCGTCCGAAAAAATATGACATGTCTTCTAAATTCAGAAGGACCATATGTTCCTCACAAACTGAGATTTGTCATATTGTAACAAAGTATACTACAGCCCTTTTTCCTCCCTCCCTGCTATGGTTGGTAACAGTGTGACTTTGTATAGTGGCCTTGATATCCCAGCTCCCTCACAGCTATGTCAGGACCAGGCTTGTTCTCTATCACGGAGCAGGATTTGACACTAGCTATTTCTTCCTTACCTGTACAGAGAACTCCTGATCCGGATGGTCTCCCTGCTGGCTTATATAAGGTGCTGGGTGACCATTTATCTCAGAACTTACATCTGTGTTTAATTCTCTGTTAACATGTGAATCTCTCCCTTTGGAATTTACTAAGGTACTTTGATTTACATTTATAAACAGAAAGTGATATCCATTCTCTAGAGAATTGGTGACCTTTATGTATGTTGAACACCGACTTTAAGCTCTTAACGAAAATTATTGTGAAGCGTTTGCTGAAGATAGCGGAGGTGGTTTTGCATCCTGCCCAATCCTGTTCTGTGCCTCAAAGGAGAATTTCTGATCATTTGATCCTCTTAAGAGAATTATTTTCTCATGGCTATGCAGGTCTGGCTTCGGGACTTGTTGTTTCTGTAGATCAGAAGGCGGCTTTTGATTCAGTTCGGCATGATTTTTTAAGGGAAGCACTTCATTTTCTGCATGTACCTGATGTTATGGTACACTGGATTAGTGCTTTCTATAGAATGGCGACTGTTGTGCCTGTAGTAAATGGTTGGATAGGACCCATGATCCCCATAAAAAGGGGGGTTAGTCAGGGCTGTCCTTTAAGCTCGTTGTTATATGTATTTTTTCTTGATGTTTTGTTCTGTTGGCTGAATACTAATTCTCAGATTCAGTCTATTTCTAGTTGTGCCTTATGCTTGCCTTATAAGGTGATTGCATATGCAGATGATGTTTGTTTTCTTGTAGCTGATGTAGCCTCAGTGTTTCATTCTCTCTGCGAGTGCTCTATTTTTGGAAACTTCTCTGGTGCTGTTTTAAATTACACTAAAAGTTTGGTTATTCGGGTCGGTTCAGCAACCTCCCCCTTGGACCATATTGGCCCGTTATGTTTAGTTGAGGGTCCTATTCACATTTTGGGAAATTTTTTTGGGACACAGGACTCAGATTTGTTTAACTGGAATGTTAAACTACAACAAGGTAAACTTCAGGTGGCCTCCTGGAACCGGGGGCAGATAGGAAAAAGAAAACGTGTTTTCTTAATTAAAAACTATTTGATCTCTACTTTCCTTTTTCTGAGTTTTGTATTCCCTATTCCACGACAGCTAGAAACATCTGTCTTTAGCCTGTTTTTCAGGCTCTTGGGGTAGTAGGTTAAACCCGATAAAGCGGAATATTACTTATTTACCTATCCTGAGGTGGCGTTGTATGGTTAACCCTTTGTTATTTTTCTTGTATTTTTTCTGCAAACCTTAGGCCCTTATTGATTCATTCCCAAAGGGGTGGGAACCTTGGTTTTATGACTCTTGCAGGATTTGGTTTCATCAATGGGAAACTAATTCCTTAACTGTGTTAAGACAAACTGATGGTATACCAACTTACGTAAAACATACGTTTTTACGTCTCAAACAATGGAAGGTGTCTGTTCAGATGTTATTAAATCATTCCCATAAAGTTTTATATAAGAAATTACTCCTGTCGGTTTGTACTGTATCAATACCCTTTGATAAGTGTCCTGGTCAACACCTCCCTTCCCTTTTGTTATTGTGGAAATGTAAGAGGGTTCCAGCCAAAATGTGGGATTTTCATTGGCTTTCATGCCATGAAAAGATTAATGTAAAATCAAATCAAAAACATAAGCAGTCCCAAGATAGAATATGTTCTCGCTTATTATGTATTGCAGAACTTGAAACTATCCATAATTTATTTTTTGACTGTTCCTTTATTAAGAATTGGTGGTCCTTTTTGGCACAGGCATGGGATACCCCCTTGCTTCAGTCAGTTACTTATTTGAATCTTGTATATGGGTTTTTTTCTCCCCAGTGGTCAAAATGGCACCAGGACACTTTAAACCTTGTTTTTGTCTGTATTAAGTGGAATATTTGGATGGTGCGTTGCATGTTTTCTTTACAGCAAAAGGACTGCTCCTATTTGGAGCTTGAAAAAAAGATTGTACAAGATTTAAAAGAAATTTATGAGCATGAACATACCCTATACTCAGATACAACACTTTTGGAACTTTGGAAAGCTCTTCCTTGGATCACTGACTCTGCTTTTGCAGTTACCTGAATGATTGTATAATACTTATCCTGTGTTTCCTTTGTTTTGTATTTTGCTTTGTGTACTATTGTACGATTTTTGTCTCAATAAAACTTTCCTCTACTCTTTTTGATAAGTGCCATGGGATCTTTAACATCCACCTGAACTACCAACAATCCAGGCAGATGGGACCTCGGTTTAACTTCTCATCCGAAGGACGGCACCTCAGAAGTGTAGCACCCCTCTCATGCTGCACTACAGTGTCAGTGTTGGGATATTAACCCAAGTGCCAGATGTGGGAACTGAACCCACAGCCCTCTGATCTCCCAGCCTCAGAGGCGAAATTACCTGAGTTTAGCAAGGTGTCAGAGTAAACAACAGGCAAAAACAAACAGGTGTGCAAATGATGACAACAGCTTAATAAAATGTGCACTGCAGAATTATTGAAGAACAAATCATAAGGCTTTACCTGGATAGAGTGTAGCTAGGATACCTGAGTTAGCAAGGTAGCATACACTTACTTTTGAGGGTGAGGAAGTCTCTTGGTGCAGTAAGTTAGTGCAGTACACGAAGTAAGCACTAAGAGGCACTGGAGCAGAACATTACAGTTCTAAGAGTCTCCACATGAAATACTGGGAAAATGTAGGCTGATCACTTGACCCTCCAGGGCACCAAATGACATAAGGTTAGACAGTGGCTGGGTTAGTGAGAGAAGGGCCTCTTTGTCAGTGCCTGCACCCCTCAGGATGCCACTGCAGAAAGTTGAGGATGGGACATGCAGTCTATCAAAACCAGTGTACTAAAAAAGCTGAATGGGGTGCTGCCCTGAGAGAAGACAGAGAAGCAGACCAGTACCTGTAGCAGGAAGCCCCAAGGAGTCTCAGTGGGTACCTGGGGGTGTAGGGAGTACCCTGATACTCTAACTCAGTCAAGAAAAGGGGGAAGCCCTCTTCCTCCCACTACAGCCCAAGGTAACCCCAATTAAGACCCACAAGTGCAGTCTAGTGAGGCAGGTGAGTATTTGAACCAGTACTATCCACATGGGTATGATGTTCACACAGTGAACGCACAATGTCGAAATCCCTCACAGCAACAATCTCAACAGGTTTTGAGATTGTCACTGTGAGGGACCCAAGGGCAAAATTTTGCCCTTTCACTGTCTTTCACCCCCCCCTTTCAAAACAACTCCATCTCGGAGTTAGATATCTTAAGAAGAGAGTGTGTGTGGTGGGTACAGCCCCCCCACATGGGGGGGTTTGGGAAGCATAGCCCCCTGTTAGAAAACACACAATGTCTGACAGGCAGAGTTTCACCTGTTGACATTGGGGATCTCGCCATGCCGAACTTCGACAACACTGTTGTTGTTTCGGCATGGTAGGCCCATCAACATGCACTGAATATGCCAGTAACAAAGCACTATGCTAATAAACACAATAGTAGGTGAGCAACTTCAGGGAATTTAAGTCCAGATATGTAATATAATGTCTTGCCCAAGAGACCAATAGTCAGATGACAAAATCCAAGCCAAATCCAGAGGAAATGGTGAACTGCTGAGGTGCAGTAAACTATTGTTATGTAGACCAAAGACACTGAATCTGCTAAATTCATGAAGGTGATGAACTGTGGCCTGGGGCATACACAGGAGGTGAAGACCCTTTGTTAGTATCGTCCCCTGGTTCTCCAAAATGGTTATGAATAGCCCTCAGAGACAAGAACAGATCTTTTAGGAGCTGGTCTGACAAAAATGTGGATTCAGTGCAGGACCCAGTACCTCAGATTCTGTCAGGCTTATTTACTGAACTTCCTTTTGCTCAGGATGGATTCCAAAAGTTGATTTATAACGGAAATGCTAATACCTAGTGGTGATATTTTGCAGATATTCAATCCAGGAGACTTTCACAACTGTTGTGTGCAAGGACAGCATAGTTACTCCAAGCAAAAAAACATAAAAATCCACAAAAACTAGACTATGGACATAGCCAAGCATGATCAGCCACCCACACTGGCCAAGGAGGCAGAGCACACACCCTATTCACAGTAATACTTGTAATCTTTCCAGATATAAGAGTAGTGGCAGTTCTGCAGAATTTGAATTTGCAGTTTCCTGTAAAAAAGCATACAATCATTTCCAGATAACACAGCAATGAGTTCTGTGGAATGAATACTCACAGTCTGATATATAACAATTCAATAATATACTTATTTTTATTTATTTATTTGAAAGTTTGTGACCGGGAGAGGTGCACTGAGCCATGGCTCGTTTCCAGGTGTGATCCAAGAGAAGGGGAATATTTGTGCAGATGTAAACTGATTTACAGAACCAGATTAAGCTGTTGGTGGTATTTTGATTGAATTGTGATGTTCAGGTAGGAATTTTCATGCAATACCCCCAAACAACTTTTGAAAATTCACAGAATCAAAATTCTGACTGGTGCTGGAATTCTGACATTGGAAAATAAATGTCACACAGCACTAAAAATAATAGATGGCATGAACATGAACACATATTAATCTGGCATTACTTTATCAATGATATTTTTTTATTATGGACAGGCAACCTTGAGAACTAGCTGCTTTCACTGAGAACCTGGGCCTGATTCACAAATGTATAGGGAGTGTCGCAAGCCCTGGGTGCACCAAACATATGATGCAGGGGGCTTGTGGCATTCCCCGGCCAGCAGTCAGGATTCTCAATCCCATGCTCCAGCTGCCACAAGTTAGGCCAGCTTTTTGCTAGTCTAATTTGTGGCAGTCTTGGGACTCTTTTTATAGGGCTTGCACCAAATATTTGGTGCAAGCTGCCATATAGTGTGAAAAGTGTCGCAAATGCACCCGATTGTCTTGAACTAGGCGCAAGCTGCGGCAATCTGTTTGGCGCAGCTGTATCATGAAATGGGTTTGACACAGGCCTTGATGCAAGCCCTGTGTTAACCTTTGTGAATCGGGTCCCCCGAATCATGTGACATCAACTATTAGATTTACTGACAACCACAGTATAGAGAGCATTCCCTTGCTGGATGTGAAAATTGTTAAGGTTAACAATAAGCTCCATCCTCAATTAATCAGAAAACCTACGGAAAAGAATACCGTACTGGATGCAAACAGCTGTCACCCCCATGCTTGTAGTTAACAATATACCATATGGACAATTTCTATGTGCACGCAAGAACTGTACAACAGAAAGAGATTTTTTTGCATGCAGCAGAGGACCTAGAGTAAAGGGTTTCTCGAAAGGGGGATATGGTGCTAGTACCATTACAGAGACTAACGTAAAAGAGTCATTAAATGAACACAGAAACGCTTTTGCTGCCAAAAGCACCAAAAATGGAAGAAGATAAGTTGATGCTGGCAATTCCATAGGGAAACAGTTTGGACTTTTAAAACCAACTGTAAATAAAAATTAATATATTTTGCAACACAAAGAGGCAGATAACAGAGCACCTAAAAATAGACCTTTAATAACAGCAACAAAAAAAAAATGCAGGAACCTATAGGCTAAAGTTGCAGAGCAGCCCATAAAACCCCATAAGTAGCTACTGGAAACTTATTAAGAGGCTTTAAATAGAGGGCAGTTATATATGTGGTGATTGTTGCCGCTGTGATAATACATACAATGGGCTGGATATTGAAAAGGGTTGTGCCATGCGCAAGTCGGAAATTGCGCCATTCTGCCATATTCAGCAGGAGGCAGTTGCACCCCCCAAGTCAAGCTGAGCAACAGCGCAATGCAAATGAATGCATGCTGAACCGGAGGGGGAGGAACCATGCATAAACTGCACAGCCCGATATTCAGTGGGCTGTGCAGAGTTGTGCAGGCGCAACCCCCAACCTGCGCCTGCACAACTTTGAGCCAAAAAAAGGAGTAAGTCGAGGGCCACCCACAGGTGAACTGCTGCATTGCAGGGGCGCCAACACAGCAGCTGCCACCTGTGGGTGGCCTTCTCTTGCCCCCCCGCAGCCATCGCGGGCATATAGTAACCCCCTCCCCCCGACTAGCCCGATCGCGGGCATATGTTGAAAATACCTCCCTCCCCGACTGGCCAGATCGCGGGCATATGTGTAAAACAACCTCCCACCCCCGACTGGCCGATCATGGGCAAAAGTGAAAAATAAAATCCACCTCCCACCAGCCCGATCGCGGCACCAAAGTGTCCAACCCCCCCCAAGACCATATCCCTGGTGGTCCAGTGGACCGCTAAGCCCGATCGTGGGCAGCAAAATATTCCAACACCCCCAAGAACATATCCTGGTGGTCCAGTGGACGCTAAGCCTGATTGCAGGCTGCAAAATGTTCAACCCCCAAGAACATATCCCTGGTGGTCCTGTGGACTGCTAAGCCCAATCGCTGCACCAAAGTGTTTAAACCTCCCCAAGACAGTATCCCTGGTGATCTAGTGTCCCCACCCACCCACCCACCCACGTAGACCACCACCCCGCCTCCCCGGCAGCTGCTGGGTGGCAGCATCCCACCTGCCTGCCACCCCGCCGCCCCGCCGACTGACTGCCTGGTGGCTGCACACCCATTGGTGCAGAGCAAGAGCCAATGGGCATGAATTCATTCACATATCTGGACTGCCTTGTACGGTATGGGCTGCATACCCATTGGCTCTTGCTCTGCACCAATGGGCGTGCAGCCCTACCAGGCAGTCAGTCGGCGGGCGGTGGGTCGGCAGGTGGGTGGGATGCTGGGACACTAGATCACCAGGGATACGGTCTTGGGGGGGTTAAACACTTTGGTGCCACGATCGGGCTTAGCGGTCCACTGACCACCAGGGATATGTTCTTGGAGGTGTGTGTTGAATCACTTTGCAGCCCGCGACTGGCTGGGGGGTTGTACTGTATACGCTTGCCCACGATCGGGTTGGTGGGGGTACTTTACACTTAGCCCACAATCGGGCTTCACGGTCCACTGGACCACCAGGGATATGTCCTGGGGGTTGATACTTTGCTGCCCGCGATTAGGCCAGTCGGGGTGGGGGATTTTACACTTTTGCCCATGATTGGGCTGCAGGGGGCATCAGTACCTGACGGCTGCTGCCTGGCAGGGCACCAGGCGCAAGTCCTCAGGGATCGGCGCACCTGCATGCAATGGCATGCAAATGGGGCCATAAATAGATGCAAATGCCCCCCTGCCCCTTGCATGAATTATGGCCCCATTTGTATGTCACCTTTTGAATATGGGAAATTTGCACATGGCGCAATGGTACTTGCGCCACCGCATCTTGAATGCTCCACTCTGACCACTTGCAGTGGTGCAAGTTCCACTGCTCCATGCACAGTGGCAGTGGCAGAGAGGTGATAGTCAAAGAGGTTGCTCAATAGCACAACTCCTTTGAATACCGTCCAACCACACCCTCTTGTAACTATTTTGTGCAGCGCAAGGGCTTGCGCCACAAAATAGCGCAGTTTGAATATCCAGCCCAATGTGTATAAAAAATTGGCAAGAGAGGAAGAAGTGCTAATCAAAGACTTTATAACATGTAAGACTGATCGCATGGTGTACGTAATAAAATGCCCTTGTAATCTGATCAATGTGGCTACAACTAAGAGAGAATTGTGCAAGAGGATATCAGAACACAAAAACAATATCAAAGATGGAAAGAATTATGATCCTCGTTAGCAAGGCATATTTAAGATGCACATCACACTATACCAATGCTTCAGCTCTGTGGACTCAAAAATGTTCCTGAGCCACCTTGGGGAGGTGACTGGGACAAACAACTGGTAAAAAGGGAAGAATACTGAATAACAAGGTTTACAAGTACTGATAACAAATATTGCCTAAATGGGGACTTAGAGTGGGTCCCATTTTTTTAAGTAGTAGTAGTAGTAAAAACTTTTATTATTAGGCAGGAAATAAAAATAACATCTCATTTTCAGTCACCATTAGGACATGTCCTATTTACAAGGTGTTCCTGAATTTGATCTTAAAAATTTCCATTCAAGCAATTTGTATAATAAAAATCTATTACAAGCATTCACACAGTACAAGGTACAGTACCTTGAAACAGTCATTATCAGTCAAAGCAAGTTCATCTTGGCCAGTTCTTGTTTCAGAGCATTAGTGAGTTTTTTTTTTAAGCTAGTATTTACATTCTTCATTTGAACATTCAATTCATTCCAGATTTTCATTGCTGCAAAGGGAAAGGTCATCTCTTCTATTCTACTTTTTGGTGTTTCTATTTTATACTCCCTCATTTTTGTATTGTTTCTCAATCCATGTTTATGGTCTGTTTTCTGCATTTTCTCATTTAAATACATGGGTTTTGTTGTTTCCATTGCTTGTTTAGTTATTTTTACCCATACTATTTTTTGTTTACTTTTTAGGGTAAGCCAGTCCAATCTTTCCTACAGCTTACGGTGGTGGGTCCATCTGTTTGCTTTCGAGGCAAATCTTGCCGGTCTATAATACATCACCTAAGCTTTTCTCAACACAACTTTACTGGTGAATCCGTTTATATTTATCCCATAATTAATTGTGGGAACTGATATTTGATTAATGATGGAGTTCCTCGTTGAATCATTTATACAGAACCCTGCCCTTCTCAATGCACCCAGCCTGCTATTCAGTTTTTTTTAACTTTGTCATTTATATAATACTCAAAGGTCGGCTTTTGACCTATCCAAAACCCTAAGTATCTGTACTCAGACACTTGTTCTAGTACCATATTATTTTTAGTTATTATATTTAGGGTCAAAGTCATTTCTTCTCCTTTTTTGTGATGTGTAAAAAACATTAGTTTAGATTTATTACTATTTAATATTAGGTTTGATTTCTCAAACCAATTCTGAATTCTAAGAAAGTCTTCCTGGAGATCCATTTGTATTTTTACCAAGTCTGTACCCCTAGTTAGTATCATGGTGTCATCTGTGTATAAGTGTATGTCTGATTTTTAATTATTTTTGTTACTGCATTCATATATATATATAAGGAATAAGAGGAGCCCAGGTTTGATCCCTGGGGAAATAAAAAGTACTGCCTTGAAATGCGTAACTATAAAGCATTTGCCAAACAGACATCCAGTTAAAATTGTTATAATATTAAGTAATATTAATATTAGGCGAGGGCTGGCAATATAGCCTAGAAGGTAAGAGTAACAAGCATTGAGCTGGGTAAATCCAGTAGACCTGGGTTTGAGTCCCAGGAGCTCCGCTTGCATACTGCGTGACCTTGAACACATCATGTAGCCTCCCCAATGCTCCCAGGTTGCCACTAAAAACAAGCACTTTTGCCTAGTGGATCTTATCTGGCTACCAAACAATAAAAATAAAAGGTAGGAGAAAAAAAAAACCTAAAAAGATATTGAACAAGAGGGACCCCTGTATAAGAATAAGCTAATGATAAAACTCACAGCTGGACTGACAGAAGAAAAGTGAATCTAGTGATGGAACAGTATAAAATAACAGTGATAATTGTTTTATTACTTTCTTTAAAGAAAAGGTTTAAGAAAGTATAATGTGCACATAACATATGTCTAAAAAGGGGAAATGCTCCAACAGTTTGCAAATACTGTAAACAATAAGGATATAACATTGTTTATTAGTGCATTGTAATAAATGTAAATAGTTATTAGTGTATTGTAATACTGGAACGAACTGTAAAAAGAAGGGATTTACTGCTGATATCTCATTTAGCTATTGAAAGCCAGAAGAACACTTTTGGTGACGGTTTGAGGTACCACTGAATAGGTGGGTCAGGCAAGAACCCCTTACAAGTGCTATAATGTTGGGTGTGTGCAATGTCATCACTGATGATTGAGTTGTTTGCTTGGTTTTTGGGGAGGCGGCCATAGCCGCAAGGGATCATAGGGAAGGCAACTGCATCAGTGGTTAGAGATGGGGAGGTGACCGCATTGGTGGTCAGAATGGGTGAGGCAGCTGCACACAAGTCTAAAGCTGCATCAGCAGCAAGGTGGGAACAGGCAGCATCAGGGCTCCCGCCAGAGCTGAAGAAAGACAGAGGCAGGGTCAGAGCTCCAGCTGGAGTCACAGAGGGCCACATTGGTGGCAAAGAAAAGCAGCAGCAGTGTCCTGGTGGCTCCTGCTGAAGCCACCAATCAGGAGAGGCCGCACTGACAAAGCATGAAATTTAAATCCCAGCTGGGCTATTTAAGGGCAAGCCCAGCCGCGCAACTGTAGCTGTTTGCTTGGTTTTTGGGAAGGTGGCCGTAGCCATAAGGGACCATAGGGGAGGCGACCGTATTGGTGGTTAGAGCAGGGAAGGTGACTGCATCGGTGGTCAGAACCAGGGAGGCAGCCACACACAGGTCTAAAGCTGCATAGGTGGTAAGGAGGGAACGGGCAGTGTCGGGGCTCCTGCCAGATCCGAAGAAGGACAGAGGCAGGATCGGGGCTCCAGCCGGAGCCATAAAGGGCTGCATCGGTGGCAAAGAAAGGCAGCAGCAGTGTTCTGGTGGCTCTCACTGGAGCTGCCATTCAGGAGAGGCTGCGCTAACAGGGCGTGAAATTTAAATCATAGCTGGGCTATTTAAGTGCAGGCCCAGCTGCGCAACTGTAGTTGTTTGCTTGGTTTTGGTTTTTCTTCCACCCGCCCACCATCCTCTATTAAATAGGGCTTGTACCACTCCCAGTAGTGGTTTTAACAAATCAGGAGGGGCAGAAGGCAGAGCACTGAAGAGGAGGTGGACACCAGAGGAGCTGTGCGTCAGGGAAGTCTTCTGCTACGGGAAGAAACTTTCTTTGGCTGGAGGAACAACTGTCACCAGAAACAAAGTACTGTGACTGTGGATATAGTGGGTAAAGCACTAACTACCAAAACTGCAAATGTACTGGGGAGATAGGGGGGTAAATCGCTAAACATGAATCCTTCTGCCAAGGTACTGCTTTTGTAGGGAGAATCACTAAAGCGAATGCTAATGCTGCAGCTGTTGCAAATGTAAAAGCAAATACTGCTATTGTAGGGAAAACTCACTGAGACAAATGCTAATGTGAGGTGACTCCAGGGGATAAATCTCAGCAATTTTGTGAGTGTAGGGTATAACCACTGATTATACTATTACTGCTGCTGAAAATTTACTGCAACTTGGATATACCTCTGTGTGATTCTATAGGCTGTGGGGTAGAAACACAAAATAGGTGGTGCAGCACTGTAATCTACAGCTCAAGTACTGTGTACTCAGCATACTGTTATAAGGAAAGGGAATATGGAGGGCGAATAAGTGGAAGGGGAATTGGAGCAGGGCAAGGGTGGGTCCGAGGCACGGTCAACAGACCACAAGGACCAGGGGCATCTTTGGGAGACTGGTGGGGTACACTGGATGTGGGTCGACCGTGGTACTGGATATAGCTTGGAGGATGTTGGGTTACATGGTATGTAGGCAGCTTGTACAGTTAAGGGAGGAGGTGAGGTGGCTGAGGTGGGTGCTAAGCTGGGAAAGGGGGAGGAGCAGAAGGGAGGACAGGTGGGGTTCCACTGAGGGGGAAGTAGCGATTAGAGGAGAAGCTGTAGGGGGACAAGGAGCAAACTCTGCAACAGGCAGGTGAAGATGGGATGGGGACTGGGGGCAAACAAAGGGGTATGGAAGCATGGAAGGAGAAGTAAGGGATGGCTCTGGGGGGGGGTCACAGAAATCCCAGATAGAGGCAGCAAGGGATACAATGGAAGCCGAGGGAATAGCAGGAGATAAAGTATAAAGGTCCAAAGCCTGCATGGATGGCAAGGAAGGAGGGAGCAGGGGGTGGAGCCCAAAGAAGAGGGGCACAGACAGTGGGCCTAGTGCAGGAAAATAGATATGCTCCACTAAAAGGCACTAAAAGGGGAGCATGTCAGGAAAATGGAGATGAAGAATACCCAGGAGAAGAATGATGAGGAAGGGTCAGGAAAATTGGAAAAGGGGGGCCCTTTGGGAAGGTATAAACAGGGTAGCAAGTATAGGAATGGGAGTGCAGTGGTGGACTCACCACAGAAATGGCAAACCCTAAGGGGGGGGGACAGCGTGCTCAGGTTCAGAGGAGCTAAGGCTAGACGGGGCTGGGAAGGTGAAGGTCCTCAGAGAAAATCAATCAGGGCAGGGGCAGATCAATGGGGAGGGACAAAACTCTCAGATGAAGGGGCAGAGGTGGGAGGCCTAGCAGAAATCGCCTGTGGGGGCATGAAGCTGTGGGAGTGGAGGGTGAAGACAGTACTATGGGAGATGAAACGAGCAAACAGGATATTAAAAATGGGGTAGAAAATGGGATGTAAGGGGTTGGGGGAAGGATAGAAGGGATATGTAACCAGGAGATGGAGAGCAGGGTCCTACTGGTTGGGGACTCTGTAATAAAAGAAATTAGGTGGGGGGGCAGGGGGAACAAGAGCAGCGCAGTGTGGGTTGAGTGTCTGCCAGGCATGATGGTGGCAAAGGTCATTCGCTATATCAACTCAATGGGGAAGCAGCAGGATGAGAAAACATGTCAGCTGTTCCACCTGGGAATGAATGACCTGGCTGGAAGTAGCCTGCTGGAGGTGCAGGAAAGATTCAGAGCTCTTGCTAGATACCGTAGCAGTCTAGGGTTCAAATCAGTGGCTTTTTCCGAGGTGTTACCAGTACCAAGGGCAAGCACTGATAGGAAGATGAGAATTAAGGAGTTTAATGAGTGACGGGTGGGGTGAGCAAGTGGGGTATGGGTTAGTAGGGGACTGGGGATCAATGTGGGGGATGAGAGCCTATTTGCACCAGACAGACTGCACCCACATAGGGAAGGGGTGGCAGTACTGAAAAGCACATTAGGAGAATTCATAGCAGAAATCTACAATTTAAACTAGATTGGGGTGGGGTGGGAAAAAATCTGCTCCACAAGGAAGGACAATTGGGACCTACCAACCCCCCCAGGATAGTACTAAAATATAGGGCATGAGGGTGACGGGTGAAGGGGGGAACAAAGGGGGAACCTGGTGGAAGGGCTTAGCAGCCAATGCCAGGAGTTAAGGAAATAAGATGGTGGACCTGGAGGCCATCATGGGGGACGAAGGGCTAGATATAGTCACAATAAGTGAGACCTGGTGGACAGAGCATCATGCCTGGGAGAATACCATTCCAGGGTACGGACTGTTCAGAAGGGATAGGGAGGGCAAGAAGGGGGTGAGAGTTACCTTATATGTCAGGGAAGGCATAAGTGTAACTGAAGAATAGGTGGAGGATGGGGAGACTGAGCTGCTGTGGGTAATGCTAGGCAGGAGTATGGGTAAATCCTTGCAGCTGGGGTGCAGCTGGGGGTGGTATACAGGCCACCTGCACAAGGGGAGGAGAACGATCAACATCTAACTCAGGCAATCACAAAGCTGGCCCAAAAAGGAGAACTACTACTGGCAGGGGACCTGAACCTCCCAGATCTAAAGTGGGAAATCCCAGATGCAGCATCGACGAGCAGGGAGATATTAGCCACACTGTAGGGGGTATTACTTCAACAGCCAGCCAGGGAGCCAATGAGGGGAAACAACTTGTTGGACGTGGTCCTGACAAATGGGGAGAAAGTGGAAGAGGTGCAAATGGGAGAAGCCTTGGGCACCAGCAGCCACAGCACGGTGAGGTTCAGGGTCAGGGCAGGGACAGAGACAAGTAAAACTAGTACGACAGTTATGAATTTCAGATGCATGGACTTTGACAAGATGAGAAAGATAGTAAGGTAGAAAATGGAAAGTATGGCGAATATAGGGGCAGTGGAGGAATTATGAGATGCTATCGGGAAGGGGTTCTGGAAGCCATGGAAGTATGTATAAAAAAGCTCAGGAAGAGCAAAAGGGAAAGAGACCACTCTGGTTCACAAGGGAGGTGGCGGGGCAGTCAGGGAAAGGAGGAGGGCTTTCAGAAAATTTAAGAGGACAATCAGCGAGGAAGACAGAGGGGAGTATAGGGAGAAGAGGAGTCTGGCAGTGAGGAAGATCAGAAGGGCAAAAGCAGCCACTGAGGAGAAAATAGCCAAAAAGGCCAAGAGAGGGGGATAAAACCTTTTTCAGATATGTGAGGGAGAGGAGAAGGGCAAGGCAGGGGATTGCTAGACTGAGGGGGGAAGGAGGGATAAACTTGGAAAGGGGCTATGAAAAAGCAGAGGTATTATATGTACTTTAGCTCAGTATTCATGGAGGAGGAGGAGGACTGTAGGAGTCCTGAGCTAAAGCCAAAGGGGAAGGAGGGCAAATGGGTGGATCAGCACCTGTTCACTGTGGATAGGGTCAGGCCAGAGCTAGAAAGATTAATGGTGGACAAGGCAATGGGGCCTGATAGGTTACACCCCAGAGTGAACGGGGAATTGGGGGAGGAGCTGGTCGCACCTTTGACAAGGCTCTTCAACCTGTCCCTGGATATAGGAAGAGTGCCAGAAGAGTAGAGGAAGGTGGACTTGGTGCCCTTGCACAAGGGAGGTAGCAAGTAGGTGAAGGAGAACTACAGACCTGTCAGCCTCACAACTGTGGTAGGGAAGGTAATGGGGGCATTAATCAAGTAAAGGGTGGTGCATTACCTGGAAGAGTGTGGCTTGCAGGACAGCAGACAGCATGGCTTCACAAAGGGGAAGTCATGCCAGACCAACCTAATTGAGTTCTTTGATTGGGTGACTCAGGTAATCAACCAGGCAGGGGCTGTGGATGTGGCTTATCTGGACTTCAGCAAGCCCTTTGACACCATTCTACATAGGAGGTTAATGAGCAAGATGGAAAGCATGGGGTTGGGAAGGAAAATAACAACTGGGTGGAGGCCTGACTAGCAGAAAGAACTCAGATGGTGGTGCTAAATGGGGTGCACTCCAGGATGGCAAGGGTGAAGTCTAGAGTGGAGTGCCATAGGGGTCAGTTTTGGGTCAGCTCCTCTTCAACATCTACATCAGTGATATTGCAGAGGGTTTGAGGTGGAGGGTGTGCTTACTTGCTGATGATACTAAAATCTGCAATAGGGTGGACACCCTGGAGGGGGCGGAGGACATGAGGAAAGACCTAAAGATGCTCAAGGAGTGGGCCGGAAAGTGACAGCTGAAATTTAATGCCAAGAAGTGTGCTGTGATGCACTTAGGGAGTACAGACACATGAGCAGGGTACACACTGGGTGGGGAGGAAATCAAAAAATCATAACGGGAGAGGGATCTGGGGATCACAGTTTCTTCAGACCTTAAGGTAGGGTTCCAGTGTAGCAGGATAGTGGGAAGGGCCAATAGAATGTTGGAATTGATAGGTAGGAGCATTACTAGCAGAAGGAGGGAGGTAACAGTGTCCCTTTGCAAAGCCATGATGAGGCTGCAGTTAGAGTATGGGTTCAGTTCTGGAGACCACACCTCCACAAGGATATAGATGCATTGGAGAGGGTTCAGAAAAGGGCAACAAAAATGGTGCAGTGTATGCAGGGGAAGGCATACAAGCAGTGGTATAAGGAGCTGAATCTGTACACGTTAGAAATGAGGGAAAGGGGGGACATGACTAAATCCTTTAAATATGTAAAGGGACTCAATAAAGTAGGAGAAGGGGAGCTACTAAAGAGGAAGGAGGGAGCCAGAACTAGAGGGCACAGCCTCAGATTGCAAGGTAATAGATACAGGGGCAATGTGAGAGGATGTTTCTTCACAGAGAGGGCGGTGGGACCCTGGAACAGACTGCCAGACAGAGTGCTGGGAGCTAAATCGGTGGAAGAATTTAAGAGGACATGGGACAGGTACATGGGGCTGAGTATCGGGGGGAGGGCAGTGGCAGGTGGGGGGAATGTGAAGGGGAAAAGTGGGGCAGACTAGATGGGCCAGAATGGTCCTTTTCTGCCATCAAGCTTCTATGATTCTATATCATCGCCTGTGCTAACGCTGGGTAGCTGGCTGGTGTGGTGTTTGCCTGATTCAGCAGCCCATAACGAAGCAGGCAATGACACCAAAATTCAATGCAGCATGTACTTTTTGAAGTAACTCTTATCCCCAGAGAATGTATGTAGAATTAAGAAAGTTTTAAGACCAACAAAGTGTACAGACAGTGAATAAGCAAGCTAAAATTTGAATATATTTCTACCATAGAGGACAACATAAGGGGAACAAGAACAAAACCAACTTTAAAACCAGGCATTTATGGACATTATGTGGAGGTACAGTATGTGTAAATGCTTTGAAACTAAATTGAGTAGATCAGAAGCAAATACTGTTGCTGAGGAAAGTAATGTGTCTTTTGATGTTCATCCTTGTGCCCCCACAAAGCAAACGTGCTGCTGTGAGAGTGGATTTGAGAGCTGGGTCACTGTCGGTCCAATGCAGGACAATCTGCAGTGGGTACAACAATGTCAGACCAATCATCCGCCAGGCTGAGCCTGACATTCCGCTGGGTTTGCTGGGCAGAAACTTTGTGAAGTTCAAAGAAATGAGCAGCCTTAATTACAGGGTGACTCTTTCCTTTGACTTGCATGATACTGCTGAGCAAGCACAGCTGGTCAGTGCCATGATCAGCCTGCCGATGTCCCCCACCCCAACAGTAAAAACAATCCCATCCTCTGCCAAGTATCCCACTCACCCACCTCCCATTGCTTCCCATGCCCCTTCTGAATTTTCCAACATGGAGATGTCCAATCCCTGGTGCTGACTATTACCCCCCTGGCTGTTTCCACTGTGCCAACACCGGGGAGCCCACCCCCGCTGACACCAAACATAGCACTGACATTGAGGTTCCCAATCCCCAGTGTCAGTACCTGAAAAAAAGAAAACTGTCCCTCATAGTCTTTTTTTAATTTTTTAAACCCTTTATAAAATAAAATGGTCCATCCAATCTTGTTCCTCCCTCTGCTTCCACTGCCGTTACCCTACCCCCACTGGACCCCACCAGTCTGCACCCCACACCCCCTACTTACCTACCTACTGGGGGTCCAACGCCATAATCCTCTCTGGACTACAGACATGAGTATGCTCTTCAACCTCGGACTAGGAACTGACAAATCAGGCAAGCAGTCAATATATTTCATTGCATTTTTAACCTGTCCTCATAACTTGCCCATTTTTTAATATTTTCCCCCCAAATTTGCAACATGGCCTTTTTAGGACCCCACCTCATGAACAAGGACGGTGAAATTCTTCAAAGCTGGCCCAAAAGGTGATTTCACAGTCACTGTGCAAAATCCCCTTTCATGTGAGATCTGAATTTTTTTTCAACTACTGGTTCATGAGGTGGTGTCATAAGAAGACTATGTGGAAACTTTGGGATCAAAATGTTAAAAAGCAACAAAACTATGAAGGTACGTCGAATATTTTTAATGCTCACTCTTAACTTCATTCATTTTGAATATTTTTTACCTCTCATGAACATGATCAGTGTTGTTTTTCAAATCCTGGCCAAAATACATTTTCCCACTTATGTAGTGATATGATGTTTAGCCAGTATTTTATAAATGGCACCTATCATGTTTAAAAGAAGGGGTCATAAAAGACTATGTTGAAAATTATGGGTCAATATATCACAAAACAACAAAATAATGAAGAAACATTGAATTTTTTCAGTGTTTACTCATGACACTGTGATGTGTGCAGGATTCACCCTCCATTTTTATGTTGGTTGCACACATGTGCAAGAAACATAGTGCCATCATCCTAGTTTTTGGAGGTGTGGCACCCGTCTTCCAATTCAGTCAGTGAGTTTGCAGGTGCGGCTGCAGTTCTCCAATGACTGCTGCAGCTGCCTATGTCAGCAGTCGAAAATGCAGTGGCATACAGTTGAAAGGGAGAGCTCCGCTTCAGTGAGCAGAGCTCTCCCCCCACTACACACACACGCAAGCACACATATTGCATGCTGATGCGCTCCATCCCCCCCATACACTGTATGGCCGACGGTGGTGCCCAATCCCCATCGGCTCCATGCCCCCCACAAAGTTGTCCAGATGCCACACTGGGAGCCCACCCCAGCATGGCAAAAATTTTATAGCCAATGGGGTGCCCAATCCCCGTTGGCTCCCACGGCTACGCACGCCCCCCAAAAGCTTTCCAGGTGCCACGCTGGAAGCCCACCCCAGCGTGGCAAATCTTGTTATAGCTGACGGGGGTGCCCAATCTCCCATCAGCTCCAGCCGCCCCAAACAGTCTTTCCAGCTGCCACGCTGGGAGCCCACCCCAGCGTGGCAAACATCCCGCATCGTCTTAATTAAAAAAAAACTGGAGGCAGTATAGTGCAGTGGTCTAAGGCTCTGAGCTGCAAATCTGGTGACATCCTGAAGACCAGACCTGGGTTTGAATCTCACAGCTTCCACTTGTATACTGTGTGACCCTGAGCAAGTCACTTAACCTCCTTGTGCTCCCAGGTCGCTCCTGTAAAAAAGCTTTCAGCTTAGTGTGCTATACCTGGTTAAACAACGAAATAAAAAAAAAAACCCTGTAAACAAGAAAACGTTCCCTCGCCCGCTCCCTGCTCCCCCAAAACCCGCACCCACCCATCTGCACCCTGTCTCCTCATTACCCCTCAATTTTGCCACCTCACCGAGCTCGGGTAACGAACATCGTGACTGGGAACACATCTGCACTCTTCAAAGCCGACCACGAACTAAGAAAATGCTGGTAAGCTGTATAATGGAATGAATAGGGGTTTTCACACTTTGTGCATATCTTAGGCATTTTGGGAATTTTAAGATTCAAATTTTAAACATGGGGTTTTGAGACCCTCCTGAATTCTTGTATTGTCATTACAAGACCGGTCAGAAGGGTGATTTCGCGCCTACCTGCACAAAATCACCTTTTGGGACTGATTAACAAGTGACACTGCCAATGTTCATAAGGTAGGCTCTCAAAAGCCTATATTGAAAAATTTAGTTAAATTCCTAAAATGACTGTTTTAGCTAAGCTTATGCAGTTCCTACGCACGTCAGAAGTTCGCGAATTTTCAATATTTGCACTCCAATGACTTCCAAATACCTAAACAGCACATACAACCAAGCAACATCCGGCATTGACAAATGCTTGTTTTGTTACCGCAGCTGATGAACATGACAGGTGTCATTTTTCAAATCTCCTTCAAAACGTTTTCACATTTGCTCAGCAAAGTCACCTTTTGAACGGCATTTAAAAAACTTCCACCTGCTATGATCATATAGTGGGGTCACAAAAAGACAGTGCTGAAAATCAGGGGTCAAAATGTAAAAAAAAAAAAAGTTTTCAGGAAACATTGAATGTTTTCAATGTTTACTCGTACCCTTGATTTTTGTAGATTTTGGCCCCCAGTGTGCACATGGTCCTTTTGTTACCCCACCTGATGAACATGATAGGTGTCAATTTTCATATTCCCTTTGAAACATGTATGTAGACACCCTACCAGTTTGGGGGCTTACCTTAAGTGTCTTCCTGGACTCCAGCCATGCCCACTGCAGACATCCTGCAGAGATAGTAAATCCATGGTTATTTGTTGTTTGTCGTTGTCCTGTTGATTTGCATGAGAGTGCCATAATGTGTCTCCGCGCCTACCTACTGTATGCAGTAAATGGCCTGGACTGGGTCTGAGTGTTTTAAAGCTCGCGACCAGCCAGGTACCATTCTAGACTGCTCCATTCTGCTGTCGATAGTAAAGCAGAGGGAGCTTTAGTTAATACTGTAAAATTGTACTTCTAGTTTGTTGTTATATTTAAATTCAAGTGCTCATTTTAGCTTGTCTTCTTGCAGCTTATTCCTCCAAATGGGAGCCACTATGGCTGGCTGGAATTTCCAGGGATTTGGACCAATTGGAATGCAGGGGACCTCGAGGATCCTTAGTTCAAGTGCCTCATGGGAAGCTGTAGCTTTGTAGCTTTACAGATTGGCAGCTAAACAGACAAATGGGAGCACCAGAACTATGAGTGACAGTTCCCCTAGCCAACTGGAACATTTAGAAACCAGACTAGTTCAAGAGCTGAAAGGAGATTGGGGGAAGTTGCCGTTAGAGCCGAGAAAGTGAGCAGCTCAAACCATCAAGAAGCAGCTCCTGGAAAGGAGTTGCAGAGAACTGGCAGGGAAAGGCCTGACTTGCCTTCCTGCTACCGTTTTCCAGCATTAGACTGCCTTATAGCAGTAATTGGACTAATTTGAAAATAACTTTAAACTGCATCAGAAAGCTCTGAGATTCTGAGGACTACAGCTCGAGATATTGGACCGAAAGGAGCTCCTGTGAAGCTTTCGGTCAAGGAACTGTGGTTAGAGATTGTTTCTATAGACTAAGAGGTTTGTTCAGTAAATCGACTGCAATTGCAAACTGGCCAGAAACCAAATTGAAAGGTAGAGAAGTGAATGCTGTTTTCTTTAAATGTGCTGAATGTTTATCGTGGGTCGAGGCCTACCTTTGCCAGTGACCAAACTGTTTGTCAACTGAAGGTGTTCACCAGCAAATGAACTGAACTGTGCCTAACATGTTTATCCAGCCTTGGGCCTATGCCAAACCTGGGGATCCAGCCCCTACATAGCAAAGAAGCATAGGTTGTGGCTACCTGGAGGGAAAGGCCATAAAGTGGAGGTGAGTCATGCTGGCCCAGCTTCCCCATGCTCTTCAGTCTTCTGCAGCAGGTCTTCATATCTCCTGGCAAAATTCCTACTAACTGGTGTTGTGAGTAAACACAGGGTAGCTACCTGCAACTTTTCTTTAAATCATTCAGTGGTACCAGCTGATTACTTTAGTGTTTTACAGGACTATAAAGGACTAAGTTGACCGGCCACAGATACAAATAACCAAAGTCTTGTTTATGCATGTTTAACTGCCTTTTCTTTCCATCAAGGGCCCCAACAACAGCTGCAATGCCTGGCACTGTTTCTGGCCAGCCAGCAAAACATTCTGGGTACCCAGTGTTGTCAGACTGTTTATTGTGGGACTAAAGTATATGCATGCAGAGTAACCTGAATCAAATCAGAAAAGTAATCATTCTTCTAGATTCACACCCCACCCTTGTTAAAATTCCCCTTAATAAATCGATTCAGTTGTTTCACTGTTACATTGCCTCACGAATATCTCATTGTCTGAGTGAAGGTTAATGTGTTTGAGGGAAACTTGTTTAAAAGTGTTTGCCTGTATTGAGTATTGTTTTACAGGGAGATACGAGGACTTGCTGAAGGCCAGACCCTGTTGGTAAGTGCAAAGGGTGTGTACATATTATTAATGTTTATTGCTAACTGTGTGTTAACTGCTGCAAAGGGTTGTTCCACATTATTAGGTTCAAGGTCACTAGATGGGTTTGTGGGTGGTTATAGCCTCCCAGAGGGCTATACCAGGGTAGGTAGATACCCCCACTTATGAACTCTGGCTGGAGGCACCAAAATATTGAACCCAGGCCCCTCAACCTGTTGTCACAGATATAGGCAGAGGTAGTAACCCTAGAGATAACGCGGCCTAGGGGTTACATGTATTTGCAATCTCTCTGTAAAACTGGCTCCATGCCAAGCCTGTGACTCGCAATGCTGCACAGTCAGAACAGCATGGACAACACCGTGCAAGTCCACACCACACTCGTTAAAAATGGGCGTGGATTAGTGGTGGGTTTAGATTTACTATTACAACAACATGCCACCATGGACCACCACTCCAGTGAAATGTGTACATTTAAGCTGGCCCACTGGCATGGAGGGTTGAGGCATCTGTGCCTTACCTCATGCCATGCCAGCGACCCATGTTCATGGTGTGAGCAGACCACTGGGGGTTGGCAAGGGAGGGAGAGGCTTGAGCATCCAGAAGATTGCTCTCTTCTCCTGGGGAGGGATGGGGATGAAGTCTACTGCTTGACTGGCCCCTGGAGGTGGCTGGGAGCTGGTGCAATGGACCCACAAATGTAGGGGTGGCTGCAGGGAAGCATGAAGCATGCGTGGCTTGGCCATTGGCATCAGTGCACACCATCTGTCCATCCTCAGGGCTGGGAAGTAAACAGGAAAATCGAGACCAGCGAGATGATGCTAACCACTTGCAGGTGCCACACCCGGCCAGACAGCACCTCATGGAAGCCAGAGGTGAGTCCAATAGACGCTGGGTTGAGGGGGCTGGGGGAGCCAGTGGAAGAGGACCTGTCAGGAGGAGAGAAAGAAGGTAGTTAAAAAAAAGGAAATGTGTACACTTAAATGTTTTTCTTGTTGGGCAGTATTTTGTGGCATGAAGTTGACTTGTGCAGTGTTGTCCACACTGTTTCTGCCCACTGGGCATTGGAAGCCATGGACTTGATGTGTTACCTGTGAAACCACCTTTCAGACAGGATTTAAAAAAAAGTCTACCTGTCTTGATTATAACATGGGGTCATAAAAAGACTATTTTGAAAATCTGGGGTCAAAAATGTGAAGAAAAAAAGTTATGAAGAAATGTTGAATTGTTTCAACATTTACTCATAACTTTGTTTTTGTTAATTTTGGCCCCCTGATGTTCAACATATCTCTTGTGTTACCCATTGCATGAACATGACAAGTGTCCTTTTTTGAGATCCCTTCCAAAACACATTTTCGCAGTCACACTGCGAAGTCACCTTTTGAATGGGATTAAAAAAAATCCCACATCTCAGTCGTAATGTCAGGTCACAAAAAGGCTATGTGGGAAATTTGGTGTCAAAATTTCAGGTGGCCTATCCTGGGTAAATACAATCTAAAACTATGTAAAAGCAGGACACCACTGAAAATGAGATACTGCGTCTCATCTTGTCAATCCTGGGTAAATATATAGTAAAAATGTGTAAAAGCAGAACCCCAGTACAACACAGCCCCCACTGAACTGCGTGTCTATGTTTCTCTATCCTGGGGAAAATGCATTGTGAAAGCTGGCCCCACTGAAAATGTAACTTGCCTTTTAGCTGGGCTGTCCTGGATAAATGCATTATAAAAGTAGGTAAAAGCAGAGCCCCATCAAAAACAAGATGTTGCATTTCAGCTGGGTTATTCTGAATTATAAAATGGCAGGGTAAAATCCAGTAATCTGATTGGCTCTTATTTATGTGTAAAATATGGTTTACACATGCTTAGAAAAGGACTGCTCAGCAGTGAAGTGTCCAGATCCCAGATCAATTAGCATTTATAGATACCTATGTTTTTCTTAAATAAGAAATAACAAGAAATTCAAGTATCACAAGAAATAAGAAGAAAGTCAAGGTATAACAAGAAATAACAAGAAACTCGAGGTATAAAAAGAAATAAAAAAATTCAGCATATAAAAAGAATAAAACGAAAACAAACATATGAATAAAGTGAACAAAATTGCTTTTTGGGGAGCAATAACTAAATAAATGCTTGCAGCAGTTGTTGTTTAGGCTCTGTTGTTATCACAGAGATGGTCCACAAGGAAGTGAACGAGGAATTGTTTCATTCACAAAACATTTCAAGACCATACCATAATGCTGCTTAATATTAAGTAGTATACTAGAAATGTGATTTCTAGTGTGTATAAGGTCATTTTGAGATAGTTTATGAATGTAAATGTCATAGCAAGAAATAAAACTACATTTTCAATGAATAAAAAGAAATTCCAGAAAAATAAAAATAAAAATGATAAAAAATAAATAGAATTTCATGGGGGTCTCTAGGCATTTGGAACACAAGCATTTCAGCTAGCCCCCTAGAGCCAGAATTGATCTTCCACCACAGACATAGTTTCTACCTTTACACTGTAAAAAAAACTTCAACTGGGCCCAAAAATAAAACTACCTTAAATAAAAAATAAAACAAATTAATTAAATGTTGTTTCCCTGATTATCACACTCCCATTACATACATAAACCATGTTAGAAACAACAAGTATTGTTTATAGTTTTCACTCCAACTGTTTCTTTGCTGACAGTGAAAAATCCCCCTTCTATCTTTACCTGCTTATCAGGGAATGCTCTTCTTCTTGCCCTGACAGTGAGATAATTGAGTCTCTGGATGTAACAAAGGCCTTTGTTGTCTGTGTGTACAGTGGAACTGAGCAGAATTTTGAATCCATATATTCCATGGTAAACATTCCATGATAAACATTCCATATCTTGAATGTGGAGAATAACAGAAAAAAAAAAAAACAGGAAGAAGAAGAAGGTAGGCAACAATACGATTACATCATCAATGGCATCACTTGCAGAGGGCGGAAGGTCTGTTTTATCACAAATGCACACAAGTAGATCTTTTGTTTCTATATATAAACATGCTTCCCCTAATAGTAAAAAGTAAAAAAAAGGAGCAAATTTTATAAGCACAATAAGGCACTCAGGGATGTGTGTAAAACATATTTTACAGCATGTCTAGCTGCTGAAGTCACTTGACTTTCGGCCTCATACCTTTCTACGCCCCTGGCTGTGCTGTAAAATATCTTTTACATATACCCCTTCATGCCTTATTGCTTACTGAATACAGTGTAAAATTTGGGAAAGGCAAGATCCCACTGAAAACAAGATAGCATTTGAACTGTGCTGTCCTGGGTACATACAGTACAAAAATGTATTAAAGCAGGACTCCACTGAAAATGAGATATTGCATCTCAGTTGTGTTATCCTGGGTAAATATATTGCAAAACTGTGTAAAAATAGGACCCTAAAGCAGAACCAAACTGAAAAGTAGATGTTGCATCTAAGATGGTCTGTCTTGAACAGTACAATATAAAGGCAGGACTACACTAAAAATGTGATGTCACATCTCACATTTGGTATCCTGGGTAAACGCAGTATACAGCTATGTAACAGGACCAAACTGCAAATGACATATTACATCTCATCTGATCTATCTTGAGTAAATATATGGCAAAACTGTGTGCAAGCAGGACCCAGTAAAACAGCAATTCAAGCAGTGAACATTTTGCATTGACAAATGCTTTGTTATTTTAGAATCACTGATAGTGACAATAAAAATGACCTAATACAAGTAAAGCAGGTTAAAGGGTGCAGCTCGTTTAGCGAGGTGGGAGCTACTATTACCTGTTTCCACATACTGCTAACAGTTTGCTTTGTAAGCAATTTGTAAGGAACACATAATAAAAATGTATATATTTATTTTTAGATGTATTTTTTTATGATTAAACATTCTACAAAAAAAAAAGAATAAGAATTGACTAAGACCCAGTGAAGTATGAACTGATATAAAAAATAATTGATGTATTGTAACATGTATGTAAATGTGAATGAGAATTATAGAACCATAGACTTTGACAGCAGATAAGAACCACTTGGCCCACCCAGTCTGCCCATTTCCCTACCTACTGGATAAGCTGCAGATCCTAGTTAACTAGCAGCCTACTTTCTCCTACCCCCCCCACTAGAACTGCCTTATATCTGTCCCATGCATTCTTGAACACTCCCACTGTTTTTGACCCCATGACCTCCTCAGGAAAGACATTCAATGCGTCCACCACCCTCTCCATGAAAAAATACGGCCTCACATTGCCCCTGAGCCATCCCCCCATCTTCAAATTGTGCCCCCTTGTTCTTGCACATTTCTTTTTCTTAAAGATGCTGCCCTCTTGGGCTCTGTTGATTCCCTTGAGATACTTAAAAGTTTCTATCATGTCCCCCCTCTCCCTCGTTTCCTTGAGGGTATACATGTTAAGCTCTTTCAGTCTCTCTTCATATGGCTTCTGGTGCAACCCTTCACCATTTTAGTTGCCCTCCTCTGGACTGCCTCTATCCTGTCTATGTCCTTGCAGAGATGGCATCTCCAGAACTAAACACAGTACTCCAGATGGGGTCACACCAACTGTCTGTACAGAGTAACAACAGCTTCTTGTTTTCTACTGGTGATGACTGTCCCTATGCATCGCAGTATCCCTGCAGCCCTCCTTACTGCCTTCTCACATTGCTTGCCTACCTTTAGGTCTTCTGATATGACTACCCCAGGTCCCTTTCCATTTTTTTTGTTGTTAATAACCCCCCCCCCATTGTGTACTCTTCCCCCAGGTTTTTGTTTCCCAGGTACGTTATTTTGCACTTCTTTGCATTGAATCTAAGCTGCCATGCTTTTGACCATTCCTTCAACCTTGCCAAGTCCCTTCTCATAGCTTATATCCAGTATTTGGATTTTTTTTCATCTATAATAGTAAGAGGTATTGACTCATCTCAACGATATATTACATTTTGAAAAAAAGTGAATTAAAATATAATAAAACATATATTTTATAGATCATATTCTTGAGAAAGCAACACATATGAGACTGGAAAATGTCAAATTCATGGCGTGAATAACTATGAGTCTGTTTTAAAGGGAAAGACAATAAAATATAGGTTTTTTTAAGACATGTTGAGTGGGTCTTTGTATAGTCCATGCAATGTCTTCCTTTTGAATATACAGAATTCTGCCTTTTGTATGGGCCGGACTCCTCCTTGTTTGTTTACCATTAAAGCGTCCAAGGATCACACTGGTATTTCTGATCATTTCACTTGATAACCACATAAACTGCACCTTGTAAACGTGACCCAAAATGGATTTTTGTGAGTTGATATTAGGGATTGGACAACTGCCATCCACTCTCTCCGTCCTGGGGGATAAGTGTATGCCAATTCCAAAAAATGTTACTTCAGTAGTTTTTAACTTGCAGATTGTACCAATTACAAAATTACATACAATACCCCTATTTTAAGACTTTTTTTGCACTCCGATGACAAAAAGATACATCAATGTAAAACCTGAAACTTTCAGGGTGGGACCTTTCATTTGTTTCTATGACAAGGGCCAAATTTAAAAAAGATATAAGTGCTTAAAACTGCTGGAGCCCACACATGTGCAAACTTAGAAAAGTATGGAAAAAATATATGGAAAAAACACTGTTTTTATCATTTGTGACTGACTTCTGAGTCAATTGAGACGGAAAAAAAACCCTCTGCCCCAAACACAAACCCTTTTTTTAATTCATGATTGACTTCTATGTCATTCACAAATAAAACCTCACATTATTCTTGGTTTCTGACACTGGGTACCTGTCCTGGTTTTGGATAACTCACTTCCCAACACGGGGTGCTCAACCCCAGTACATACTATAATATTGGTCCCAAGGTGAGTGACTGGCACAGTGGTCCCTCTGCCTTGGCCAGTTGCTGTCTTGTCCTCTGTCATCTGCGGCCAATTACTAACTTGTTAAAAAAAGTAAAAAGAAAAAACAAACTCTGACCCAGCCTCTGGCAGCCATGCCACCCTCCTCCCTCCACACCAGAGTAAATCCCTTCACCATACCAACTTACCAACACAGGAAAACCATCTAACTCTTGAAAATTGACCCCACCCTCTGGCATCCATGCCACCCTTCTCCTTTCCATGGTCTCCCAATACATACTTAATTGGTCACACAGTAGAAAACTAGCACATCCCTCCCTCCACTTCAGCTGGTTGCTGTCTTCTGCTATGCAACAATTGCTACAAAATAAAAATGCAAAACAAGTCAAAGTCCCAATTATGCAGTACTCCACATATACAGGGATTTAGGCTTTTTTGGGACAAAAGGGTTGAATCTGGTGTCCCTGAAAATATATTTTTGGAGCCAATTTGAAACACCACATACATGGTCATGGGGTTGGGTGTGGGTGTGATAAGTACTTTGGCCCCTGTATGTGGGAATGATTAGTTAAAAAATTACCCCCCCCCAAAAAAAAAACACAATTCCAAAAAACATGAACTGGGTATGTGCTGGGACTAAGAATTGTTTTCACTGTTTTTTCTATCACCCACAATGTTAACATTTTTTAACACTGGAAGCCCATTTTGGGGATGGGCTACCTACCAACCCCCCATGACTACTTAAGTGGCAAATTTCGGATACATCCAATGGGCAGTTCGCTTTCCATAGGCCTTACACAAAGCATCCCATAGATCCATCTTTGTGCCTGATGAAGCTACTGCTTCCCATGGTGTCCAGAATTCCTTGCGTGGAGCAAGATACAGGTTTGATGTTCAGCCTAGCAAGACTGCTGATTTGGGCAGGGCCCACAGCGCCTTGTGCAAAGTAAGCTACAGGTCTGGCACTATACCTGGCAGGTTGGCTGCTTAGTGTAGGGAACTGCACTAAGCAATATTAAAACAGTAATGCTTGCATAGACAGTGGCAACATTTGAATTTATTTTATTCACAGGCGAAAACTGCCCAATGAGCTAGGAGCCTATTTTCATTGGCGACCTGGGGCCAAGCAAATACAACACATGAAACAAACAATACAAAAAAAATGCCACTTATACAGTCAGAAATTTCCTTTAAAAGACAGGAGAGGCTTACACATTTTGATCTATACAGGCATAAAATTTCATACAGTACCTTAATAACCTAAAAACAAAAAGCCCTTTGAACCAAAGCAGATTTCGTTAAAGGTCCAATTAAATTATCAGAATCATGGGATCTCAAAATCTATACATATTCTTGCTTAGATAACAAAAAAAAAAAAGAAAAATCAGACAATGAAGGCAGAACCAACATATTATTAATTTTCCAGGCAAATAAACTAATAAAGTCTTGAGAGGAAGCTATCCAAGTTCATCTTAAAGGCAACAGTGATGGATGTGAGACCCAACACTGAAACAAAATGAACAGCTCAGTTAAAAAGCATCCTGACCCTAGAGAGCACCTGTCTGACACAGACATGTAAATCAACAATCCATACTCAGCGTGACAATAACATCTTGCACTGCTACCCTCCTAGATTCCTGAATCAAATTGGTTTTATTTTGGTACAGCACTCCTAAATGAATAATTTCTGTTTTAATCAGAAGTTACTGTAAAGTCAGTCCTACTTTGCATAATCATTGAAACCCAGAGGAACAGCAAACTACAGATTCACCTGCCGGCTTGGTGGTGTGGAGGGCTGAGGCACCAAGCCTCTTCTGTGGCCATGCTGGCAACCTGGGTAGGGAGCGATCTTGGGGCATCAAGGGTTGGCTGGGGAGAGGAGGATCAAGCATCTGGAGGACAGCTCTCTTTCGCTAGGGTGGGAAGGGGAGGACACTGACCCTGGCATTCACCTGACCACTAATGGTGGATGGGGGTACAGGTAACCAGGACTGCAATGCGGTGGATGGAGAAGTGGTGGCCATCTATGCCCTATGCACAGGAGTGTGTGTAGGCACATCTGGATGGCATTATATGTCCACTCCTCTGATGGGAGGAAAAACAGAAAAAATGGCCAGTGGTGGGGCAGGATGACACCCGACCCCTCACAATCTTTGCACCCAGGCTATGGAGCCCTCTCTCAGAAACTGGATCCACTCTATTGGCAGGTGGGAGCTGCTGACCCCTGCCACTGGGGGAAAGCATGGGGGAAGACTGGGAAGGAGGTATGTCCCTAGGATGCCAGGTGGTGGGGCTGGGAGGGGGGTTTGTGGAAGGAGCAGCCTGCCGCTGGCAGAGATAGAAAAAAATTAAAGGAGAAGGAGACTACAGATTCATGTAGGCTTCAGGGACTTTCCCCCTAGCTTTTAATTTCCCTATTTTGTGCACTTTAATCCTAACAGATGCATTTATATAGTTTTGTTGAACTTGTATATTTAATTGCTTGAATACCCAACCCTTGGAATGTTATACTCTGTAGTGAACAATGCATTTAATATGGTTCAGTTTTCTTAGTCAAACAAAATAGTATAAATTAAAATAAAAATCTTGATGCACTTTCATCGAGTTTTGTCAAAAATAAAGACAAACATAACTGACATAGAGACTCTATGCAAGGTTTCAGTCAATGAGTTAAATAAAGGTACCTCACCCCACTAATTCTTTAGCATCAGAATGGGAAACTGTATGGCTACAGTATGTTAATGGTGAAAATAAAGGGACATGATAAGCAGCTAAAGTCTGGGTTCTAGAAAGAAACAAAATAACAGTAACAGAAATATTTGGATTTTAAGCACTCAGCATAAGGTACCAGTTTTGCAAAAAATATGGAATAACTAAAAGAATGTGGTTAATAAACCTTGAAGTTCCCATTCCACACTGATGTAGCAGTAGAGAAAACTGCAAAATGTGTGTATGTACAGTATATGTGTGTGGGGGGAGTGAAGGGGGGCTGGTAGACCCTGCCATTTCTACATATAAAAAAAATATATTCAGGCTTTATGTGGTAGGTTTAGTTATCCTCCTTTACATTGTGTATTTGACTTGTTTTGTCTTTGGAGAGGACAGATTCCTCCTGTCATGATTTTGTGCTGCAGGGTCCAGAGGCCACACTAGATTTGGGACCTTTGTGGAACTATAATGGTACAACCTCATGTTGAAAAATGAACTTAACTTGTGTATGTTAGAGAGTAATAATTACTGGCGAGCATTTTTAATGCTCAGATAATGGGTATCTAAAAATGCAGTACAATTGCCTGGTTGTAATTATGCATTAGAACTGGGCAGTTGCAATCGCTCCCTGTCAATCAAGTTTGCGCTGTTTGTAACCTCGCCACTCAATGGTGGAGCAATTTGGAAACCCCACATTTATTAAAATGCTCTTCAGTAATTATAAAAACAAGGCATAGGTGAGTATGTGTAAGCCAGAATTTTACACAGACACACACACACACACACACACACACACTACCTAGCTGACCTCTCAAGTTTCACTTTCAGGGTTTCTGTAACATCCCACACTCAGATGTGTATAAAATTATGGTTACACCCACCCACCCAAGTATTAGTCTCTGTAACATTAACGGTTTCCCTTGTTTTCTCCACAGGGAAACCGTGACGTAATTTGCTGTAATAGAAGGCAGGTTATTACGGCAAACATGTGCACAGTTTCCCTCACACTGCGCATGCCCCTTCTACAGTTCCTTCCTTCCTTCCTGGCTGCTCGCCACTCACCGAACTGGACACTAAACTGCCACCCTGGACTCGACCGTGAGTAATAATAAAAAAAAAAATCTACCACAGCACAGGGACTTCAGTTGGCGGCTGCCCACAAGATAAAAAAACACTTTTAAATAAATAAAAAAAAGGCTACCACGGCCCTACACTGTAGCTTTACTGTACTGCGGACGCACAGCAAGTTTTTATTTTATATAATTGCTGAGGTGAAAAAAGGGAATCCATCAATTATACAAACTAAAATATGGGTCAGTGTGTGTAAACTTGAAGTTTACACACACCCTCGAGGTTAGATGCTATGCATAAACCCCTCGAGCCTCGCTCTCGAGGTTTGTGCAGCATGTCACTCCTCAGGTGTGCGTAAACTTCTCGTTACACACCCTGACCCATACTTTATCCTATATTTTACAGCTTTCTGAACAAGCAACCAGAGCAGTGTTACTTAAAATGACAAGGCTGTGCTTTGGTAGTTGATCAATGCATGGTAAATCATATGCACTCTTACCTATTTAGGGAACATAACCACTCAAACAACAGAGAAAATAACATAATTGCAGCAATTCAAAAGATATGCTGTATTAAAATGTCAACAAAAGTTACAAAACATACACATGCAACATCTTCTTGGATGTCACCGAGTGTTTAATAACAGTAATAAAATAGCAAGCTATGATCCAGAAACTAAAAACAAAAATAACGCTGTTGTTATACAACAATTCTCACAATAACAAATCTTTTTTCTGTCTACAAGCACCACATATATTGGGCTGTCTTTGTGTAACACTTTCACAAAAATAAACCAAGGTATTTTTTCTTAACAATGTAACAGTTCATATAAATAATGTATGCAATGAAATAAGTGACCAAATGATTTAAAATAAGTACTTTTACAACAGAATATATCTTGATGTAACCAGTACATACAATTTATAAAAAAAAAAAAAAAAATCCTCTCATAAATTCTCATTATTAAAAACCACTAGCACTATTTGTTAATGAAAGCACTGGTGGAAGACAGGCAATGCTTGAAAGAGGTAGAGTACCATCTGTTAAGACGCTCATGTCCTAACTGGACTGTAGACCTGCTTTAATGCTTAAGAATAATGCACTGATGTATATTTCACACTCGCACAAAAGCTATTGCACATTAGGGAACATCAAACATTATTGCTCCCCAGTATTTCTCCAGCTTTCCTTAAGGTCACTTGTACAGTGCTGTACTGTAGGATTAAAAGCCTTCAGGGATCCTGAAGGATTCCATGTGCAGGTATATTTCATTCAGTTCCAAGAAGCTATAAGAGAAAGTATTGATTCATAAGTTTAATTAAATAATTGTTTATACTACATTGTCGCATGGTGCCTTTGAATGTTGGTTCTCCTTTTCAGGAGTTAGAAAGGTCTTCCTGAGAAGTCTTTAAACTACTTATAACGCCATATTTTATGTTTTCTTCTGTGGTTCCCCAACAAGAGAATGATGTTTACGTTTCTTCAACTGAGGTTTCTAAAGAACGATCCCAATTCCTAAACGCAGCTCTTCAGTGTTTTACAGGATTCCCAACCAAGCCAAGGCATCAAAGAAAGCAAATGGGACCAACTTCTAAATGGTACTGCTGTCCTGATTTGAGATGAGGGAGTTGACGTATTTCGACAACTGGAAGCTGGTTACTATCCTGAGTGTGAAAGAGGAACTGTGTCTTGTGCCAGGTGCCATCTCGAATCTGTAAATGTAACACATACTTTTAAAAAAAGCTCACTGTCAGAGAGTACGGGAAAACAGATAGGCATTCACGCAGAAATTCAGGTGCAACACACAGGTAGCATGGTTTTATTTACAAAAAAAATATAAACTGAAGAGAAAAAAAAATAAAATAAAACAGTAAAATTCCACTTGTCAGCAGTCAAGGTTTGGATCACCACTATATCTGGTGAAAAACAAGGAATCTTTAGCTTATTCCAAGCTTCAAGACATGAAGGCGAGCCTGTTTTACTGTTACTAGTCAGATACCTTCTGACTACAAATCTGTCAAGTAAGGCCAAATGAAGGGGGTTTTATACTTCCCCTTGGTCAGGCACTCCGCCCCTTTTTAGAGAAATACATTTTTATATAACTTATTCAGTGATGGCCTGATCAAATACACAACAATCAAACAACTTGTTATGGCATAGTAACATTATTCACATGAAATATGGGTTAGCTGTAAGACACAGCTTGTAAATCAAGATGAATATCTAATTACGAAATAATGGCCTTGGTAACTAAGCACAAACTAGTATTGAACCTGAAAAAATCTCAGGCCATGCTTTTTGGCTCAGCTGCCAAACTCAAAGCCATACCAGCCCCGCTGGCGGTAACAAGTCCGGATGGTACTTCCCTCCCAACAGTGCTCTCAGTCAAGTACCTTGGGGTGTTACTTGACCCTCAACTTGATCTGGGAAGTCACATTCTCAATGTCTGTAGGGCAGCAAACAGTAAACTGGGACTGGCCTACAGGGCCAGGTACAACCTCACCCCTGTGGCCCGTCTGGCCCTGGCGAGAGGAGTCCTCCTTCCTACTCTCAGTTATGGAATGCACCTATTCGGCCACTCCCCTAAAACACACCTTGTGAGGTGGTACACGTCGTACAACAATGTCTGTCGCTTTGCCCTGGCCGCCCCTCGACTCACTCACCACTGTGAGCTATACGAAAAGCTTCACTGGCTCTCCCCAGCCAAATACCTAGACTTTGGGCTAGGGTGCCTTGTGGGCAAAGTGCTGAGAACCGGAACCCCCCTGGGGCTGGCCCGGCTTCTTCCTCTAACTGATCCATCCCCATATCAACTTAGGTCCCAGGCTCCGGGGAAGCTAAAGGTTCCCCCGTTCTGGACCCAAATGGGTGACAGGGATGTTGCCATGTGTGCTCCTAGACTATGGAACTCTCTTCCCGAGTCTGTCCGCTCGGCCTCCACACATCAGTGCTTCCGTAAATCCCTGTGGGGAGTCCTGAAACTCACCTCGGCGTGTGACTGCCCCAGGCCCCCCTAGTGTAGTGGTGCCTGTTCACTGGATCCTGGGTTGCTCACAGTGGGACCTCCTGCCAAAACCTGCTTGTCCCTGCTCTATGTTATGTACCCTGTGCACTGACTGAAGTTTTACCTCATATTAACTTGGCATGACATCTACTCTAATGTAATTCGTGCTAAACTGATCTACTGTTGTATTTGACCTGTTCTCTCTTTTATAATGCTCCCAATGTGTTATGAAGTGTTCCTGTACTGTAATGATGATCTGTGTGTTTTACTGTACCTCTCTGTTCCCATTGTTGTATTCTCCCGGGTCGTTCCTGAAAATAGGCATATTACTTGTCTAGTGTACTTACCCGGTTACCAAAAGCTAAATAAATAAATAAAACTTCTCCCATGATGTGATGTCATGCATGACCTGGTTTGTATATAAGCCCAGCTAGAAGGGCCAGCAAACTCCTCTCGTAGCCTTTGGAAACAGTGGGACCTGGTAGGCTCCAAAGCACTCCTGAATCCAGGTAAGGCCAAACTTTTACTTTAGTAAAAAAAATAACCTCTATCGATGTCTAAAAGAGGAATACTCTAGAGCCTGGTAATTCTTTTGTAGTTTATGTGTATCTTTACCAGAGAGTAACATAGAGGATACTTTTTATTGAGGAAATGCTTTTAAACTTCTCAGGTAGGCCTCAAGTCTGTTAGGAGTTCTGAAAATCTTTCTGTAATGCGGTTTTATTAGAAAGGTAACAGCAGGATACAAAAGTGCTTGTGTTCTGCTTGTTCTTTTTATCAAAATAGTAAAAATGATTATTTTTGTATTAAACAAAACAGTATTGTGTGAAGGGGATTTCATTTCCTTAACTTTAAACACTGCTTTGAGTCAGTTCCTTGGTTTGTTTTGTGCTTTACCAAACTAAGAGAAAGTGAAAAAAATTGCTCTGCATCAACATGCACTTTCTCAATATTTTTAGATATTGAAAACACTTGTTTAAAACTTAGCTGCTACTGACTGTCTTATGGCTATTATACAGTTTTTTCTGTACCAAATACAGTTTTAAACATTGCACTGTAATAGTGTTTCCCAAGTACTTGATATTCAAGGTTATAAATACAATGTCACGCTAGCTAGTAACGTTGTTTTAGCACATGCATGCTCTTCTTTCTTATGCTAGCTAGCATCTCATTATGAATGCACCTTCTGAGCACTGGTGCACTTCATATCCCTGGGAGGACTGGAAAATGAGAGCGAAAAGAGAAACATAAAGTGGCCTGGAAGGAATAAGGTGAAATAAGTAGGATAGGAAAAAAGATAGCTAGTTAGAGGTACTGTTGCAGCAGACTTAAAGCACAAAAGGAAGCCTCCCAGGGTCGCTAGAGACCAATCCTGCCACACTCATTATGGAAGGTGATTGAACGTAACATTTGAAAATCTTTCCACCCAGACTAATGCTATCCACATGCAAGATCAGTAGGATTATAACAATGAGAACTGCTCTCTTACTAGTTTGTTTACACTACTGTTAGCATGTTTTTCTGCACTGACATATTTCCATTTTGCATATTTTCTCATCCTAGTCCTTTCTGTTACCACTGTCTGCATTAATTAGGATGAGGATATAGGAACTTCTGGAATTGTTAATGTCCTGTCTTCAATTCACAGTTAACAGAATACCTTGACAAGTATGGTCTCCTCTGCCATGAGCAACATGGTTTCAGAAAAGGGCACAGTACTACCACAGCCCTCCTAGAATTTACATCTTACATTCATGAAGCCCTTGAACAGGGGTCAGCAGTTGGTACAATCTATATTGATTTGACCAAAGCATTTGACACCGTCAATCATGAGCTTCTTCTTCATACCCTGGTAGCCCTCCATATTGCTCCTGAAGCTATCTCCTGGTTCAAGAACTATCTGACTGACAGAACTCAGGAAGTAAAATTAGTAACACTCTCCTCCAAACTACCAGTTCTGGCTGGTGTCCCCAAGGGTCAATACTTGGCCCGCTCTTGTTCACTCTTTTTCTGAACCTACCCTCAGCATGTAGTGGAAAGCTATTACTATATGCGGACGATGCCGTGCTATACTGAAACACACCAACCTCATACATCTCCAAAACACCCTTCAAGGCTGTTTTAGGAGCTTGAATACTGGTTCACTGACCACCGTCTAATACTTAACTATGACAAGACAAAATCCATGATGTTTGCCCATCGTCAAAACCCCCTCTATAACTCCCTACTCTCAATCTCAAACCTACAGGGTAACCACATTGAACAGGTCACCCACTTTAAATATCTAGGTATCACCCTGGACACATCCCTTACCTGCCATCAGCACATTAAACTTCTCTCCTCCTCAGTAATACCCGACTTGGCATTCTTTACAGGCACAAACACTGCCTTCCTCCTCAGGCTCTACGTTTAGCCGTTACTAGCTCGGTCCTCTCATTGGTCGATTATGGAATAACTATGCACGGCGCTGCTGACAAATCAGCCCTACACAGCATCAATATAGCACTAAACAAAAGCCTGCCGCATGGTCACCAGCAGCAGTAGACAAACACATACCTGTCAGCTCTATTATCAAGCGGACTGGCTTAACCTTGAAGGAGGCTTAAATACCATACCTGCCTCCAAGCCAAGAAGATCCTTATGAAACTCGCACCTATCTGTCTGCATCGCCTCATCCAACCAGCCCCCAATAGGGGCACCCTTAGATGATTGGCAGGGACCTCCTACGCAGTTCCCCACTGCAGAACCTCTCTGGGGCAAAGATCTTTCCGTTACCGTGCTCCACTTTGGCTAAACAATCTACCATCTTCCATCTTGCTTGCCCCCAGTCTAAGACTATTCAAAACAGAGTGCAAGAAGTATCTGCTCAACATGGAGACCTGTAGCTGTTTTCCATCTTTTCGCATAGGTTGTCAGGCACCTGGGCCACCACATCGTTAGGAACACTCTCAACTCACAGATATTATCTCAGTCTTAGCAATACCCTATACTGTGATTGTTAAACTCTTGTAATGTCCTGGCAATTTTCTATACAAGCCTTGTCTCTATGTAAAATTCAATATTACAACTGACGTGTAGCCTTTGACTTAAGCTATGATTTTAAATGTTTGTTGAAATGTAATATCTCTGTTTTGAGAACATTGTCCATACTGTCTTGTTGTAATTGTACTGTCATGACTGACGTGGAGCCTTTGCAAAGGAGTCCTTGACTCAAAGGTTGTAATTCCGAAATTTTCAATAAATAAAAATAAAATAAAATAAAATTTTGATCTATTCTATTTGAGCTGCAAACTCAAACCCTTTCTCTGAGGGAACCGGCAGCAGCCAGCAGAACGGAAGATCACAATCATATGATCCTATTCAGATTTAAGTTTGATTTCACTAGGGTCTCTTGATGGCCCGTTGATAGCGGTTGCACTTTTGGCTAGCAACCTGGGTTCAGAAGTAGACTCAGGGAGCCAGGGGTAGATGGCCAAGACTAGCAATTGGTGCCAGCTGCAGCATGACCCAGACTGGGGAGGGAAACATCAGGCTCTGCTGACTCAGTGACCCCTCACAGTGGGTGGGAGAGCCTGCACCTTTATGAAGGGGGTAACATGTGTGCTAAGTGGTGCTGCATTGTATGAAGCTGCCAGAGAGCTGGCCAGAGTTATGGTTGTGAAGAGGACCATGGAAAATACTAGAGAGGAAAAATCTTGCATGCTGTCTACATGACAGCCCTAGTACAATCTTGCCCCACATTATAGAGATGGCTGCTTGTCAAGGTCCTGAGCAGATGTCTGGGTAGGAGGACAAACTCCTCCTTGGAGGCAGAACCATGGGGGGACAGCAGCTTTAAGTCAGTGGCAGATGAGGCAGTGTGGTTGCATGCCACCAGATAAGGGACCGATGTGGGTGCAGAAAGAAATACATTTATATGGGGAAAAAATTTGGCTCCTTAGTCTTACAGCAGACTGCTGCGAATGTTATCTTTTAAAAAGCAACAGGATAAGGCTGGCCCGATGGAGCTGAGGCACTGGATGCCTTACCTCGTGCTACACTGGTAACCAATGTTCAGGAAAGAGCATGAGCTGCCGGGGGTTGGCAGAGGATAAGGACTGAGCATCTGTGGGACTGCTCTCCTTCTTTGGGGTGGGGGGCCATCAGCAGTTGGCACTTGATTGACATCTAGCGGCTGCTGGGGACCAGCGCCAATGCTGCAGAAAGGGGAGGAGATGGGGCAGATGCTTGAAGAGAGCACGTACAGAAGCATGCACACTCTCTCCACAGGTGTCATTGCATACCCCACCTCCACACAAGGGGAGGAAATGAGAAAAAGTCTTGGATCTGTGAAGCTGTCCCTGTGGCACTGCCCCCGAGATGGCATCTCCCTGGCTGGATCCATTGTGGGTGGGTCGAGATGCTCCCCACCACCCTGCCATGAAGGGTAAGTTGTGAGAGCTTAAGGGAGGGGGTCTGATGCTCGTGGGCAGTGCTGGGGGGACAGCTGAAGGCACTTGGTGCCGCCAGGAGAAAAAAAAAAAGCAACAGGATAGGAATGTTTTTCATCTTTACAATGCTGCTGGAGATCACTCCAATAACAGCAGAAAGCAAGCCTCCTGAAATGTTGTGTTTTGATATTTTAATAGTATATGTTTTGGAACCAGTACAGTATTTGTCAAAATTGTGGAAATATTTGATGAATAAAGTCGGAGGAAAGGAGAGGATGCAAGGAAGATGTGCCATGTCTTAGAAAGAGAGAAGATAATGTAGAAACTGGAAGGTTCTAAAGTGAAATGGACAAATGTCTGGTCCCAAAAATCATTCTAATTGGATTGGATTAGGCTGGTCTTACCCAACAGCAATGTGTAACCCCTGGAATCCAGTAGGTATGTAAAATTTGGTGATGTTGTCCCCTCCACTTCAAGAGTTAAAGTTTAAGAGCTCCTCCTACCATGTGCTGTGGTGCATGTGCTGGTGGAGGGGCCTAGTGTGCTGTGTATGTCAGTTGTTCAGGGGAGCACCAGTCAAATTTAGTTTAGGTTAAAGGACTAGAGAGGTGAGCCACCTATGTCAGAGCTATGAGGGAGATCCCCTCATCTCACTCTTCTTATGCTGGCTATGATCCATTATGCACTTCAGTGACGTGACAGCAGCCATTAAGATTTGACCAGCTATAGAGTGTTTTCTTGTGAGTTGAAACTATAGCTGCAGCTATGGTCAGCTTGGACTTAGTTTGCTAGAGTCTCCAAAAATTGCTACTACAACCATGGAGTGGCTGTTAACATGAGACTGTTATTTGCTATTTACTTCTGTTATCGTCTAACACCAAATGTAGAGTAAAACCTTTAATGATACTACAAAAATGCTAAAGTTGCTAGAAAAAAAGTCATTGCCTTATCCTTACCAGAACTGTAATGTGTATGTTCTTATTTACCTACAGCCTAAACTTCTAAACTGCTATTTAGCTGTGTTGGTGTGACATAGTATAGGTCACCAGTGGAAAGAATTTAGGTGTTAGATGCTGGTGAACCATCCATTTGCTTGCTATGGGGCATTGCAATGTTGCACAACTCCTACTTCTACAGTATTCATTTGTTAAACACAACTTCCTCCATTAGTATCTGTGACTTCCAGACTCTGTTCCGTAACTTTCAGGTGCCTGAAGACCCAAGGGGCATGCCATGCTATCAGTTATCCTGTGGGATGTACAAACTATTGGTTGAAATGCCATTCCACTGCATGCTATTTTGTGCTAAAGCCATGACTGGCATGCCATCTCTGCAGTTGCCTATACCTCCCTAGAGTGGTGATTTAACTATAACTGTAAAGGACTTCATCTAATACTCCTTACTTGGATTCAAGTGTTGATTGATCATGTTTTACCCCTGCTAATTCTCATCAGTGTGTGAATAAAACTGTATATGAATAAAGGAAGCTCTAGACTCTGCAAATAATGTGGACATTTGCATTTTCTATTGTCCTTGCAACTAATTGTACCTGGTTGCCCAATAGCTCCTGTCCCCCCAGACCTAAGATTCCATCTTCTCAAACATATAAATGCATTTATGGTGTGCCACCCTTCCTCAAGAGTTAAGTGCCACTGCTCAACAATCCCCTATACCTGGGAGGGGGTATATAAGTGGCTAAGAATCAACGTTTATTCAGTCCAATCCAGGAACTATTTTAGGTGCCAACGTGGCAGCTTCGCAGATATTGGTTTTCGGAGTGATATTTTTCTTCTAGTTGTGAAGATTTGTGTTCCAGTGCACATGGGTGATGTGCCCCTCTCCATCCTAATGGCAACCCAAATGCAAATAATGCCCAATAGGGGAAGCTGCCAAAGAGACCTCTGTAACAGATGTCAGAGCCACTTTTCAGCTACTCAGCAGTGGAGACTGCATACTGAAGGGAGAGATGCAGTGAAAATGAAATTCACCAGCGAAGTTCTGCAAAGTTGGGAAATTCACCTCTGGGGAGCAATCCATGAAGTTTTGCTCCTAGGCTAAAAATTTGCCTACCTGACTTTACCAGTTTTTTTTTTTTTTTGTGAAATTTAGCCATGAAGTATGGAATTTTGCCTGCAAATGGTAGAATTTCATACAGGAGTGGTGAAATTCTGCAGTTCCCGGACAAAATTCTGCACTTCATGGGTGCAACTTCACACTTTGCAGGTGGAGCTTCACAATTTGTGGCCACAAATTAATTCCATGAATTGTGTGGATTAATTCACAGAGCAAAGTTTCACTTCACCCATCTCTAGTTTGGAGGGCTGACATCTGTGATTTATGCAGATTCTCTGTCCAATCTTGAAACCTATAGTATGTCCACTCCTGAACCTGTAGTCTCTCTCTCAGGCTCTCTGCAGTGTGTGGCAAATTTAGAAGTAAAAGAATCAACTAGACAGAAGATTAAATATAATGTTTACAGTTCTACTTTGATATACAATCAAATCTGCCTATTAGGGATGCTGCGTATTAAGGACATTGCAATATTAAGTACATTTCTTGAAATCTCATCTGCAATTTCTCACTGTATAAAGGACAAATTGATATTAAGGAAAGGTCCTTTGGACACAAATGATTCTTTAATAAACTCGTTCTACTGTATGAGATGTAAAATAGTCTTCTCTTGTTTTAGGGTGCTGCTATACAACAGCTCAACATGGCTGAATAAATGCATTTCTTTTTTTATAATAAAGTTTTAGTACCAATTTTATGCAAAATAGAGAAAAATACAACAGGTAAAAAATAAATGTCCTTCTTTCTAAAAATGCATAGGCCCTATTATTTTCTTTACATATTTTTTGTGGCTGTTTTGCTAGTTAAAGAATATAAGGGTCACGTTCTTTTAAATATGAAAAAAACAAACTCAATATGTGTAGTAAAGGAATACAAGGGTCATGTTCTTTTAAATATAAAAAAAACAATATGTGTAGTAAAGAAATACAGGGGTCATGTTCTTTTAAATATAAAAAAACAATATGTGTAGTAAAGAAATACAAGGGTCATGTTCTTTTAAATATAAAAAAAATATGTGTAGTAAAGGGATACAAGGGTCATGTTCTTTTAAATAAAAAAAAAAACAATATGTGTAGTAAAGGAATACAAGGGTCATGTTCTTTTAAATATGAAAAAAAAACAACAACAATATGTGTAGTACCTTGCAGCCATCCACCAGTACTTTTGGTTCAGGTAGCTTGTTTGCTTCAAACAACTGTCCATTCCATCCCCTGAAGTGAATGTATGTTTTCTGGGGAACCGCTTCAGTGGTCCCCCAAACTGAGATGTTCAGACAATGAATGGTGATAGTTTGAAAAGCTTCTGCACTCAGTAAATGGAGGAAGTTCATTTGTACTTTTCCAACACCAAACTGCAACTGTTAGGATAAAACAATTAGTTAGTCACATAATCTGACATAAAAGAATATTGCTTTCTACAGTACAAAGATGTGCTGGTTAACTGAGTTCTCATTTTCTTCTGATAGTAAGTTTTTACCGTTTATCATTTTGTGATGTCCAGGGGATGGCTATTTAGGTAACTGAGTATAAAGTATGAGGGGAATGTGTTCTAATGTTCTCTTTATGGAGTACGGATATGTTTATTCCTGACTATATCTCACAATTGTCCTTGATTTTGCCACAAAATATTTCTTTGTCTCTCTTAAAATGTGCGATTCTGTGACTGAACGGGGAGACTGAAAGCAGAAAATAATGCCAAACATAGACTGTATGGACTTGTTCTGCTTTAGAAAATGCATTTCACACTAAACCCCTTATTCTACCAGCTTTCTGGGAGGACCCAGCCAATTTTTAAGATGTGTCCCTGATGTTGATCATTTTTCCCTGACTGTTACAAGCTTTGTCCCTGATCTATGAGGCAGGGGGTTGAAAGGTATGTTTTTTGCATCCATCCACTGCAACCACAGCACTGTCTTGGCAATCACTATTTTATTACACGTTTTTAACTATTTTACTGCGTTTATTTTTGGAGTAGTTTAAGTGTTATTGCCCCTTGTGCAAGACTCCAGTATGGCCACCTAGAAGTACTGTCTGCTGTGTTGTTAATCTGATAAACCAAAGTATTTGCCCTTGTGCAAGAGTCCAATATGGCCACCTATAAATGCTGTCAGCTGTGTTGTTCTTCTGGTAAACAAATCAGAACCCATTAAATAACTTACTGTATGGTTAATATGTCTGCTGTATGGTTATGGGGGGATAAATACATCACAGCTCTGCATTATCATTAGCTACAAACGTCCACTTGTTGTAGAATAGTGCTTAATATAAATTGCTTAATCGGACACAATAACTCTTTATGACATGCAAATAAATATAATTAATACTGTACTTAATGTTGTTTTGCACTGGGACTCCAAAGAGACTGTGTCTATGCTTATAGCACTGCAAATTATAAAACATTTTTGTAAACACAGTGCTAATAGCTGAATTTCTTTTGAGCCCTTTCTTTTCCAACATACAATGCACATATTTCCGTTTGTAATTCATTTTCATAGTAGGACTTTAAACCAGAAGAAATCTAGTTTGACCGAGGCAAATAAGTCAAGCACAGAATTTGTGTTCTTGATGTTTTGATGGCAGTATAAGATTAGCAAGCTCCTAATATGTTGTTAGCAGGCAGTACTCATTCATAAAAAACATAGAATATGTCAACAGAAATAGTCCCAGAGGTTTATCCAGTCTGCCCATGATTAATAATATAAAAATATGACATCAAAAGGTCAGACTGATGCTGTCCTTTGAGGAAATGTTCACCCTCACTTGCCATCCCTTTGGCATGGTGCAGTGAATGCAAGGGAGCAGGCAATGTGCTCCTGGAGTCATGCTGCTTCTGATGAGGCATACAATGGAAGTCTCAGTGTGCATTTCGGATCACACTGCACCTGTAGAATGACAGTACCTTGATACCTAAACTCTCTCTACAGATGTTTAATCTCCCATACAGTTAGTCAACTGGCTGGGCTCCTTAGTAATTAATATTTCCATTCAATTGACTGCTCTGCATAAGTACCACTACTGTGTACTAATACAAAAAATAAATACAAGCAAACACATGCTCACCTTTTATTATTGAATGCCATTTACTATATATCAGTTTAGCATGGCAAACCCTCACCTTTCTTTCCAAACCAATCTGTAATACATGATCACAGCTCCAGTTTTGACCTTATTGCTTAGTTTTACTGAGGATCTCTTTCACAAAATAATAGATATCCTAATTTTGTGAACGTTAGCAGAAATATTTACATACTTTAATTGAGAATATACTTAATGTGTGTTTGATTTATTTTGCAGTGTCTTGTGCATTCAGGTTCAAGGAGCCCTGTGATAAGGCATTTACAGATGAGCTGTCATATACAGAAGAGTGTAGTGATACGTATTTATTTTATTTCTTTATTGTATGAGTAAGGTATGTTCTTTTTGCATGCAAGTATAATACAGTTCCTCATTTAACTCCAAACATGTGCTGTTTGTTTTTCTGTGTGGTGCTTTTTAAAGAAGAAAGCAAACATTTTATTTATATCATCAAAAGGCAATATAGCTTCTGGCTCCATGGCAGAGAGCATAAAGGGACTGCTCTGACATGCTAGGGATCCAGGTGTGCATTACGAGCTTGTGACATCAGGAGTTGAGGCCAACAAGGAGTGTAACCTGCATCTGCCCGGATGCTCTCCTCCAAGGGGTAAGTTTTTCACAGTGCTGCTCTTGCATCAACACCTAGGAGTGGTGGAAGAAAAGTTGATGGCATGGGTCACTATGCCCCATCTGGCACTCCCCCTATGGAATAAGAAATGCTCCCTGCCTTGGAAGCAAGTTAGTCACTGGGTAGCAAAAAGGTCAGAAGAGTTCCAGAAGAGGAGTAGTCAAGTGAGCTGCATTTGGCAGCCAGAGAAGAATAGCTGGAAGGGAGTCTTCTCTACCTGGCAGCTTTTGCAAGGGATGTTTGATTTTTAAGGCCAGGCAGTGGTAGAGGACTTGGAATGCTAGCAGTTGGGGTTAGTGCCATCTGGTGGCTCACCCCAGGGCCTTGTAGGATCTCAGTGGACTTGGTGGCAGGATGGTCAAAGATAAAGTGGTGGGGCCCATGGTGGGTGACACCAAGAAGGCTTCCAGTAGGCCGGAAGTGCCCTGCCATCAAGAAATCATCAGGTATACTCAGCTGCCAGGCTGACCAATGGTGCTAGGAAAATCCCCAGGGGTGCATGCCTGCCACCAGCTACCCCTCAGTGAACCTGGCTGGTTGGTTGGTCAGTTGTGAAGGTTCCAATCCCAAACAGGGCAGCCCAGAGATAATGCAGAGGACATACATGACCTGCGATTAAGCACACCAAGACCAGGCGGAATCAGCTGGTAATCTGGTTAGTTGTTAGTGGTGAGAGGTAGCACTAGAAAAACCATGTCCTGCTTGCAGCAGTCTCAGCTGGGACTTTCAGCCTTGAGGGATGGCTCCAAATAATTGGGTACATTATGACCTTCTATCAGGCAACCCTAACATAGGCAGAATTAGCTTGCATATTGGTCATTGGTAGGGGTACCAGCCTAGAAGAATTGCCTAGCCTTCCATTGTGAACAATGTAAGACTTACTGGGACAAAATTTACCTCAAAACTGCAGTCTACTTTTTATTCCCCAATCAATACCAGACAGTCCACATGCTCACCTCCATACCACTGATTATATCCTCCATGCCCTCATACCAGGGCTCACTTCAATGGCACAGGCTTGGAGTGTGAAGACTTTGCTCCATTTTTGCTGTTGAAAATATCAGACATTTATGGCAGCATCCTACTTGCTGGCACTGATGAGCCCACCCTCTCCCTGGTACCCCCTTAAACTGGAAACCCTTATCCCACTTCCATATTTTATTACTTTATCTAGACCTCACTGCAAAACCGCATTTGATATCATTGTCTTCTCCAAAAGGAGAACCTCATCTTTGACTCTATCTTCTACAACATTATCTCAGGCTGTCTGCCCACATACCTATCCCCAGCAGATTTGCTAAAGTCAATAACTCCCCAGCCACTGAACTTGTCCATGGATACCATGAAACTTGCTGTACTGTAGTTCACCTTTTTCTTAAAAAAACAAAAACAAAAAAACTTTGGACACAGAGGTCCCCCTAGTATCTACCCAATTTTGAACATGCCTTTCTTCAGTAAAATAATGAAGAAGACTCTCTATGCACAATTATTTACACATCTCTCCAGCAGCAGCAACTTTTGAGATAGATTCCAGTCTGTTTTCTATTTGGGTAACAGTACTGAGACTGCACTGGTATGCATACTCAAGGCTTCCTTGGGCCTAGTGACCAGGGCTCCCATTCAATCCTAATGCTCCTGGACCTCCTTTCAACATTTGACACTACTGTCAACTACATATTAATTAACTACCTTGACTAATTTGTAAGTATTTCTGGGACTGTTCCTGTCTTGTTGAAGCACTTTCTCTAATATCGTCCTCTTTGTCTTCAGTGATCAGATCTTCTATTTCACTAAATCCTTCTTGTTCGGGATTCCATCAGGTTTCATCATTGGGAGCCCACTCCCTGTTGGCATAATGCACCCCCCCCCATTTGTTATGTGCCGAGGGGTGTGCCTAGTCCCCCTCGGCTCTTGCCCTCCCTTCAGTATGTGCCAATGGGGGTGCCCAATCCCCCCTCAGCTAGCCCCCCAAACACTCAGGTGACACACTGGGAGCCCACCCCAGCATGCCAAATACCCCTGTAAAAAATAAAAATGTCCAGCAATGTTTTTTTTTAACCTGTAAAAGAAGAAAATGGTCCCTTGTGGTCTGTCCAGCTCCCTGTCCCAACCCTCACCCACCCTCTGTGAACCCTGTCTCCCCACACCCCCCTTACCCCATACTTATCTTTGGAGGCTGGCGCGATGATCTTCGGTGGACCGGGAACATGTCTGCACTCTTCAAAGCTGACCGCGAACTTAAGAAATGCAGGTAAGCTATATAATGGCAAAAATAGGGTGGGTTTTTTTTAAACTTTGGTGCATATCTCTGGCATTTTTTGGAATTTTTGTACCAAATTTTCAACATGGGGTTATTAGGTCCCCTCCTTATGAATTCAGTCACTGTCATAGCATTATTCAGTCCTGGAAGGTGATTTTGTGGTCACTGCACAATCACCTTTTGGGACTCAGTAATGAAATGACAGTGCCACTGCTCATGAGGGGGGCTCTCAAAAAGCATATGTTGCAAATTTGGTGAAAAAAACAAAAAAATGGCTGTTTTACGAGCGTGCATTGTGCTGTTTCCATGCATGCTTGTAACTTCATGAATTTGTAATATTTTCTCTCCAGATTTTGAAAACTGGCATTTTCCATACCTCGTTATGAACAGTACAGTTGTCATTTTACATATCCTGTCCAAAATGTGTTTTTGCATGTCCAGCGCAGAATAGCGCAGTCGCTGTGTGAAATCAATTTTCGAGACAGTTTTAGAAAATGACAGTGAACTGTTCATGAGCAAAGGTCCTAAAATGCCTATGTTGAAAATTTGGTGACAAAAGTCCATAAAATGATTGTGTTACAAGCGTGTGTAGTGCAGTTTCCACGCACCCTTGTAACTTCGCAAATTTGCAATATTTGCATGCCAAATTTTCAACACTGGCATTTTTCACACCTCTTTATGAACAGTACAGCTGTCATTTTTCACAGCCTGCCCAAAATGTGTTTCCACACCTGTGGCACACAATGGCGTGGTTGCTGTGGGAAATCAACTTTTAGGACAGATTAACAAAATCACAGTGCCACTGTTTATGAGGGGAGGTCCCAAAATGCCTATGTTGAAAATGTGGCTAAAAAAATCCCAAAATAATTTGGTTACGGACGTGTGTTAGACAGTTTCTATGCATGCTCATGACTGCACCAATTTTTCATATTTTCACTTCAGATTTTCAATGTTTTCATTTTTTTATGCCTCCTCATGAACAATACAGTTGTCATTTTCCACATCCTGCCCAAAGTGTGTTTCATCCCTGTGTTGTCAAATGGCATAGCCACTGTGCAAAACCACCTTTTATCTAACAAACTGATTGTGCCACTCTTCATGAGGAGGGTCACAAAAAGCCTATGTTGAAAATCTGGAGTGAAAATACCAACAAACGCCTACAACGTTAGGGTTTCCAACTGTAACACCCCACCCTGTAAAGACTGCCAGGTGTCAGGGATGTGACTTGGGATCATTGGCTGTAATGCTCACACCATTCCACCTCAACCCCCACGCTGCAGCCAGTGACAGGCATCGAGGTGTGCCCTGGGGTGTTCAGCCCTAAAGTTCACCCCATTCTCCTATACTGCACCTGTCTCAGCGTATTTCCTTATTGAATGGGGTAAGTATAAGGCCCAAAGACTCCAAAGCACACCACGACACTTGTCAGTGTCTACAGGGTAGGATGAGGCCCATTCTCCTATACTGCACCCGTCTCAGCATATTTTCTTATGGAATGGGGTAAATATAAGGCCTACAGACCCCAAAGCACACCATGACACTTGTCAGCGTCTATAGGGTAGAGTGAGGTAAAATGGCATGAGCGTTATAGCTGATGCCCCAAAGGCACACCCCAGTGCCTGTCAGGCTCTGCAGGGTGGGGGTGGGGTTGGCATCAGTTTCATACTTCACTGCCATTCCTATTATGCATCTTTAACTCCTGCACTACCAATGCCAATGCCAGCGAGACAACATTTGGCATTGACAAATGCTTGTTTGTGTTTGCATTCTCTTTTCAACACCTTCATTTTCAGGATGTTTTTTTCTCCTCCTTTTTCCCATTGTAGTCTTAGTTTTCTGTCCCATCTCTCCTCCCCTCCTGTCTTCCCTCTCCCCATTCTCCTTTCCTTTTCCAGTTTGTCCTTCACTTCCTAACCTCTCAATCTTGACTCCTCCACATTCCTCTTTTGTTTCAGTGTTAGCATCAGTGTGTTTTAAGGGCTGATTGGCATTGCAGACCAGTTCCTATTGGGATCTAAGTCAAGAAGTGTTTTGCAGCTGTGACATTGAAATGCATTTGGGGACTGGGATACACCTCTTTGTGGCTGTCAATAAGTGTGCCGTGTCAAGCCATTGCTCATTGGAGTTGTCTGTAACACTTTACTAACTTTCTGCTGGCTGCAAGGAGTAGAGCATGGGAACCTAGCTGAACAAGTGATGCTACTCTTGTGAACAAACAGTTGACCTGGGTGATCCACTGAAGAAGTTCTCACGTTGTTTAGTCTAGCCCCCCCCCCCCACTGTGATGACAAGGATGACAATGAATGAGCTCAGAGAGAAAGTAATAATAAACTCTCTCTCTGCAAAACTATGAATGGAAAGCTAACCTTTATTTTTTTCTGAAAAAAAAAAAAATATATATATATATAGTTCTCCTGCATGAAATTTATGCAATGCAAAAGAACAAAAAACAGCATAGCTGTAGTACCATTTGACACCTGTATGAACTGGAAAGTATCTCTCAACCTCTCTATATAATGAAGAAACAGCTGAGTTTCCATTCAGTCCAACTAGCCTAGCCATGCACTGGGAAAACTAAGGGGAAGGGGGCAGCTGCTGAAGCAAGAGAGGGGTCATGGTGAGGCAATCTGAAGAACAACATTTAACCAACATAACTTTTATACATACTGTATCCCAAAGTGCTTTACAAGGCACAGGAGTTCCAGACTAGTAGTACAGGGAATGTAGAATAGAATGTAGAATAGAACAGAATTTGCAGTGCCCAATGTGGCCTAACAGGGAATAAAAATATCTGCCTCCCCCAACTACTGTGCCTGATGGGTTCATAAGTAATCTGTATTTATTTATGTATGAGAATGTAATTAAATAGTTATTGTTTCAGTGGTATTTAAGAGATCTAAGACATTTTTTTACATGTTAAAAAACTGTTTTGTATATTGCACAGTTTGTGATTAACTTATTGGATGGAATAGTTATTGACATAAATATAGACATCGCTAAAAGAGTGTTTTAAAATGAGGATATTTTGTAACCTAGGTACGTCCCCTAAGGAAGCTCGAGTGAGTGAATTACAGGGGCAGAAAGCCTAGTGAGGCTGAAATTCAATTCACATGTTTTATGGAGATCCAGTAAAATATGCCACTTAGATTACATTATAAAAAAAAATTCTCCATCTACTCCTTGGTGGAAGTAGTGATCTGTCGTCTTTGTTTTTTTCTAACAGCGTGTATGAGACAGGGTAGACTCTTTCAGGGCGACCCTGCAGGTAAACTGTAGAGTGTTGCATTACTTCCTGGTTTTTGGACATTTGGGTTTGGTGAACAGCCTGGCCCATCAGGGAATAAAAAAAAACTTTACCCTCCCCCAGCTATCAGATGGGTCCAAGGCTCATCCCAACCCATCAAGAAATTAAACAAATCTGTCTCCTTCCCCTAACAACATAACCAGTCCAGTGCCGAACCTGACCCATCAGAGAATAAAAAACAAATCTAACCAAAGAAACATAGAATTTGCTGGTGAGTAAGGACCACTTGGACCAACTAGTCTGCCCATTTTTACCTGCCTATAACATTACTGCAGATCCTACTTGATCTCCAGCCCACTCACACCCCCTTCCCTTTCCTTAAGACTCCCTTTTGCCTATTCCATGCTTTCTTGAACCCCATCACTATTTTGCCCCCACCACCTCCTCTGGAAGACTGCTTCAGGAATCCACCACTCTTTCTGTGAAGAAGTGCTTTCTTACATCTTTCCTGAATCTACCCCCATCCAGCTTCTTATCATGCTCCCTTGTCCTCGAGCACCTTTTTTTCTAAAAAAATACTTCCCTCTTGTACCTTGTTTATCACATGAGGTATTTAATGGTCTCATCATATCTTCCTCCTCTCTTTCAAGGTGTCATATTTATGGTCCTTTAATTTTGTATACAGCATCTGATCCAGACCCTGCACCATTTTAGCTGCCCTACTCTGGAGTGCTTCCACTCTGCCTATGTCCTTTCTGGGATGTGGTCTCCAGAACTGGACACAGTACTCTAGGTAGAGTCCAGCAATCTCTACAGAGGCAACACCACCTCTATCATTCTGCTTGATACCCTTCCCTAAACACCACAGCACCCCACTAACCCTCCTAACTGCCTTGTTGCACTGCCTAGCCACCTTTGGATAATCAGATATGAATACCCCTAGTATTCTTTCCTGCTTGGTGGTTGCCAGTATCAATCCCCTCACTGTGTACTCTGCCCATGTGTTTCTGTGCACCAAGTACATTATAATGTATAGAAGAGCATTGTTCTGTGTAGAATTCCATTCCTTTCAAAATGCTGTTGTACCACAGGTCATGGACTGTGACTGTACCCTTCTGTGGTACAATAGCATTCTAAAACCTGTAGAGACTGCACAAGTCAGTTTCATTCTGAAAGCAATTGAACAACGATGTTCAAATCTCACATAATATTACACACTATAAAATTATAGGATGAGGCACTTTATGCACAACAAGTGTGTTCTGCCACCTCAGGGTTATTATTCCCTCAGACCTCTTGAGCTTTGCTCTTGAGATCAGAAGGAATCAGAACCCCTCTGTGGCAGAACACACTGGTTGTGCATAGTTGCTCATCCAGTATTCTCAGTATTTTGCAGTCTTTCTCACTGAAACCACTCCTCAAGTTTTCTCAGGTTTCTGCTCATCCTTTCCATCCCCTGGAATGTCCACCCTACTGCAGAGTTTGGCATCATCCACAAAGAGGCAGACCTTCCTTTCCAGCTCCACTGCAATGTCACTTATAAAGACATTAAAGAGGACCAGTCCCATCATTGATTCCTGAGGCACAGTGCTGGCCACCCTCCCTTCCTTGGGGTGAACTTTGTTTACCACAACCCTCTGCCACCTATCCATTAACCAATTTCGTTCCCAGATCACCACCTTTGGATCCACTCCTAAGCTAACCAGCTTGCTCACTAGTCTCATATGTGAAACGGTGTTGAATGCCCTACTTAAATCTAGGTAGGCTATGTTCACTGCACCAGTCTAGGTAGGCTATGTCTTCTGCTCCACCCTGATCTAGTTCCTTGGTCACCTGGTCAAAGAACTCTATCAGATTCATTTTACATGACCTCCGCCCAGTGAATCCATGCTGCATTGGGTCTTGCAACCCACTGGATTCAAAATATTCCACAAACCTTTCCTTTAGCAGTGATTCCATTAGCTTTTCTACCACCTACTGTATGTCAGGTTGATAGACCTATAATTGCCAGCCTCTTCCCTGCTACCACTTTTGTGAAGTGGGAGTACATCTGCCCTCCTCCAGTCCCTTGGGACCACTCCTGTTTCCAATTAGCTGTTAAAAAGTGCCATCAGAGGTGTAGCCAGTACCTTCCTGGGCTCTCTCAATATCCTTGGGTGGATCCTGCTTAGCCCCATTGCTTTGTCCACTTTCAGATTTGTGAATCTCTTCATTACTCTCTCCTCCGAAAACAGACTAGTGGCCACTTCCGTCAAGTCAATGCTCCTGTTACATTTTTGTGGTCCCTCCCTGTCTCTTTCCTCTGAACACTGAACAAAAGCATTTGTTCAGGGTGCCTGCCTTTTTCTGTTTCCCCTCTGCACAGAGTTCCTTCCCCTTCTTAACCTTACAATCCCACCCCTGGTCTTCCTTTTGTCACTTACATACCTAAAAATGTCTTGTTCCCATTTGTTACTGCTGTGGCTATTCTCTGTTTTCAGTTAGTGTCTTTGTGTCCTTCCTGCTCTTCCTGCTTTCCTCTGTTCCCCCAATACACTTCTCTATCCTCCCCCCTCTGTCTCTCCCTATACCTTCTTACGCTACCTGTGGAGGGATTGTGGGATAACAGATGGACCAGACACTGAACTTCAAGTCCGACACACAGTCTCTATGTGATGTTTATTCAAAATGCAGGAGATAACCTTTAGCAACGGCATATCCCTTCTTCAGTACATCAGTTTGTAGCAACATACTATGCAAGTCTTTCCTCTACACTTAATCAGCACCTACTGACTCACTGATCTCTGATCTAACTTAGCAGTTGAGATTCAGCCTCCACCCCTATGCAGGCCCTGTTTGCTTGGGTAGTAGGGGCTCAAATAGAAAAAAGCTATAGACAAAGAACCTCAGTGCAGAAGCACTGAAAAAAGGGTTACCCCAAAGGGCATTGGCAACAAATCAGGTTTCAAAGAAATACAACACCATACATACTTCTATAATGCAAAACATCATGGAATATATGACAATCATCATGACATTTCAGATGTGTTCAGTTTACAGCAATTTACATGCATTTTAAATAGCACAACTAACTTAATTTTTATAACAGTCACATAATATTTTTTTATCGTTATCGAAAACAGCTAGTGACATGGTATTTTCAACATTTACAGGTTTCATAAACATAAGGTATATTTTTTATTTGTATTTTTATTTATTCAATCTAGGATTACAATTACCTTTGAGTGCCAGGCAGCTCATTTACAAATGTTCCATGTCAATAGGGAGGGGACATATACGGAATGGGGAGAACAGACATGTTTAGCACAGCATTTAAGCAAATAGGAGTAAAGTACAGAATACGAAATACATAATACAAAAAACACAATTAAACCTTTGCAAGTTAAGCAATGATTAGATGCAGGGAGTAGGGAGAGGAGGAATTATGGGGGGAGTAAATACAAAGAAGTGGGGAGCATCCAGGCAGTATTGTCGGGTTTGCAGCTAGGATAGTAGGGGAAGGAAGAATATTGAGGAGGGGATAGGGGAAAGGGGGAAGATGGGGGCAGGAAGGGAAAGGAGAGTGAGGGTATTTTATGACATAGTGCTGTTACATACTAAATCCAACAATGATAAACACAAACTGTTTTACATATGCTTAGAGGTCACGACAATAACCTCCCTGTATGAGGACCTGACAGGAAAAGGAAAATTAAAGAGGACACAATAGCATAGTCAAGAAAGGGGAAGAGGGTGCCCATAGGTGGCCAACCTTATGGACTAGAAATTGTAAAGGATAGATTAGGCTAAGAAATAGAAGAACTGTTGCAACAGATTTAAGAACAGGTCGGTCCTCAAGTGGCAGGAGCTCCCGTCACACTACCCTCTTAGCTTTTACCTTTTCTTTCTCATCTTTTGAGAGGGAGTGGAGGGAGAGGGAGGGGTATAAGGAGCAATGGTGAATGTGGAGCAGACAGTTCAAAGCAAAGCAGCAGAAGGTGTGAAAGATGGGTTCCAGTCTGGCAAGGGTGGTGTTTGATGCAGCACTGAAGACTATGTCACCATAGTTGAAAATGTGGAGATTCATTTTTAGGATAATTACTTAGCAGCTAGGAAGAGGGAAACAGACTTTATTTCTAAATAATTAATGGTCTCCTTTTTGAAACTGTGGCATAATTTGCCATAATAAAGGAGTGTTTATTACAACAAACACACGCACAGTTTCCGTCACTCTGCACAGGCACCCGCCACCCTTCCTCTGTTCCCAGATGCTCTCTGCTTGCCTTCACCCCAAACAGCAAGGAAACGCTAAACTTCAACTTGGACTAGGTGGTAATTTTTTTTTTAAATACACCACAACATTCTTTTTCAGATGCCCACAAAAACACAAAAAAATTTTTAAATAAAAAAAGATGACGACGACCGTAGGCCACCATGCTCTGTGACCTAACCGGACCGCAGCCACACAGCAACTTCATTTTATTTTATATAATTGCTGAGGGGTGAAAACAGGAAACCCAACAATTATATAAAATAAAATAAAGTGGTGTATGTAAATTGAAGTTACACACACATACCCTGAGAGTTAGATGCTTCATAACCCTTGAGGCTTTGCTTCCAGGGTTTATGTAGCATCAAACCCCTTGTGTGTGTGTGTGTGTGTGTGTGTAAACTTCTTGTTACACACACCACCCAATACTTTATTTTATTTATATCATGCTGAGTTTAGGGTGAAGTTTTTTGTGAATGGCATCCACATGCCCCTAAAAGTCTAGGTACTGGTCTAACCAAACACCAAGGTACTTAACTGAGGAAACATCGATAGTGGTCCTATGTAAAGTGTGGAATGAGGGAACATCATCAGTAGTGGTCCTATGTAAAGTGTGGAATGAGGGAACATCATCGATAGTGGTCCTGTGTAAAGTGTGGAATGAAGGAACATCATCGATAGTGGTCCTATGTAAAGTGTGGAATGAGGGAACATCATCGATAATGGTCCTATGTAAAGTGTGGAATGAGGGAACATCATCAGTAGTGGTCCTATGTAAAGTGTGGAATGAGGGAACATCATCGATAGTGGTACTGTGTAAAGTGTGGAATGAAGGAACATCATCGATAGTGGTCCTATGTAAAGTGTGGAATGAGGGAACATCATCGATAGTGGTCCTATGTAAAGTGTAGAATGAGGTGAAGGGAGGAGAGCCTGGAGAGCCTCTGCTTAGTGCCAAAGGTCATAGAAACCATTTTCTTGGCATTTAAGTGTAAGACCTCAGGACTGACTAGCGTAAGCAATCTCCTCCCTTTCGTCCTTTGATGGGCTAGGTGGTAAGTGTTTGCCCCTTTGCAGAGTTGTGGCCTAGCCCTGTAGCATATAAGGGTGGGTTTCTGGAAGGCTAGGGGGGAGGCTGGCAGGAGGCCATCGCTAGTTGGGCCAGGGTTCGATTCCTGGCCTGGCCTGGGAGCCTGCTCCTAAGCATTAGCAGGGTGGAGTCCACTCGGGAGTTTGAAGAGGGAGGTGCCAGGGAGTACAGCCAGTGGGATTGGGACCCTGTTTGGATGTTGGGAGCCGCAGCTCAGAAGAGTTTTGGTATTGGGCTCGCCTTGTGCTTCGCAGCACCAGGGTGGGCCTGGGCCTAGTCCTGGATGTGCAGTTGGTAGAAGGTGGGGGTGCTTTGGCTGTGGCAGCACTTTGGGGGCCTACCTGTGTGGCATGCCATTTTATTGATTGACCTGCTGGGAGCAAGTAGTGATCGGTTGTCCACCCTCATGGCCCATGTTGAGCCTGCTCCAGGATGGTGGGTGGGGACGGTCATAGGCCCGTAATTGCAGAAGGTTTGAAAGAGCAGAGAAGGAAAAGGCCACTGCCTGCAGCTTAGAGATCCTGAGAAAGAAAACACCTGAATTGTTTGGGCAAAAAGCAGCTGCAGTCAGTGAGCGAGAGCCGGGGACGAAGCATGAGTAAAGGGAGCACTGGAGTGTAACGGCTGGGTCACGCTGCTCCAGTTTTGAACCCCCCGGCTCAGTAAATGTGGAGCCAATTCATTCAGGTCTGTTTGTCCCTAAGTTTGTGCCCCAGCCATGTGCCGCAGAGGAAAAGTCAAATCTCAGTTATAGTGCCTGTCTCTGGCTGTGCCTCCCTCAGCCCTATGGAGCTGTTCATTTATCTAAAATAAATCAATTATTTTTATTCTTTTATCCATGACTGTTGTGTAGTTTATGCTGCTACTGCTGCTAACAACATTTCTCCCCCAGTAAGCTCCAGGACTTTACCTGCCTGCTGCTCCTCCTGCCTGGTGTCGTCAGCTGCTGTAAACTGTTTATGAAACCCTGATCCATGTCATCCAATCAGGTATGTCACGAATTTATTGGCTCTGAATGGTTGCTCTGCTTGTGCCCCTCTTCTGTCAATTTTACCATCAGGCCCCTAGACATAGGCTGGGGGGTTACAAACGTGGGGGCTCATCAGGGATTTGCATTTGGCGGCAGTACGGTGGCTGGATGTGGTTGGCACTTAGTAGTATTGGTGAGTCTTGAGGAATTGTATCTGCATCATGGCAAGGTGACACCATTTTGGACAGCTTCGCACCTTCTACAGCACTGCTATCTTGGCCATGGCTATGAATATTTATGAACATTATGTTAATGAGCCATTTCTGGCTCTGAATTGGCTGGGAGGAGAAAGCGGGATCTTGGGAGGAAGGAGAGACAGTGCCATTTTGGACAAACATGAGCTGCTGTGAAGGAGTGTTAGCTGAGTGAAGAATGGCTGAAAAATCTGCAGAATCAGAGCCCCAAGCCCTAGTACCAGCCTCTTTGCTCTCTTGGCTTTGGGCAAATGTGGGTCAGGGAGCCTCTACAGACTGTTGCATCTACTGTAATTTCCAGGGGAGCAGGGGTAGTCCACCTCCCATTATGCTCAACCTAAACCTGGGGGGCGCCTCCTAGTTTTTATGCTTTGCCTCCTTACTCTGCGGAGTAGACTTGGACATCTGCACCCTCTGTTGGGACTGCATCTATTTTTCCTATGGGTAGTCTGGAGACCGTGGAGGATATCAAGTCAGTGGTTCCCTCTGTGGAGCCACCCACTTCTGAGCCTGACGTTATTGTGGAATCTGTTGAGGGGAAAGATCTGTATGGTAAGAAAGGGTGAAGACATCTGTCCTGCCCTTCCCCACTGCTGCCTGCTGAATCACCCCATGGCAGAGGGAGAGGGTGGGGTGTTCCAGTAAAACCTGTCGATCTCCCAGGGCCCAAGGGGTCAGACTATGCACCCTCACCCACCAGAGGCATCAATGCTACCTCCAAAAGGGGTGATGCTTGGGGAAAGAGTCCCCAGTAGCTCAGTGAAGGAGGAGAAGCTGCTTGAGATGGTTTATGTAGAGCCACCTGTATTGCCTCCTGGGCAAGCACCCAGGTTGCTTACCTTTCAAGATCAGGAAATCTACCGGGCAATCCCCCAGCCATATCAGAACCTTGTGTTAACTACCAGAAAAAAGAGATGCAGCATGCAGGAGCTGGATGCTAGAAACTTTTACATTTATTACAGCATGAGATGCTGGAAAATCAGGCAGTACAGTCCCAAATACAGCAAACAACAAACAGTATTACCCACAGTGTTTGTTGTTTGCTGAGTTTGGGGCTGTACAGCCTGATTTTCCAGCATCTCATGCTGTAATAAATGTAAACGTTTCTAGCATCCAGCTCCTGTGTGCTGCATCTCTTTCTTGTTGGACCAAGATTTGGGGCTTGGCTGTCTCATTTTGCGAGCACTGGCCTGCTGTTTCCTGCTCACACACTATTCTGTGGACTGTTAATTTTACCAGATACTATTCCTCATCGCCATGTGATGTCAGTGGGTCTTAGAAAATGAATGGATGGGCTGTTGCCAGATGATCCCATGAATCTGCGATACAGTACTGGGCTATGGCTTGAGGCTGGCCAGGCTCATAGAACCAGTGTCCACAACATCCCAGAATGGTTGCAGATGGAATGCTGGATCAGATGTCAAATCCATGTGGAATATCCCAGAGAGGAGTACCCATACTTCTCTGAGTGCCTGTCGGATGTAGTCAAAGGAAAGCCAGCAGACTGGGTCTTTCGGAGAATGGTGAATAAGCTTCAGCTTCATAATGGCCAGAGTGGATCCCCCCCCCCGAGGAGTTAATCTGCCATGCCTTTCTCTGTGCCACTTCATGGCATGGGCAGGACTGACCCTCTTTAAACACTTTGCAGTGGTTCAGGATGTTGCAGGCTGTAGGATGAAGTATTACATCATCTCCACTGACTCATTTGGTAATAAAGCCACTAAACCTGATCCTAGCTGCTACTACCTCCACAGTGGTGGACCCGCCTTGTAAGTGGGGATACTCATGGAATGTACTTTCTTTTCCAGGACTGCACCTTTTTGTTAAGTGGAACTGTTATCTGCTGGTGAGTTAACAAAACATTGACTGTTGTTGTCAATGTTCCTGTTATGGTTTTTAAGTAAAACAACTATATTTTAAGCTCGGGACCCAGGAAGCTGGAAGAAAGGACTGTGTCTGTATAGGGCCTGTGCTTTGGGACTGCTTCTGAGACTGTGAACTTTAAGACTCTTAAAGTGCATTTTGGAGTGCTGCTAATGAAAAAGAAAAAAAAATATTGTCAATCTGTAGATGTTGTACAAGTTAACCTATTCTCTGGGGGTGTGAGTGGTATCTGCGTGCGAATGGAGGGCTGTCTGTGTGTGTGTGTGTCTGCATGTATGTGTGGTCTATGGGTAGTGGTTGATGTGACAGTAAGATGGTAGTGGGAACGTTTTTGATGTAGCTGTGTCCTGACAAATTCAAATGTTTCAGTATTCTTAAATTGTGGGTATTTGCTGGAGGGGTGCTTTTTATATGGATGGGCTCCACATGGGTAAAGAACAGTTTGGGGATTTTCACTGGGTCCTCCAAGTTTTGGATCTGATGTTTCCTGGGGAGGGTGTGTGCTAGTAGAAGAATGCACATATCCCATGGGTCCTACTCCTGTGGATAGCAGAGTGCCCCATTCCCCAGGAGGGGAATGGTTTAAGGGTGGGGAGAGTGTAATCCCCCTTTTAGGAGGGATTACTAGTGTAAGCAATCTCCTCCCTTTTGTCCTTTTATGGGCTTGGAGGTAAGTGTCTGCCCCTGGCTGGAGTTGTGGCCTAGCTCTGTAGGGTATAAAGAGTGGGTTTCTGGAAGGATCAAGGGAGGCTGGTGGGAGACTCACTAGTGGGGCCGGGGTCGGATCCCTGGCCCAGGAGCCCATGCCTAAGTGTCAACGGCGTGGAGTCCGCATGGGAGTTTGAAGAGGGAGGTGCCAGGGAGTGCAGCCAGTGGAACTGGGACCCTGTTTGGAGGATGGGAGCTGTGGCTCAGAGGAGTGTTGGTATTGGGCTCACCTTGTGCTATGTGGCAACGAGGCAGGCCGGGGCCTAGTCCGGGATGTGTAGTTGAGAGATGGTAGGGGTGCTTCGGTGGTGACAGCACCACGGCATGGCCCTGGAGGTGGTGGTAGCACCTTGGGGTCCTACCTGTGTGGCATGCTGTCTTATTGGTTGACCTGTCTGGAGCAAGTAGTGGTCAGTTGCCTGACCCCATGGCCCGTGTTTGAGCCTGCTCCAGGATGGTGGGTGGGGCCAGTTATAGACCTGTAACTGCAGAAGGTTTGAGAGAGCAGAGAAGGAAGGTGCCACTGCCTGCAATTTAGAGCCCCTGGGAAGCAAACTGCCTGAGTGGTTGGGGCAAGAGCAGCTGTAGTCAGTAAGCGAGAGAGTCAGGGAAGAAGCATAAGTAAAGGGAGCCCTGGAGTGTAATGTCCCAATCACGCTGCTCAAGTTTTGAGCCCCCCGGCTCACTAAATGTGGAGCCCATTCATTCAGATCTGTTTGACCCTAGGTTTGTGCCATGGCTTTGTGCCACAGAAGGAAAGTCAAATCTCACTTATAGTGCCTGTCTCCAGCTATGCCCCCAACCCCATGGAGCTGTTTGTTTATCTAAAATGAACTAATTCTTTTTATTCTTTTATCCACGAGTGTTGTGTAGTTTGTGCTGCTACTGCTGCTAACAATATTTCTTCCACAGTAAGCTCTGGGACTGAGCTTGCCTGCTGCTCCTCCTGCCTGGTGTCATCGGCTGCTGTAAGTTGTTTATAAAACCCTGATCCATGTCATCCAATCAGGTATGTCATGAATTTATTGGCTCTGGATGGTTGGTCTGCTTGTGCCCCTCTTCTGTCAATTTTACCATCAGGCCCCTAGACATAGGCTGAAGGGGGTTACAGAAGGATAGCTGATTAGCTCAGAACCAGTGCTGAATGTTATTCAAGTCCAGTTGAAGCTTTAACATTAGTTCAGAGGGGGAGGAACCAGAGGCAAATAAGACCATGTCATCGGCATACATACAGATGGATGCAGAAGTGCAAGTAGAGGGGATATAATTTAGAAAGACTGAAAAGAGTATAGGGCTAGGAATGGAACCTAGGGGGACACCAGTGCAGATAGGTAAGGGGGGATACATAGTCACCAATTCTAACAGACTAGGATCTTCCCTCAAGGTAGGAATAAAACCAGTTAGCTGCTAAGGCAGACAGCCCCACTGCTTTGAGCTTGTGAAGGAGGGTTGGGCAACAGTGTTGAAGGCTTTGGCAAAATTGGCAAAAATGGCAGAGATGATGAGGCCCTGATCCACGCCTGAGAGACTGGAGTCGGTAAGCTGGAGGAGGAAGGGGGTGTTGGAGTGGTGCTAATGGAAGCCAGACTGGAAGGAAGTGAAGAAAGAGGAAGAATCAAAGAAGGCAGAGAGTTGAGACAACACAGTGTGTTCTTGCAGTTTAGCTAAGGTGGGCAGCAGGAAGATGGGGCCATAGTTGCCAGGGCTGGAGGAGTCCCCTCCATTAGGGTGGGGAATGACAGTGGCATGTTTCCAGGGATCAGGAACAGAAGCAAGGGAGAAAGAGAGGTTGAGAAGGGAGGTGATTGGATGAGCAATAGCAGGGGTGGAAAATGACGGAGTTTGGGGTTGAGCCCATCAGTACTCCTACCTTTGAGAGGGTTGAGAGCCAAAAGAGCCTTGGAGAAAGCAGCAGGAGTGGAAGGAGAAGAGGAAGGAGGGGAAGGGGGAAAGAGGTAAGAAGGGAGGAAGCACAGGAGGTGAAGAAGGAGTTGAACTCAGGCAACAGAGAAGGGACTGGAAATAAGGGTGTCACCCACCTTGAGGATTGGAGAGGAGGACTGAGTTGGAGGGAAAAAGAGAGAGACTGAATGATCTTTCAGAAACTTGGAGGGATGAAGACTAAGGTTGATCTGGAAAGTGGAGAAAAAGTACTCAGCCTTGGCAAGTCTGACTCTTGTACAAGCATTCTGGAGGGCTTGGTACCTGTTAAGGTCAACTGGGGAGCCAGAGGACTTATGAGTCTTCCAGGCCAGATCACGTGCACGTAGGCAGGCCAGTAATTTGGCTGAGATCCAGTAGAGGTGGGAACCACAGGTCCTGGTTTTCCTGAGTGGAGCATGCAGATTCCAGATTGACATGAATTTGGTGTGAAAGTAATTGAGGGCAGAGTTGATGTTATTGGCAGAACAGATGGGGGACCAGTCGGCGGAAACCAATTCTGCAAATAGAGAGGACAAATCCATTGACCAGAAGGACCAGATCAGAAGGATTTTAGGGGGGCTTTGTGGTGATGAGTTTTGCACATGAACTAGACCATATGATGGTCCCTAAGTGCATCAGGAAGGATGCCAGCAGCAGTGATACGATGATGGTGAGAGGTAAGTACCTAGTCCAGTAAGGAATAAATTTGGGATCTAGGATTGTGTTGGGTAGGGTCCAATATCAACTGAGTAAGTTGAAGAGACTTTGGCAGAGTTTGGATGGTGAGGGGGGAGAGCCAATTAAGTACAAGCAAAATCAGTTTTATTGTTAACATAAAGCCATTACAATGCTAAATACAGTTTTAAATTTCATATTTTACAAAGTTTGCTATTAATATTTACCATCTGACATCATATAATGTTCATACATCTTACACACTGGACTATGTTTACAAAATACCTGATTTATTTATACTTAAATCTAGTATCTCTAACAGTGCCAAACAATGTTATCGTATGATTCATTGAATATTTGGGTATTGACACAAACTTTTCAATGCTTCTGTTGATAACCCAGTATTATTTCTTTAGTCCCTGTAAAAACTTAGACAGTCAAATTAGGGTTGTTTTGTCTTTAGAACCAAATAATGCTAAGACCATTTCCTTTGGTGGGAGTTCAGTAGTTGCTAAAATTGACCCCAACCAAAATGTTCTGTTTCTCATTCTCAAAGTATTATGTGTTTTAAGTCATCTATCTTTTGTCCACAACTACAAAAGCCATCTATAGTCAATTAATATTAAAGTCACCAAGGATGAGTAGCTCTTCAGATGAGGCATGGGTGGAGACAGTAGGAAAGAGGTCAGTGACTGATGAGGGGGACAGGCCAGGGGGGCAGCAATAGACACCAGCCATGAAGATGGAACAGAAAAGAGAAGAGAGATTTTGAGAAGAGGTTCATAAGCAGAGGAAGAGGTAACAGAGAGTATTGGAGTGAATTGGATGGTAGAATAGAGGTAGATGGCAACACCACCTCCCTTCTTGGCACGATCCTGATGGGTGATTGTGTACCCAGGGATGGCAATAGCAGAATCCAGGATCTTGGGGGGAAAGCCAAGACTCTAAGATTATTAACATTATTTATGACATTTATTATTAATATTTTTGTCTCCACCACTGTTCCTTTACCTCACCCACTTCACCCCCCCCCCACCAGGTTATCACTGAGGCATTCACCGTTACATTTAAAATCTGCCCTCCTGAAGACTATCTCCCCACTCCAACAACTTGTCTGGTCTAATACCAAATCCAGTCCATCAGGAAATGAAAAAAGTATGTCCCTTCTCTCCCAAAGTACCTGATGGGTCTGGTATGTAACCAAGCCCATCAGGGAATAAAAAATATATCTCCCTCCCACCAACAACCAGAAGGATCCAGCGCCCAATATGGCCATCATGGAATAAAAACACTTGTTCCCTTCCCCCAGACTGCCTGACATGTCCAGTGTCTAACCTGGCCCATCAAGTAATGCGAAACAAAACTGCCCCTCTTCCTCAACAACCTGAGAGGTAAGATGCACAACCTGGCCTGCCAGAGAATTAAAAAAAAAAAATAGCCCTCCCCCAACAGCCTGACAGATCCGGTGCTCAGACTTACCTGGCAAGGAATAAAAGAAACAATCTGGCAACCCCCCCAATATCTTACTAGTCTGGTGCCCAACCTGGCCCAGTAGGGAATAAAAAGAGTCTGTCCCCTCACTCCAAATACCTGATGGGTCCCATGTCCAACCTGGTTTGGTATTCAACAAGGTCCATCAGGGAATTAAACAAATCTGACCCTCTCCCAACAACCTGACAGATCCAATGTCCAATCCTGCCTGGCAGGGAATAATACAAATCTGCCCATCTTCTCCCCTAACATCTTACCAGTCCGGTGCACAATGTGGCCCATCAGGGAATAAGTAAAATCTGTCTCCCTCCCTTTAATTACCTGATGGGTCCTGTGCCCAACCTGGCCTGTGTATTAAACCAAACAGAGAAAGAGGAGCAGCTGCAAAGCAATGGGCAGAAGGTAGAATAGGCAGGGTAGTAAACCACTGTTATCCCCATGCCCATTCATTCAGGTCACAGTGAGGGGCTCAGACACTGCATGGGAGGCTTAGGGTTGCTGCTGCACTACTGCAGCTACTAGCCTGTTCAGGCATTTCCACCCCCTGTAGCTAACAACACACTAATGTGGGAGACTGGACCAAATGGGACTGATGGCACACACATCTGTGGCTGTAACACCATGTGCCAGGTTCTACTGCATGACTCCTTTCACTCTTTCCTTCTCTCAGACCTCAGTCTCATCTCTGCAGTCTTCCCAATATGCACATAGGGATCACTCTGCCATGCATGTTCCAACTCAGCCTGCTGCGCAGCAGAATAGTTTGGTGCCCAACCTGCCCTATCAGGGAATAAAACAAAATCTGTTGACCTCCTGCAAACTACTTTGATGGGTTCAGTGCCCAACTTAGAAGGGAATAAAAAAAAGTTGTCCCCTTCCCCCAGCTTCCTAATGGTTCCAATGCCCAGTGCGATCTGTTAGAGAATAAAATAAATTTGCTTCCACTCCTTCACCCAACAACTTGAGGAGTTCAAGTCGAAACCTGGACCAACAGGGAATTAAAAAACACACAAAAAAACTATCCCCTCCCCTTAACCTGTAGAATCCAAATCCCATAACCTGGCCTATCAGGGAATAAAAAAAAAAAAATCTGTCTTTGTTCCCCAACCTACTTGACAGGTCTGATGCCCAATCTGGCCAATAAGGGAATAAGAAACATCTGGCCCTCTGCCCACAACTAGAAACATAGAAACATAGAATTTGTCGGCAGTTAAGGACCTCCAGGTCCATCCAGTCTGTCTGTAAGCCCTACACTTGTTTGAGGCCTCTGACACTACCTGGTCAATGGCTTTGCAACACACCTTCCCACTGCCATGGTTCCTCTATGCGTGTCCCAGGCATGTTTAAATCACTCTACTATCTTTGCTCCCACCACCTCTTGCGGCAGGCTATTCTATACGTCCACCACCATCTCTGTGAAGAAAACTTTCTCACATTTCCCCTCAACCTCCCCTCTTCCAATTTCATTTCATGCCCTCTCATTCTTGTACTCCTCCTATATTGAAAGATGTCTCACCCCTGTACCTTATTTATGCCCTTTAGGTGCTTGAATGTTTGTCATTTCTCCCTGATCCCTCCTCTCCTCCAGTGAGTACATATTGAGGTCCTTTAGTCTCTCCCTATATGATTTTTGGTGCATGCCTAGTACCATGTTTGTTGCCCTTCTGTGGACTGCCTCCACCCTGTCGATGTCCTTGTGAAGGTGCGGTTTCCAGAACTGCACACAGTACTCCCAGTGAGGTCTCACCAGTGTCTTATACAATAGCATTACCACCTCCCGACGTCTGCTAGTTATACCTCTGCCTATGCACCCCAGCATGCCACTGGCCCTTCCGGCTGCTTTTGTGCTCTGTCTAGACACCTTCGGGTCTTCTGAAATGATAACCCTCAGGTCACTTTCATCCTTGGTGATAGTCAGCACCTTCCCCCCCATCCTGTAGCTCTCTGTAGGGTTCCCTCTTCCCAGGTGCATTATTTTGCACTTCTTCAAATTGAACCTCAGTTGCCACAGACCATTTTTCAAGCTTCCCCAGGTCCCTTCTCATTTTCTCCACTCTGTCTGGCATATCCACCCTGTTTCAGATGTTGATGTCATCCCCAAACAGGCAGATCTTTCTCTCCAGCCCTTCTGCAATGTCACTAATGAAGACATTAAATAAGACTGACCCATGGACCAATTCCTGAGGTACCCCGCTGGCCACCCCTTTCTCCCTGGATTGGATCCTGTTTACCACCACCCTCTCTCTCCTGTCCATTAGCTAGTTTCTGACCCAGTTTACCACCTTGTGTCCAATACCTAGACTACCCATCTTGTTAAGCAGCCTTTTATGTGGGTCAGTGTGGAAGGCCTTGCTGAAGTCGAGGTAGGTGATGTCCACCGCCCCTCCCTGATTTACTTCCATCATTATCCAATCAACAAAAATCTATCAGATTACTCTGACATGACCGTCCTGCTGTGAAACTATGCTGTCTTAGATCCTGGGTACCAATGGATTCCATATGTGCCATTATTCTTTCTTTAAGCAGTGCCTCCATGATCTTCCCCACTACTGAGGTCAGGCTGACTGGCCTATAGTTCTCTGCCTCCTCCCTGCTACCACTTTTGTGCAGAGCAACTACATGTGCCCTCTTTCAGTCCTCTGGGACCACTCCCACGTTGAGGGGCTCTGTGAACATGGTTGCCAGAGGCATTGCTAGCTCTCTTCGCAGCTTCCTTAATATCCTCAGGTGTATACCATCTGGCCCCATTGCTTTGTCCACCTTTAGTTTTGTGAGCTCCTCCAGGACTCTTCCCTTTGTGAATGGACTTGTGTTTACCTCCCCCATCACTTCACGTCTGTTACCCATCTGCGGTCCTTGACCTTCCCCCTCTTCAGTGAATACTGAACAGAAGTATTTGTTCAGTATTTCCACCTTCTCTAGATCTCTCTCCTTACACTCCCCTGTATCCCCTCTGAGCCTTACAATCACTCCCTGTTTTTTCTTCTTTCGTTGATGTACCTAAAGAATGTCTTATCCTCTGTCTTCACCGCCTGCACTAATCTTTCCTTGGTCTATGCCTTTGTGTTCCTTGCAGCCTTCCCCGCGTCCCTTAGGTTATTTAGGTACACCTCCCTTTGAGTCTCCTTATATTTTCTGAAGGCCACCCTTTTGGCTCTTACCTTGTCCACCACCTCTCTCGCTCGAAAACTATAGTGGTTTCATTCTTCTCTTGCTTTTGTTTACCTTCCTGATGCAATGGTTTATCACCTCCTCTATAGCTCTCTTCAGGAGTTACCACTGCTCCTCCACCCCCTCCATCTCCCTCCTTACCAGTGCCTCTTTGAACTACCTGACAGGCCCACTTCCCTACCTGACCCATCAGGGAATTAAAAAAATCTGTCCCTCTCCCCCCAACTACACGATGGATCTGGTGTCCAAACATGACCATCAGAGAATTAAAAAAATGGTGATGGGGGGCTATAAGTGAATTTGATGCTGGGGGGGATGAGACTAATTATCTGGGTTGGGTAGACGTGAACCACTGTGTACAGTGTATGGAGCACTACTGAAAAGCAGTGTCACTTCATGAAAGCTCTCCTTGTCGCACTGTATACAAAAAAAAAATCTGTAAAACTGATGTTGCATGTGGTCCTTACATAACTACAATTATACAGTAACAGTAGGACTGGTGAGACAGTAAGGCCTGATACAAAAACAAAAAAGCAATGATAACAACATATAAAAAGCATGACCAGCCATGTTGGCTCCAGCCAAATCTTGTCTATTTTTTATCAAAGTTTATTGTCATGGGCTGTCCTCCTCACTGCTGACAGGAGTCAGAACTGTATAGAATGCCGACACTCTCTTTGCACAGATGCTGCTGACACTGCTGCTCTATAATGCTGGCATGAATTTAGCACTTAAAGTGTGTTTCCTGTATCCAGGAACATGTTTAATGTAGATAAAACATATTTATATTTAACAAATTGTAGTGAGAAAGAAATAATTTGACCTACTAGGTATTATAGGCTCACACCATTGGACCAGGGCTTTCTGGACACATGTTATTTTTTCTGTTATTGCATATCCTGCAACTAGGAGCAATTGAGATACAAATAAAAAGGAAATTTTGTGCAGTATTAGCCACTACTTAGCAATTAAATCACAAGTTATAATGAGAAAGAAATAATGTGAGCTACTATGGTAGAGGATATGCAATGCCAAAGAAAGGAAGTGTGTCCAAGAACCCCAGGTCCAACCATGTGAGCCTTTAGCTCAGTGGCTTGAGCACCAGGACGGTATTCTGGACACCTGGATTCAGATCCCTGTAGGTCACATTATTTCTTTCTCACTACAGTTAGTAATGTAATTGTTAAGTAGTGGCTCGTACTGGGGCAGTATTCTGGGGGCCTGGGTTAAGTTCCCAGACGTCACATTATTTCTTTCTCACAACAATTTGTGATTCAATTGCTAAGCAGTGGCTAATACTGCACCAAAAACATCTACTTTTCATCTTGATTGTTCCTAGTTGCGAGATTTACAAAATCAGAGAAAGTGAATGTGTCCGGGAACCCCAGGTCCAAGCATGTGATCCTGTAGCTCAGTGGTTAGAGCACTGGGATGGTATTCCTGGGACATGGGTCCTGGTCACAGCAGGTCACATTATTTCTTTCTCACTACAGGCTGTGATTTAATTGCTAAACAGTGACTAATATTGCACAAAAAAATGTTCCCTTTATTTTTTTTACTACTGAGGACATATGAAGGAAAGACAGAACTCTGACCCCCAAACTTGATAAGGCCACTGATTTTTGGTGCATAAAATGATGAAATTCCATTTTAAAGACTTGAAATTCCAGGAATTGCACTGGTGATTGTTAATCTAATTTCTGGATTTTACCAGGATTCTATTGTCATTCTTATAGTATGTGGATAAATCTGAATAAAAGATGCCTTAATATACAGATCATTAAATAAAGCAACCTGAAAATGGTATAGTAAACAATTATTAGGAAAATACAAGTTCTGTAGATCTAGTGAGCTGTAACCATATATTCAAAACAATGCCCTGCGCAGCACCAACTGTACAGTAAGAGGGGGCTGGGGGATGGGACATTGGTACTGCAGGTGGGTGAGGGGGACCATTACCACCAATGTGGGTGTGGCCATGGCTGCAAGCACCGCTATGTCTTGGAAATGGGCCTGGGGCTTTACTGTTGGGCTGGGGGGGGTCTGCTTGACACCACGGCTGTGGAGGGCCAGCTTTGGCTGTGTGTGTGTGTGTGTGTGTGTGTGGCGTGGGGGGTTGTGGCACACGGGGGCAGTCATATGTATGAGGATCAGGTGGGGGAGGGACCACTGGACACCAGGGAATTATTGATACATTAAGGGAATGGGTGCCGGGTGGGGTGGGGGCCCTGGACACAAGGGAATTTTTACTTTGTTATGGTGAACTGGGATCGTAAGGATGGGGGAAGCTGCTGCTATCAGGGACAGCTCACAGGAAGGGCAATTTTCTGCACTATAGGGCTCCAACCCCATGCAGATTAGCCCAAAATGGACATGCAAATGGACCCTTAGTGTCTTGCATGCCCAATGGGCTCATTTGCATAGGGACTTTTGAATATTGCAAATATTGCTCCGGCACTAGTCATTACAGGGTCCATATTTCAGGGCGCTATCAGGTGGGGCTAAGTGGCTTTGCAGTGGGTTAAAATGGACCTGTATTCAGAGGAGTAGCACCTTGTGCTATTCCTCTGAATGTGGCATTTTTGCCCACCTGCATTATTGCAAGATGGAGTGCAAATGTTTCTACTTTGCCTTACACTTCTTTGGATATCTGGCCCCTGGTTTAAGATGCCAAATTTTGTGAAATTCTTTGTTTTTATCAGTGTGCAGGCAGTCAAAATTCTAGAGTTTTACCAGGTTTTCCAGTAAACAAGGAAAACCAGTGGCCTCGCTAATACAGGTCTTTTCTCTACTGAAGTCATCATTCAGTCTTTGTGTAATTATGGTCATTTCCAGAGCAATAGACTGTGATGTCACAAGCAGGGAATGATGACTTCAGGTGAGGAAACAGCAGGAGGAGCAGATGGAAGTCTGTGGATAATGATCTCGTATTCATGCAAATGCCCTCACCAATAAAAAAATAAGGGTCAATAAATACAGAAAATTGATTACATTGGAGCAGATTTGTGTCTGAAATTTATATATAAAAAAATTTTTTTTAATTCAAAGGAATTATTATAAGGCAACAACTCTAAAAAAAGCAGCAGCCTAGCAGATAGGCTGATACAGAAAACAAATGCTTCTCAACTGGATGGACCGAAACCCAAGATTGGCCCAAACCTTTTATCAGTTTGGGCAGGGTTAGTTGGAAGGATTGAGCCACCCTTACTACCCTACTAGTTGTTAAGGCCTCCATATTAACTACCTCTAAGACCTTCTTCTCTATAGAAAAAAAAGCAATTCTGAGAGAGAGGGGAGCAAGCAGTATTGCTCTTAGCAATCCATCTTCAAACGGTACACCTATCAAAATGCTTGGTGATATCTTTTAAAATAGTGTCCTACATTTTTTAGTTAGAATAAAGTGATGGTGCACTACAGAGATGTTTTACAGGCTTGTTCATATGTCCATGCATATTGTAAAGATAGACATAATAAACTAAATTATCCTTCAGCCAAACCAAACATACAATAATATATTTTTGAAGAGGAGCAACTCATACCTTTGACACAGAGATGGGACTTAGACATGTCTGGCCACCAGCAGTGAAATTGCAGACAACCTCCATAGCATCAGACGAACACCCCAGATTTGGATCTATCCAGTATTTTCCTAACAGTTTGTAAAAACCAACACATGATCAGCAGGTATGCAAAACCAAAACAGCATGCACAGTAAAACATAAGAAACGTAAATGACAGGAAGCACATTGGTCAGTTTTATGAACAGATCTGTAGACAAGTTCCAAGCAAAGAAATTGTTTATAAAAGAGAAGAACCTGACTACCATAATTCAAACATCTGCACATCTTGTCTGGCAGCATGTAAGCCCTATATTTGTATGTGCAAGCTGCTGCAGTTTTACTTTGTTAAAATAATATACACTCTCAGTTTTGGGCTAGTATTCTGAGCTGGAACAGTGTTATGTTTGTTACTTATACTGTAATGCAGCGGCTGGAGATGAGAGCTGCTTGAGCAAGACACAACAGAGAAGATTTTGGAGCTTAACAACAGTGCATTGCATAGATAAAACTGATAAGTTCAACAGAGAGGTACAGTAGTTTTTGGGTGCTGTCAGACATCAGGGGCTAGATTTTACATAGGTTGTATGGACCACAAACCATACGCTCACCCCCTGAAAGTGATAATGACACCTTCCAATTTCCCATCAGAAGGATGCAACTTTGGTGTTCATTAGCCCAAGCTGCAGCACATTCCTGGTGGTGCGTAGATGTGAATTCAATGCAGCAAACAAACCCGCAGACTTGTGGGCACACTTCTAGTAAAGCAGCATGTAAGTGGGAAAGCTGACACGAATTGCAGAAGACTTGAAAAAATCAGTCGGGAGTTTGATGCAAAATACAACTCTGAGTCAGAACTTGCTTTATAATTAACAACTCCATTACTGGAGTGGACAAACTGTCCTTGGAGTATGTCTGTCTGCAGTTTTTGGAAGCCTTACCTCAGTGGAACTTATCTATTAAGGATGAGCTTGGGACCAAAGAATCTGTCCCTAATAATAATTTTGTATCCTTAACAACACACAAGTTGTACATTACTTAAGAAAGTAAATTGCATTCAGGACAAGAAATGTCCTTAATATCACAACATTCCTAATTTGCAGTGTCACTGTACTGTTCATTTTGCCATCTCAGTTTCAGGGTATTATGACATACATACCATAGCTAGTATAGCTAACATGAATTGGCTTAGAAAAGAATCTATGCCCTTGAACGTAGAAAGACTCCTTACTTCATACAGAAACAACATTTTGTGAGTCAAAATATAGTAATTTTGCATCAGTGTGCATCCTTAACTTTTAGATTTGAATCAATATTCATGCATCAAAGTGCAACATTTATTGAACAATTTACCTCCTGCTGTATTGTAGTATAACCCCATCACCACCAGGGACAGTAGTGTCACCATGCTCGCCATGTCCTTTATCTACATCAGAGGGTTACTTCCTGGATCAGTGTCAGCTCTCTGTCATGTAACCAGGATCACATTACAAACAGAAGGAAGTGCCTGGAGTCATTGAGAGAAGAGAGATGTACTATAGAAGGTAAAGAGTTGCAGAGGATCTCCATCAAGGGGGTTTCCTTATTGGTATTTGTGGGCTTGAAGCCAGCCTGTGGTGAAGAGGGCTATGGAGAAGGAGAAAAGAGGGGTATACCCATGTGATGGTAGCTGTAGCCAGTTTCAAGGAGTACCCTCTCATGGCATTGACAGGAACATACTCTGGGAGGAAAAGTGGGGAGTATGGACTTTGTGTCTGGAGGCATGACGGGTCCAACTAAGTGCTACATATTCATGGTGTTCACTGTTCATCCAAAGGAACCTGGATATTTTGGAGGGGCTGTCTGAAGTAGGGCCCCCTTAACTCTTCTTGTGGTATTTCTGTCTAATTCCCCATCTGGGAACCCAGGTTCTGTAGCACCTATGAGAGGTGCTCCATGCAAAGATAGCTGTATTGGTCATAAGAGAAGAATACATTAAATCATCTTAATGGGGCTGTCTTCAGCAATGTAGAGGCAATAAAGAAATGTTGGGTACCTTGAGTATGCAGGTGTGACTTGTAAATACATTCTGCACTGCCTGCCCATGATTTGAATGCTGTGGATAATAAATTTGTACTATGCTGAGGAGGGCAGAGTATTGTACACTTGAGTCCTGATCCCCAGACCCAAACCCAGCTCAGATTCCCAGTATATAATGCAACTGCTTAGGTAGCACCAGTTGCAAAATGGCAGCCAGTGTGGGGCTTAAGAGCTACTCCACCCACACTTGGTGCAGAAGAAGAAAAAAGTAATGGCTGCTGTTTGTTTTGGTGTGAGAACTCCAGGGCAGACTTTTTTTTGGGGGGAGGATTAAAAGGAAAATTGCACTGACACAAATAAGAGTCAAGTAGCTGGGCAGCAGCACATGTACTTCATTTGCATACCTCAAACGTGACTGACTGAGAGAAGGCCAGGATGCTAGTTGTTTACTCAATGCTCTCCAATGTATTGCCTCCACAAACCATAAAAAAACTACAGACAGGTATCTGCCTCTATCTTCAAAGTCAAACAAAGGGGTGGAGGATGCTGCAGAGCAGGTCACTTCTGCATAGGAGCTAGCGCTACAAAACTCACCCAAAACAGGGACCAAAACCCCCCAAAAAGCAAAAAAGGAAGTCCAAAACACTACTGATCATAGGAGACTCTATGATTCAGGGAGTTGATATCTACCTCCAGCTGGGTGTAATGGTCAGATGTCTCCCAGGTACATCAGTGTGGAGAGATGCTGACCACATTGCTAAAATCATGCAGGAAGCAGGAGAAAACATCGAAGTCCTGGTACACATAGGGACTAATGATCTCGCCAGCCAGTCAGTTGTGGAGACCAAGGAACACCTGATCAGGCTGGGTGACAAACTGTCATCCATTTCATCTAGCATCTCCTTCTCTGAGATCCTGCTGGTCTGGGAGAGAGGGGCAGATGGACGGAAGGTCAGAGAAGGGGAGACAGGGGAGCTAAACATGTGGCTCAAGCGCTGGTGCCAGGAAAAAGGACACCAATTTGTAGGTCACTGGCAACAGTTTTGGGAGCGAAAGTTCTTCAGATTTGATGGACTGTTTCTGACTAAGAAGGGAGTCAGTGCATTGGGGCAGAAGTTTGATGTCTTTGCAGAATATTTAAACTAGCCAATAGGGAGAGGGGTGCAGCATCCGATAGATCGAATGGGAAGAACACCCATCCCCCCTCAGCAAGTGATCAAACAGGAGTTCAGCATGTTTGTAGTTCATTTGCATCACTAGGTAAGGAAAAAGGTCCGGCTCCCCATATGACGCGCAGGGGAAACACTGGACCTCGCCCAACAACTAACGCACCAAAATCTGGCCAATGGAAAAATCATGTACGCAAATGCCCGCAGTCTGGGACACAAGATCCCAGACCTACAGGCAACAATAACAGAGGCTAAACTGGACATAGCAGCCATTAGTGAGACATGGTTCAGCAGTAACCACACTTGGGAGACTTCAGTACCTGGCTATGTACTGTTCAGAAGAGACCGAGGTGCATAAAAAGGGGGGGGGGGGTAGAGAGTAGCCCTTTATTTCAATGAAAATATCAAAGCTACAGAAATTAAGAATACACAAAAGGAGCCAGAATAACTGTGGGTCACCCTGGAAACAGGAAATGTGACAGCCATATGAACAGGGTTGTCTAAGGCCTCCCGACCAGGGGGAGGACGTAGACACATTACTATTAGAAGGTATACAAAACATGACAGCTAAAGGGGAGGTTCTGATAATGGGAGACTTTAACATGCCAGATACAGATTGGTCAATACCAGCAGGAACATCCAACAGAACCAGACAAACAATGGATTCCCTGCAGGGGGAGAGCCTCAAACAACTGGTGCAACAACCCACAAGAGACAGGGCTATCCTAGATCTAGTACTGACTAACAGGGAAAGGATCACAGATCTCCAGGTAGAAGGTCACCTGGGGGCCAGTGACCATCACATGGCATGGTTCAGTTTGGTCACTTGCACTAAATCATCCCATTACAAGGCAAAATGTGGGACTTCAGAGGATCTGATTTTGATAAGATGGCCAACAGAGGTAAGCTAGCCCTGGCAAAAAGAAATACAGGTGAGAGGGTACAGGCAAAGTGGGCAAGCATTAAGGATGCAACACTTGAAGCAACATCCCATTGTGTTAGGAGCAAAGCAAGAGCAAAAGAAGGAGGAAACCACTTTGGTTCTCAGAAACAGTAGCAGAAAAGGTCAGAGCCAAAAGGCTGACCTTCAGGAAATATAAGGGAATGCAGAGCGACGAAGATAGGGAGGCATACCAAACTTCTCTAAGGGAAGCAGGAAAGTCAGTACGGTAGGCAAAGGCCCAAACTGAGGAAACACTAGCATGAACAGTAAAAGAAGGGGACAAGACTTTTTATAGATACATTAGTGAAAGGAGAAAGTCCATAGGGGGTATTGCTAAGATCAAAAGGGATAAGGGGAAGTGTGTGGAGGAGGACAAAGGAAAAGCATCTATCCTAAATATATACTTCATCTCAGTATTTATTGAGGAGAAGGTAGGGCAGGGCCCACAGCTCAGCACCATGGACGCAGGGGGAGGGAGGTGTGCACAAGTCCCTTCACAAAAGAAAGGGTCCTATAAAAACTCGCTAAGATCAGGGTGGACAAGGCAATGGGACCGGATGGCATACATCCCAGAGTACTAAAGGAGCTAAGAGTGGAACTAGCAGAGCCATTATCAGAACTGTTTAGTGAGTCTCTGAACACAGGAGAGGTCCCAGAAGACTGGAGAAGGGCTCATGTGATCCCCCTCCACATGAGTGGTAGCAGGGAGGAGGCAGGGAACTACATACCAGTCAGTCTTACCTCAGTAGTGAGCAAGATTATGGAGGCACTCCTTAAGGAAAGGATAGTGCAACACCTGGAAACCTTAGGAGCACAGGATCCAAGACAGCAAGGGTTTACAACAGGAAGGTTCTGTCAAATTAATCTCATAGATTTCTTTGACTGGGTAACCAGAGTGGTGGACCAGGGGGGAGCAGTTGATGTCACCTACCTTGACTTCAGCAAAGCTTTCGATACTGTTCCACATAGAAGATTGATTAATAAGCTGGGTAGGTTCAGGGTGGGTCAGAAGTTGGTCAACTGGGTGGCAAACTGGTTGATGAGCAGAAAACAGAGAGTGGAGGTAAACAGAATACAGTCAGAAGAGATGCAAGTCACAAGTGGGGTACCTCAGGGATCAGTCCTGGGGCTGGTCCTCTTCAATATCTTAATCAGTGACATTGCAGGTAGATTGGAGGGTAAGGTTTGTCTGTTTGCAGATGACACCAAGATCTGCAACAGAGTAGATAATCCAGATGGGGTTGGCATAATGAGAAGAGATCTAGATAAACTGGCAAAATGGTCAGAGTGGCAACTGGGGTTTAACACAAAGAAGTGCAAGATCATGCACATAGGAAAGAGAAACCCTGAAGCTACCTATAGGTTGGGAGGGGAGTTGCTAGTAATCACAAGGGAAGAAAGAGACTTGGCCATCGTCGTCACAGATGACTTAAATCATCCAAGCAGACCACTAAAGCAGTAGGTAAGACTAGGGGGATGTTGGGGTGTATTAGTAGGGGTATCACAAGTCATAAGAGGGAGGTAATAATCCCTCTTTACAAGACACTGGCTAGGCCCCATCTGGAGTACTGTGTGCAGTATTGGAGGCCTCACCTGTACAAGGACATTAACAAAATGGAGGCGTCCAGAGAAGGGCAACCAAAATGGTGCAGGGACTGCATCAGAAAACATATGAGGACAGATTAACGGAGCTCAATATGTATACCCTTGAGCAAAGGAAGGGGAGAGGTGATGTGATTGAAACATTCAAACATCTTAAGGACATTAACATAGTGAAAGAGTCTAACATGTTTCAATATAAGAAAAATAGCAGGACAAGAGGACACAGCATGAGATTAGAGGGTGGCCGATTAAGGGGTAATACGAGGAAGTTCTTTTTTACAGAAAGGGTGGTGGATGTATGGAATGTCCTACCTCAGGAAGTGGTGGATATGACTACAGTGCAGGGCTTCAAACAGGTATGGGATTGGCATAAGGGAGCAATACAGATGAGTATGAATAGATAGTCCATTGACAGAGTAAAGGCTAATGGCACATTCATAAGGTAGAAAAAATGGGCAGACTAGATGGGCCTTGCAGTCCTTATCTGCCGTCAGCTCTATGTTTCTATGTTTGAGAAGGTTCTTGACACACATTGAGAGGGCTGCACATGTATTACATTATTTGGTAGGTGCAACATGCTTAGCCTGAGTGAAAAAGAAAAAAACATTTTTGTATGGACCGTGAGACTCAGCAGATCAAGCACATAAGGAGATGGGCAGAGGAATTAGAACATGAAGTGGCTCAGCAGAGCAATTGGTAATGACTGCTGGGAGTGCCTCTTCTATGTAAGTGACTGTGATGGAACCTCTCATTTGAGACCAGGTATTAGAGAGTGATTAATATCCAACTCAGACTCTTGTGTGGCCTGTGCAGTGGCCTATGCCTGCCCTTGACATGATCAGTGAGACTTTATTTTTCCTCACTGGTGAGGAGGAGAGTACTTTTTCAGTGGCACCAGTGTCCCTTCCTATCCTGGAACCAGTTACGCTCATGACCCCCACAGATTTTATTGGCTAAGAATAGATGACTAGTACTACCTTTGGGGTACCCAAGGGGCTTAAACCATTAAGATGTCCTGAGACAGTGCAGTTGAATATGGCACTATGGACAGTGCACAGAGTCATGAATAATTGCTGGTATAAGGGCAGAATCACTTCTTGAGTCCCATTCAGAGAAGAGGGATCCCCAGTTGACAACCTGAGTGGAACTCTGCCTGCTGCATGTCTCCTGATGTCAGATGAATTTCCCAGCTGCACATCCCTCCAATCACAGTGCTTGATAGGAGGTTTAAATTTTACTTGGATGAGCATTTAAACTAGTGAGGTTGGGAAGCAGAAAAACCAAGGGAGGTAGCACTTGCCTCCCTTCCTAGATGGTAGAAAGATAGAGGGGGAATCCCGAGGGGTGACACTACCCCAAGGCAGCATCACAGGGAGTCAGTAACAGAGACAAGGAAAGAGGGGTAAGGGACACTATTGGGAAGGGGGAGGTAGGTGGATCAAAAGATAAAAGTAACAAGTTAAGCAAAATGGGTGGGTCAGAAGGAGCAGCAGGTGGTAGTATGGATAAGAAGGGGTGGAAACCACGGGGCAGAGGGCCGGGGCATGAGAAGGTGTGGATTGTCATGTGTGCAAACACCAGGAGCATCAGAAACAAAATTTGTATCATAGAAGCTATCATGGCAGAGGCTAACTTAGATCTCGTTACCATTACAGAAATGTGGTCCACTGCACACTTCAACTGGGACATGGCCATACCAGACTACTCACTTTTTAGGAGAGACAGGGCTGGGAAAATGAGATGAAGGGTAGCACTGAATATGATAGAGGGAAAAAAGCCACTGAAGTGCAGGTACATCAAGGTGAGAAGGGTATAGTGGTGCTGTAGGTCATACTGGAGATGAGCTGTGGGAGAGAAGGACTGGTCCCTAGAGGAAGTCATCATCAGGATGGGGAAGGTGCATTTAATTGGAAATTTCAATCTGCTGGCTGTGGAGTGGAACATACTAACTGCAGCTTCAGAAAGAAACAATGCCATCCTGCTGGCCCGGTGGTGCTGAGAGTTGAGGCGCTGGGTGCCGCACCTCTCACCATGCTGTTGACTGAGGCTCGGGAGTGAGCTCGGGCCATCGGGGTCTGCAGGGGAGGAGAGGACTGAGCATCCGGAGGACAGCTCTCCTCTTCTGGGGAGGGTGGGTGAGTGACTCCCCGGCACTAGCGACTCCCAGCAGAGACTGGGGGTGCAACAGCTAGAGGTCACATTGATGATGGGTTGGGAGCATCAGTGGACATCCACAGGAAGGGCACGGGAGCAGGACATCACTGCACATCCGTGCTCCATGGGGGAAAGTCATGTTCACATTCAAACACCAGGAAAACACCCATTGGCTGGGAGGAAGACATCACCTGTCCCCACCTCCAACACTGGACCCTGCCCACCGGATCGCAACACACCCTGCACCTCCACCCAATGGGGCATTAGATGAGGTAAGCACTGTGTAACTGAAGGCAGCTACCCCTGGGAGGCAATGACTAGGGGTTCCCCTAAGGTGTGTTGCAGGTGGATCGGGAGATTAGGATCACGGCTCAGGAGGGTCTCGGTAGGAGGGGAACAGGCATGATGACTGATGGGGCCCCAGCCAGCAGTGATGGGAGGTTTTCTCAGGCAGCTTGTAAAAGAACCTACTAGGGACAGGGAAATGTTGGTCTTGGTACTCACAAACAGGAACAGCATTGCATACATCACAGTGGGAAGACCCTGGGTACCAGTGAGCACCGTATGGTATGTCAGTGTAATGAAAGTAGCTAAGGTTAGTCACACAAAGACATGGGTCCTGGATTTTAGGAGGGTGGATTTCTTTTTTTTTAAATTAAAGTTTATTGATATTACAGGCATACATATTTATTTCATCTTCTCAGTTACTTACATATCTGTTTTCAGTCACATTACAGGCATTTCATGTCACATACTTAAAAGCGTTAGATAAGTGTTAACTAAAATTAGTCTGTAGAAGGTCATTTTCTTTTTAGGTGCGATTTTATAGTAAGATATTCAGATTTCCCTAGTCTCATTTTGTTTAAAGGGAAGAAGGATACAAAACAGGAGTTCCCTATATGATCTATGGAGATAGTTATACCTCAGCCTGGATCAATTTCAGCCATTTCTAATAAATGTTCTCCCTCCTGCACCTCCTGTCTCCCATCTCCCTGCCACATTATCCATCTAGTCTATCTGTTCACAATACTGAGGATCCAAAATTTATTTTATGTGTCAGCTTCTCCATGTCTTGAATCTCAGCCACCACCTCTTTCCAGCTCTCCAGGGAAGGGGGTGTCAAAGATAACCATTTCCTGGTGATCGCCTTCTGGGCAGTGGCCACCAGAACATTCCATAAATATATCTGATCTCTACTTTTCACTCCCTTAGGGACCAAACCTAGTATCAAATGCTTTGCAGAAAGAGGTTCTTCTATTGTAAATAAGTTCTCCAAGGCTTCTTCAATTTCCTACCAGAACCGGATCAGCTTAGGACACTGTCTCAATACATGCAAATGGCCTGCCTGTTCCCCACACTCTCTCCAGCAGGCTGAGCTGTTCCCTGGATCCAATTTATGTTTCACTACTGGTGTAAAAAAATAGTGGGATCTAATTTTCCACTCAAACTCTTTCCATTTTTGTGAATATGTGGTTTTTTGAGCTTGGATAAAAATATTCTCCCATTCCTTTGCTGTCAATTGTTCTCCCAATTCTCCCTCTCATTTACTTTTGAAGGTAGTTGCATGTCTCTTTCCTCTTCCTCTGAGGACCCTGTATAAGACAAAGATTTGACCCTTCCTTAAATGCAAATTCATGATTTCTTTCATAAGGACCTGTAACTCAGATTGTTCTATCAAGGGACCATATTTTTTTGTAAGTTCTGGATGTGGTCCAAAGTTGGATGTATTGGTAATGATCTGAGTTTCTCAATTAAAACTGCGTTTTGATGTCTCTGAAGTCCCTGACCAAGCTGCCATTCATAAGTTGTCCCAGTGAGTGCAGGCACAACATGATCCATCTCTGGAATGTAAGTTCCATTCTGGCAGGCTCAAATTCTACATCCCATGTGAAATTTCTTAGGGGCAATAGTTCCCTTAGATATTTATGTTTTACCCATAGTCTATATACAGCAGCCAGGGTGCTAGTATAGTGAATGGCCTGGGTTCGAAAGCAAAGGCTTTGGAGTGAATAGTTTCACTTCTATGGGAGTCCCCTCATTGATTTCCTTTTCTGTGCTTTCCCAGTGAGCCTGGTACTCTGGTGTTGCCCATAATAGGGCACATCTTAGTTGGGAAGCTAGATAGTAGTCTTTTAAATTAGGTACTGCCCTATCCCCATCTTTCTTATTGGTCTGAAAAACCAAGGTTTTAATTCTAGGTTTTTTTGTTGGCCCAAATAAACCTGTTCAGTTTTTTTTGCCATATCTTAAAATGTTCAGAGGAGATTTTTATATGGAGACTTTGGAAGAGGTACAAAAACCTGGATGAGACATTCATAGTTGTTTCAATTCTGGAATATAAGGTAGATTTAAGAGTTCCCGTTTTTTAATATCCTGTTTAATTTGGGAGAAAAAGGGGTCAAGATTACTGGCAAACAATTGATTCAAATTTTTAGAGATATGAACTCCCAAATATTTAATTTTAGAGGCAGTCCAGATCCAGGGAAGGAGCCAATTTATTTAAGAGGAGGGAATGTAGTAGAATTTAAGGATCTCTGTTTTGTGTTTATTGAGAGTGTAGCCTGAGAGTCTACCAAACTTATTTAGGAGTTCCCAGACCCTAGGTAAAGATTCTTTTGGATTTGTGATGTATAATAATATGTCATTCGCATATAGCGAGATTTTATGTTTGTTTCTCCAACCAGGAAACCTTTTATGCTTGGGTCTTCCCAAATGGCCTGTGCTAAGGGTTCAATATAAATGGCAAACAGTATTGGTGACATGGGGCAACCCTTTCTGGTACCTCTCCCCAGGGTGAATCTCTGTGATATACCCCCCATTAACTCTGACACAGGCCTGAGGGGAGGCATATAGTGATTGAATTGCTGCCAAAAATTGTTTGGGGAAACCCATTCTCTCCAAGACTCTAGATAGGAAGTACCAGTCCACTCTATCAAATGCCTTCTCAGCGTCTAGGCCGAGAAGACAGGTGGGGGTGCGGTGTTTACAGGTGAGGTCTATAATATTAATTGTTCTCCTGATCCCTTCTTGAGCCTGTCTCCCCTCTATGAAACCTGTTTGATCTGGCTATATTATTTGGGTCAGACAGGGATTAATTCTGGCTGCCAAGATAGCCATAAAGATTTTATAATCTTTATTTAATAGGGAGATGGGTCTATAGGAACCGCACTCCCTAGGGTCCTTACCCTCCTTAGGTATAACTGTAATGGTAGTGTAGTTCCAGGATGGGGGAGAAAGCTCGCCCTCCAACCATATCAGGGTGTAGACCTCCTTTAGCATTGTTAATGCTGGGGTGAAAATTTTGTAAAACTCACTGCTGAAACCGTCTGGGCCAGAACATTTGCCTGGTTTGAGCCTTTTAATTGTGGCTGTAATTTCAGCCATAAATATTGGGATCATCAGGGACTGAGCTTGAGAGTTAGTAAGTCTGGGCAACCCTAAGTCTCTTAGAGAATTGGCTGTGTCTTCCACTGGTGTCACCTGTTCAGTTCTATATAGGGTCTTACAATATGATACAAAAGAGTCTGTTATATGCTCCCAATTGTGTTTGGTTGTTCCTGTGATCAGGTCTCTCATTCCTATAATTGTGGAAGGAGCTGCCCTTTGATGTAGCCAGTATGCTAGTTGCTTTGCAGCCTTGGCTCCCCCCCTCATAGTAGTTCTGTTTTAGATAATGGAGGGCCCTTTCGGTTTCTAGGTTTTGTAGCTTTTGGAATTTATTTTTTTGTGATTTTGATTTCCTTGTCCCTTTCATTGTTTCATTGCTGTTTTTGTTGTGTTTCCAGGGATCTCAGTTATGCAGTGAGAGTTTGCATATGTTTTAACTGTTCTCTTTTTTGTATGAGGTGACGGAAATCAGCTTTCCCCTAACCATCGTCTTGATTATATCCCATAATATCTGGGAGGTGGTAGCCAGTTTGTCACTATTTTCTGTTTGTGCAATTACTTTATGAATCTCTTTTTTAATGTCTTCATCCCTCAGAGTTATATTTAGGTGCCAATATGTGGGTTTCTAAGGAAGTTGGAAGTCCACTTCAAGAAAGATGGGCTGGTGGTCTGATAACGTGGATGCACCTACCCACATAGCTTGGCATAATAACATGTCCTTATTATACATAAAAAACATGTCTAACCTGGAATAAATCTTATATCTGGGTGAGTAGTGAGTATAGTCTCTCGCATTAGGGTACTTTTCCTTCCATACATCTGTCAAGCCACAGTCCTTCAGGAGCCTAGAGAACTGTGTAGCCACCCGTCTTTCTGAAGTGGGAACCCCAGAGGTTGAGTCCCATCTTCTTACTCCCCTTGCCCTCTGTGCTAACAACTGTAGGAGGTCTGAGTAAAAAGTAAAAGGTGTCCCTGGTGGGGTATAGACATGTAATAACGCTACACAAGTCTCCTGAATTTTCCCCAATACTGTTTGGTAACGGGCCCCATCATCAGCTATCACTTCTTCTTCTTCAAATAGGAGATTCCCTGACAGTATTATAGCTACCCTCTTTTTTTGCCTTTTTCTAGTGATGTGTGGTAAAGGACTGAGAAACTCCTAGTTTTCAATTTAAGTGCTTCTTTGGGTGATAAGTGCATCTCTTGTAGAAACTTTATTTCACATTTCTGGTTCTGGATGAATTTCTGAATTTGCTTTCTTTTAATAGGGCAATTAATGCCATTAATATTATAGGATACAACCTTAGTTTTAATTGTAGCCATTTTTTTAGTTCTAAAAGGGTCCAAAATCCTGTTAGGGGTGTCCCAATCCCTTCCCGCCCCACAGTTATTATTATCTTCCTACAGTTGACCTTTCTATATCCTCTGCTACTTCTCTACTGTGACACTGAAAAGCCTGCACTACTACCTTGAGAAGTTAGATCTAAGTCAGTCTGAAAAAGAACATATTGCCTTGCCTGTTTCTCTAACATTAAGAAGTTCAGTCTTCTTTTTAACAAAGAATGCTATAACTTAAAACTAATCAAATCTTGAAAGATTAGATCTAATTCGATCAGAAAAATAACATAGTACCCTTCCTGTTTCTCTAACATCGGAGAAGTACAGTCTGCTTTCAAACAGAGAATACCATAACTTTAAACCTAACAGACATTTCACACTTTCTCCACAAGGTGGGAGTATAACCATTGGAACTGTATAGGACTGCACTACAGCAACTTGGTAGTTCATTGTAAGTTTAAACTGTGGTTGGTAGTTATAAGTGTGGAGTTTCAGGTCCCTCCACAGGTTGTCTGAGTGCAATTCCACCCCTCTACGAGGCAACTGCTCACATGGTCTTGCTTTGGACAGACAGCAGCACTCGTTATGCAGGTTACACAGGTCTTGTTGGGAAAGTTCCCAACCTATTGAATTTCGACTTCCTTGGTCAGCTAGGGGTATTAATTCCCTGCTGGATATGGTCTTTATATAGACTCTGGGCCCCAAGTGTAGCATGGGGTAGTACCATGATTTAGGAAGTACTTTGGGACTCTGCCCTTCCCTATGGAAAATAACCCATGTCAGCGAGAACAAAGATAGCCATATCATTAGGCGGTGGACAGTATTTATTCAGTTCCTTTATGCCCTGTGTATACCATTTCAACTGGGGGGGGGATTTCTAGAGGGGTCTTACTTAACTTCTATTGCCATTTAGGTGTATTCCTCTCCAAATGTTTGCATCCATTATTTCTAGGTTAGGGGTTAAACCCCCTTCTGTCTTTCTACCGTTTTGCATATTTCCATATTCATCTTACAATCAGCCCTCTCACTGTACTTTCAACCACACAGTCATCAATGTGTGACCTATGGGCTAACCAGAAAATTACTCTCATTCTCTCCAAGCATCACCTGATACTCATGCTTAATAAGAGAAGTTGTTAATCCCAGAGGTTAGTCAGAGCTTATGTAGTATGTTGGCGCCTGGGATTTATAGTTAGTCAAGTCTCTGTAGCCAAGTAAATGTTTCAGTTGGGCCTTATTAATCCAGCTGTGGGTCTAAGTGTCTTATCTCCACCCCTTTATCCTCCATTCACCCCTCACCTGAGATCAAACCCATTTTTACAGTACCTTTGTCAAAGGTGGTGAGGTAGGGGATCCTCGGGGGGTTCCTTCAAAACTATTGCCTCAGGTGAAGGATCTGATGTTCAGGTCTTTGGTTTGGATGCGCTGGTACAGGGTTCTGACGAGCTATTCAGCTGGCCTCTTCTATCCTTTGCCATGATGGAGTCAATTTTTCACCATTGAACTATACTGTTTAAGCATTGTGCAGACATCTGCATGGAGGTTCGACGAAGCGCTCTCTGTAATCTGCCCAGACATTGGGTATCTTTTCACCACTGGCCAGGCCGCATGCACCAGCTCCTTCTCCAATCTCTTTCACTAGATGTGGGACAATAATTCCTATACTTTCCAAGTGTTGTGAAGAGGCCACTAAGTCCTCATATATTTTTATGCCACCATCCATTTCAGTTCTTAGACATGCAGGGTATAGAATTTGAGCTTTTATGTTTTTAGCTCTTAATTGCTTCATTATAGGCCACATGACTTTTCTACTCTCTTGTACCTGAGTAGTGTAGTCATTATCAATTTGGAGTCTGTGCCCCTTGTACAGTATAGCCATTCTCCACTAGGCCAGCCTTAGGATGTCTTCTTTAGTAGAGTGTGATGTAAGCTTGGCCATAAAAGAATGGGGATGCGCCTCTGGGTTCGTGGGTCTCTGTACCAGTGATTGGTGTGCTCTGTCCATTTTTAAATTATAACCCAGAGAAAGATTTAAGGCCTCCTGGAGAACCGCTTGTAAAAAAGTTATTATATCCTTTTCCCCATCCTCTGAGCCCTCTGGAACACCGTAGACCCATATGTTCTGGTGGCGACTTTTTTCTTCCAGATCATCTAGCTTGGTAGCAATTTCTCTGTCTCTGGCTAGGAGGTACAGCATTAGCCTGTCGTGGTGGTCTGCCTGCTCCAGTATATTCATGAGGCCAATCTTTATTTGATCCGCCCGATGTTCAATTTTTGTTGATATCCTCCTTTAACTCATCAAGAGTAGTGTCAATCTTTTTGACCATCTTTGCTGTTTGGAGGATTGATGCTACCAACTGTGAGCAGTCATCTTCTTCTGGGCCCCGAGTCTCCAGGCCTGTCTCCTCTCCCAAGTCCCCCAAGTTATAGCCCCATTTTTCATGCTGTGACATGGCAAGCAACTTTTGTACTTGGGTCTGTGAATTCTTTGTAAGTAGGACTCATGATCTCGTTACCTTAACTGGTGATTGCATACTTATTGAAGGTGGATACTAAACCATTATCGTAAGGGCAATGTGGAGCTCCAATCTAAGCCACCATTTACTCGCTGACATCACCGGAAGTTCAGGTGGGTGGATTTCAATGAAATAGGAGACTGCTTCAGAAAATGTCCAGAGGGTAGGGATAGCCAAGGAGAGGTGGAGGTACTGTGGGATGGGATAAGGGAGAGCATCATTACGGCAATAAGCCTCTGCGTGAAAGAGATAAAAAAAGGTAGAAGGAAAAGGAGACCATTATGGTTCTCCAAGGAGGTGGCAAAAGTAGTGGAAGGAAAAAAGGGCAGCATTCAAAAGGTACAAAGAAACTCAAAGGGAAGGGGAGGACAGGGAAGTGTTGCAGGCCAAGCAGGAGGAAGCAGGGAAGATGATTAGAAGTGCTAAGACACAGGCAGTGGAAAGGACTGAAAAAGAAGTGAGGATGGGGGATAAGACTTTTTCTGATACATTAGTGAGAAATGCCAGGGGTGGGATCATTAGGATAAGAAGGGTGGAAGGTGGAGACTGTACAGAAGGAAACAAAGAAAAAAATGTGACATTTTGAGCAGGTACTTCTGCTCGGTCATCACAGAAGAGGGAAGGGGGGGATGGGCCACCAGAGAGAAGTAAGGACATAGGTGGGGAGGGGGTGGACACAAGAACATTTTCAGAGGAAAGAGTACTGGAAAGACTTGCAGCCCTGAATGTGGATAAGGCTAAGGGAACAGATGGGATACATATTAGGGTACTAAGGGAGCTCAGTAAAGTGGGAGCTGCTCAACTGGCAGCCTTGTTCAATGGCTCACTGGAAACAGGAGTGATTCTGGAGGACTGATAAGGGCTGATGAGGTCCCTCTGCATAAAAGAGGCAGCAGGGAGGAATCTAGCAACCACAGAACAGCCATCCTAAATTCAGTGGTGAGGAAACTAATGGAAACCCTACCCAAAAAAGAGACTGGTTGATTACATAGAAGCCAGTGGGCTGCAGGACCACAGGCAGCATGGGTTCATGGGAGGAAGGTCATGCCAAATGAATCAGATAGACTTCTTTGACTGGGTGATCAGGGAAATAGACCAAAGGAGGGCAGTGGTCGTAGCCTGTCTAGATTTCAGCAAGGCCTTCAGTACTGTGTCACAAGGAAGGCTGTATAGCAAGCTGACAAATTTGGCGGTGTGGGAAAATGGTAAATTGGATCCACAACTGGCTAATGGATAGGACAGAGTGTAACTGTAAATTGCACACACTCAAAGGATGGAGGGACCAGTGGGTACAGCACGGTTCAGAAATAGGACCAGTAGTGGACATTTCTGATAAAATGGAGTGAAAGGTCTGTCGTTTTGTGGATGACACCAAGCTCTGCAAATAGTGTGGACATCCAGGAGGGAGTGGAGACAATACCAGGGATTTAGGGAACCTAGAAGAACAGTTGAAGGCATAACAGTTGGGGTCCAATGCCCAAAAGGGCAAAATCATGCACCTAGGGCATGGGGAAGGGGGGCGCTGGCAGTCACTAGGCAGGATAAGGACCTTAGGGTTATTATTTCAGAAAACCTCAAGGTGGCAGCAAAGTGTGACAAAGTCATATGCATGGCTAGTAGGATGCTGGAGTACATAGGAAGGGGTATCACTGGCAAGCAGAGAGAGGTAGTGCTGTCACTGTACTGCTCTCTAGTACACCCCACTTAGAATACTATGTCTAGTTCTACTGCTCTCTGGTACACCCCACTTAGAATACTATGTCCAGTTCTGGAGACTGCACCTCAGGAAAGACATAGACAGAGTGGAGGTGATCCAGAGAAGGGAAACCAAGATGGTTCAGGGGTTACAAGGGAAGCCCTATGAGGAGAGACTGAGGGATCTCAATAAGTACACTCTAGAGGACGGAAGAGTGACAGGGGATGTGATTGTGACCTTCCAATACCTCACAGGGGTGAACAGAGTGTAGCATGAGAACCTTTTCTAAAAGAGGACAAGCTCCAGGACTAGGGGGCATGCAATGAATTTTTTTTTTTTGGGGGGGGGGTGGATTTTCAGGAAGGATGTGAGGAAATATTTCTTCACAGAAAGGGTGGGAGAAACATGGAACCAACTGCCAGTCAAAGTTGTGGAGGATAAAATAGTGGAAGACTTCAAGCATGCATGGGATAGACACAGTGGCATATTAGTACAGAAACAGGGATGGGAAGGCCCCCTGGAGACCAGCCAGGGTCTGCGGAAATACAATAGTCAGAGAACCTTTGGGCAGACTGGGTGGGCCTAACAGTCATTTTCTACAGACAGTTCTCTATGTTTCATAAACAGATATAGGCCTGTATTTAGGAACATCACCTCCAGCGTTATCTCTTTATTTTGACTTATCCAGCCCTGTTCTGTAATATGCCAGTAAACATGGGAGATTGCTGAACTGGGTTCATTAAGTTAGCACTAGCACATGACATGGTGTGGCTTATACTGGATCAAACCACAGAGATCGGTATTGGAGCCACAAGGTAAAGCTGAGTGGTTTCAAGCACCTGTCTCTGTAGTTAAATTGATCATGATCTACAAATCGTGGAATGTGGTGTCACACTTATAAAATGTGAAATGCTATTTACAAGTAAAAGGTAAGAAAAAAGGACAAAAACAAAATTCCAGTGCACAAAAAAGGACAAACGGGAAAAACAGAGGGACCGCTGTTTGAAACATAAAACGTTTTTCCTGTTGCTCAGCATGGGGTGTCATGAAAGAGTGGAATACATGAAATGAAAATAATTAAACTTCAGAGTATAATCTGGTTGGGATTCCTTGAAAAAAACTGCTTTTTCCTGTTGCTGTGTTTGGAACTGCCTTGAAACAGAGCAATAGCTTTCAGAGAATTATTTGGCTGGGGTTCCTTGAAACAGTACCAAACTATGGTTTATGCTGCATTAAACAGTGATTTTCAACCATTCAGGTGGTAGAATTTTCTAAACCCATTTCAAACAGCAAAGTAAAAAGGTACTACTGCTAGAGGTAATGTTCATGAGTATAGCTCACTGTAGTGGAAACTAAGATAAAATACAATGGCCCATATTCACCAGCATTACCTGCGACATTAACACTACTTTACTTTGACTTTACTAACCTGATTCACCAGTCGCCCAGGTTGTTCAATGGCACATGGCTGAATCAGTAAATAAAGGCAAATTAAAGACAGAGGTAACATTTGAGAACAAAGTCCAATGCTGTACGTAATTGTGATTGATGCACTTGATGAGGCATGACAGTAAAGAGCATTATTAAAAATGACTTCATGATCTTAGAAAGGAGAGGTAATGTCAAAACATGTTGTTTAAAAATACTTCATGTCATTACACTCACCATCTGGCAACTTGTGTACGCAGTTCAGCAGGTCTCGACAGATCCGAGCTGGGTTATCCCGTGTCCCCAGAGGGTTCTTAATGCTGTGCATTAGACTGCTAAGGTAGTGCAGCGTTTTGAATATCTCTGCACTATGGTCAAGTAAATGTGCCTCAGTGTTTTGGTAGCTCTGACAAGTTAGTATTATCAATACAGGATTACAAAGAGAGGAAGCACACCATAGCAGTACATGCAGTTAAGGCAGAAGACCCAGAATATACAGGCATTATAGTCAGCAGGGACATATATGTAGCATAGTCATTTTAAAGCATGTACACAGAAGGGTAGATAAATAAAATTATAGATCATATTCATGAGTATTTTATTAGATTGTGTGTAGCCAAAATAAAATGTCATTATTTGGTTTACAATCATGCAAAAAAGATGATAAATAAAGACAACACACAGGGACACAGAAAAAAGAAAAGAAAGAACAAAAATTCATTAATTTAGTTGATTTTTCCCCATTCAGAATTTAAATTTTCTTTCCTGTCAAAATTTCTTTACAATTTTTGCTGATACTGTCATGATTTTAGTAGCATGGTGTGACGCTGTTATGAAGTTAGGTTTGCCATCATCAAAATAAGTTCCTTATCAGTGTTATATTGTGTATACAATGTTTATTTTTACACCATCAAGAAATAATATCATGTTATCCAGGTTTTTTTAAAGTTCACATCTCTGCAACAGTGTGTATTCTTGCACGGTGTAACTGTGAGAATATTTGCATCTACTTTGATGGGTCCATTTTTTGAGCATGTTTGGGTGTTGGAAAAACTTGTACAGTGATGATAAATTGTGCTGATGTAGATAATGTGGTCTTAACTTGGTTCTGTTGAGCTTTATAAAATAATTTTCTTATATAGTCCACACAAAAAAACACCTAAAAATAGCTATCTGTAATGTGTAAATTATCACTGCAGTTACTAAACCATATTTCAGTACGTATACAAGATTACCTTTTAAAAAATCTTTCACATTTAAAAATGATCGCAAAAATACATATTATGCCATGTCGTGCAGTACCTATAAACTGTATTTCTGTATTAGAGGGTTCTTAATCCAGTTGTAATCATTCAGTTAGTGCTGACCATATAATGCATTGAGTGGTGATGAACTGACTGACCTTAATGGCCAAGGCCATTGTTAAACTACTGTAGACGACATCAGCAATGAAACAATAAAGGAATAATGCCCGACAGGGTGGGTGTTATGTTGTGATAACATCCCGCCTCTGGTGGTTGGGACCGAGGCCACTGGCTGAGGGCGTCCAACACCCGAGAAGGGATGTTATCCCAGCATAACACCCACCCTGGAGGGCATTATTCCTATTATACAATGACTTGCTGTTATACAAAATAAAAAAAATATATAAAAAAATGTTTTTAGTAGATTTTAGTGAGGCAATATATATTTGTTTCTGAAGGGGAGATGCAGTAAAAGCTCATACAAATCTGGCACTGCAGTAGGGATGTTATGCCAGGATAACATCCCTGCTGTGGTGGCCAACTGGCCAATCAGAAACCAGGATTCTTTCTTGCCATTGTATAATTAAGCAATAATATACAACAGGATGTGGTATATCATGGGATATTGTCACAGCCTCAAGCCTCATGCACCCAAGAAGTGTAGATATCCCATGATATACCACACCCTGGAGTGCATTATTGCTATTAGGAACTGGATTAAAATTGGTAGAAATACAAAAGAAAAAGTTGAAAATCTTTTTTGATGAGTTTTTTTAAAGTGAATCGATACATGGACAGAAAAAAGTTCCTATGTTGTGTATGAAGTTCTGTAGGTGGTGCTATAGTATAAATAAATCTGCCCCTGCCCCACCCCCATGCAGCTGTGCTGAGCCTCTGCCAATGCCAGCTCCGGTTCTCCCCCAAATCCTGCATGCTGTTTCTGTGGAATCGTAACCAGGACCTGACCTACAAACTGCAATTTCAGAGTCCCACAGCAAAGGACACTCCTAGCTGCAGCAGTCTGACTGCTCTGTAGAGCATCCCAGATGCTACAGACCAGACTACAAGATAAAAAAAGACTCCAGTCCTCATGAGCAACAGCAACTCTATTTCCCATTGTGCTGTCTCTCTACCGCCAGCACTTCGGTCAGGAAAAGGTACGGGAAATGTGTTTTCATTCATTCACCCAGAGACCCGAAACCCAGAAGGTACCTCTACTTTCTTACAGCTCAGCCTCACTACTCCAAGCAGTTATAAAATTAAGTCATCAGAGCACCCATTTCATTTGTCAGCAGTGTGGGACGGGCATTTTAATAAGTTTGCGAGTGAGTTTGAGATCAGCGGTCATGGTGCCGGTTGAAGTTTGCGAAGCTGCTGAGCAGCAACTGACACTGTCCTGCACAGTAGACTCTCTGGCTGCATTAGTGTATGAGCAGCACCAAAGGAACATTTCTGTGGGCAATCGGATGGCAGGCAAGTGGAGGAAGTTGTGGGCAGTGAGGAGGCTGGTTGCCAGAAGTATTTTTGAAGCCGTGATGATGTAGCCCAATATCATCACAGCTTCAAAGACCTTTTGGCCAATCAGGTTTATCCATTTATGATCCCCAGTTCATAACACAGATTACGAACTGGTTGCCAAAAATCCAGCAACCTGATTGGCTGAGGGATCATCTCATCTGTGAGTATACCTGACTACATACTCATGGTTTTTAAAAAGTCCTTGAAACGACTGCCACTTGGAGTACAGAAGCGGATGGTAGCTTGAAGACCCTGCTCTACACCTAAAAGGGCTAAATCCTACAAAATCCTTTTGTAAACTGCCTTATTTCATCCTGGAAACCTAACAGCGTTGGGCGTAGGGACAAGCCGAGCACAGAGATACCAAAAATAAATATTTGATTTCAATATTTCTGCAATCGCTTCATGTTTCTACCTACTGTAACTGTTTGGGCCTAAAACACAAGGATCCATGGAGCAGCCTAAACCTTCAGTTGCGTGGGATCCTGCATGTTCCGTGGAATGCGTGTTCGGACAACTCCTGTCCCAGATGGCACAGGTCATTGTGGCAACAAATCATACAGCGCAGGTTGTCCAGGGCATGGAAGCCTGTCTTTTTCACAATGAGACCCGCATTTTGGCAAATGAAACTGTGCTATAGGAGCACATGGCCATACTTTGGGAGCAGCAGACTACCATTAACAAGCTCACCTTAAAGCTAGATGATCTTGAGAACCGGATGAGAAGAAATAATCTCTGGTTCTTAGGATTTCCAGAAAAAGCAGAAGGGAAATCTGCAGAGGATTTCCTACAACAAGCCTTAATGGACATTTTGCACCTTGTTGCTGCCTACCCACTGCAAGTAGAAAGAGCACATCATACACTGGCTTCAATCTCACGAGCTGGTGAGAGGCCAAGACCTATTATTTCCCGCTTCCTTTTTTTTTGTGACAAAGAACGAATCCTTGCCAAATCTAGAGCACTAAAGGACCTGATGTGGAGATTCCACCGTATAAACATGTATTCTGACTACTCCAAGGATATATCGGATAGGCACAAGGCCTACACCGAGGCCCGACAAGATATGCACAGAATCGGCCTCTCCTTCTCTCTGCACTATCCAGCCACGATGTGGGTGGATCATAATGGGGTCCCCTGCTCCTTTGCCAGCCCCGAGGCCCTTATGGACTTCTTACCCAGAAACTGGCCAGAGGCTTGCCAGACAGTCACACCACAGCTGCACTCCCAAGACACCCCAAGCTGCCCTCGACTGACTATCACCACTGAAACTGGCAGCTGAGTCAACCTGGGTATCTATACTGGGCGACGAATGGGAGCAGACAGCTAGATGGAACCAAAAAAGGCAGGCATCCAGATGCCATGGCTGCCAAGAGCATCCATCCGAAAGACCATGGAGCTCAAGCCCAGTGCTACACACTATGGAAACAGAAGCGTCTACTGGCTTAGAGGCTTTCATGACTCAAAATCATTTCAGACCTCTGCAACAGTCCTCTCCGGATCCTGGGCAACATCCAGAACAGGCCTTCCCATCTACACCCACCATGAGGCAGCATCTTCCAGAGCCAGCTGTGAGATCCTGGGCAGACCAAACAGCTTCCCCTTGCATGTCACCACCAGCCCGACAGCAGCAGTGCTCATCACCACAGAACAACTCCCAATGCCAGAATGGAGACTCTGCTCAGAAGTCACTGCACCGCTCAGAGAGAAGGTCATCCATGTCTCTCCTGAACTCCAATTCTGGCAGCGCCATCTCAGATAAGTAGACAGGGTGCAGCACCCCATTGGACTTAATCTATGCTACAGCATTGTAGATGGTGGAGCGGCTATGGTTTTTCTGAGTCAGGGGAAAGCTGATAAGATCCTGGTAGAGGGGGAGATGGGGAATATGGAACATGGGTAAAGGGTCTGATATCGAATCTGTAATCACCAGAGCCGGTACAGCAAGTGGGTGTTCACCCCACCCTTTTGCAAGCCCAATGTATTTTTTAACCCTGATATTTCTCCCCTTGCTTTAGTATTGCTTGAATACGATGCTTGGCCTGGTAAGGGAGCAGTACTTTGGAGTAGGGGTGCAAATGGGCTTTTAAAGTTGACACAGGCTAGTAGGTCTGGTCCTATGCTAGAAATACTCATCCATCTCATCTGGGCTCTCATCCCCCCCCCCCCGACTCCAAGCTGGTAAGGGACCACTGGTGCCAAACAGGTGGGCCTCTGGGTTCCAGCTCACCTCCTTATTCAGAGAGTATCCCCCTCGATGGACACTTCGGTTCCTTGCCTGGGATTCCGGCATCAGATCTCATGGCCCCCCAACAATCACTTAACTGTAAGGCAACAAAGGCCATAATAGAAGATGACAGTGCCTTTTTTGGGGGTTGCTTCAGCTCAGAAAATGTCTTTCACTCTGCGTCCGGGTTCCAGAATCGAGTCACCAGCTTCTGCTGTGACCATAATTAAGACTCAGAAACCACAAGTTACTGGCCAACTGGTCACTGTAAATAAGTTAAGTTGGTGTTGTTGTTTTGTGTTACTGAAGTATAACAGCCAGTACTACTCTGCTACCGTACAAACTGTTGGATCCCTAGGTACCCAGTCAAAGGTGACACACAGACCAGCCTGTTGTATGCTGCCTGCTTCATCTCCCTACTGTGTCCAAATTGCCCCACTTTGACTTGGAAGGCAAGACTGTGTCCCACATCCTCCTAGGGTGATGTCAGTGTTCCGAACCATCTTATCGTATCTTTATCAGCCCAATGGGTGACATAACAGCATTCACTTGGAATGTATGTGGGCTTAACACCCCCACAAAGCATAGACGGGTATTCTCACAACTAAGGAGGCTGCAGGCAGATCTGGCCTTCCTGCAGGAAACTAAGCTCACCAAAGGGGACTCTGGGAGGCTAAAAACTGATTGAGTGGGACAGGTGATCAGTGCCTCGGCCCCCACTAAGGAGCGGTGGTAGTAATTTTAATTCATAAAAAACTGCATTGGGTGGTCCAACACACTACCAGTGACACAGACGGTAGGTGGATACTCACACAGGTAGACACCCCGGTTGGCCCTATAATCCTGGGTAGTATATATGGGCCAAATCAAGATTCTCCGGACATGTTTCTGGCCCTGGCTCACAAAATAAGGGGACTAGACCCCAATAATGTGCCTGCAATACTTGGTGGGGACTTTAATCTGACACTTGACCCCTTTGTAGATAGGAGCCCCACCAATGTGGAACCCCATACCAGAGTGGCCTCTGCGGTGGCCCTCATCAGGGAGGACTTGGCCCTTACAGATGTATGGCGGGTCTTCCACCCCAGGGAGCGGCATTATATATCATTCACTGGTGCATGACTCCCTCAGCCATATAGATTTTTGGCTGACCTCCCCTGCTATCACTAGTGCAGTAGTGGACATCAACATACTCCCAATTATAATCTCTGACCATGCCCCGGTTCAGCTCACATTTAAAAATGACCCCCACTTGCACCGCTCTGCGTCCTGGAGATTGGACCCCCCTCCTTTTGAGGGACCCTGACTTCCCTTCCTGGCTCAAAAATGAAGTCACCACCTTCCTCATGGAGAACCCGATACAAGACACCTCCGCTAGCAAAATCTGGAAGGCGCTAAAGGCCACCCTCCAGGGGAACATAATGGGTTTCACCCAAAATAGACAGAAAACAAGGGAAAAACAGCTGGCAGATCTAGAACTCGCACTTAAAGAAGCTGAGTCCCTGCTCAAAGCTGCCACCCAACCTCAACTTCACTCCAACCTGGGACTTAAGGTAACAGGTATACGACTACAAATCAATGAACTGCTGGCCAGGAAGGCTGAGATAGCAGTACTGTGACTGAAACACAAATATTGGGAGGACGGGAAAAAAAGGGGAAGATACTTGCATACCGGTTAAGGAAGCAGCAAGCAGAATGTCATATCCCAGCACTGGCTGACGCCAAGGGCCAAACACATGTAACCATCGACAAGATAAATGCCATAATGGCTGACTTTTATGCACAGTTTTATACCCCATCTCGGCCCCCAAATCTGGAGGGTGGTTTCTCCTTCCTGCAGGGTCTCAGCCTCCCCACACTAACGGCCCAGCAGTCGGTGGCCCTGGACTCTCCCCTTACATCTGGAGAGGTGGCTTCAACTATCCAGTCACTTAAAAAGGGTAAAGCCCCTGGAGGAGACAGATTCCCTGCAGAGATCTGGCAGTTGGTCAGCCCTGAGATCTCTCCTTTGTTATGTCAGGTATACATGGAGGCATTGGGTAGTGGCCCTCTCCCGCCCCAACACTACGTGAAGCCACCATCACTGTATTCCCCAAAAAGGGGAACCATCCACTAAAGCCCTCTAGCTATCGCCCAATATCCTTGCTGCACGTGGATAGCAAAGTCCTGGTCAAAGTTCTGGCTACAAGGCTGAATCCCCTGTTACCACAGCTTATCCATTCATCCCAAGTCAGTTTCATTAGGGGCAGATACAGCTCGGACCACCTTCACTCACGTATTAATTTGATGCATTCAGCTAAATCAATCGCCACACCAGTGGCGGCGATGGCTCTGGATTTGGAAAAAGCTTTTGATTCCCTGGAATGGGACTACATCCGACTGGTCCTCAACGCCATGGATTTCGGCCCTGGGTTTCAAGCATGGGTGGATGCAATGTACTACTTTCCCACGGCTATGGTAATCATGAACGTCTAGCTCTCCCTATCCATACCTTTGGGCAGGGGCACACACCAAGGGTGCCCACTCTCTCCCCCCTGCTTTTTGTCCTGGCTGTGGAGCCCCTGGCAGAGGCTCTGAGACAAAAGACCAATGTAAAGGGATTGACAATAGAGAAGGTGGAATACACCACTCTTCTGTATGCGGATGACCCCCTGATACTCTGGCTAACATTGACAGCTCAATATCTGTGGTTCTGTCTATTCTTTCTGAGTTTGCTAGATACTCAGGCCTATCCCTGAATCAAAGCAAGATGGAGGTCCTCCCCCTCAATGCATATTGCACCCCTCAGATAGCTTCGTTACATAACCTCAGATGGGCAACCCCTGGCATAACATACCTTGGGATACACATCACCCTGCAGCTCTCCAAAATATGGGATGCCAATCTCAGACTGCTGTTGGCTAGCATACGCTTAGAACTGGACAGGTGGCTGCCCCTCCATCTAACCTTGGCAGAGAAAGTTGCTGCCATTAAGATGGTTATGGCCCCAAGATGTATGTATGTTATTTCCCATATTCTGCTTCACCTTCCTACTATCTGGTACAACAGGACAGATAGACTACTGGGGCATTACATCTGGGAAGGGAAAAAAACAAGTTATGGCAGAAACAAACTTTGGGCACATTGGGCAGAGGGGGGATGGAACCTTCCATGGTTCGAGGGCTACAAGTGGGCCCTCCAGGTGACACAAACCTTAAAATGGTTCATCACAAGGGACGAAAACATGCCACAATGGAGAGACATGGAATTGGCAGTATGTGGGGCACACAACATATCGGTACTCCTTCATTCTTCCCCCATCAAGACCTTAAAGCAACACCCCACAATTTCTCCATCTATAGAATACTGGAAGAAACCACATAAGAAATTGGGTACAGACCCTACCCCAGTTAGTCACAGCCCCATATGAAAGAATCCTGATATAACGATTGGCCTTAAGCCAGCCCTATGGCTGGATTGGGAACAGGCTGGGATTAGAACCCTATCAGACCTATGCCTCCAGGGCACTGTTCTAGTGGATTTGTTCCTAGCTCTAAGGGATCACTACAGACTGTGCTCAGTGGACCACTGGAGGTATCTCCAAATCTGGAGTGCAGTTAAACACTATACGGAGAGGAGAGCCTTGTTTCCACCAACAGACTGTCTGGTACCGATATGGCTTTCTGTACCCAGGGGACACACCAGTGTTATATACGTAGTCCTGCAATCTCACCTCCCATCTCAATCACTGACCACTAAAAAGAAATGGGAAACTGCTCTAGGTACCCATATCACAGACAAAGTCTGGGCATGGGGCTGAAAATTAGCACATAGGGCATACGAAGACCCCCGCAGTGTTTTGATACAGAATAAAATTATGCAATCATGGTATAGAACCCCAGAAGTTCTTTACAAAGCTAAACTAGTAAAAGATGATCTCTGCTGGAGGTGTCATGTGCAGCGAGGTGATCTGCTGCACATTTTATGAGCATGTCCCCTAGTTCGGCCAGATTGGCAACAGGTCAGTCTCCTGGGCTCACAGATCCTTCAGAAAACATTTTGATTGCCCCTGAGGTGCTCCTGCTGGGCTTGTATGACCCGCAGACAGCCCAGTCCAGGAAGGAACAGTATTGGATAGTGACCCTTAGCATGATGGCCAAACGCTTAATCCTTTGTAAATGGAGGATGACTGATGTCCCCTCTACCCAAGAACTTCTAAATGCCCTATCTCAGCAGGCCACTCTGGCCAGGATGACTCATGTCATTGCCAATACCCTAACCCAATATCAAGATTTTTGGGACCCCTTTATTGTACTGCTGAAACCATGTACCGGAGTAGGTTGAACATATTGGACCCCCCCCATGGGGAGTCTTATACCCCCGAACCCCTCCCATCACTTCTGTAGAGCCAAACACTACACAGAATGCTAGACATGGATCTAAACTTCCAGACACTCTGTGTTATGGTCACATTGTTGGTAGTTGAAAAATGAGAGTAGTAGGAATATATTCCACATCATGATACTTTATGTGTTTTCGTTTATGTTTTTTTTTGTCTTCTGTGTTTAGTACAAGCACCCTTACATAACCTATGTTAAGGGGCATCTGCTTCGCATATCCCCAAGATTAACCTCTTAGAGCTGATCTCCTGGATCCCATACACTAAGGTACAAACAATTTTTCTGTATTTTCTCATCTTACACAGTATTTTGGGCTATACTCTGTAACCATAAGTATTAAGGTAGGCTATGACTTAGAGATGAGCTTTTACCTCAGGGAATGCCCCTCAACCCTCATGTAACAAGGCAGATGTTGGAAGCCGGGTGGTTGGGACCAGCACCCATATAATATAGTAGCGATAATGGCCGCTATATAATTGCTTGATCACATGATTGGATTGGGACTGAATGCTTCCAGCGTAGCCCATATGATTACTTTGTACTATTCCTTGTACTGCTTGATCTGTTTCAGTTGTAAAAGAAAACAATAAAAAACTATTAACTACAAAAAGAAAGTCCTGGGAACACCTTCTTTACAGCACCACACATTGTTCTGCTCCTATCCTGATCAACAAACGCAGCAGACCACCTCCCACCAAACTGTACAAATGGCACAACCGTCAACCGAGCCATGCTATCAAAAGCAAAAAAATCCCATCCCTCATCCAATGCTCTAACTTGCCACTACTATGTGACACAGTCCGCCATAGATTGTCTTATCTCAGCCAAACTCCAGTCGACTGTGTTGCCCAAGTGGCGCAAAGACTGAGTCTCACTAGCACCATTTCCACAGCATCACAGCGTGTGACATTCTCATTAAAAAAACCCTGAAAACCACAGTCATGGTGCCGACAAGCTCCAACCGCCAACCACCCAAAAGAAACAAGAAGTCACGGACATCTTCACCCGGTCCCAGAGCAGACAGCAGGACCAGGTGAAACACAGGGAGAACATAGTTAACATGGGAGAAATGCTAGCTGAGCGAGACAGAATCTTAGTCACACCAGTTACAACTGCACCATCTGCTGCCCAGAGCCCTCCAGGAACTATTTTGCTAAAACATACTCCAACATCCCAAAATAAGCATTTTCACAAGGTTTTAAATTTTTTTTTTAATTTTTTTTACTGAAAAAAAAAACTTTGTAAGCCAATTCATAATAGCAGTAATTCACTCCAGGGTGTGGTATATCATGATATATCGTCACTTATAGGGTGTTGGACACATTCAGCTTGCACCCTTGTGCCCAACCATCCAAAGCGTGACAATATCCTATGATATACTATACCCAATCATGCATTATTGCTTAATTCTGGGATCTAGTCACATTCCCAAATTCTGGCACAGTCATCATTGGGACCACTTTAGGCCAGTTCTAACTTTTTGACCCCAGTGGTCCTATGCTCAAGGAAGGGGGTCATAATTCTTCCCTTAACAGTTGCAAAAGACTTGCAGATTGTGTTGGGAAGAGAGTGGAGCCATCATGAAAATGTCTCACAGGGCAAGTAACAGAGCATGGAGCCTTCAGAAACCCTGTAACAGCCTTCTGTGATCTTTGGCACAGCACAAGTGTGTGTGTGTGGGGGGGGGTTGCAGAGCTGCAACAAGAATTGGTGGAGACTTCAGAATTTGAGCCACATTACTGGAGGACTGGGGCTACAGAGGAGAGGTTCCACTGGATGCTAGGGCAGGAAAAAGGTCCTGGAGAACAGGTAGGGGGTCAGTGGATGTGAGTCTGAAATAGCAGGTGTGGGTGGGGGGAAACTTCCAGTTGGCACTACCAACCCATGCACATGGAGATGCAACAGGGCACAGTGCCATGTGACTGACACAATGCAATGCTAGCCTGCAACTGTGTGTGAGCCACAGATCAGTATATTGGCAGGGGTCTGCACCCACTAACATCGGCAATCTCATTTGCAATCTAACATAGTTACAGAGGAACTCATCCACCATGACTAAGTAAGATGTTTGCATACACCACAAATTAACTGTGCTGTTATAGTGTGGCAGTTTGCCCCCCATTTTGCAATGCCACCAATTTTGACTGAAAATGTGGCTCCATTTTTTTAAATCTACTGATGCATTCTGCTAAGGATGCAATAGGATGACTGTGACACCAACCACAATGCTGTTTGTTTTAACATGGCCCTTGCTTGCAAAACTTACAGAACACAACAAACACATTATTTCACACAAAGAAGATAACAATTAGCAGAAAGAAAGTAATCAGCATTTATAAATCATCTGCTACAGAAATACCATATATGCTCCAAGAGAATGTACGGCAAGTACCATTTTGTGAAACCACATTGCCTTGGCTTCAGTTCACAAGCCTAGCTTTAACAGTTAAGTGTTATATAGTTAAGATTAAGAACAGAAATCAGTTCAAACCTGTTTGAGAGTTGACGTGTGGAGGTGGACAATGTAAACAGTATGTTTTAAATTACTGATGTGATCAGAGAACATTATCTTTATAACTTGTATTTCTGGCATGCAGACAGATAAAGTAAATGTAACTGTTACCTCTATCTGCAGTGCTGCATTAGATTCGATCAGGGCCTTAATGGCAGCATTTAGGTCCATTTGTCTCTGTGAAAAGGAGAAAGGTTCCAGATAAGAAAACAAAGCTGACAGACAAAAAAAAAATTTCTGAAGGTTCTTGCAAGTTCTTGAAAGGGATAGTCCACACTAAGAGACCCCACATTTATCTGTGGGGCCATTCCCAATTTGCACTTTGTGTACAAAAACAAATTTTAACCATCTGTCTATTAAAGTATAGTAGAATGCATCAGGTTGATTCCACTGACATCCAGGCTGACATTTGATGTAACCAGAAATCCCAGAATCACCTGCATCTGACATCAGAACAGGGCTGCAACAATGGGAGATACTACAGCCTGCAGCACATGTTAAGAGTTTTTATAAGCTCTAATCTTTGTTTGCTTGTCCTAGTGTCCTCTGGGGGCTATGCACAACCACAGAGGACTGTACTTAGCCCCAGGAGAAGAGCAGGACCAGCAAACATCTGATCTAAACTTATAAAAGCTCTAACATGATGTGCAGGCTATTGAATCTCCCAGTGCTGCAACTCTGCTCTGATATCAGATGTAAGGAATTCTGGTATTTCTGGTTGCAACAAATGTCTGTGTGTGAGTCAGCAGAATCAGCCTGATACTATCTACTATAGTGCAGAAAACAGCAAGTAAAACTTTTTTTCTTTCTCGCACAAAAAGTGCAAGTTGGAAACAGACCCACACTTAGGTGTGAGGCTCTTAGTGTCGACCATTCCTCTTAAAATCACAGTAATAAGCCTCAGTTGCATTTTTATCTTCCTCTATACCATACAAGTTATTAGCAATAAAGGGGGAGGGGTGGTTATAGTGAATGCAATATCTCACAACAGATTTCCTAATGCAAAACTTTACTTGAGAAGAATAAGTGACATACAATAATGAAATGTTAGAAACTTACTGTTGGGCCAGCTACCCCAGGTGGACCCTAAAATAGAAAATAAAATTGCTATTGAGTAGTATATAATATTTATATGATAAACATAGGTAGGCTGGACTGGACTATGCTACATTTAGGAAAGACATAACCTTTCAATGTACAGTAGATGACTAGTTTGATTATGTGGCACCAAAGGGGTTCTTATGCAAGCAATTAGAAAGCCAGCAAGGGATGTGCAGATAACTCCACAATAAAAAGGTAAGCGATCATTGAACTGGACAGTGGCTGGCAAGTGAAGGAAAAAATGGTAGATATTCAAAGATGTAAAGAGTTTAAAGCTGTACATTGATATGATTTATGTGGGCAGGCTGGCACCACTCCTTTTTTTATGTTTGCTTGTGTTTGCGCAAGGAATGTCTTGCTACAAGGAATGGCATTTCAGGTATGTGTCACTGCCGAGCCAATTGCAGCTAAAACTCCCAGGGGCTCAGCAGTGCAGCCCAATGACCAGACACTCGGCTGATGACACTGCTCAGTGCTTGCTAGGCAGAAACTTTGTGTACTTGAAATGAATCAGCCACTCCTATCAGACAATGGCTGTCTCCTTTCATTTACATAGTGCCGCCCAACAAACAGCTGAATGGAGTCATGACAAACCATTTTGTTTGTTGACCCCCCCCCCCGCTTGCTGCTCACCCTGCGGACCTCTGGGGAGAAAGCACACAGTGCAGTGGACACTATTTACATCAGTATGTGCCATCATCTGTAGAGGTTCACAGCACAACAATTTCCACTCACATCTCTGAGATGGCAGAAAGTGGCACCCGGTTTCACTATGACAGAGAGAGAGATGAAAGCCCTAGTACTGCTGTGGCCACAATCCCTCCCACCTCCAGCTGAAGTCCCAATCACCCGTTAATGACAGCTTAGACAACAAATGTTTTCAATTCACTTGTGTTCCAAAGCTGCGATCACCCGTTAAGTCAGTTATCTGTGGAGCGCGGCACAGAGAGAGAAAGTGTGACAGGATGAGATTGAGACTGGCACCTGTCAATAGAAAGTGCCCTGTACAACAGCAATAGTTTCTGTTGCCGGTCTGGTTTGGGACACAAGTGATCACAGGTGGGGAACGGCCGGCTGAGTTGGAGCCGCGACAGTAACAGGGAAAGAGAGAGAGAGACCTGGACAGTAAGGGTCATGGAGCCACACAATGTATGGCATACATTAACTCACTGTCTCATTTTACTGAGCAGTTTCTACTTCGCGGATGGCCCCACCAAATTATGGGACCGTCCTGTAAACAGCACAAGTATGCTAGATACTGTACAAAACAAATGCTTCCCTGGCACAGACTATCAAGAAACCCCTTCGATTACTATGTTCCCAATAGCATCACTCATCAAGCAGAGTCCTCTACTACTTCCTCTTCATGTGGCTATCTATGCATCCTTGCATATTCATCAATGCACCACTCCCTTCACAGCTACCACCATCCCAAAAGCTACTCAATGAAGACAACTATTGCTCAGTTTAGTGATAAAAGGCCTTAAGAATATACTACTCCTCTGCCTTGGAAACACTGAACTAAACCCCCATCCCTTATTGCAGCACCATCCAATTTGTCACATCTCAAAGGCCTCAGTTTTCTACACATTAATTCCTGAAGCGTGCTCAAAAAATTGACATGGTTCAGGCATGCACATGCTACACAAAACCTGATGTGCTAGTTATTACAGAATCCTGGTTAAAAGCCTCAACCCCTGACCATAACATATATATCCCCTCTTACAATGTGTTTAGGGCTGATAGACCCACTGGGGTGGGGTGTGGGGATGCAATATATGTCGTGGATAAACGTTCAGTAGCAGTAACTGACATTCTCTGCCTCTAAAGAGTTCAAAAGCATTATCTTAAAAATGTCCTTATCACCTAATGAAGCTATAGTACTCCTAGGCTATTACAGACCACACTCAGGAGGCCCGGGATTGTTAACCCACCTCCACAAACTGCTGGATGCCCATGAATCAGAATTAATTATAATGGGAGACTTCAACCTTGACTGGCATTCCTGCTGCTCAAAACTCTTAAAGGATCTTTGTGATTGTTATAGCCTTACACAAATAATCACTGACATCACTCGCCCTAACATTAAAACTCCTGCACACAGCACTGTTCTCGATCTAATCCTGGTAAATAAACCCCACAAAACTGCACACACTGGGGTATTCCACAATAATATAAGTGATCATAGGGCTACAGCCTGTGTCAGGTCCTTACCTAGGCCCATATCTACCTCCAGTTTCAAATTTAAGAGGAGTCACCTCAAATTCAATGACACCAACTTCCTTACAGACCTAAGTAAAATCCGTTGGCAAGACTTTTACCTACCACCCACAATCGCAGAGGCCTATAAACTTTTCTACAGCCTAGTTCTGAAGGTGATTGACAAACATGCACCTCTAGTAAAAATCAAAGCAAAGAGAAGGACATGCCCCTGGTTCACTAATGAATTAAAGTTAGCCTTACATGGTAGAGATATCCTACGGAAAAGGGCTCACAAAACAAAACTCACAGCAGACTGGGTGGCTTTTAGAACTGCCAGAAACCAGTGCACAAAGCTTATAAGGGCCAAAAAAAAACTCAAATACTTTCAATGTGCACTAGAATAATCCAAAAATGATGCAGCCACATTTTGGCAAATATTAAGGGATATAGAAGGGCACAGTTCCTCATCATCTCTGCCAAGATCATCTCTGGTGGCAACACCTACACTAGCAAACAGAGTGTCTTAGAGCAACTAAATAACCACTTTGCTACTGCTGGGTTAGCGTTTGATACCTCTCCAGCAAGTAAACTTCTCACGCAACCCTGCAACAAAGATTTGCCATGTTCCCTGTTAAATGATACCAAACAATTAAAAAAAAAAATGGAGTAGGGCTACTCAGCTGGCCAGTTGAACAAAGACCTCAATGCTAGGTCAAAGTTAAACCATTTATTTATTCAAAAAATAGTAAATTAAAGTGGAGACAAAGCAGCACCTGTGGCATCACACCAATGTTTCGCATCGCTCTGATGCTTTTTCAAGGCACCTTAACTGGCCAGCTAAGTAGCCCTACTCCATTGCTTTTTTGTTGTAACTTTACATAAGTGGCACCAGCAAGCACTTCATGCAGCCACCTTCCTGCTTGTTCTCATACCAAACAATTAGTCAAATTTAGTTTTAGTCCACTAACCTTTAAACAGGTTGAGAATATATTAACACCGGACACAACAAAAAGTGCTGGAGCAGATCAAATTGAACCCTTCTTCCTAAAGACAGGTCTCAGATTTTTAACACTGCCCATTGTCCATCTATTCAACTTGTCACTTTCCCAAGGGACCCTACCCTCTGAGTGGAAAATTGCATGTTATTCCACTTTTTAAATCTGATTACTCAAGTGATCTTAACAATGTTAACTACTTGGCCTTTTGTCTTGAGGTTTATATATGCTACCAGAACAACTTGATAGTGTTATGTTTTCATTATGTACAGCTGGATGCACTTTATTCCTTATGTTACATATCCATATCTGAGGCATGATACACAGTCACTAAATAGTTTCTGCAAAGCAGTCGCATGGACCCCTTTGTGGCACCCCTGTGTTCTACGCGCTATACCCAAAGGGTTCACAAGTGTTTCCCTGTGCTGTTGCAATACCCATTGTGACAGTATAGGGAAAGAGGTGAGGGAAGAGCCAGTTAATGAGGGTGCTGGTATACAATGAGCCACAGTGCTGTCTATGTACAGAGGCTCTCTTGCACCCTTACCCTCAGTAGCAAAAAGCAGTGATCCCATCCAAAAATGAACTACCACAAGCAGTTTTACAAATGTCACTGCCTTGTAAGTCAGATTATATTATACCAGCAGGAGGAAGGCTTAGGCATCAAACAGCACTAGTGATCTTTGCATGGGATGGGTCCTGGGTGGGGGGGGGTAATCCACTGGACAACAGGAAAAAAAATAAAAGTAAAGGAGCTGTCTCTTGGCCATAAGGCCACCAGAAAAGACCAGTGTGGGATGTAAAACATCAACAAGAAGACGGTCAACTTGGAGAATGGAGGTCCTGGGTGAAGGAAAGGGTAGTGCCATGAGCCCAGGGCATGGATCGTAGCATGACACCATGCAACTGGTGATATGTTACGGTCCAACTTCTGTGGCTGTCACAGTCCATAATGTTAGTAGTCACAGGCCATGTGCTTGACCACTAACATTATTATCACTCATTTACATACCCTATAATGAGGTTTGCAGCACTGTCACAGGGGGAATTCCCCTACAGACAGCACTAGCTTTTTGTCTTTCTCAGTTTTCAGGGGTGGCAGAATGGGGAACCTCAGTGCATCCCTATAATCTGCCACCCGTAAGTGCGACTGTGTATCAGACCCCAATTCTTGTAATGTATTTAAGGTCCAGCAGACAGTGAAAGGGCTAGATTACAAATGATAATGTACTGTTAGGGTTCATCGATACTCACAGGTGGACCAGGTCGTCCTCTTGGCCCTTGAGGACCCTAGAGACAACAAAAAACACATAGCATTAAAATGTGATAGTTTCAGCACACACCATATTATTACGGTTTCATTTTTTCTTTCATTTCTACCATCACACAGTTATAAAAATGTATCCTTATTAAGACATTTAGTAGTAATCTCTGTTGATGGTTGCCATTATAACACAATGTAAATTCTATTTTTTTTTCCTTTTTTTTACATATCATTCTTTCTTGTCTGCTATTTTGATTTATCTCATGAGTGCTGGTGGTAATGAATGGCATCATCATTTTAGAATTCAGGAGTCTGGTGCAGAGTCACAAGGTGATTTATATTCTGGATGGCTGCCCACTGCTTTTTCTTTAGTATGTGTCAGTGCACTCAAGAAACAGTAACTTGTGCAATCGCTGTAACAATATGAGTGTATGGGGTTAGAGCTGAGAAAATTGCATCTTGCACTGAATCTCTTCACAAGTATGGTGCAGTTGTAAATGGCCAGGTGTGCAGTATATTTTATAAATGACCCATCTACCACACATTGTTTTGTTTCTTGCTCCAAACAATTGCCTTCTTTACAGTTACTGATGCAAACTGCAACACAGAATGCAAAATTCTACAAAACATGCTTGTAACAACAGAGCAGAACACCTTTTAAAATCAAAATTTTCTTAAAAAATGTAGATGGGGTTATCATAACTGATGACCTCAAAGTTGCAGGGCAGTATGACAAAGCAATGGGTAGGGTCAGTGGGACATTGGGATGCACAGAGAGGTATCCCCAGCAAGGGAAGGGGGTGGTGCCACTATATTGATTACTGGTGAGAGCCCATTTGTTGTACTGTGTCCAGTTCTGGAGGCTGCACCTCAGAAAGGACATAGACAGGATGAAGGCAGTGCAGAGAAGGGCAACTAAAATAGTGCAGGGGTTGCAACAAATCCCTATGAGGAGAGACTGAGGGATCTCAAGATATACACCCTGGAAGAGAGCTGAGTGAAAGGGAAATGATAGAAACCTACAAATATCTCACAGGCATAAACATGATGCAAGAGAGGAGTCTCTTTTAAATGAGAAAGAGCACCAGGACTAGAAAGCAAGTGATGATGCTGGGAAGGGGAGTTTAAGAGGGATGTGAGGAAGTACTGCTTCATTGAAAGAGTGGTAGACACCTGGAACAGACTATTAGCATAAGTGGTAGTGGTGAAAACAGTAGTGGGCTTCAAGCATGTGTGCTATAGACATTCAGGAATATTAGTAAATGGGCAGAGAGGAGGGAGGGTCACCAGAGATCATTTATGGTCTGCAGAGACAGACAAGGCAGGGACCATCTAAGTAGACTGGGTGGGCCAAATGATCCTTTTCTGCCAACAAATTCTATGTTTCTATGTTCCAGACTTCATGAATGGGGAGGAACTCAAATGAGCGTTGAGATCAAACTCAGTGTGTGTGTGTGTGTGTGTGTGTGTGTGTTGTCTGGTGGGGGGTCTTTGCGAAGTCTATATACTTTGTGCAACAACCAAGTTTTAAGTAGCTGCTTGCACAGAAATTACTGAAAATCAGACTCGAAGCATTTTGTTATATCACTTTTTTATTATTCTTTTTATCCAGGAAGCTCCTCCTTCCAATTTGGGCTCTTCTTTCCTCCCTGAAGCTCCACTTCAGCCAATAGGCTTATTTCAGGGACCCCCCCCCACCCCCATCAGTGACACAATGCATTTAATTCAGGTGGGAAGAAGGGTTGGATTCCCCATCCCTTGATAATAACTATTCTCTCCTACTAGTTCCCCTGTCTCTTCCACAGTTGTTGAGCCGCCATGCTACACCATGACTTCCTCACTTCCTGACAGAAGGTACGTGGTGTTTGTCCATAACTGTTACATATAAACTCTACAGTAGATACTGAGAAGTGGTGTGATTGCAGGTGGCAGTCTCATACATTCTGCCTGGAGGTGAATCTTGTCAGTTTTGCAATCTCATTTAAGCTACACTGATACAAAGTCAGTCCTGTGGGCATGAGGAAATATAATCATCACCCATGGCGGAGCAGCCATCGAGCAGGCCCACCTTGACCAATGCGTTTTTATACTATTTTATAATGAATAGCATTCCTTTAAGTGTGTTTTTTTATTCTATCAAGCATTCATGCTTAAGTGAATTTTTCATTTAAAAGGGAGGCACTCGTTCATGCTAGAGCATGCAAGATGGGTGACATTTGATTGACTGTATACTACACCATGATATTCGGGAGTCTTTGAAGACTTGTAACTGTAGAGAAAAGTAGGCCATGTGCAAAAATAGCTGTTAAAAGATTATTGCACAAAATCTCCGTGGCTTGGTTGTAAAACAAGTAAATCTGAGACTGACTTGACTTCCATTTTCGGAAATGAACATTCTGCTATACAGTACAACAAGAGCTGACTGTCTCCCTTTCTTCAGCTGTGGTAGGGCTACTATCCAGTCAGCTGCATTCAATGGTAAGGCATGGTCCATTCAGCCAGATAATATTTGCTGGAGATGTGATGCAGGCTTTCAGCACACAATGATGCTGTTGTAGCCTGCATTGCAGCTCTAGTGAAAGTAGTAGTGTATCATTTGTAAGGCTGAAAATGGGTATGTTTTGAATGCTTTTTCAGGGCTAAAGAAAGTTGTGGTAGGTATCCATAAAGGGCTGACGAGTCTGTCTGACTGCAGACAGGAAGCTATTTTTTCTGAGGCCCAGGAGGCCCTCACCCACAGAATAATTTTTAAAGCCCATAAAGAATGCAGTGTTTGTCAGAGCTCCAGAAAGGAGCTTTGTATTAGCCAGCAATGGTTCCAGGGTCTAATGCATACTTGAGTTAGCCTTTTGAATTTTGCAAACCCCAAGTTTATTGGTGGAGGTTTCTTTTTTGTTTTCATAACATGTAATGACAGTTTTTTCTGTTTTGTTTTCAATACAATAAAACACATGGTACTTTAAAAATATGAGGGTCTGATGACACTAGAAAAAATTTATTTTATCCACAAGGTGGGCTCAGTACTGGCTGCCCACAATGCCCTGTTAAGTGCCAAGGTATTTTAGACCAGCCTTGAAAGTTTCACTCATCCCTGGATGACAGGATCATTCAATTTAATCTTCAGTCAGCCATTTACCTCTTAGAACAGGCTGCCATGTGTTTAAAACACCAATCGTTGTTTTTAGCCAGAGATGTGGCCTAGAGGTCAACATCCACGAACATTGCCTCCAGCATCAGCATCACTTTACTTAACTGTTCCTACCTGGATTCAGCAATGTGCCATTGAACAACACGGGAGATTGATGAATCAGGTTAGTAAAGGCAAAGAGCAGTGGTGCTAACACTGGAGTTAATGTTCGTGTATATCGGTCAGTATATCTATATCAAGTTGGATGTTTCACAGGAAATCTCCATTCTCTGCAGTTGCATTTACTGTGATGTATCGGGATGTCACTAAAGATTTATTAGACCATATCTCTGGCTACCACTGTATGTAGGTAGCTCTGTTACGTGTGCTGTTATCCACTTACAACTGATCTTGGATAATAGGATTTATCTTGCCTGTTACCTGAGCAAAGAGTCAGACCCAGGCCTCCAGGAGGGCAGCAATATGGCTTCATCAATTTGGCACAATGTTTTTGCCAATTTTAGATAACCAACGCTCTTCCACCCATTATGCCCTGTTAGTAACATGTTTTAAAAGAGGGGGATCTGGTCAAAAAACTTACACAAACTCAGTTACATGATAGCATAACAAATGTTAGATTAAAAGCGACCATGGATCTATCATATATGTCTCATTACATCCCTGCAGCTGCAGTACTATCATCTGAAATCCCTGTAGCCATGTAAAATGGGAAGTGTACCAGTGAATTTTTTGCCATTGGCACTATGGAGAGGAAAACTGCGAGAGGCAGCAATCTCTGGGAATGGGAGTTCCCCAAAAATCAAATTTCTTACTAGTTTTTTTTTTATTAAGGATATCAGCATGAAGTTAATAAAGGGATTTCCATATTTCATCATGGATTGATGCTTAATCCAACAGAAAATAATGAATCCTCTCTAGTTTGAGCAAATCAAGCATTATATTATACCATGTATTAATATTGGGAGAATAATGATCTTTCCAACACGAGTATACATTGTTTTACACTTAAAAATAAAAAAAAACAAAATGATCCGGCATGGTGATGTGGAGGGCTGAGGTGCTGGATGCCTTACCTCCTGCCAAACTGGTGGCTCAATTTTATGAGCAAGCTTGGACCACCGGAGGTTGACCAGGGTGGGGGAGGTTGGAGTATCTGGAGAACTGCTCTCCTCATCCCAGGAGGGGGAATAAGCTGCACCACTCCTAGACTGTCACCACATGGAGGCGTGGTGGCGAGGCTGTTGGCTTAACTCTGTGGGGGACATCTGGTATCAGGCACATGGTGTGTGTGCTTCCACTTGCACACACATCTGCATCACTGCACACCACCAGGACAAGAAGGACAGAAAAAGAGAAATGCCTGGGTCTGGATCATGAGGCCCAACCTGATGCCCAATCCCCCCTTCTGAGAACCAGCTCTGCTGGACTGTGCTCTGAAAGGGGGGGTCTGGGGAAGGTTGATGCCCCTCCTTCTCCTGGCCCTGCCACTAGGAGGATCCAGTGGAAAAATTTAGGTAGGTCCTGGGTAGACAACTGCCAGTGGGTCGGGGCTAGTAGCTGATAGCTCTTCCAGAGCCAGGGTTGAGGAAAGCTATATGAAAACAAAAAATCTAAAAGAAATCAGTTTTGTTTGCTTAACAGTTCAGTTCAAGTCGTAAAGTCTTCCCCTGCCTGCAAACAGGAAATGTGCATTTGATACATGTTTTCTCACTGAACCTTCCCCTAGGACATTCTAGGAAAACATTTACTTACTGTATATTAATATAGAAAAATAAGCAGGTCAATATCATTTGAATGTTATATATGGTACTAAGATATTGTATAAAGAAAGTACTATAATAGATGCACTCCGGTACAAATATGTCTATTACATATAACATATGTATACTCCAAAACATAAATAACATTTAAAAATAAAAGGATATCAACATGAAAACTGGACTGTTGTCCCTTTCATACATCACTAATAAAAGTGCAGTGTAAACGCAACACAGGTGTGTGTTAAACCATGTTCAGACACACTTTATAGGTAGTCAGGACCCACTAGCTCATTTTTAAAAACGTTTTCAACAATGGATTAACAGTCTGGACAGGGCCTAACAGTTCATTTACAGCAGATGCTGAGCCTAGAGCTGCTATCATAACCCCTTGCTTCTTATATCCCAGTCTGCTGCTGTGGAATTGACTATGGAGTCACAAGCATTATGATTTCAGCACTAGAATAAGCCTTAGCTGTACAGTAAGGATCATGGAAAGATAAAATCTCCAGCTGTCATGCAGTTATCAGTAAAAACTGAATGGCTTGAAATTTCATTTTTTAATGGAGTGTGGTTGGTTTTTGCTGATGTCATCTGGGCTTTTGTTGGTAGCTGGCTCCCTCTTTTAATGACGTCTTCAAGTCTCAGTATATAACCCTTTAAGTTTCTAGGTTTAGGTAATACCAATTGCCATCAAGTCTTTATTTGTTAAGAGGCTATTTTTAGTTATGGCTTTTTTTTGTTTGCGATGCATTCTGTCTGCTGACTGCTGCAGTGTCTTATTTTCTTTGTTTCAGATGTATCTCCTGGTGTGCGATTTCACAACACTTTATTTTGTGCTGGCTTTTATCTTTCTTTGGAGAAGGATCTTAAGGTAAGTCTTCCATTTTAGCTGTTTCTGGCTCCATTTCTATAGATTTCAGCTCATCTACATCATCTGTTTGCAGGCTGTCTCTTTGTGAGTTATGTAGGTGGCTGGTTAAGTGATGGGTGCTGGTTACACAGGGGTTTGTCATGATGTTGTGTTTCATGGGTGCTGGTTATATAGGGGTTTGTCATATGGTTATGTCTCATTTGCATGATGGCTTTTCGACCTTGAACAGTTATACTGAAAATAACACACCTTTAACAGCAGGGAGTTACAGTCCTCTAGCAGCGTGTTACACATAGGATAAGGCCATGTCACTGACTCTCGCCCATTGAAAAGGCAGAATTGGCCAGACTCCAATTTATAAAGGGGACTAATCCTGCAGCTTTAATGCTTGATGAGCAGACAAACAGGGGACAGCTTTTCTTTCTTTCTTTCTTTCTTTCTTTCTTTCTTTCTTTCTTTCTTTCTTTCTTTCTTTCTTTCTTTCTTTCTTTCTTTCTTTCCTTCCTTCCTCCTTCCCTCCCTTCCTTCCTTCTTTCTTTCCTTCTGTCTTTCCTTCTTTCCCCCAAGGAAGTGGGTAAAAAGTAAGGGTATGTGATTACATTTTGTCAAATACCCTGCAAGTATTTATACTGGGCAGCCCAGATTATTGATTGTTCATTATCTATTAGTAGCAAAAACTAAGGGAAATTATAATTAAAAAAAAAAAACCTTCCCAGAGGGGAAAGGCTAGTCCCTTGACCACCCTCTCCACACTCCAGCCATATTTCACCCTCCTTCCCTTCCCTCTTCTCCCATACACATGTTTTTAATAGAAAAAGCTATTTCCTGGAACTGTGCCAGGAGATGACACATATTTTTAACACACTCCCATGCTTACCCACCCCAAGTCCCTAAAATAGCTGCTATTAGAAGTGATCCCCTCTCCTGACCCCAATCCTTGATTTGAGGAGCCAATAATGTCCAGATCCTGGCTAGTTGAGCTATTCCCTCTCCATAATCCTATGTACACCTACTCCCCATTAATTTTCAGTAATCTGACTGTATTAGAAAAGACAGGGTGCATATGGAGCAGTCAGCATCACTGAAAATACTAGGCAGACTAGAAATATCAATGATGCTGACCAATCAATCCCATCCCTCCCAATAGTGCACCATGCTTGACTAATACAGTCACATAACTGTAGTACTGAATAGGGAGTGGGTGTACTTGGGGTTAGGGAGGGAGGACTACAGAACTAGTAGGGAGTTGGACATTATTGGCCACTACAAATTGTAGATAAGAAGTCAGGAGGGGCTACCACTTCTAATGACCGATATTGTATATTGACAGTGTACTGTATATTCACTATATAAGAGGTCCTGGAAATTTATTAGAAGGAACAGAGTTTGGGAAAACACATGTCAGGAAACACAGGATCCTTAGCACAGTTCAGTAAAGGGATACTTTATCTGGAAGTACTGGAAAAAGATACAAGTCAGGAAACTCAGGAGGGAAGTAGAAGAGGTTTTCAGATCACACTGTGGGGTGGTAGGGTTTTGGAAGTTGGTTATGATTTTGAATCGAAAAGTAGTGGGATAAATTAGATAGGAAGATTGTGGGGCCAGACTAATCAGAAAAACATCAAATATGGAAATGATGGGGGAGCGGGAGGTGGGGAGTGAGATACTATATGGTTTTGGGAAGGGAAATGTTCATTATAATATTGGGGCAGGTCCAGCAAGACTAGGATGACTGGAGTCAGAATCAAACATGTAAACTATAATTTTACTGTGGATGTGGGGGCTACTATCTGGGTTGACAACTGATTATTAGAAGTTTCTAAAGGACAATGAACCACAAATAAGTCACTGTTAATTCTGATTACATGAAGGGACTGGTTGGCGCTTCAGACAAGTGTTTTGAAAGGAGAAATGCTTTTAATTTGCATGCCAAATTCTCCTGTAGAAACTGCTTTTCCAATAGTAGTTCACAAGTTATTTGTCCATATTTGATAGCCTGCTAATAAATGTACTGCATGTTTCTGGTCAACAAATTGGCTCTGAGGACGTTTTTTTTTTTGCTCCTCCCCATCGGGCCAGTCCCCATCTGTCATGGAGCTCCACCTCAGCCCATCTCACCCAGTTGTCTCTCAGGCTTACCCTCCCACTACCATATAGTGCCACACAGATTACCCCCCCATGGCGGAGCCCCCATGGGTACCCCTCCCTTCCTGGGAGGAGGCTGGATGTAGGATGTGGCAGTGGGAAGCCCAGTGCATGGATATAGGGCCTGCAAGGGAGCGTGGCATCATCCTGCATTGCCTCAACATTTTCTGCCTGTTTTTCATCCCTCCCTTTAGAAATCCCTGGTGGGTCATGAATGAAGGGGGTGCATGCATGCATGCACAAGTGTCTTAGTCACAAGGTACCCAATCCTCCCAAGCCCTGACTCTGTTTGCACTGCCATCAGTAGTCACCCATGTGGCAGTAACACAGCAGAGCTCTCAATTCTCCCTCCCCAGAGGAGGACAGTGTTCTATGGGATGCTCAACCCTCCTTCCCCAGCTGACCTCAGTCCATTCCTGAACTCAGATCACTGGTGTGGCAGCAGGTGAGGCACTGATATCTCATCCCTCTGTGCCACCAGGTCTGAATCATTTCTGTCCTTGTTTAGCTTGTGCATTGTTTTCACAATGCATCTGTGTTCTAAAATAGAAGCTTCCTATTCAAGGAAAAATAAAAGACAAAACCCTTTATATTCATTTATACTGTAATGTTTGACCAGGAAAGGCATATGAAGTTGTGGCAGCTTGTTTACAGTACATCCTGAGGATGGGAGTAGTGTGATTACATGCAACCATTTTACTGATAGTAGAGATATTGGACAGAACCATGGGAAAATCCTCTACTCTTACAAGTGCTATGGGATCTTTAACTTCCACCTGGATAAAGATGGGAAGAAGAGTCCTTGGTTTAAAACCTCTTCTGACCAATGGCACCTCAAGAGTACAGCAACTTTGGTGCAGTGTTAGTGTCAGTAGTGGGTAATAGCCCTAGTTCATGTGTGGGACTAGAACCCACAACTTTCCTCTCTTCCACCTGCAGAAGTGAGCGCATAACCTAATGAACCACTAACACTGCTGTACTGCACTGATATATTTCTAAAACAGTCCATATCATCTAAGAACACATCATAAACACCCAATGAGCTTACTAAATGACTAGTAAAGATGGAGAAATAACAGAACTGGATCCAATGTTTAATAAACAGTTTTTTCTGATACTTCACATTTTATATAAAACAGTATTCCAGATCCTGTACAGTAGCTGCCTGAAAACAGAGTGAATGACATGCAGTCAAAAGTGCCAGTATGAGCACCTGCCTTTAGCACTGCACATGATTCTATAATGGAAATAAGAACAAATGATGGCTGCAGGAGTAAATCCTTACTCATTTTGCAAAGTGCCTTGAGATCTTAAACTTCAACTAAATCCACCACTAAAGTCAAGCAGAAGGGGCTTTGGTTTCTGTTTTTGTCTGAAGGATGATGCTTCTAACAGTGCCGCAGTTCACAGTTGGGGACACTGCACCGCAAAGTTAGTATTGGTCATAAGCCCACATCTGGTATAGAGAACTGTAATAACCTTGAGACCCAGAAACAACACAGCATGGCCAGCTACAGTATGTGATACTATAGTCTTCTTTTGGATATCTCAAAGATACATAATTTGATGCCATGATGAATTTCAAGAGTAGTTACCTGCTGACAATATGTCATATCATGCACCAGCCCTAGGAGAACTTGTGTGATCAATGACCAAATTGCATATTGCCCAAGGGTAAACAAATAAAGTTGTTTTATCTAAGGTGCTTCAGCTCCAGCAGGAGGCAGAAACACTCCTTAAAGCTCAAAGCTGAAAAATCTAGAGACAACGTTAGTCGGCCCTTTTTCTGTTATAGCATGGTGAACCTGTGGAACATCCTACCAGTAGCCAGCCCCATGGTGCAGATGACTGAAGCACTTAAAGCGCCTTACCTCTCCCACACTGGTGACCAAGGTTCAGGAATGATGCTGGAGGTTGGCCAGGTTGGGGGGAGGCTCATAGAGGATTGAGCAGCTGATAGGCAGCTCTTCTCATCCAGAGTGGGAAGTAAGGTCTTCCTGGCTCTTGGATGCCCCCAAATAGAAGCTCCGTGGAAGCACTGGGCAAATGAGAGGCTGGCACTAGGTTGGGTGAGTGGAAGGGGTTGCTAGTTCAGGAGTGCATATGCGCCTCCACGCACATGTTCATCTGTGCTGCTGAGCCCCTGGGACGTGAGAGGAAAAAAATGGGAAAATGGCAGTCACAGGCTACATGAAGCCCTGCCTGCCCTTGCCCCAAGCTGTTGCTGGTTCACTGACCCACAAATATGGACACTGGGTCTCCGGTTGGGGAGAGGATGGCCTTCCCCTTCACAACCCTGAACGGGTATGGGGGCAACCCGTGTGGGATGTGGGGCTTTGTGGACCCAGAAGGCAGTCACTGGGTGAGGGAGACAGAGACAGGGTTGAGAAGCTGCATATGATGTGCCTGGAGGATAAAAACCTTGCTGGAAAGAAAAGAACATCCTACCAGTAGAGACAGTGGATATGAAGGCCATACAGGCCTTTAAGGTACGTCCGGACACATTTCTTCTTACCAAGTGTGGTAGATGTTGGCTACACCCCCTGGATCCAGCCTACTGGCCACTTTCCTGTCTTTTTTTCACTACCCTTTTGTAAAAAACGTTTGTTGCAACAGTACCTCTTAAATCTCTAATTTTTTCTGTTCTACTATTCTAGGTAGGCGACCTAAGATAGTACTTTACTATCTTCTATAAACTCTGACTATATCTAAAACTATTACTTATTCTTCTTAAATTCTGTCCATTTAGTCCCAAAGAAATAGAATAAAAGCTAACACCTTGAGACAGTATACCTAGCAGTGGTGACTAGGTGAAATGCAGTATGCCTTCGGGCATAGAAAAGAATGAAGAAAAAGTCTCTTAAAGCTATGTGGGATTAAAGAAGCATGGTGGGGGCGCCACGTGACTATACTAATACCCGGGTAAAGAACTGAAAGAAAAGTATCCTTAAAAATTAAATTATTGATTATAAGATGTTGTATAGGGGTGCATTAGGAAAACCCTTCTTTGAAAACAGTACTGTAAGAAATGTTTAAAAAGAAGTATGGAATATTCTTTTTTATTAACATTATTATTTAAATTGTATTTACTATAGTTTTCTTATGTTAGCTGTTATCCAGGGCAGGTAGATGAGATCAAAGAATCTGTCCCCTAGGGTTAGAAATTGTATGGTCTCGGGGCACAGTGATTTCTAAAGCTAGCAGCCGCCCTGAGACAAAAAGAGAAAAGAGAAAAGAAATTGCTTAAAAGTGCTCGGTTCATGTTGCTGGAGTGAACCGAGCAGAATCCCAGAGAAGACACGTTTTGTTTGTGCCTAAATAAAGAATGCTTTCCTCCAGAGTGGGAGTGAGTGCTCAGCTCAGAGAGAGGAGGCAGGGTAGCTTTTGACAATTGCAGCCACCCACAGGGGAAAAGAAAAATGGTAAAAGTGGAAGTTGTTTAGCAATTGTCAAATTCGCACTGCAGACAAACCAGGCACCAAATGAACAAGGCATTCTGCCTTGCAATAACAGGGAGCTGCTTTTGGAAGCAGAGAATGAGTCCCAAAGTTATTTAAAACATCCTGGGCTCTGCAAGTAAACAGCAGAAGAAAGGAGTTGGCGGCTGTACTGTAATTTTTCAATTTCAGCCACCGCTCCTAAACGTTAGTTTCACTCTATGAGGATTCCTTTACGTGCAATCCAAATTGACAGGGCCACTAAAGCTTTCTAAAAATCTTTTGTACCCTTAGAAAGGGGATATGCCTTTCTGTTAAAATTATTTAAAGTCTTAAAAAACAAGAGGGCTGCCTACTAAACTATATAATGAGACTGCAAGACTATATGCCCTTACAATGTGGTATACACTCTTTACAAAAGGTGTCAGAGTATTGAAATAAACATTTCTGTATTATAGGAAGTATTTTAAAGATGTTTTAGTAAACATATGCAACATAGCCAGGTAAACCTAAAAAATAGAGGCCGAGATATTCAAAAGGGTTGCACATGGTGCAACAGTGTTGCGCCATGTGCAACCCACTGATGCGCCCTGGTGCGATATTTAAAAGGGAAAAGTGCGCTGCACAAATCCCAATGCACCAGAGCGCATTAGTATTGTATGCAGGCACAGGTGGGGGGGTGTTCCTATGCATAACCTGCACAGCCCGATATTCAGCCCGGGATGTGCAGAGCCATGCATGCGCATCCCCTACTTGTGCCTACACAAAGTTAAGCCAAAAAAAAAAAGAAACAACTGATGGCCACCCACAGGTGAGCTGCCGCATTGCAGGATGCAACATGGCAGCTGCCACCTGTGGGTGGCCACCGGAGTTCTGGCTGCATCTGGCGGTGCCCCCACCATGCCCGTTCACGGGCATTTGTATAAGAAAAGGAGAATTATTGCACTATCCCTGGTGGTCCAGTGGACTGCTGTTCACCCGATCACGGGCATCTGTATAAGAAAGGAGGTATTACAATATCCCTTGTGGCCCAGTGGACGCTATATGTACTGCGGGCATCTGTTGTAATAAACCCCCATCCAATATCCCTGGTGGTCAGTGGACGCTTTCTGCCTGATCGCGGGCATCTGTACCCAAAAGAAAGGACCAATATCCTGGTGATCTAGTGGTACCCCCTCCCACCCCACTGAGCCCCACCACCCCGCTCCCCATCAGCGGCGGGTGGCAGCACCTACCTGCCTGCCGCCCGCCTCTGCTGACTGACAGCTCAGTAGGGCTGCACGCCCATTGGTTCACAGCGTGAGCCAGTGAGTGCAGCTCGATAATTACGCCACACATTCCAGATATGGAATGTAGTACGATATGGTCTGCACGCCCATTGGTTCATCAGTTGGCGGGCGGCGGGCGGCAGGCGGGTGGGGTGCTGCCGCCGATGGCTGACGGGGAGCGGGGTGGTGGGGCTCAGTGGGTGGGTGGGGAGGGGGTACCACTAGATCACCAGGGATATTGGTCCTTTCTTTGGGTACAGATGCCCGCAATCGGGTGGAAAGCAGTCCACTGGACCACCAGAGATATTGGACGGGGGGTTATTAGAACAGATGCCCGCAATCGGGCACATAGCGGTCCACTGGACCACCAGGGATATTGCAATAATACTCTTTTTCTTATACAGATGCCCATGACTGGGCGCAGAGAGGTCCACTGGACTCACCAGAGATATTTCAATAACTCTTCTTTTATTATACAAATGCCCGCGATCGGGCACAGAGAGGTCCACTGGACCACCAGGGATAGTGAAATAATTCTCCTTTTCTTTTACAGATGCCTGCGATCGGGTGAAGAGCAGTCCACTGGACTACCAAGGATATTTCAATAACTGTCCTTTTATTATACAAATGCCTGCGATCAGGCACAGAGAGGTCCACTGGACCACCAGGGATATTTCAATAACTCTCTTTTTATTATACAAATGCCCGTGATTGGGCACAGAGAGGTCCATTTGACCACCAGGGATATTGGACAAGGACTTTATATTTAAACAAATGCCCATGATCGGGCTGCAGGGGGCATCAGTCCCTGACGGCTGCTGCCTGGTAGGGCGCCAGGCGCAAGTCCTCGGTGATCAGCACACCTGCATGATGATGGGATGCAAATGGGGCCATAATGACATGCAAATGGCCCCATGTGTGCCTTGCATAAATTATGGCCCCATTTGCATGTCCCCTTTTGAATATCGCAGCTGCTGTGAATGGCGCAATGGCACTTGCGCTAGCGCATCTCCATGCTCCACTCTGGCCAAAAGCGCTGGTGCAGTGCAACTGTGCCATGCACAGTGGGGGTGGCTAGGGTGCAATACTCAAAGCTGCTGAGCCATAGCGCGCAGCTCCGTTGAATATCACCCATGCCACACCCCTGCGCTGCCAAGTTGAGCTGTGCCCATGCTTGCACCACAGCCTGGCACATTTTGAATATCCGGGCCTGAACCTTTTCCTTACCTGGCTGCTGTTTTCTGTATGGGTTCCTTTAGGGAACAGCGCCCTCTGAAGCCCCTGTTTTATAGTGCTCCCTCTGTCAATCATGGCGTAACTAAGGGACATGTTTGTTACTAGGTAATTATCCCTGTAATTAGCTGAAAAAAGGGGTATAACAGTCCATTATTTACTGTTTAGTGACTGATAATTACTAGGATGGCAAGCTAAACTTTCAGAGCACCTCTGGTGAGTCACAAACGTTAGGTAGCCTAACCAAGAACTTTTATATTTTGTATTTCAGGATAAGGGCTTAGTCAGGTGACCACACCTAGAGGGTATACAAGCTCCCTGCACAAATCTTTTGGCAGATCAGCCTTGGCTGGGAGAGAAGGAAGGTCTGCAATGCAGGTAGACTGGTATTACAGAAGGTTAAGACTGTAGCACATCAACATATCTTGGACTGTATATCTGTGTTGTGCAAGAAAAAACTGAAGGAAAAGTGGTTGTGTATACTGCAGTATTTATTTATTTTTTTTGTAAATTTTGTAAATAAATATCATGAAGCGTGCTTTAAATCCTGACAACTTGCCTCATCTGTGATTATTTCCCACATGCTGTGACAGCAAGGGAATAATAAGATAGGGTGGGTGGGGAAAAATTTAGTACATGTTTGCACAGCGATTCCTGGTGACTTCTCATTAAGCAGTAGGGGGCTGACCTGATGAACTTAGAGTCCCTTCTGACCATAAACTACTACGTTATGTTATATCCCAATACGGGAATCATACTTGGATTTGAGTACTATTTATCCTATTTTTTGGGGGTATTTAGGACTTAATATTAGTTGCTGTCATTCCCCTATAGTCAGCAAAAAAAAAAAAGGTTTTCTTCATAACTTGATGTTTAGAGATTAAATGAAAACAAGTGCTTTATCCAGTACAATTTATCAGCAGCTGAGGGTACTTCTGTTAATGTCATGATGGCCTGGTTGGGACATCACAACCATTTCCACAGCAACAGACTGTGATATGACAACAAGAAGAGGTGGGAATCATGACTACAACTCCTGAAGAAGCCTCATCTGTAAGTATACTGTAACGGCCCAAGATTCACACTATTCATGGAAATGTACTTAATGATAAAGGACAGATTGACTTGACATTCAGATTGTTTGGAATGTTGTGAACTTGAGTTGTGTGGATGCAAAGTGTGATTTTTTTTTCTTGTTAACCAGTGCCTCCTTTTAATGGCAAGAGCAAGTGCCATACAAGTCACTCTTCTACTGTATAATGACTGGAGAAGAAATACAGTAAAGTCTGTACATCAGATCAGGGTGCCAAACATAAAGGGGAAGAGGGTCTCATGGGTCAGGAATCAAGCGTGGAAGCGCTTGAGCTCAGTGGTGAAACAGTTGGGAAAGTCATGCGTTTTGTGCACCTTAATCTTGGCAGTGAAGTAAAAGAGAAAAAAAAACCACAAGGAAGCAAAACTCTGGACCACATCAGTAGGAGTAATATTAACAATCTTATCAAATGCTGTGTGTCAAAAAAGGTAATCTTAACCTGAACACAACAGTCATGGTGTTCAATATGGAATAGGAAAAAGTAGCAAATTATAGATCAGAAAGCTGGACCTTGGATAAGACACTGATAAGTGTATGGTTGTGACAGTAAAGGGCTACTGAGTACCTGTGGTGTGTGTTGGGAGGCAAGTGTCTGCAACATGAAAGTGTGCATAGGAACAGGGCAGAAGATCTTGCTTGAGAATGTCAAGGGAAGGATTCTGAGATGGCATGGGTATGTGTGAATTTTAGGGCTTGAAATTACCAGAAAGTCAAGAAGTACTGTAGGAACCACATGGAAAGGCTGAGGTGATCAAAAGGAGATGTTAGGATACAGTATTACGGGCCAGCCCCTTGTTGCACTTCTGTCTTACTGTCACAATTCAAATGGCTATCTGCACATTTAATAGAACCAGAAATGAAGTTCAAATCAAACATAACAGTTGGGGCTGTACATGCAGGAATTTCACAAGATTGCACTGACAGCCCACATAGCACCCTTATTTTGTAGAAAACATGCTGCTGAGGTAATTTTATTATTGAAAATGAATCCCGCTCTGTAAGTATAGAAATTTCACACACACGCACCTCTAATACACATATACACCCACATATATGGCAAATATTAGCAGATGGAATTCAAATGGCATGTATTAGTTTGAACAGAACAGGATGACAGACATACGACACTAACATGCTTATTCTACTACATATTACTAATTAGTTGTTTTACTACTGTAATGATATTAGGCCATGACAGCAAACATATTGATCCTGTTTCTTGGATTTTACTGCTTAATTTTTTATTTTTTTATTTTGCATGTTAACCATGAATATTTTTCAGAATATCATATTGTGTGGAGCCAGTAGTAAAGAGGTTGATTTTGGTTCCCTTTTCCTAGACATAGTGTAAGTAGTTTTTGTACTTATAATAAATATATTTATGCCCCATGACAGATAAAGATTTTGCTTGCTCCTCCAGGAAAATGCTCAGAAATATCCGTGGATCAAACTATTTATTTTGTCCTGGCTTAATTTCAAAGTTTGCTGCAAGTCATCTGAAAACATTTAAAAAATAGAATATTTACCCGTGGACCCTGAAGACCCTATCATTCAAAATGCCAGTGATCGAGTAGAAGGATAATGGGTGGATAAATAGAATGGAACACAGAAAAGCTACAGTTAAACGCATATAGTGCTTGAATCCCTCCTATTTCCAGTCCTTCTGTTAGTCAAAGATTTCTTAAAGGGAACATCAACCTCATTTTTATAATTTTAATATAACTGAAATATCAGCTTGTGTGAAGTCTATTTTACTACCCTTGCATATAATTTATTTTGTTTGTTTTGAATTACATGTACTGCATTTTACACTTATTTGAGTGCTCTTCCTAATACTGCATACATATTGCCCAAAATTCAATTTTAATTCCTTATCCGTTCCGAAAAGTGGTGACAAAGGCTGAGTGGAAGCCCTGCATAAAAAGTTTGTCTAGACTTCCACTCAACTAATGTTACTGGGTTCAAGAACTCATAAGCAAGTCAAAAACAAACATTGGTTAAGAAAAAGGCAACATTAACAAGGGACCCTACATAAAGAAAAAAACTAATATTATTTATGAACATACAAACATATGATTGAGCCAGCAGAAAAAGGCCTTACAGTCTATCATGTCTGCTCAAGTTTGCAGACCCCTTAATGTCTACTGAGGGATCTGCTCCACCCTCCCCATCATCAACTCCTCTCTCCCCATCGATGTCCTGCACCCCCACTCCCACTCCCCTACATGCAACCTTCCCCTTTACTCTGTCCCAATCTCTTTTGAAACTGTCCACTGTTTAAGGAGACTATTTCCTCTGGCAAATCATTCCACTGAGCCATCACCCTCTCCATGAAGAAGTGCCTCCTCATTTCTCTTCTGAATCCCCCCCCCCACCAGCTTGAGACAGTGTCTCCGCATGGTCCTTTTCCCACTAAGGTTGAAGAGACCCTCAGAGCTCATCCTGTTGAAACATTTAAGATACCTGAAGGTTTCAGTCATATCATGTCACCCCTCTCCCTTCTACCCTCCAGGGAGTAAATGTTGAGATCTTTGGGTATTTTCTTGTATGTTTTGCCTTGCAAAACAAACACATGAAACAACACACTGTGGACCAGATAATCAGACAGCTAGCATCACACAAACAGTATTAGCACCATGCTATTAGTGACTATCATGGCCAAAAACCTGTAAGTGCAGTTGTTGCTATAGTCTAAACAATTCAGTGGAGCACAAATCTGTTTGCACTTGAGCACTAAATGGTGTTTAGCGCCTATAGGCACATTGAAATGTTTCTAGCAGCGCTAACAGGCTGGTAGACCTGTACTAGTTTATGCTACTGAAAGCCTACTTTTACAACTGCCCACACTGGTGTGTGGTCATCCCCCCTCAACTTTTTTTTGTTAATCTTTCTCTACCCCCACTGGTGCAGGCTTACCTTCTGGGCAAACCCTTCAGTCCCGTCACCCAGCTTCCTCAGATGTTTAGCTCAATCTGGGTCATCCTCCACTGTGGTGGGTGACACTCAGATATGGTGTGCCAGAGAGGGCCTTGCCACTGGTGTGGGGCCTGTGAAGGTCAGACCCCCTTATCCTTGTTCTGCACAGTGTGTTTTCCCCCTGTAGACCCCTAGGCAGAGCAGGCATGCAATGCTGCACCAGACACTCCTGTGCCTATTCTCATGTGCAGGACATCAGTGACCACTGCTCCACCTCTCAAAGCAATGTGCAGTCCCAGCTGCCATGCCCCTAGCAGTTGCTGGTGGTCAAACACACATCAGGCTCCCTGTCCCTTCCACCTCAGAGGAGGAGAGCTGTTCCTCAGATGCTTGATTCTCCTCCCACCTTCTAACCTCTACAACTCGAGTTCACTCCCAAACCTGGGTCATCAGTGCTGCAAGTAGTAGCTCTTCCACTGTGCTAGCAGGCTGGCTTCTCACAAGGGTGGCAAATGAGGTGGGGCTAGTGCTTTTGGCACCATTGATGGCTCTCTTCATTTATGTGTTAGAGACAGGCCTAGCCTTGGCAGACTGGAGGGTGGCTGATGTGGTGCCACCACAGAAGAGATGACCTGGGAAATTATCAGCCAGTCAGCTGGACCTCAGTAGTTTTTTTTTTGTCAACTCTGTCTTTTCTCCTGGACTATGGGTGGGGGATGTAGCCCCTATTTAGCACCCAAACTGCTCTCCTGGCATCCCCCCTCAGGGCCACCCAGCTGGGTGGCCCATAGCTTGCCCCCTATGGTGGGACTCCCCAAGGGGGCACAGGGAGATACCGAGATCTACCAGAGCCCCAGCCAAAGCTTGTGCCTCGGACATTAATTGGGAGGCAGTCCAGGGGCTTCATGGAGCTCCTTGACCAGGGGTGTTCCTTGGCTACCCAGAAGAGTGCAGATGTGCAATGACATAAGTGCAGGACGGGTGCACTCCTGCACCCATCCTACAGACATCCACCAGTGCTCTGCTGTACCAGGTGGTCCTGGCTGCTGGACACCCAGTCTCCCCTGGGTGTCACTAGTGTGCCGGGAAATCACAACCCTCCCCCCAGTGGTCGAAAGCTGTCCCTGGGATGCTCATCCAACCTCTCCCCAACTGATCTTCGATGCAGCATGCTCACTTTCAAAGATGGGTCATCAGTGACGCAAGTGGTAGCGCTACTACTGGCCGGCCTGGATCTCAGTAGTGGGTGCTGGAAGCCATGAAAAAAGGGTTGGGGGAGTTCCTGTAGGCAAATGGGTAAACAAGAAAGAAGACAGCACAGGTTCATGTGCGGAATATCTTGTTAGATGAACCTCAAACTTCATTTACTGGGTGAAACATAGAAACATAAAAGCATGTGACCTACCTGGATTTAAGCAAGGCTTCCAACACCATGCCCCATAGGAGACTGGTAAGCAAGTTGGAGAGATTGGGGGTGGGTAATAAGGTGGTAGCCTGGGTAAAAAAAAAACTGGCTAGTGGACAGGTCACAGGGTAGTGGTAAGCAGAGTATGCTCTGAGAAAGGGAGGGTGGGCGATCAGTGGGGTACATCAGGAATCAGTGCTGGGACTGATCCTGTTCAACGTCTTTAGAAGTGACATAGTGGAGGGACTGGAAGAAAAGGTCTGCCTCTTTGCAGATGACACTAAGATCTGCAACAGGGTGGACACTCAGCTGTGTGAGAAAATGATGGGTATGGATCTGAAAATACTAGAGGAGTGGTCTAGGGTATGGTAGCTGGGTTATAATGCAAAAAAGTGCAAAATAATGCACTTGGGCCATAGAAACCCGGAAGCAGCGTACAAAATGGGTGGTGTGATATTGACAAAGACCAAGCAGGAAAGGGCTCTAGGAGTAATCATTTTAGGTGACCTAAAGGTGGCCGACCAGTGTAACAAGGCAGTCAGAAGGGTGAGTGGGATGCTAGGGTGCATAGGAAGGGACATCACCAGCAGAAAAGGGAGGTGGTGCTGCCCCTGTACTAATCACTGGCAAGACTTCACCTGGAATACTGTGTCCAGTTCTGGGGACCACATCTCAGGAAGGACATAGACAGAGTGGAGGTGGTCCAGAGAAGGGCTTCCAAAATGGTGCAGGGTCTGCATCATAAGCCCTATGAGGAGAGACTAAAGAAACTAAACATGTACATCCTAGAGGAAAGGGGGATATGACAGAGACCTTTAAATATTTAATGGGGGTTAATAAAGTACAGGAGAGGAGTATTTTACAGAGAAAAGGTGCTCTAGAACCAGGGGGCATGCTCTGAAGCTGGACAGGATAAATTCAGGAGGGATGTGAGGAAGTGTTTCTTCACAGAAAGGGTAGTGGATCCCTGCAGCAACCTTCCAGTGGAGGTAGTGGGAATAAAAGCAGTGGAAGGGTTCAAAAATGCCTATAGCAGGCACAAGGGGATTGTAGGGATAAGGAAAGGAGGGAAAGACATGGAGCCATAGATCATGTGTGGTCTACAGCAAAAAAAAACAAAAAAAACCCAAACACAATAATACAGGCATACTTGGTGGGCCAAGCGGCCCTTATCTGCTGTCACATCCTATGTTTCTATGTTTCATGTTTCATCTAGACAAAATATCGATATTTTGTCTAGATGGAATATCACTTGTTTATTTTCAGTTTTGCTGTTAAAAGCTGCTAGCCTAAGCAACTCCAGCTCGTAAGTGCTGCTAATTAGGCTTTGAAGTTATTCTCAACATTCTTACATTGAGAACAACTTTTTAGAAGCATCAGAAAAGATGATAATATTTAGAATAAAACATGTGTGTGTGTGTGTGTGTGTGCAACCAGAAGTTTACACTCACCCGAGGTGTGGGTTGCTACATAAACCCTGAAAGCAGAACTCAAGGGGATTATAAAAGCATTCCACGCTGAAGGTGTGGGTGAAATTCTGGTTACACACACACACACACACATTTTATTTTATTTAATTACTGGTCCTCATTTTTTATAAGATTGGGTTTTTATAAGATTGGGAGCAGTTGCTTTAGCTCGCGCTGTCTGTAGTGTGAGCTTGATTGACAGGCATTGATTACAATCACCCGGTTGTAAAGCAAAATATCAACCGGGCAGTTGTAGTGCAATTTAAAAGTCAAGTAATCTGGCCCAGATATTCAGAAGGGCTGCGCATGGCGCAACAGTGTTGCACCATGCGCAACCCACTGATGCGCCCCGGCATGATATTCAAATGGGGATTATGCCTGGCCCAGATCCCGATGCACTGGAGCACATCAGTAATGTATGAACAAGGGACATAATTTAAAGATGGGGGCAGTTCCGGGGCAATGTGAGGAAGTATTTTTTCACAGAGAGGTAGTGGATGCATGGAACAGCCTTCCTGAGGAGGCTGTAGGGTCTAAAACTGTGGGAGAATTCAAGAATGCATGGGACAGACATAAGGCAATTCTTGTGGGGGGCAGGAAGAAATAGGCTGTTGGTTAACTAGGACCTGCGGCCTATCCTGTAGGTAAGGAAATGGGCAGACTAAGTGGGCCAAGCGGTCCTTATCTGCTGTCAAAGTCTATGTTTCTATGTATGAGGTGCAGGTGGGGGGGGCGTGCCCATGCATACTCTGCACATCCCGATATTAGGCCCGGGATGTACTGAGTCCATGCATAAGCAACCCCTACTTGTGCTGCACACAGGCGAGCCCCCCCAAAAAAGAACAGTTGGCCACCCACAGGTGAGTTGCCGTATTGCAAGGCGCAGCACAGCAGCTCCCACCTGTGGGTGGCCACCTGAGCTCTGGCTGCACCTTCGTGGCGGCACCCCCTCATGCCTGATTGCGAGCATCTGTTGAAAGAAAAGCAGTCCTATATCCCTGGTGGTCCAGTGGACTGCTCGCAGCCCGGTCGTGGGCATATGTTAAATTACAAATGTCCAATATCCCTGGTGGTCCAGTGGACCGCTTGCAGCCCAATCGCGGGCATATGTTAAATTACAAACGCCCAATATCCCTGGTGGTCCAGTGGACAGCTTGCAGCTTGATCATGGGCATATGTTAAATTACAAATGTCCAATATCCCTGGTGGTCCAGTGGACCACTCGCAGCCTGATCGTGGGCTTCAGTATGAAATTATACTGTCCTATATCTGTGGTGGTCCAGTGGACCGCTCGCAGTCTGATCGTGGGCTTCAGTATGAAAATAATACTTCAATATCCCTGGTGGTCCAGCAGTAGCCCCCTCCCAACCTGCCTCATCGAGCACCACCGCCGCCCCCGGTAAGCAGCGGGTGGCAGCACCCACCCATTTGCCACCCTGCCACCTGTCGACTGAACATGTAGGGCTGTCGCCCATTGGTCCACAGTGTGATCCAATGGGCGTGCAGCCATACTTATGAGACAGTCCAGATCTATGAATGGATCCATTCACAGATCTGGACTGTGTAGTATGGTATGGCTGCACGCCCATTGGCTTATGCTGTGAACCAATGGGTGTACAGCCCTACAGTATGGTGTCTGTTGGCGGGCGGCAGGGCGGCAGACGGTTGGGGTACTGCCACCAGCCGCTGACCGGGGGGAGCGGAAAGGTGGGCTCAGTGGGCGGGTGATGAGGGGGGGCACCGCTGGACCACCAGGGATATTGGACGTCTTATTTTCATACTGAAGCCCGTGATCAGGCTGTGAGCGGTCCACTGGACTACCAGAGATATTGCATGTTTGTAATTTAACATATGCCTGTGATCAGGCTGCAAGCAGTCCACTGGATCACCAGGGATATGGGACGATTATTTAAATCTACATATGCCCACGATCGGGCAGAGGGGCGCATTGCCACGCTGCGCAGGGGGCATCGGTCCCTGACGGCTGCTGCCTGGCAGATCGCCAGGCGCAAGTCACTGGGGATCAGCGCACCTGCATGCAAATGGGGTCATAATGACATGCAAATGGCCCCATTTGTGCCTTGCATACATTATGGCCCCATTTGCATGTGCACTTTTGAATATCGTGGTTGTTGCGCATAGTGCAATGGAACTTGTGCTAGCACATCCCCCTGCTCCACTCTGGCCACTTGCGCTAGCCTGGCACAGTGCCACTGCACCATGTGCACTGCAGGTGGCATGGGTGTGATATTCAATGATGCTGTGCCATGGTGCAGCTCTGTTGAATGTCACCCAGTCAACGCCCCCCTACGCAGCCAAGTTGCGCTGATCCCAGGCTTGCACCAAAGCCTGGCGCAGTCTGAATATCCGGGCCTCTGTGTATAAAAATGAGGACCAGTAATTAAACTACATTATAGTACAGTTCACATTAAACTAATTGTTTGGCCAGTTAACACTGTTTGTATCTGAGCTGCTAAGGTTTGCATAGCAAATTTTTTAATCACTGAAATCTGGTTATTAGCTGTTTTTTGCTGAGCTCTGATTGAACTGCCTGAATAAATTTTCACTTGAGAAACACATTCTGTAGCTGTGGGGGAAAAATAAACAGGTTAGTTGGCAACTCATTGCAATCACATAAGAAGAATGGGTTGATACTGCTAACTAGCTATACAACACATTTATTGTGAATTGTATTGTATTTTGCACTCAGACACTTTGTGCAGCACAAATTGGGAGCATTGAATATGCAGCCCTGGGAATACTAAACAGTCTCCACACATGCCCAGACTAATTATTATATTAAACAAAGGGAAACAAACAAGGTTTATGTTCCCGGCAATGAATGCTGTATTTTCCAGATGTAGGAAAAGGTTAATTGTACAGAACATAGGGTGGATACACTAGTACAAATAAACCTGCTTCTGTGCTAAATGGTTATCCAAGTAATTTACTATGTTTATCTTACTATAAAAAGTAGACAAGGTACAAACATCTGTAGCTATTTTGTAAGTATATATATCTAATGTTGTATTTGCAAATGGCTGCTAGTTATGTACTGCAGATCTAAAATTATCACAGATCGCATCGTTCTGAACTCTTCTGTTTGCTTTGTCATCCTGATGATGAGACTGCTGAGGTCTCATGTTTGGGCACAATAACTATGTACAGTCTTTACAAGAAATGAGTTTTTTACAGCGTTTCTTTCATATTCATTTTAAATGATCCTAGATGAAAAATTGGTATGAGGTATCAATTTATTTTTCACCTGCAGTATGTTGTTTTTATGAAATACAATACTGTGCATAGCCTTTGCAAAGAAAAAAATACAATTTTATAATTTAATAGAAATATTGTACAGTAGTCTATTTAATCAGCTTCTAGAGACAAAAAATAACTACTCAGACCTTAATTACAAAGATTGTTAAAACTGGCACTTTTAATTCACGTATTTACCTTATTTTCCTTGTAACACATTCTATTTTTGTGAAGCCAGCATTTAAACTGTGACGCAGGTTTTCTACATTACTGTTGTACATATCAAGTGTTACTTCGATTCCTAATATCCTGTCTTGCTGAACGCAATAGCATTCCTATTCAAAAAGAGCTTTAACTTCTGAGGAATGCCACAGTTATTTAGTCTGTACAATAATAATGAAGAACTGCCAAATCAAACAACTTTTGCAATTAGTGAATATCACTTTGTCATTGTGGAGAACCACAATTTATTGTTTTTGCTTATCCTTAATAACTAGGCTCTTAAAATGAAAGAAAAGTTGTTGAAAGTATGTGTGGTATTACTCATCATGGGATCTCTTCAGTACTTAATGCTTCCTTAATATGCCTCATTTTTTTATAAAGGAAATGGGTACCACACGAAAGTGTGTTAAACAGAGCCCCACACAATGTTCAATAGTAAATAGACCCAGGTGGTGTAAACTAGGTTAATCACCTGTAACCGTAGTTCTAGGAATGGTATATGGTTCACATCCACCCAACGGCAGTTCTTCCTGAAGAGCTGATTCATCAGAACACCTTTACGCAAAGCTCCTCCTACCACATGGGTGGTGTATCCCTCAGCTCTACTCCATGATGTTAGATCTTGCACACTGGAAGCTGGGATCCATGTGCAACTTGCCAGGGGAGGTCTGGTGGGTAGTGTGGATGTGAACCACATACCACTCCTAGAAAGTACAGTAACGTAAAATCTTACCATAACAATAGATCTTTGAGGAGTGTCTCTTGTTGTAAGGAATACACTTGGGTTGTCACCGGAGGTCGCTGTGGTGCACAGCAGCTCTTCTAGCAGTCTTTTCCAGGGGCCGCCCACACATGACATCAGCTTTCTGTTTCCTATATAAGTGTGGGCAGTCCCTGGTATCCTCAGTTTCCCCCGCTGCATTCAGCTTGCTAAGCGAGGACTGAGGGGAAGCCGAGTTACTGTAGGTATCCCAACCCATAAGTTATTGTACCAGAATTTGTTCTCTTAGAGAAGGAGGGGGACAGAGGGTGGGAATGCACCTTCTGCAAGAGACAGTCCTCAAAGATCTACTGTTATGGTACAACTTTACATAACTGTACTATCTTCCATGGAGTGGTCTCTTGCAGTAGGTAATATACTTGGGATGAATCCCAAGCAGTAAACCTCAAAAGGGTGGTTATTATGACAGGAGGCCTTGTAGGACAGCTCGACCAAAGGCCGTCCTATGGCGTGAAGCAATATTCAAGTTGTAATGCTTCGTGAAAGTATGAATTGCGAACCAGCTGGTGGCATTGCAGGTATTTGGGCTCGAGGCCCCTTAAAAGCAGGCCACAGTAGTGGCCATAGCTCTGGTAGAATGGGCTTGGACAGGTCTAGGTAATGGTCTGTTGTATATGGAATAACAAAATGTTATGCAATGTGCTAACTAATTGGAGAGAGTCCATTTCGTAACTGGAACACCTTCCCTACCTGAGGCGAAGATGCCAAAGAGCTGAGAAGTTTTTCTAATTGTTTTAGTTTAATTGGTGTAGTATCGTAATATATGTGAACAATTCTTTGATTTTGTTTTTTCCTCATTGCTTGCTACATAACTATTTCTGCATATTGTTAATTGTATACATGTATAATTTCTTCTACTCTTTGTAATATGTAACTGCATACATGTACGACTACATTGTGTTTATTATTTGTATGCTCCATTTCTCCCCTTGTTGCCAGTCACATAACTATTTTCTGTATTATTGTAACTGTATACATGTACAACTTCCTCTACTGTATGTAAATGTAATTGCATTCATGTACAACTACTTTGTGATTATGATTTGTATGTTCCACTTGTCCCTTTCCCCCAGGACGCATCTGGAATCGAGTGGTAACCCGTTCAGTATGCTTTCCTGGTAAAACTCTTAAATAAATAAATAAATATGATGGACATCTAAGGTATGTAAGAGATGTTCACCTCAACTGGAGTGTTCAGGATAATATATTGGTAACTCCAAGGACTAATTTAAGGTGTGTCCGGACACTACCTTAGGTAGGAAGGAAGGGCTGGTACGAAGTGTCACCCTATCTTTGTGAAAAATCAAGTAGGGTTCTCTACACATGAGGGCATGGAGCTCGGAAATATGCCAAGCTGAAGTGAAGGCCATTAAGAATAATGTTTTCAATGAACGAAAATGCAGGTCACAAGTGACCACTGGTTCAAAGGGCTCAAAAGTGAATTTCTCTCTCTTGGGAAATTGAGATCCCATGGAGGAATGGGTCTTCCAATAGGTGGTTTAATATATAACACTCCTCTTAAGAACATTTTGGCTAGATGATGTTGATACAGTAATCTATCATCCAGATGTTCATGGAAGGCCAAAGTAGAGACCAAATGGACTTTGATGGAGTAATAGCTTAATCCTGTCTTGGCAATTGAGGCTAGGTAATACAAGACTTTTGTCAATGGACAAGAGTAGGGATCCAGTGATCAGGAAGCAGCCCATATGGAAAAAACATTTCCATTTGGTATTATATGTTTCCCTGGTTGCAGGTTTATGTGATGCCAGCAATATATTGCCAACAGGAGAGGATACTTGTAAATGTGCTATGAAAGCATCCTCAGGAATCAAGTATGAAGGTGTAGTGCTTTCAGGTTGGGATGTAGAAGGGTCCCTTGAGTCTGAGTCAAGAGATCTGGTCTGATTGGCAATGGAACAGGTTCCTCTGCCGAGAACTGCTGAAGTAGGGGAACCACACCTGCCGAGGCCACAGAGGGGCTAGGAGAATCATGGTGGCAGGTTTGAGTTGCAGTTTCTGTAGAGTCTGTTGCAGGAGTGGGACGGGGGAAGTATATTAGAAGAGTTCTGTTCACACGTGGGACAGGGCATCTATAGACCATCCCTTTTTGCTTGGGATAATGGAATAGTATCTGAGGAGATGCTGGTTGACTGGGGAGGCAAACAGGTCCAGTTGAGGGGTCCCCCACAGATGAAAGATTTGCTGGAGCACTTTGTAATGAAGTGTCCATTTGTGTGTGGATGACTGGTGACTGAGAAAGTTACCCAGGAGGTTATAACATCCTGGTAAATGGACGGTTGTTAGTGTGAGATGTTGCTGACTGGCTACCTGCCAGACTGCAAGCATCTCACTGCATAGAGTATGGGATTTTGTGCCTCCTTGTTTGTTGAGGTAGAATACTACTGCGGTGTTGTCTGACTGAATCAGCAACTGTCCCGGAGACAAGTGAGGTTGAAAAGCCTGGATGACTAAGTGAACCACTCTCAGTTCTAGGAGATTGATGTGGGGATGAGGGATAGAAGTGGTCCACTTGCATTGTGTCCTGTAAGGACCCAGGCGCACACCCCACTCTTCCAGGGATGCATCCGTAGTCAACGTCTGCTGGGGTGGTGGGGATTGGAAGGGCATGCTTTGACAAAGGTTGGCTCAGAGGATCCACCATACTAGGGCAGACTGCAGTGAGGGAGTGACTCTGATTTTGTCTTCAAAATTTCTTGTTCTTTGAGACCACTGGTTCTGGGGAACCCGTTGGACTGGTCTTATCTGAAGATGGGCAAAAGCTACCATAGGGATGATAGTGGCCATATGACCTAGGAGACACAGCATGCGTCTGGCTGTGACAACTTGCTGGGCTTGGATCTGCAGCACCAGAGATAGAAGCTTGTCTTGTTTGTTGGCTGGGAGGTAAGCCCTGGTGGAGACTGTTGAGGACTGCTCCTATATATTGGAGCGACTGTGTAGGGGTCAGATTGGACTTCAGCCAATTGACTGTAATCCCTAGAGTTTGGAACAAAGTTAAGGTTGCCTCTAGGGAAGAGAGCAGGGCCATTTTGGACTCTGCTTTTATGAGCCAATTGTTCAGGTATGGGAAGACAAAGTGCCCGTCTCTTTGTAGGCTGCTGGTACTACCACTAGGCATTTGGTGAACACTCGTGGGGCTGAGGTGAGGCCAAATGGGAGTTGCCTGAAATTGGTAATGTTGACCCAATAGGTGAAAATGAAAGAACATGTGGTGGGCAGGATGGATTGGGATATAAAGGTAGGCATCCTTCATATCCAGGGCACATAGTCATCTCCTTTTTTCAGTATTGCCATAATAGAATTTAGTCTGATCATGCGGAACCTTTTGTACTGAATGTACAAATTCAGTTGTCTGAGGTCCAGGGGCTGGCAGTATAGCCTAGAGGTTAGAGGAATGAGGTGTGAATGAGCTTGGTACATCCAGCAGCCCAGACCTGAGTTTGATTCTCACAACCTCCACTTGCATAGTGTGTGACTCTGAGCAAGTCACTTGACTGCCCAGTGCTCCCAGGTTACCCTGAAAACAGGCACTTGTGCCTAGTGGGCCTTACCCGGTTACCAAAGACTAAAATAATAAAAATAAAAAAAAGTATTGGTCTGAGATTTCCAGTTCGCTTGGGTACCAAGAAGAAGTGAGAGTAGAACCCCTTCTGGTGTTCTGTCGGGGTTACTGGGTAAATGGCCTTCTTGGTACCGTCCCAGTGGTGCTGAGGGTTGAGGCGCTGGACACTATACCTCGTACCACACTGGTGACCCTGGTTCGGGAATGAGACGGGGCCACTGGGGGTTGGCAGAGGAGGGAAGGGATCGAGCATCCAGAAGATGGCTGTCCTGTCCCTGGGGAGGGTTCCAGGGTTGCACCGCTTGGCAGTGGCACATATAGCGGGGAAGAACTTGGTGGGTTGCAGCACACTGTGCCCAGCCACTATTGCATGTCCAAGCTCCTCAGGGACCGACAAGCAGGAAAAAACCCTACCACATCCATGGAGATGATGGGGGTTCCAGGGACGCAGCCCACATCCCAATGCCAGCCCTGTGCTCGGGGGACTCCACGGCCATCCTGCCATCCAGGTAAGACCTCTCTAATCCCAGAAAGGCCATCGTGGGAGGATGGGCCCACCCCAGGGGGTGAGCCAGGGGGGCTAGGTCTACCCCGGTGGTTGGGGAAGTCCCTCCAAGGGATGTAGGGTTCAGGCCAGGAATAGAGACTGCCGTCGAGAGGACACCCCAGAAGGATGCCTAGGCATGGATGTGAAAAATAGAATAAAAAAAAAAAATGGTCTTCTTGGTTAGAAAAGCCTGTAATTCCTCCTAGAGAATAGGAATATGGTTGTGAGGGTAATGGACTGAGCTGTGTGGGTGAAAGGGAGGTCTGGACAGAAATTCCAGAGTGTGACCCATCTGCATTATCTGGAGTACCCACTCATCCGATGTGATTGTTTTCCAGGCCTCTAGATGTAAGGCAAAACAACTACCTACAGCTTCTGAGGCCTGGTTGAGGAGGTGTGGACAGGACCCCAGTAGGACACTGGGTGAAGGGCTGACCTGCCCCATCTGGAGGATGAGAGCGGGAGCCCTTGGCGGTAGAGGCATTGGCTCTGGTGGATTGGGAATGACCTCTGAAACCACCTCTATCAGAATCTCTATTTACCACCTGTTTTGGTATAAAAAGAGGACTGGGAATGGTGTGATGGCTGTGAAGTATGGTACATACTATGGACTGTGCATAGAGTTCTGCCTGAGGCTTGGAGATCATCAATCAATGTTTGAATACCTGGCCCAAATAGTTTAGACCCATTAAAGGGGTCATTAACTACTCTTTGCTGCTCATCAGGTGTGAACCCAGAGACGGCAAGCCAAGCATGGCGACACAAGGTAATGCCTGTTGCTGACATGGGCCAAGGTGTCAACTGCATCATAGCCTGACCGAAGTAGGTGATGATAAATAGAGTTGCCAGTGGCTATTGTAGCCAGTGACTGTTCTCTTTCCTGTGAAGGAGGGAGTTTGTTGACTAATTCAATGGCAGGTGACCAGTGTGTACGCTGGTATTGGATCATGTGTCCCATGTAATTAAGGATTCTGAGATTCATGGTGCTGGACTGAAATACTTTTTTTTCCCAGATAATCTATCCTGTGGGATACTTTATCAGAAGGTAAGGAACTAATGTGCTTTAATTGTTTAGTGTGATCATGAGCTGTAGTAATCACCACTGAATCTGTTTCAGGAACAATGGATAGGAAAGGGCGATCCACAGGAGCTTGGTATATGCGACCCGCCTTACGAGGAACAGCTGTGACAGAAGAAGGTTGGTGACAAACTGCAAGCATAGCATTTTGGTAGGTCTGGATTAGTGGGGGTAACATTGAGACCAGTTCCTTGAGTAACGGTAGTGGAGAATCCCATGACTTTTTGAATTTGGACCATCATTTCATGGAAAGAAGGGTCATCAGGAGGAGAGGCAGCTGTATGTCTGGACAAGTCCTCTTCTAATGAGGAGAGGTCCAATAAAGGAGTGTGGGGCTAGAAATCCAACTCCTGGAGTTCCTTGTTTGTCCTCTAGAGCTCTGGTAAAATTTGCCAGGAAGTCAGGCTTGTTTGACAAGTAATCCTCCATATAAGGGGAAGGGGACCAGGGTGGGAAAAGGTCTGTCACCATGGAATCATTTAGGTGGAGGTGTGGGTGAATGGGATGGATGGCTCAGATGTCCTGGATTGGAGGGCTGAGCATGCTGTATGGCATGCAAGACGTGCTGTACTACAGTAGAAACGTTCAGTTCTTTTTGAGTAGGAGGAGGGGTAGGGAGGGGGCTCCTGGGAAACTAAAGGGAGGATGGAGGGGATTAGATGCGTATCCTGATCAGGTCTTGCCCCTGGGTGATAAAGACCAGGATCCTGATTCATATCCACCTGGCCCCTATAGGTACCCACCCGTGAGGGTGGAGGGGCAGTGAGCATAGCACAAGCAGTAGGTTTTCTCCATGGAACGTGGCCCGTTGTCAATAGAGCTGCTGGGGAAGGAGTGCTGTGGTGTATAAATGATGGTCCCATCAACAGAGCATCGATGGAACCCATAAAGGGCCCATTATAAACTGCCGTCAATGCACTAGAAAGTGACATCGACAAGAGGGTATATCCTCCCATCAACAAAGAGGCAGGCTGAGAACACGCCATCAATGGTGAGGCACCTGTAATGGTAGCCACTGCCGAGCGCTCAGGCATGGAATGTGAGGAGGGCTTCTCCTTCCCCTTTTTGTGCCATCAATGAGAATCAGTGGGAAGGGGACTCTTGGGATGAGCCCCCTGATTCTCCATGAGAGACAATTTCTGCTCCATTAAATGTTGTTTGATTTCAAGCAACCGCCGATGACAGATAGCTTGGTTGAAGTCCTGACAATGAATGTAGGAAATGGTGTCATGTGTGGGTCCCAGACACCTTACACAAGTAGTGTGGTTACTGAAGCAGTGCATTTTTCTACCACAATGGCAGGAACAAAATAACGCTATCTTGCTTGAAGATTCTTTGGACATTCATTTTGGCTGTTCAAATTCTCATTGATGACTGCTGTTCTGAAGTTGCTCTGGATGCTGCTTGCAAGCTGAAGATGGCAGGAAAATGTACTGAGGATACCAGGGACCACCCACACTTTTACAGGAAACAGGAAGCTGATGTCATGTGTGGGCGGCCCCTGGAAAAGACTGCTAGAAGAGCTGCTGCTGTGTGCCACAGCGACCTCTGGCGATGATCCAAGTGTATTATCTACTGCAAGAGACCACTCCATGGAAGATCTACAGTTACAAGTGAGTAACCTATTTTTCTAATGGTGTGGATAAGGTTCACTTATCCACATGATGGCAAACTTTCAGCATCGCTATGGGAGGAGGGAGGCAAAGCATGCACCATTACTTGGCAAACAGGGATTGGAGAACCGAGGTCCCAAAAGCAGCATCCCGATGAGACTCCAGGACAATGCTGTAATGGGAGATGAAGGTGTGTGCTGACTTCCAGGTAGCAGCCTCGCAGAGCTTCTGGATAGGGATGTCTGTGGAAGCCACCACTGAGCAATGGTATGTCTGGTGGAGTGAGCCCTGTGCCCAACGGGAAACTCCCTACCAGCCAAGCTATAGCAGAGGTCAATGCAGGAAGAAATCTACCTGCTAATCATCTACTTAGCTGCTGGTCTGCCAGGTGCAGCTTCAGTGTATGTGACAAAGAGCTGGTGAGCCGCACCCTGAACTCCAACTGTGCACTCTACATAGTAAGAGAGTGCTCTCCTTAGGTCCAATGTATGGAGCTTGCGGAGCTTGCGGTCAGCCTCCAAAGTTGGGTTCATAAAGTAGACTGGGAGGCTCATTACCTGGTTAAAGTGGAACACTAAAGATAACCTTTGGGAGGAACTTCCAGTGGGGGCCAAGGACTACCTTGTCCCTGTGGAATACCATATAAGGGGGCTGCATTGAGAGTGTCTGGAGCTCACTAATCCTTCTGGGTGATGTGATCGCCATCAAGAAGGCCACCTTCCAGGACAGATATAATATCTCAGACCTCTGCATAGGCTCAAAAGGATTTCCCATGAGCACTGCCAGTACCAGCAGTAAGTCCCAAGATAGTAGTGGCTCATGCACCAGTGGAGACAAGTAGTCAAGGCCTTCAAAGAAGTGTCTGACCACCTTCTTGTGCCTGGTATGCAGAGACAGCTGCTGGTTGCACCTTCAGGGTCACTGACCAAAGCCCCAACAGAAATACGGACCAGAAATACTCAAGGATACTAGCCACAGGGCAGGCAAGTGGATTAATTTCCTTGCCCTGACACTAAATGGAAAATGTTTCAATTTAAAGCTATAGCACTGGTGAGTCTACTCTTTCTGGTAGGCCTCCACAACATGGAGCACATTCTTCAAAAGACCCAAAGCCTGGTACTTTAGTCAGTCAGGAACCAGGCTATGAGGTTCAGGGATGGAATATCCAGGTGCAGGACCTTTCCCTGGTGTCTGGTGAGCAGATCTGCACAAAGAGGCAACCGCCACAGAGGTCTGCTGCTGTGGTTGAGGAGATTCAGATACCAGAACTGGAAAGGGAAATCCAGAGATGTAAGGATTCTCCATGCCTTATCCTGCTGCACCATGACCACCACCTTGTGGATCAGAGCAAAGGGAGGAAAGGCATACAGGAGGTCTGGGGTCCAGGGCCTCTCGAAGACATCCCCCACCAGTGTCCTGAACTGTGGGTGCAGAACAACTTTAGTCTTCTGCTCTCCCAGGAGGCAAACAGGTCCATCAGAGGTGTGCCCCACAGGGAGAACAAGTGGCTTATCATCTCTTGAAGCAGGTACCACTCATGCAACATCTCACCCATTCATCTAAGAGCATCTGCCAGGTGACTGTCCACTCTGGTGACATGAATCGCCAGGAGATCTGTACCCAGGCTGCACACAAGGGTCCAAAGAAAGAGAGTGCATGCCACCCTGCCTGTTCAGGTAGAAAATGGTCTTAGTATTGTCCGTCTTGACTTGTACAACCTGACCCCTGTCTAGAGGAGTGAATTCCATCAGAGTTAGCTGCACTGCATGGAGCTCTGCAGGTTGATATGGTGACGTGATACCCTGGGTGACCAGAACCAATGGGTCTTGGTGTTCCCTGCAGTGCATTTCCCACCCCACCAAAGAAACATCCATCTTGAAAGTGATGGTCCATTCTGGGTGGACAGATGGGATCCTTCCTTCAGATGTTCTAGGGTAAATGACCACTGGATGGCATCCCACATCGACTGGGTCACGGTGATCGACTGGTCCAGGTGACTTGAGCACTGGGACCACTGACAGCCCAGCTCCCACTGCAGGTGCAGCATCCACCAACAGACCAACCGGACCATGCTGGTGCAGCATTTCATGTACCCCAGCAGCTGCAAGAAGTCCCAGACAGGGTGTGAGTAGCCAACCTGAAATGGTAGGGCAAAGGAGATAAGGTCCAATGCCCAGTCCACAGGGAGGTGGACCTTGACCCCTAGGGAGTCCAGTTCTGCCCTGATGAATTGGATCGCCTTCAAGCAGATCAGTTTGGATTTGGCCAGGTTGGCCAAGAGGCCCACGTCTCTGCAGGTCTGGAGGGCCAGATCCCTGAACCATTCCACAACCTCTCTGAACTGCCTAGCTGTCAGTCAGTCAGTCATCCAGGTAGGGATAAACTCTGATGCTTTTTCACTGCAGGAAGGCTGCCACCACCACCATGCACTTGGTAAAGACACGGGGCATGGAAAAGAGGCAGAATTGCATGACTTGGAACTGACAGAGCACCCCTTCTGCACGGAACCAGAGATACCACTTGGAACAACGCATTCTGGAGGTCCACGGAGCAGAGCCATATGCCCTGCCCCAGAGATGCTATAATCTAGTTCAGAGTGACCATCTGTAACTTGTGCTTCCATAGGAACTCATTTAGATCATGCAAATCCAGTATGGATCACCAGCCCCCTGTCCATTTTGGGACCAGGAAGTACCTGGACATGTACCCCTGATTTGCCAGGGTGTCTGGGACATGAGCTATGGCTCCTCTGGCAAGGAACTAAGCAATGCCCTCCTTGAGGGAGGACATCATGTCCTGTGACACTGAGGGCTCCCTCGGAGCAAAGAATCGATAAAGAGGGAGAGCCTCAGAGTCAAGAGGCAACCCTTTGCCGACCACCTCAAGAAACCTCTTGTCTGTAGTAATGATAAACCAGCAAGGCCAGAAGTGGTGAAGCTGACCCCCATGGGGAACTGGGTCACGGACTAGACAGGCGGGAGCGGAACACCCCCGACTCATCACTGGGCAGCTTTGGAGGAAGCACAAGCTGCTGCAGTTGGAGGGGCACCACTTCCTCTACCCCCCTGATTTTGGCCCTTGCCAGAGAATTTGGCTTTAGGCCACCAGGCTTGGAGCTGCCATTGCTGGGGCTGTTGCTGCTGAGACTGTTGTGGCTGAAAGGGCCAAAACTAAAAAGCCTTTTTCTTCTGCTTTTGGCCTTTCAGGTCCTTCTGGGACAAAACCACAGAATCCAGGATGGAACTGGACTTCTCAATCCTAGTGAGATGCCCGTCTAGTTCCAGGCCAAAGAGGCTGATGCTCAGGAAAGGGACATCACCCAACTTATGCTGGGTCTCTTCCACAAAGGTAGAAAGCCTCAGCCAGGCTCTGCAATGCATTGCAACAACCGATGCTGTGGCATGGGTGCAGGAATGCAGGGCAGTAAGGGGAGCCAAGGCATCTACGGTGCTCAGGCTGGCACAAGGCATTAAGAAGGGATGGAAGGACTTCTTTAGGTACATCAGGGAGAAAAAGAGCTGTAAGGACTGCATAGTAAGGATTAAGAAGGAGGGGGGTTGGGTGGAAGCAGGGTGCGATAAGGCAGAAGCATTAAATGATTACTTCTGCTCGGTATTTACTAAGGAGAAGAGGGGGGTGACACACAATGGGGGAGGAATGGCAGAAACAGGGAGGAGGAGGTGACAGATGGGGAAATCATGGAGGGTAGAGTTCAGGAGGGTTTGAAGGCACTGAGGGTGGACAAGGTGCCAGACCCAGATGGCATCCACCCCAGAGTACTGAAGGAGCTGGCAGAGGTCCTTGCAGGACCTTTGGCACACCTATTTAATGCCTCACTACACTCGGGGTGTGTACCTCAGGACTGGAGGGTGGCTTATGTGGTGCCCCTCCACAAGAGTGGCCCCAAGGATGAACTGGGGAACTACACACCAGTGAGCCTCACTTCCATCATGGGTAAGCTAATGGAGACTATCCTGAAGGAGAGGCTGGTGGCCCTCCTAGAGGCCAGAGGACTACAGGACAACAGACAGCATGGCTTCATATGTGGCAGATCCTGTCAGACCAACCTGGTGGAGTTCTATGACTGGGTAACTAGGAAACTGGACAGGGGCCATGCAGTGGATGTCCTGTATATGGACTTCAGTAAGGCATTTGACTCGGTGCTGCATGGAAGGCTGGGAAGTAAGTTAGAAGGCACTGGGGCGGGTGCAAAGCTGGTGAGATGGGCAGAGAACTGGCTTCAGGGAAGGCAACAGAGGGTGGTGGTGGGTGGGGAGCTCTCACACCCAAGGGTAGTGGCGAGTGGTATTCCACAGGGCTCAGTGTTGGGACCAGTGTTGTTTGGGATATTTATTGCAGACATATCATAGGACATCAAGAGCAAGATCAGTCTGTTTGCTGATGATACCAAGGTAGGAGCGGTGGTGGATGACCTAGGGGGGATGGCAGGGGTTGCAGGATGATCTGGCAAAGCTTGAAACCTGGTCAGACACCTGGCAACTGGGGTTTAATGCCAAAAGGTGCAAGGTGCTGCATTTTGGGATGAAGAACCCAAGGAGGAGTTGCCAGCTGGGGGGATTGCAGCTAGCCCAGACAGAAGAGGAGAAGGATCTGGGGGTGCTCATTACAGGGCCAGGGAACAACTCAGCACAATGTAGAAAGACAGCTGCAAAGGCCAGAGAGCTAGTAGGGAATGCATATTTACGGGCCATATTGGCTGAGGGTGCAGGGAAGGATGCTGGATGCTGCCAAAGCTCCAGGGCCTGTCCCATAATGGCCTCAGCCATGGTAAAGGTAAGCACCGGGGATTCATCCTTATTCAGAATGTCAGTAAAAGTGGTATTTAGTCCTTTTCTGGACTAGCTCTTGAGGGACATTCATGGACTTTGACAAAAGCCTTAGGAGAGCCCTAAATGACACTACACTGGCATGAGGTCTGTGGTCAATTCATTGACTGATTCTTGGTTGAAAATGTGCATCCTCAATGATTGCGTGAAAGACCCATTGGAGTCAACAGGACTCATCAAAGATGGCCCTCAACCATTTACCGCTGTGGGTCACCCTTAAGTCACTGACTGAGTGATCTTCATGGAAAACTGGCCTGGCAAACTGGACTCCACATGGGAGTTCTTAGAGGGGACTCCACATCAGGGCTGCTGTGGAAGCAGTTCCACTTGCAAGGGTGGAGAGACAGGTGTCAATGATAGCTGTATCAGAAAGACTGGTGTGGGCTTGGCCAGCACTGGCCAGTTGACCACTGGGTCAGTGGTAGAGCCCTACCTTGCCCTGCCAAGACCCACTGTTGTCAAAGGAGCTCCTCATAACACAGTGGCGTATGCAGACAGAGTCTCTCATCATTTGAGGATAAAGAGGATGACAAGCATCGATGACAATGCCTTCTAATCCATTGGAACTGAGATCTCGAGGAGCACCACGATCTCAACCTCGACCATTGACCCATGGGCCAATGTTGAGGAGAAGCTACCAGAGGTGCCATATAAATGACCTGCACCAGATTTGACTGCATGATCTCCAGTGGAGGCTGATTCTGAGTGGCAGTGCCTGGGGACACCGACCGGTCCACATCCTCTTGGGCGAGGACTGAGAAGACTGAGGACTTGGAGACTGACTCCTCTTGATCCCCTCCAACAACTGGTCAACATGGTCAAGAAAAATCTTGACTGCCTGATCAACCGGCCAAGATCAGCAAGCCTGGAGGCTACTGTGGAGCCAGAAACCCACACCTTGATCAATCTAGACTAAGCCAAAACTGGATACTCGACATGCTTCGAGCAGTCAGGGAGCCAAAGAAGTAGGGGAAAAGAATGATTTCTCCCACTCCTGCAACTGGCATTGGTACTTTTTGTGCTTCTTACCATGGTGGGCAGGGCCCTTCCTGAAGGTCTGGAGTGCCCAACACATTCATGAAACTCCCTTGTGAAGGATGCTCTAACACTGGTCTGACTGGGAGGAGCACCAAGGCTATGAGGTGCCCACCACAGCCTTAACCATCACCCTTTCCATGACCATGAGTTTGGCTGCAGATCCTGCCACAGTGGAGGCTGCCTTGCAACCACCCTTTGATCAAAAGTTTGGGTCTCGATCAGCTGGTTAGCTGAGGTGAAGACAAGCCTTGTGGTCTTCTAAAGATGAAAGTTGCATTGTCTGATAGAGGCCACAACCCATGACATTGTGTGCTGTCCCTAGGCAGTAAAGGCATGACACACGTGGGTCCATCTGCAACATTTTCTGCTGTCACGTGACTCACTTCTTGAAGCTGGGAGCTTGCTGAAAGTTGAAGAAAATAACCAAAGTTTCCCCAATAGTGCACTTTTTAGGTCTTACAATGTATGAAACTGTAAAGGAGGAGCCCAAACTTTTCCAGCGGAAAAGAAGATCTGACGTCAAGGGGCAGAGTCGAGGGATATACTACCCTAGAGGTGGGAGGAGCTTTGCTCACAGACATTCAGTGTGGATAACAGAACCAAATCCATGCCCCTAGAACATTTATTATATACCGTACTTCCATTTATTAGCATGATACTAATACCCACTGTAGTCAAGACACATTTTAACTATGAATGCCAAAATGACAGGTGGGAAGGGGAAATCTGACCTGTGGATTAAGTTAAAGATGGTTCAGTAATCATGCAGGAAACTCTACCCAGTAAAGGCCTAAAAACTGCAGCTGCATTATGCCAGTTTGGTTTACCAATATGGCATAGTCAGCCATGCTGCATTTGTAGAAGGCATACAGAACATATGGAAATCAGAAATACAAGGGGAAATCTTTTAGCAAGCCCTAGGTAGACAAAAATAAGTTATTATGTCATACTCTTGTGATCATCAAGTAACTGTTTCAGTATCCTTTTCTAAGACACATTTTATTTCAAACTGTTACAGGAAAATGAGATGTAAAAACAAAGTATATTTTCAACAGGAATAAGCCCCAAAGACATCATTCTATTTCGAAAGGGATGGGAAAGAAATGTCATTTTTGTTTAGGTGCGATCTATTATATCATTGCTTTTGTGTTCCAAGTAGCAGTTACTTGGGTTTTCTGTACCCAAAATGGAAAACAGCTTTGTAGTAACTACTAGAACAGGCGATGTATAGCATTCCTGGAGACCTAAAACTGGAGATGAGCCTATGTGAAATAACACTCGGTAGAATATATTCTTACTGTCTGGGAAATATCTTACTGATAGACATAAAAAAGTTTGAGGCCTTACCATTTCGCCTCTACTGCCTTTTTCTCCTCTGGGTCCCTGCAGAATGAACATTATTATGAAAGTTACTAAAGGTAGTAATAACATGTTTATTGAAGCTTGCACTCCTAAATATCTCTCCAGGCACAAACATAGGTATAACATGGTGTCAATGAACTAAGATGCCAGTTGGTGTAAGACCTGTTGTGAACTAGCCACACTGTATAAATATCCATCTTTGGGTGTGTTTTGCCAGCGTTTATATAAATCAATCAATCAATGGGAACATTGCAAATGTCACCACTTTTAGGTATGTTTTGTATTTATAAAAAAAAATCACTGGTCAACTGGGTCAATTCCAGTTTTTATAAGGGTTAGTACCATCCTGGATTAGAGGAGGTATTTCGAAAAATAATAATTTTTGTTGAAAGCTGTGCTACAGTGTTCCTGAAAGAGAACTCGCATAATCTGGGACTGGTAGATAGGAAGTATATAATTATTGTTTCCTCCTCCCAATAAAACCCTTCTTGCAAGCAAATGGCGACTGTAACATGAAGAGACTGTGAGAATTTACATGAAAGCCCTTGTGTTTTACTGTTTGCTAATGAACATATGTCTATATACCCCAATGCCATCACTCCATAAACCTTCATGAGTGTTAAATGTAATCTTTGCCACTGGCAGGTAAACATCATGCATAATTAAATATAGAATAATGGATGGGGAAGGGTTTGATATGAGAATTTAATGTACACCCGAGTTGTGGGATGCTACATAAACCCCGAGGGCAAAGCCCGGGTGTTTATCAAAGCATCCACAACGAGGTGTATTCTCATATGACTACCCTCCCATCTTTTATTTTTATAATAACAGGCCAGCAATTTTTCTCCAGCAGTTTGTGAGACTGTTTGGCCCCGCCCACATATAGAATGTTGGCCAATGAGGCAGCAGCATAGTTTGACTGGCATGGCTCATGAATGTCATAACAACCAGCCGGTTGTTATGGAAAATATCAACCTGGTCAGTACATTGAGATAAATTGCTGACCAGTTATTATATAGCATTTCATGATAATGGCAATTTGCATACTTCAGACGCAGTACACTTAGAGCAGATAGTGTTGTGATGATGATGGCAATGATGTTAATTGCAAAGTTATAAAGATAGATGGACTTTCACATATAACTGTTTATTGAGGGGGAAGATTATTTACCAATATTTAAAGGTGTTGATTTGTCTGTTTTTAAGAATGCCAACTAGACTGCTCAGTCAATGACAGTTGTGCTCCCAGTTCTAACCATTGAAAGTGATAAAAAAAGGCTCAACATGAAATATGGTACTGTTTTTATTTGCAACAATGGTTTGACATTGCTTTTCTAGTAATCTGATTAAATAAAGAAAAACATAAAAAGATGATGAACTTACAGGTTTGCCAGTAGGGCCTATTATTCCTTCTGGGCCATGTGGTCCAGTAGTACCCTGGAAAAAAGAACAAGCATATTAACAGTCAGACATGCTTATGACAAAGTCCCATCATTCATAATTGGAAAGGGAGTAAAAATTGGAAAGCACCCTTCTTAATGTACTACGGTATTTAATGAAGCACCCAGTTTACTTACGATCTGCCCACTAGGGCCTTTTGGACCTGAGATGCCAGCCAAACCGAGATCCCCGCTAGGACCCTAAAAAAATATTAAAGAGTTATGTGCTTTTATTCACCCAAGCAGTTACTAAAAAGGACTCTGCTGATACTTTCATAGTTTCATTTTTATAAAGTTCTTTGGGATATGACACATGGAGAATGCTATAGAAATGTTTACTATTGGGATATGGTATTCTGGTAATATACATTATCCCAGTTAAGATGCAAACTACGTAAGGGATGAGACTCAACATGATGTGTGATTGTACTGAGATATACATGCCCTTCATGTGTATTAGCATGAGACCAAAGGCCAAGTGCCGTCTGCACTGAGAAATGTATCTGTCAATGGCCACACATCCTGGAGGGTCTTTTCTGCTTGATTAAATGAATATTTTTGTAGGCAAGTAATTATTTCAAAGCTGGCTTGTCAGCTCAGTGATAGGGTTACCACACTTGATGCTGGTGACCCAAATTTTTGAATGAGCCTGGCTCATCAGAGGGCTGGCTAGATGGAAAAGGACAAGCATCACAGAGGAAGTGGCTTTCCTCTGGGGAGGGAGGGAGATGATCAGTCCCACTGCCATATTGCTCCCTGGGTGACCAAAGAAGATACTGCTGGGATTATGAGATGGGGGAGTATGCTGGTGATATGCAGGCCTGCATGCTGGGTGCTATCACATCCAGTGATGCCCAGAATTGTGATGTCCTCAGGGAACCAAAAGGTGGTGAATCCCAGCTCACAGCTGGCAAAACAGACTGCAGGCTGCCAGCTGGCCCAACACTTACTAAGTCAGGCAAGTCTCCCCCAGTGGCTGGCAGCTGAAGTGTTCAGAGGGGCTCAGAGAACCTTGATGATGGCTCCGCCATGAAGGGGAAGCCACAGTAGCCAGTGAAAGAAAAAAGGTACGGTAAGCCCTGAGATATGAAAGGGGAAGGGGGCTGAGGTGTGAGATGGGAGGTCCTGAGAGAGGATTTTCCTTGAAACCTACCACCTCTACACACTGAAAACCTTCAACCAGGCCCTAAAAAGTAAAACACCCTAGAAGTTAAAAAAAAAAAAAATTCTTTCCTGTCATAATCCCCCCCCTTATATACATTAACAAAACAATTATGTACTAGTCACAGTTTTAATCCCTGGTGTTTCTTTGGTACCCTTGGAAAATCTCCCTCCTATCCTTACCAGCTTGTTAAGGCAATCTCTGTTGCTTCCCCTGCCACAGATAAAATTGAGAACTCATCTCTATATAAGGACCTTAGTTGTGCATGAGGGGATGAACATTCTGCCAAAGGAATACTGCAGAAGATCGAATTCCTGTATTCCACGATAAACTAATATTCCATCTATTGCTTTTGTGGAAACACAAATGACTGACAGTAGTGAGGAACATATTTTTTAATAGTTACTTTAACAAAAGAAAATATCTGTTTTTAATAATAATTGTAATTACTTCTCAGTTCACCCATTTTATAAACACAAGACCCTCCAGGCCATTGACTTCAGGGGTAATGCACTTTCAGGTGGTGACAACACTCTGCACAAATACCTCATGACTCGCTATGCACCTAGGAATGCTTTAACCTCAGACAACCAGCACCCTGGTGTCTTATGGCTTACTTTAATCATACTTTGTATTTTTTTAACTATTTTAATTTATTTGTGTCATTTTGAGTGCAGCAGATTTGCATTGTAATGTTATCGAGCTTTACCAAAGCTTCCTTTCAGCTACCTAATGACTACATAGTTATGCCAATAAGTAGTGTGTGTCATCATTATGGGTTATAATATACCTCTGGAACCATCATTAGCCAATCACATCATTCAAATTACAGAAAATTCCAGCACCCATTTTGCAATTAAAAATATAGTAAATTATTTGCTGGCCCTTACATTTATAAAGACATTGCTTGATCACTAGAACTTTGCTCCTTGAGATTTCTTCTGCAGAAAGTACCCTTTCTTGCTGTTTCTGTGCTCTACTACAGTAAGACATTTCTTTGTGCATATGGAATTTGTTACATATTTAATTGGAGTAAAAATATTAAACATTATTTATTCAATGGAAGGAAAATCTGAAAGTAGGAACCTGAGGATCTACTGATGCTTTTCATCAGCAAAAGTAATGTGAATTAACAGTGTACAAATCGTCACTTTGTAGATAGCAACAACGGAAATGTTATTGCATCGAGGGAAAATTTCCATTGGATGGATCCTAGTGTTCAACAAGCAATACAAACCAACAACTTCTATATATCTTTATAATATATAGTACATCAGTAAAGTGTCCTGGTTTTAAATGAAACTTGGCTAATAGTCTGCAGGCATATTCCATATGCTGTTGTGTAATGGGCTAGCTAATCCTTTGCCTTTCTAGCATCCCAAAAATGGAACAATCTCCCACACAGACTACTTTCCTGCATATCCCTTCCCCAGTTCAAAAAATGCTACAGAGACCTTTTTTTTCCTCCACCAATCTGCACCTGTTACTAAGTTTCTTGTCCCCCCAATTGAATTTCCTCACTCCTGCTTCCTCCTTTATGTAACCCTCCCTAAATTTCTACTCCCCTATCTTCCGTCATATTTCAGTACCCTATACTCTTGCTATGTCTGCAAATGATTGACCACAGCACTTATAGATTGATTGGTAACAGTCATCTTAATTGTCTATAACCATGGCAGCTTGAGGACTAATAGATAACAAACTTTAGTCTGTATATTTACTCTCTGTAACTACTCTTCTTTTGTTGATTCTGACTGTTAGCAGACATTACTCTGTATATTTTTTGGTATAACTGCATATCTGTTTGTTTTGTAAGTTGTCTTCTCTCCTACTGGAAAGTACAGTTACGTAAGAACTTACTGTGACAGTAGATCGTTGAGGGGTATCTCTTGCAGCAGGTAATACACTTGGGTTATAGCTAGAGGGTGCTCTTCTGCATGGCAGGCTTTCCCCAGCAGTCTTTGGCTAGGGGCCGCCCACAGAGTGACCTCATCACTATAAAAGAGTGGGCAGCCCCAGGCATCCTCAGTTCCTTCACTGGCTTCAGCTTGCTGATATGTGAACCAAGGGAATTGAGGTGCCTTAGGAACTTTCCTCTTACATATGTGAGGATGTAAAAAAATTATTTTCTCCAAGAGAAGGAAGGGGGAAGGAGGGAGAGAATACACCTGCTGCAAGAGGTACCCCTCAAAGATCTACTGTTACAGTAAGTTCTTACGTAACTGTGCTATCTTCCAAGGGGTGATCTCTTGCAGCAGGTAATACACTTGGGATGACTCCCAAGTAGTGACATCAGAAGGGTGGATGAGTATAATAAAAGGACCCACATTATGGATGAAGGCCGTGTGGCAGCGGGAGGCTATTATTGTGAAGGTATGGATTGATTACATATGTCTGTAATGGACATTCCCATAAAGAAAGCAGCTGTAGCAGCTATGGCTCTCATACAGTGCGCATGGACAGGGTCAGGTAGTTGTTTGTTGTACTTGTTAGAATGTAATGCAATTAGCCAGCCACATGGAAAGGGAGAGTCTTACAGCAGGGAGCCTTTCCCTAGAATGGATGAAGGAGACAAAGAAGTGTGTTGTCATTCTGTGTGGCATAGTTTTTTGAGTAGTAGCATCTGAGCACCCCGTGTACATTGAAAGTTTGTAGAAGTGATACCTCAGATTGAAATGTTTGGGATAATAACAGGTAGCTCAGAGTATGTTCTGAAACCATCAGTAAAAGGAGGGGTTGATGCGTAAGGAAATTCTGTCTTTGTAAAAAATAAACTAAGGTTATTGTACCTCAGAGTTTGAAGTTTATAAAGGTGTGTGACAGAAGTCACCATCAGAAGAAACAGAGGTTTCCATGAAAGAAAAATGAAGGTCGCACTTGGTCAAAGTAAATTGTCTAGAAGGACAAGTAAGGGCTCCACTATGGAGTAGGATGTCTAAATGGGGCTGATGATGTAATATTCTCCCTGGGAAAACACTGTTGCCAAGTGATGTTGGTAAATCAGGTGATCTTCAAGTGGCTCATGAGAGGCCGGGATGGAGGTCAGGTGAACCGAGGAGTAGCTCAGGCACGTAGCCATGAGCGAGGATAAACATTCCAAGACTTCTAGCACTGGACATGAAAAAAAGGTCCATGGGCTAAGAATAAGCCCATATGGAAGAAACATTACCATTTTAAGTTGTAGGTTCGTCTGGTAGAATGTTTGCGAGATGCCAGCAGAATATTCATCATTTGCAAGAAAACCTGGAGATGAGATATAAAAAGCATCTGCAGGAGCCACTCATGGAGGTGGAAGGAATCCAGAGTGGGTGGAGTAACCTGCCTGTATCAGATCTGGTCTGATGGGTAACAGCAGTGGGTTTGCTGCTGTTAAGTGTTGGAGTAATGGGAGCCAAAACCTGCCCAGGCTACAGCGACAGATAACAGAGAAAAGAGTCCTGTCCCAGGGTGGGACAGGGCAGTGATAGATAGTCCCCGTTTTTCGAGAATGGATGAAAGGCCCCAGAGGACTAGCCCTATTTTTCTCATGTTGAATAGATTTACATGGAGTGAGATGGAGCTTGGGACTCATTGTCCTTGAGGTTTGAATGGACAGAGATGTGTGCCAAGTCATTGGGAAAGTTTCAGTAATTAATGTTTGAAATGGCATTAGGGGTTGAAAGGGGCATCCTGAGGGATGTGGGGTCGGCAGGTTCACCAATGAAAGGTAGGTCAGAGGTGTAGAGGGACCCAAACTTAAGCCTTGTAGGAATTAGATTTTTGATATCACTGACTTTGTAATGTGTATTGTTCAAGCTGAATGCTTAGTGTTGCATGGGTACTGGTCTTTGAGATGGCCATTGTCACATGTCTTAAAAAGTAGTTGTCTTACTGATACATATTGTGTCTCTTGAGTTTGAATGGCCAAAGACATAAATGAGGTTTGACTGTCCTCTGGTAAGTACGCCCCAACCTGCAGCAGTGTCCAAGACTATTCATACATATTGGAGATGGTGAGTGGGGATCGAGAGGGAGGAAGGCCAATTTACTGTAATCCTTTAGGCCTTAAATCATGTCAGAGAGACTTATAGGGAGAAAGAATGAGAGGCCTATGAGTCTGCCATGAAAAGCCAATCTTCCCAGTATAGAATGATGTAGTGGACATGACCCCAGATCAGCTCAGGCACAACTGCAAGGCAGGTGGTAAACAGCCTTGGAGAGGATGAAAATCCAAAGTGCAGGGTTCAGAACTGGTAGTGTTGAACCTACAACTGAAACTGAAGGAGGCAGTGGGATAAAGGATAATTTTCAAATTGGTGACCCCCTTGGAAATAGTGATCACTCCTCTCTTCTATTTGAAATTCCCTTTGAATTTGCACCCCCTAGAGGGCACCGATTTATGAAAGATTACAACAAAGCTAACTTCTTAGCTATCAACAAAGAAATTGTAAATACAAACTGGGAAACCTTACTCTCTAAATTACCTACTGAGGGGGCTTGGAATTCATTTAAATATATAATAAGCAATTTGGAGAATCAGTATATACCTAATAAAAAAAATTATAATAACAAAGGGAAGGTTCCAGTATGGTTCAATAAAGCCATCAAATCCCAAATCAAACTTAAAACCAAACTGTTTAGAAAATTAAAAACTAGCTCACAACCCAGTAAAGACATACTTTTAACCAAATACAAAATAGCAAATAAAACATTGAAAAACATGATAAAAGTAGCCAAAATCAAACTGGAATATAAACTAGCCCATACCAAAGACTGTCATAAGTCACTTTATTCCTACTTAAATAATAAAAAAGGTAATGCTAGGAAATTGGTCCAATATTCAACATGGGAATCAAATGTGAATCAGACATCATTACTGCAAACCTTTTTAATAAATATTTTTGTTCAGTTTTTTCCCCTACTGACAATAAGGTTCATAGAACCTCTCAATCTTTACCTTATTTAACTATTCAAAAAATTAACATGACTGACATTCAACAGGTGACTGGTAAACTAAGATCAACCACAAGCCCAGGCCCTGATAATAGTCACCCAAAATTTCTTAAGGCAACCTCCCAGTATATTTTCCTCCCTTTGCTAATTATCTTTAATAAATCACTACAGGAAAGTCGAATACCAAATGATTGGCGTACAACTACTGTCACACCAATATTTAAGAAAGGAAATCGAGGCAATGTCGAAAATTACCGTCCCATTAGTTTAACCTCTGTTGTGGGAAAACTCATGGAGAGAATAATCAAAGGGAAGTCAGAGGATGAGATTACAACTTTGGGTATAGCCGATTTAACTCAACATGGCTTTATGCCAGGTCACTCGTGTACCACAAATTTAATTGCTTTTTATAATATAATTAGTGAACACCTTGATAAGGGCATTCCTACAGATGTAATACAACTTGATTTCAGTAAGGCATTCAACAAGGTACCACATACTAAACTTCTACAGAAATTAAAAACATTTGGCTTATCAATTTACCTCGTTGACTGGGTATCTGACTGGCTCACATGTAGGACTCAAAAGGTTAAATTTTATAATATACTATCTGACTGGGGCTTGGTGACGAGTGGGGTCCCCCAGGGTTCGGTGTTGGGACCCACTTTGTTTAACTTATTCATCAGCGATATGCAAGCTGGACCATATAACTATCTTTCAAAGTTTGCAGACGACACCAAACTGGGAGGTAAAGTAAACGATCTTAATAACTTGGAAACTTTAGTTGCCGACTTAGGGAAAATAGAACAGTGGGCAATTGAGAACGGAATGTTTTTCAATCATGAGAAATGTTCGGTTCTTCATTTTGGAAAAAATAATCCAATGAACAATTACTATCTTAATAATATTAAACTCAAAACATCAAGTTGTGAAAAAGACTTGGGGATACTAATAAATGATAAACTTACATCCAGGGAACACTGCTTAAAAACAGCCAAGAGGACAAACGGTCTCTTAAAACAAATTAAACGTACCTTTGTAACCCGTACTGAACAATGCATTATTCCCTTGTACAGGACTTTCATAAGACCTTATATTGACTATGGGTCCCAATTCTGGAATCCATATCTTAAGTGTGATGTATCTTGCCTAGAACATATCCAGAGAAGAGCAACTAAAATAGTCCCAACACTCAAACATCTCGACTATACAACAAGGCTGAAACATACTGGTCTACACTCATTGGAACTTAGGAGAAAAAAGAGGTGATTTATTAATGATTTATAAAATATGTCAGTCACCCACTCTTATGACCCAATGTGGACTTGATTATTCATCTAGAAAAATAGTCCCTAGACTACATAATAAACAGCTAGAACTACAACCTTTTCATACTAATAAGAGGGGAAATTTCTTTAACATATGAGCAGCAAGATTGTGGAACACCTTGCCCAAAGAATTAATCTCCAAATCTAGTTTTGATACATTTAAATATAACTTGGATCTGTGGATAAGGGAGAACCTACAATGAGTTATAATGTCCCACTATAATGTGGGGGACAATCTGGATGGGCCTCGGCCTTCTTTTATCCCTAAAACCAAGTAATACCAAGTAATGGGGCAGAGGCAGTAGAGGCTTCCTGGGATGTAGCGTGGTCTCAACCCATGGCTCTGTAAGGTCCCCACTTGCTACCATTGCCACTGGAATGACAGAAGCAGTTGCGGTATTGAGATGATAGCTGAGGAGAGTGATATCAGTCATGGACTGTTCTAAGTCATCAACCAGACGTCCAGAGGGTACCCAGAATTGCCTGGGTGGCAGGATCACAATGTTTGAACCATTCATAATTTTTTTTATGTTGCACAGCTGGGGAAAACTCAGAGTCCGAGACACGCATGTTGTCTGATAGTAATACATGTGGTGAAGTATCCCCAGCGTCATACCCCGATCTGAGGGGGTGCTGTGAGATAAAAATACCAGTGGCCATAGTAGCCAACAATGACCCGGGTCATGAGGAGGAAGGGAGTCTGTTGACAAGAGTTGTGGCTAAGGACCAGTGTGTACAGTGGTATGTCACCATATGTCCCTTATAATTTGAGAATCCGGAGATTCATTGGTCCTGCATGGTATACCGTGTTTGGCAAGGTAGGCCAGATGGTGGGAGGCTGTGTTAGTTTGTAAGACGCTCATATGTCTAGGCTTGTAAGTAATCATGAACATCAGGAACAGCCATAGAATCTGCTTCTGGGGTGTTTGTAAAGTAGGGAAAGTAGGGATGGTCCACCAGAGCTTGGTATAGGCAATCTGCCTGTCTTGGTATGGCATGACCTTTGAAGGGTGGTTCCAGGCAGGTATGACTGCATTGGTGAGCTGTATCTCAATAATAAAGTAAAAGAGGAGGCCTTGGGAAGAGGTTGAGGACTGGCATCATAAGGAGAATACTCGCCTAACACTTCTTCAGAGTTGTCCTCCAGAAGAAGAATCTACCTTCCTAAAATAAGGAGATATATTAGGAGGACAGTCCCGATCCAAATAGAAACGTGTCGGAGGGGAAGTAGGTGATCAGGACCACTATAAAGATTCCCTGGGAATGGAGGTCTGAGTACCTATCATGACCTGTAAACAACTGTCTGAGCGACAGTAGCCACGTGTATAGAGGATGACGTGGTGACAAGGGTTGTCTGTCTTATAGGAATCAAAGATGATGTACCGTATTTCACCATTTTTTTTTTATATTTCTATTTATCCTTGGTGAGCCCTTTTGTCAATCTTCTGCCCTGGTCATGGCCCCTGGGACTTCCATCTGCCATCCATTGACGCTTCCTTCTCAGTTACCACTGGCTTACCCCGGAGGGTGGGGCCACGGCATCAGATCCCCATATCCGAGCTGTGGGCTTGTATCTGGTCGGGGAGTGCGGCAATGGTAGGCTAATCGAAGCCCCAGGGAGGGTTTCACTGAGACAGAGGGCTCACCCCTCCTGTTCTTTTTCTGCTTTTTCTCTGAGGCGGGGGCATGCAGTGATGCCAGCGTCCACTCCGCCTCCCTGAATCTCAAGCGCCGGTAACGGGAGAAACTCCCGGCTTCCACCAGGGTCCTCGTTGTGCAGGACACTGCCCGCCCTCCCGGAGAAGGAGAGCTGTCCATAGGGCGCTCCATCCTTCTCCCCTGGCCGTCCCTCTGACGACCCGTGTCCATTCCTGAACCCGGGTCGCTGGTGTCTCAAGTGGAAATCCAACAGCTGCACCGGTGGGCCGTCCCCCAGGTATTTCACCATTTTGAAACCGCCCCTGAATTGTAGCCCCAACAATAAATTGTGTTGTTAATAGAAGACATCCCCATTTTGTAGCTGCAGTTCCAGTTCAAGAGAAATACCATCCGGTTGCAGTTTCAAAACGTCAATGCCAAAGTTGCACCCCACGATAAAGATTCGGTACTTCTGATCATGTAGTGTAGTCTTGTTTTTTTATTCTCTTTAGTAGCTACACACATGCAGGTAAAACTCAATTAGAACTAAACTGTCAGTTTAAAAGGTCATGTAAATACCCCAGTACCTGTATAGAAAACTATAAGCAGCAGCTGAGTGGTGTGTTGGTTTTTTGCACTTATGCACTGGGGACTGAAAATCTCATTACCATGCAGCAAGAAAGAGAGGGAGAACTGGGTACTGTAAACTGAGAAATAAATACAGCAGATAGTGTAGCACTTTATTTAGGATATAAGGTAGTGATGTAAAAGATTATGACATGCCATGTGGTATCCTGGTAACACGATTGCATGGCAACATTGAAAAAACATAGAAAGCCAAGCAACCACCCAGTTCTTTCTTTTACAAAGCACAGCTATGATTTATCTATGAGGTTCAAAAGCTGCAGCTGTGTGGTGTGGTGCTTTTTGTTTTGCACTTCTATGCTGGTGATTGAAAAGCTTGGTACCATGTGGCAAGAGAGCGAGAGAGAGAGAATCGGGTACTGGTAAGCTGAAAAATAAACACAGCAGATAGTATAGAACTTTATTTAGGATACAGCATACAGTGTAGCACTTTACTTGGGAAATAAGGGTTGGAAAAAGCTAAGATTTATCATGTTACTAATTAAAGCTGCCCCGATTTGTAGCCTCCCCCATTTAGAAGCTGCAGCTGAAAATTGAAAAATGCAATAGAAGCCGTGGCATCTAAATGGTGAAATATGATAAGCCTATGTATACACAGAGGACCAGAGCTTGGGGTATATAAACCAGGATCCCTGGGTCATAGCGGTCAGCTGTACTGTTATGGATGGCTGGTTGAAAAGAAGTAGAAATGACCATAAGGGTAAAACTTTTATCCTTCAGAGCAAACCTGAAGCCATTGTTGGTGGCAAAGTAGATGATGAGGATGGTCCTAAAAGGAGGAACCTTCAATGGGTCTGCTAATCAGCTGAGACAACTGCTAAAAAGGGGCGCTGGTGATGACGTACACTGGCAGCAGTGGCCACTGATGACAGCGACGACCAGGAGGGTGACGAGTAGTACTCCATGGCATGGCAATGCCGAAAAGATGAAGGCATCGTACAGTGCAATATTGATTGTATACACTGGTGGTAGTGGCCATCGATGAATGCAATCGGAGGATGAGGAGTATGATGTCCCTTCCTGGTAAATTATAAATGAGAGTTATTGCAAGCAACGATGATGGTGACAAAGACACCATCATGACGAAGCCAGCATGAGGGGCACCATTGATGGTGAGCACTGGTAACAGTAGCCACTGATGGGAGCAAGTCTGGGAAGGATGAGAAGTAGTGCTCCACAGCTTGCTGATGGCATGGTGCACTATCGACGGTGAACTGGAGATGGTGGCATCGATGAGTGCAAACAACATCGATGAAAGTGTAGTGTCATCGATGAGGAAGGTATCTTTATGGTGCATCATCAATGGTGTGTACTGGAAACAGTGGTCATTGACAACAGCAACCAAGCAGAAGATGAGGAGTGTAGCTCTTCATCAAAATGATGTTATAGTGCCCTGTCAACGGTGTAGGCTGATAACAGTGGCCATTGATGAGAGCAAGCCTGAGTAAAATGATGGTATGGTGCCCCATCGACAGTGTGTGCTGGTAACAGTGGCCGTCGAATGAGAGCAAGCATGAGTAAGATGAGGAATATCATTCCACATCGAGCTGATGTAATGGTGTCCCATCAAAGGTGAACACTGGAATAGCATCCGTTGATGAGAACAATGTTAAGGGAGTTGAGGAGTATTGCTCCACATCAAAAAATGATGTAACAATGTTCCATCAATGGTGGACACTGGAAAACAGTGGCCGTCGATGAGAGCAACCTTGAGGAAGATGAGGAGTATACCTCCACATCTCGCTGATTATGGAGCCCTGTCGATGGTGTGCACTGGTAAGTGGCCGTTGATGAGAGCAACCTTGAGGGGAGATAAGGAGTGTTGCTCCAAGTCTTGCTGGAAGGAAAAAATATTTGTTAGTCACAAATATCGTCAATGACAAAATAAGTAGGTCTCATTGATGGAGAAGGATAATCATTAATGAAGGTGGGAACAGTGAGAAAACACCGTTCCTAGGTTGAGGTCTCATTGATGAAGAACTGCATGCACTGGAAAGAAACTGCTGCTGTGCGGGCTGAAGACAGCAAAAAAATGAACTGAGGATGCCTGGGGCTGCCCACTCTTATATAGTCACACAGTGATGAGGTCACTCTGTGGTCAGCCCCTAGGCGAAGACTGCTGGGAAAGCCTGCCATGCAGAAGAGCACCCTCTGGCTATAACCCAAGTATATTACCTGCTGCAAGAGATCACCCTGTGGAAGATCTGTATTTCCCTGGGTCGCCCCCAAAACAGGGATATGTCTATCTCAGCGGGCCTACCCATTCACTAAAATTCAAATAAATAATCTAAAGGTACTGATGACCACCAAATAGGAAAGGGACCTGGGGGTAATCATATCTGATGACCTAAAGGTGACCAAGCATTGTGGAAAGGCTGTGGGGAAAGCCAGTAGGAAGCTGGGGTGCATACAGAGAGGTATCACCAGCAGAAGAAAGGAGGTGGTAATCCCCTCTGTACAAATCATTGCTGAGACCCCATCTGGAGTACTGTGCCCTGTTCTGGTTGCTGCATCTCCAGAAAGAAACTGACAGAGTAGAGGCAGTTCAGAGGAGGGCAACAAAAATGGTTTAGGGTCTGCACCAAAAATCATATAAGGACAGACTAGAGAACTTCAATATGTATACCCTGGAAGAGAGGCGCAAGAGTGGGGATGTGATAGAGATCTTCAAATACCTCAAGGGCATAAATAAGGTATAAGAGGGTAGCATCTTTCAGAAAAGGAGATATTCTAGAACAAGGGATCATGATATGAGGCTGGGGGGTAGACTCAGGGGTAACGTGAGGAAGTATTTTTTCACAGAAAGGGTGCTGGATGCATGGAACAGCCTCTTGGTGGAGGTGGTGAGGGGAAAAACAGTAGGGGAATCCAAGAATGCACGGGACAGGCACAAGGGAACCCTAGGAACAGGAAGGAGAGGGTAAAAGATGGTGATCAAGTAGGATTTATGGTACTACAGTAGGTAGGGAATATGGGCAGACTAGGTGGGCCAAGCAGTCCTTATCTGCTGTCAGTTTCTATGTTTCTGTTTTTGATATTTCTCTGCATTGTACATTTCAGTGCATGCAAATAGTTTTGTACATATATTGTATAATTATTTTTTGTGATGATTTTATTGATTTTGTACCTATTTTGTAATTTTATATGTACTGTGTCACTCCTCCTGTTGTACCCTTTCCTCCAGGCATGGCTGAAAACAGATCATTTTGATCCAGTCCACCTTCCTGGTAAAATGGAACTAAAATAAAAATAAATCTGTAACACCAATGGTGCTGCAGTGGTAAAAAGAATTCAGACTGCACTTCGTGTCTTGGTTTGTCAAAAACTGCTTAAGGTGTGAATAAGTACAGAACAGTGATAGCTGCAACATTTAACTGGTGTTTTCTAAAGGACTCTGTGGAAAACCTGTCCTCTCAGTCCATGAGCAGGTCCACTGACTACAAATCTAATCAAACCCATGCGTGAGGAAAGATCTACCAGTTTAGTAGAGTGGCAAGTAAAATTATTAATTCATTACAAATATTTGGAGTGTTTCCCTTGCACACTGCATAGTGTAAAGCCTCCAGTGTGTATACCCCAAAATAGCTGTTGCCTTTCTGTAGCCATAGTTTGATTTAAAATATCATACAATGTAAATTCAGAATGTTGGGGGACTTGAGATCCTCTGATGAGTGGAGGGAATTATGTTAGCTTAAAAATGAGTTCTCTGTTTTAAAACATTAGCGGTACATTGCATGCAAAGGTAGAGACCTTCAATGTTGCATGAATACAGCAATGAAAGAACTCAGCACTTTGTGGTAATGTAGATATCCAGTACTGCTGTAGCCAAGGGAGACCACCACTGATTGATGATTCGCACTCGTTACGAGTGTGAAACGTTGGTCAGTGGTGGCCTCCCTGGCCTACAACTGCTCTATATACAGCTGCTTTTTTGCTAAAATAAAAGTTTTTGAAGTGAAGGAGACTTGTTCTGGACATCTTCTTTAACACGGAGTGCTGAGTCCTTTCATTGCTGTATTCATTGTACAGGACTTTCGAGCACCAGTCCGGGTGGAGTGAGCCTTGTTTTTTTTATTGCCATTAATGTTGCAAGAACCAGCCCTTCACTCCTCAGTGTGTAAATATTTCATTAAATTTTTTCTTTTGATAAGTGAGTGGTTGCATGAGCAAAACTGCCCATTTTCAAGGGTGATTTAGACATGATCACAAAAAATAATTTACAACAACAAAAAATATTATCAAAACATCTCTACCACATGTGGAATGCTGGAAGCTGGTATGTGCAACATGTAATGTGCATCTGCCCACAGACAGAATGTAAAATGTTTAGGCTGTGACCCGTTCTATGTGCCACCATGACAGTGCACAAAGCCCTGAAGTGCTGTGGAGCACCTTTTTGGGGGTTATGACAAATCTTACACCTGCTGAAGGGCAAAAGTAAAAGAGCTACTGTGTATCTCTATAAAACAAGTGTAGGCAAATTTTATTAAGATATACCTGTTATAGGCAGTGGACAACTGTTGCTGACTTAATGGTTTGAGCTGTGGACTTGGAGACCTAGGACTGCTTCCCAAAACTGCCTCTTTTTCACTGTGTGACCATGAGCAAGTCAGCTACCTTCCCCGTGCTTATCCTTTCTGTAATTGCTCATGGAAGGGATAAGATAACTCCATGTCTGATGATGCACATTGGTAGGTTGAGTTTTCACAGTTTCAATACTAGGTGGGCGCATAAATTACTGTATAAAATAGTGTCTGGTCAGTTCTGACTCTTTATTGGTCAGGACCCCGTCACATGGTACTGCATTAACCTAGCATGCACTCCTGCTCATAAGACATGATAGGGTGCATTAATCGAGAGCACAACCGTCAGGGTCAAAAAGGTCAATATGCAAATCACATATCCTCTGAGTCAAAAAGGTCACAATACAAATCAAACAACACAGCAACATCAGAAAAAAATGCAAATTCATAAAAACCCGTCCCCCCCAAAACCAACACTGCTCAAGAATCACAGACTATAAAGGAAATCCATACAATAACTTAAAACAAATATTTAGTGTTTCTTACTCATAAATCCAAACCCCAAAAGCCTCAGGGCTGCTCACACATGAAAAACATTTTAAATATCTAATAAAAACATAACATTTTTCAAAACTATAATTCTCCTCAACAACAGAAACATGCATACGTACCTCACTAAACCATTCACAAAACTTCTACAAACATTGATCTAGAAAGTAATACAATATCTACGTACCTATAAACAAAGTGCAGCTCAAACATTCTGCTGAATCTTAAGTTAAAAGTCAGGTAAGCCTATTTAAAGCAATAAAACAGCCCACTACTTTGCAGTGCAGCTGAACCCAACTAGTTTAGCTTACGAGCTGCAACCTAACCCTTGCCGCTTATCTAATTATGCCAATGCTGTAATGGCAACCATTTAAAAATAAAGCACCAAATCATAGCACCACTACACTGTTAGAAACTAACATTACTAAGCATTTTATAAGTGGAATAAGGCAATTCCATCAGGAGGATTATACTGTGTCAATGTTCCTTGTGTTGGTTGAAGTCCCTCACCCTTTGGGCTCAGGATGCCAACCCACCACTCAGTACATTAACCTAACATAATCCCCCTCTGTCATGCCTTATTCTTTATGTATATCTGTTGATGCTGGGTATAATTCTATGCAAACAGACAGTTACAAGGGACTGTTCAAAAGAGGGTTCCGGTGCTCACAGCAAACACACTGCTACTAGAAAACAACAAACCAGGCACAATCAGCCTTGCCGTCCAAAGTGCAAACATCCTGTGCAGCATCCGATGAGTCATCTAGACCCTGCAGGGAATGTTGCACTGGCTGTTTGCACTTTCTGATGAACTTCAAATAAAGTTTTGCCCTTTTCAACTCTCTAGTCTGCTGAGGACTTTCTTGGGACGGTAAGGCTGACTGTACCCATTTTTTGTTTTCTGTAATGCTATTACATGTACATTACATGTACATAATGTAACACAAAGAACAAAAACATGTCCCACAATATCTTCTCTTTATAGGCAGAATTTAGTAATGTTAACGTGTTTGCACTTTTCTGGGGTAGGGGAAGCAGAATGCTAAAGATGCTCACTTCATACTGTCCCCTTCCCTTCGATCAGCTCCACTAAGGCACACATTTTCCTGACCTGGGACAGAGGAGGGTTCAGTAACTGTCCCAAGCATTTTTGAAACCCACCACTGGTTTCACCCCTACTGCCTCCCATGAAAGGCTGTTCCGAGAATCCACCACCCTTTCTGTGAAGAAGTACTTACTCATATTACACCTAAATCTACCTCCTTCCAGCTTCATATCATGTCCCCTTGTTCTACAGCACCTTTTTCTCTGAAACATATCTCCCTCCTATACCTTATTTATCCCAACAGGTATTTAAAGGTCTGCATAATATCCCCATTCTCTCTCCTTTCCTCCAGGGTGTTCATACTGAACTCTTTCAGTCTCTCCTCATAGTGCATCTGATACAGACCCTGCACCATTTTGACAGTCCTCACCTCTCTTCTTGCCAGTTTCTCCTTTTTTCCAGTTGTTCCCCCTTCCACACCTTTCTCCTTTGACTGCTCCTCCCCCCTCCTTCTTCCTTTGCTAACTCTCTGCTTCCTTGAGTAACTTGCATACTGGTGGGACTCTCTCCCCTTGGGATCCCCTACTGTCCATCTCAGCTTGTGGTGGCCCACTTTCTGCCCTCGTCTTCCATCACCCCCCCCTTGGCTACTTTAAATGTTCATTGAAGTAACATTTGAATCGTTCACAGATGACTGTGGTTATCTCTTAGATGAAAGCAGGCCATCACCTTGGTATAGGTTCTTATCCTTTCAGGTTGGTCCACAGTCCCCATTGTAGACATACCTCTCCTCCCTGCACTACTCCTACTACCATTACTTGAAGGCCTTGGTGCAGAGCTCCCTCTCCTTCCACACATAGTACAACATGCACTCGCCACTCACATTTTAAACACATGGGAAATGCAGGATCAACCATATAAATTAACTACCTTTACCAATAATGAAATTTACATGTGGAGCTGACTACGGCAATTCATCTTTATGTTTAAGGCCATGAAACACCCATATCAAGTTAATGTATTAGCAGCCATAGTGACTCTGATCAGAGTTTGTTTATAGCTTGCCATCTCCAGGCTTGTAAAGAATCTCAACCCTGTTGTTTTTGTTTAGCGTTTTCTTTTGCCACTTACTGTTGTGTGCATGTTTTTCATAGAGGGGACAGCACTCCAGTGTCTGGTGATTACTGCAACAGCCAGTTAACATTTTAATTTATCAATACATTAATGTATTTAAAAACTAAGGTGTACATGTGTGACCATATTTTCCCTTCCTAACAAATTACCTAGTAAGCTATATGGCAAGTGTAAATAAATTGCTCGAGAATAAATTTTTGTAGCTCATTTGCATTTCCAATTTTTTTCCCTTCTAGATCCGGCATGCCCCCATCCACAGGCTACCCATCACCTGCCATCACTGAGACTTGACCCCTTACCCCCATTCATCTACAGCTTGCTTCCTGTGGCAGGGCCATCTGGGCTCCCCAAACCCCTCAGGATGTCTAGCTTGGTTGAAGGCAGGGTGCCCAGTAGGCAGGGTGGTGCCTGATAAGGGTCACCACATCATCCTACTTGGTCAGGGTGGTATTTTCTGTGTTTTCCCCCCTGAAACCTCATGGGCATGGACAGCAGTGGCACAAGCATGCAAGCATGCTCACACATCCATTGGGAGGTGCCTACCCAATCACTGAAGCTTCAGCTTGACTGCCACTTGTTGTCATTCAGCTGCCAGTAACATTGTGGAGTTCACAATTCACTCTCTCTTATGAGGAGAGCCTCCTAAGGGACAGTCAATCCTTCTTCCCTCAGCTGGCCCCCAATGACTTGGGCTCACTTCTGAACCTGGGGTACTGGTGTCATGAAAAGTAGTGCTGTCACTGCCTCAACAGGCTTGTGACATTTGTAGTTTTTAATAGGTTATGTTAAAAAAGGGTACATAAGTGGGGGATAACTGAAGTGCAATCACATCAGTGAAAATGTAGTGCTCTCCAGAAGTGAGGGATAGGAAGCACTGACACCTCTCTTTGTATCTAAGCTTGATTCACATGCAGCAGACTAGAGTGGTTTAAGTTTCTCTATAGTGCTGCTGCAGTACAGCTCCCTACAAAGCTGGATGTCACCTATCTCTCAGGTTAGAAAGTTATTTCACTTCCCAACAGCTTGGTAGTCCCTCCTGTTCCCTCTGGACTGTACCAGGTGACCTCCCAGCCCAGGCAACCATGGTACTACTACAGTTCCAGTACTGGGTCTAAAAGTACTAATGATATCATTCTGATGGTTAGGGGAGTAATTCCTCTTGATTATTGCCCACTCCAGTCTCTCCTTCAGGTGCCACAGCCCACTCATAAACTCACAGTGACCATGAGGGAGAGCTTAGGTCTTTATTTTTCTTGAGCACCCTTCTAAAAACTCAGAGCACTTTACAGGGCACACAATATGTTCATACATAAATTACAGAGTAATGTCAATTACTAGGTAGTGCAACATCACAAACCACGAAATAGTAAAGGTTTAAACAGAGAAAAATTCCCTCCTATTATCTGAGGTAATAGAGCAGAGAAAGTTGTTCAAAGAAGTTACTTGCTAACTTGTCTCATTAGTTATGGTCCTTATAGAAATTGGGAGGGGATTACAGAGCGCTGGGGTTGCAGCACAAAATGCCCCTCCTCCCACTGATTTCAGGCATGAGCAGGGAACACTTAGAAGCCCTGACTCCCTGGAATGGAGAGCTCTACCAGGGCTGTGCAGTGTCAGATGCCTACAGAGGTGGGATGGTCTAAATCTGTTTTGGGTCTTGAATGTCAGAATAAGCGCCTGGCAGTCAGTGCTCTGCCTTATTGGCAGTCAGTGTAGTTTGCACATCATTGGAGTATTATGATCTGGTTTGCTTAAGGACCTCAGTGGACAAGCTGACATGTTCTACACTGGTAACGGACACTGAATCTGATCACATGGTATGCAGTAATCAAGGTGTAAGGAAACAAATGCCTGTCTTAGTGTTCTCAGAGTTCCAGGCTCTAATAAAGGGTGCAACTTGGAACTGTTTTTAAACTGATAGAAGTAGATCTTGATTGCTGCTGAGGCCTGGAACTCTATGGGGCAGCTATTCATTAAGAACTATTCCCAGTCTGCTAATTAAGCAATACAGACTGAGAAGCCAGTAAATTTTTAGGGATTAATTACCAAATGGGGGATATGTGGCCCACGGAGCAGCCCAAGGTCAGCTACTACTAGCAGGTCACTAATTCTAGGAAATAATTGGCTTTGAGGTTGTTATTGCAATTACAATGCTAAACACATTAATAACTTTGCTTTTTTAGTCTTTTGTTTTGCTACTTAAGTTGATGTTTTGAGTGCTGTGGAGGGAACAGCGTAGCGTGAGAATGTCTCACATAGCATATGTTGCTGGCCCACAATATGAATTAGCAGCTGGAACAGTCATTTCTAAGAGATTAATGACCAATCCAGTAGCCAATCAAGAGCCTTCTAGGATCATGAATATTTAATTAAACTTATTATTACCATTCTCACCTCAAGTTGAACCCCATCAAGTACTGGGAGCCTGAGGTCACTCTTTAATACAGCCATCTATCAATCAGGATGCACTAGTAACAGCTTCACTTACTCAGATTAAATGCCAACAAATTGGAGGCCCTCCAGTCATTTCCTTTCACAGACAGGGAAGCATGTGCCACAAGTTCTCCTGGGTTCACCACAGGGGTTGCTGTGGGAGCAGAAGACCAGCCCCTCCCACCTCCAGCCTATTAAAGCTGCCATCAACAGCATCCTCAACCATAGGCTATCACACAGCACAGACTCCAGGCTCACTCTCCAACTTGGACGACCCTCATGGTAGCACAGCACACTACAACTAGGCCATTGTTGCAGCCCATGATCAGGAATTTAGGGAGAGAAATACCACACATGGTTTTCCATATCAGTACCCAGGCAGAACAGTGCAACAGCCAGTTAACTCATAAGGCGGTGCAGCCTAGTTGTTAGAGCATAGCACTGTGAACCCAGAGAAATGTCAGTTCTATCACTGCTGCTAACAAACTGAGCAAGCAATTTAACCTCCATGTGCATAGTATCCTCTCTTTCTAACTGCCTTATCTTTGCCATTATCTTTTGACCTCTCCGTGTACAGCTAACTGCTGCTGCAGATTCAGTATTTCTGGCTTACAAAGTGCTTTGGGACTCCATGTACCATACATGGAAAGAGCTACCACATATAAAGAAAATCCTTTACTTGACCTATCATCAGAGTGAAATATAATACAGTAATACATTTGGTCATTTTTAATATCTGGATAGCCAGATCTTAAAATCGCATTACAACCACCTGGTTGTTATTTTGTGTTACAACTGGGTGGTTGTAATCATCAGCTTTCAATCACCCTGGCACTCACATAGATGTGGGCGCTATCAAAACAACTACCACTTTCACTTTCTTAAACATACAAACCCAAACTGATTAAAAATGATCACCAGTAATTATACAAAATAAAACATGGGTGGGTGTGTGTAGAACCAGAATTTTATACACACCCTTGGTGTGGGATGCTAGTATAAACCCCTCTTTTATGTAGCATCCCACACCTTGTGTGTAAAATTCTTGTTACACATACCCCCTCTCATGTATTATTCTATATTTTGTAAGTCCATCATTAACTTTTGCTTTGTATTTCATGAGTTATATTTCAGCACATTTTAAATTTCATTTAACATAGGAAAATAAGAGTCCTGTAATGGGTTCAGACATAGTGGTCCATTTATCTAGTCCAATACCTGTCCTCATGTCAAGTTATGTAGGTCAATACATTTTTGTACATACCTTTGGACCTGGGAATCCAGAAAACCCCACAAGACCTTGGTCACCGGTTTCTCCCTGTAATTATCAACAAAAGTGAAGTGGATGAAATACAATGTTTCATTCTTGTGTTTTGCTGTATAAAGGGATGCTTTCTACAACTTGAGCTTCAAGCTTACTGGTTGTCCTTTCTCTCCAGGATCTCCAGTTCGTCCTCGATCTCCCTGTACACCGGGGAGACCTTTTTCACCTGAACGCCCCAGTTCACCTGGCAACCCTTGCTCACCCTGTAAGCAGAAGATGAACTATAGTTACACTTCCATGAAAGAAAATGACTAGAACAAAAGCAATAACTATGGCCGAGGCACTAAAAAGGCACACTGAAGACAGAGAGACACTGTTTAATCTTTAGAATGGCAGGAATTCATTCCCAGTGTTATTGGAAATACAGAAATTGGATTACTTTACTAATCTTATGTAAATGAAATGCATTCAGTCTTAGGTTTAGTATTCCCAAGGAAAAATTTCATACCCAAACATTAAAATCTTTTTTGCCAAAGTCAGAGAAAACAAAGGAAAAGGCTTAACAAATATCCAGGGGCTACATCTGCAAGCTGTAGAATAGATGATTATTTACTGTACACGTGTGAGAACTTGATCTCCATAGGCATTTATACTCTTTATGATTTGCTATAGCACAAAAATACAAAACTGGGCCAATAAAACAGGATGCTAAACTGAGGCACAGTAGCTAGCAAAATACCTTTTCTCCTGGTGCCCCACTATTGCCTGGCATGCCTGGTTCTCCCATTTTTCCTCGTGGGCCGGGATAACCTGCCAGCCCTGGTAGGCCTAGGCTGCCCTGCTCACCCTGCAATAAAAATAAATAAATAACAACATTTATTACTTTCATTCACAAAAGAAAACCTGTTTGTGTTACAGTGCTATAAGTCATTTAGAATTCTTTAGTATCCTCCGACATTTAAAAACTACACATCTCAAGGCTGGCTATGTGGTGCCAACAGGTATTGGGGACTCATATCAGGATTTCTAAACCCTGGCTGTGTTCATGTCAGTACAGATTTCTAGGGCTGCCATAGCACCAATTTGTCTATTTTAGTTCCCTCTCTTGCAGCTTGTTCTCTTACAATTTCAGGTGTGCACTCAGGTCTGCAAGATGCAAATGTGGCTCATTCTTACTGGACTAGCATCATGGGGCCAGCCTTGACATGCATAGAGGCGGGGGGACACAGATGTAGTGATAGAGGACAGAGTGAGGGAGGAGCTATTGGCATTGATGGTGAACAAATCACCAGGCCCGGACAGAGTACACCCAATGGTACTAAAGGAACTGGCTGAGGAGCTGGCAGGACCACTGGTAGACTTATTTAATAGTTCACTAGAGTCAGGCATGGTACCACAGGACTGGAGAACAGCACAGGTTGTGCCCCCCCCACAAAAGTGAGCCCAAGGATGACCCAGGGAATTCAGACCAGTCAGTCTGACCTCCATTGTGGGCAAGCTCATGGAGACCATACTAAAGCAAAGGTTGGTGGGATATCTAGAGCAGCATTGTCTCCAGGATGCAAGGCAGCATGGGTTCATGGGGGGGGGGATTATGTTAAACTAATTTCATTGACTTCTTTGACTCTGTCACTAGGACAGTAGACAGGGGCCAAGCAGTAGACATCCTCTATCTTGATTTCAGCAAGGCCTTTGACTCTCTGCTCCATAAAAGGTTGATCAGGAAGTTGGTGGATCTCAGGGCTGGGGAAAATATGGCCAGATGGGTGGAGAATTGGCTGAGGGAAAGAACCCAGAGGGTGGTTGTGGAGGGAGAGTTATCTGGCACAAGAGCGGTAACCAGTGGGGTCATACAGGGCTCAGTGCTGTGGTCGGTGTTGTTCAGTGTCTTCATCAATGACATTTGGGGTGGCATTAAGGGCAAAATGTGCCTATTTGTGGATGACACCAAGCTCTGCAGGGGAGTGGACACAGCTGCAGGGATACAGGACCTACAGGATGATCTGGACCCAAAGGGACCTGCACTCCCATGTATCTATACCATTATACAGTAATGGGCGTGCAGAGCCCTCCATTATGCAGTAGTGGGCTGGGCCCTGCACTCCCACAGGGAAATGAGAGTTCATTACAATGTCTCTACACTTATGGTTACATAGGAGCACAAATCAGAGACAATTACAATATGCATTCATGGGGTCCTGTGCTCCCACAGCACACTACAGACTGATGGGAGCACAGGACCCTCCTATAACCACATACTAAGATTATACTTTCTCAAAAAGAAGGGAAATTCATTTAAAAAAAAGATCAATTAATGCATCAGTTAGGGTTCTTATTACAGTGAAAAAAGTATGGAAATTTGGTGTTAGGGTTACCAACCCTACAACCCCACCCCAACCACCCCACCCTCCACACACCAACAGGTGTTGGGGTGTGCCTTGGGATCATCAGACCTAACTCGCCCCATTCTCCTATACTGTACAATTTCAGCTTCCTTACACATGGAATGGGGTGACAGTTAGGCCCGATGACCCCATGGCAAACCCCGATGCATGTTGGTGAGTGGAGGGTAGGGGTGGTTGTGGTGGTGGTAGGGTTGGTAACTCTAACATCAAATTTCCATACTTTTGTCACTGTAATAGGAACCCTAACAAATGCATTAACTGAGTTTTTTTTTTGCAATGAATTTAGTATTCACAGTGGCAGCAGATTCAGTAATATGTGAAACACAGGATATAGCTTCTAGGAGTGCTGCAAGTAAAGAGTAGACTCAAACCACTGCTGGAAGTAGGGACATTCAATTAAGTAATAAAGTGTTATAAAAGAAGATGTGACATCAGTGGTCTTGTTTTGAAGTAAATTAGTGAGAACAGTCATAGGCAGCAGAACCTGTGAGAAAAATCCCAGAGCTCCAGGCTGTCAGATCCTGCATGCAGCCCTGCCTGCGGATCTGCTAACTGGCACCAAATAAGTGTTCCACAGAATGAAAGTCAAAATGAAGACCTTGTGGACTGCTGTCGAGTATATAAGGAAATGCTGTTTTGATTATTCTGCCTCAAATACAGGACTGTCAGCAACAGCAGTTACTACAAGTAAACAAAATATATAGAAGTGTACCATTTGAAAACTGATACAATAATAAGTTGAGTGCACACAGAAGCAAAATAGTAGCAGCATGTGGACAAAATGATAGATGTGTATTGGCCTTTCCCAAATTTGATACCTCAGATTCCAATAATCTTTCATACAACTGGAGAAAATGGATAGACCGGTATGAAAACGTTATGACTGCAATGAACATTTATGACCCAAAAAGACAAAAAGCCTTACTACCCCATTATGCTGGCTGTGAGGTACACACTATATATGATGCACTCCCTGTCACGAGGAGACTATGATGTTTGCAAAAGGTCTCTGTCTGACTACTTTAATCCTACGCAAAATAGTGAACTTGAGAGATACAAATTTCAGACAGGTAAACAGCTAACAAGTGAATCCATAGATGTGTATGTCACTCATTTACAGATCTAGCTCACACCTGCATTTTTCCAGACGTGGACAGGGAGATCAAAACACAGATCATTGTTTCATGTTGTACTTCCTCAATGAGAAGAGCACTAAGGGAAGATCCCTCTCAACTGAACTTTTAAATATGGCAAAGACTGTAATACACACACATTGACAGCTCAATCAGTGGCCAGCCGTGGTGGGCAGTGGAGGGCTGTGCTGGTCACCAGCTCAGGGAAGAGATGGGGGGGAGCAGAGTGGTGGAGCACTACCTGCTGGGGTGTGGGGGTCCACTGGACACCAGGGAATGAAGTATATTTATTGAGTGTTTGTCAGATCAGGGTTAGGGAGGGGGGTCCACTAGAAACTGGGGAAGTACATATCAATATACAAGCGGATCAGGGAGGGGGGACACCAATAAGGGATGGGCTGGGGGGGGTATTGCAGTATGGGACTGGGGCCGGGGCTGTGTTTTTTTGGATGGTGCTTGTCACACTGAGGATGGGGATCAAATGGGTGGAGGGTCCGCTAGACACCAGGGAAAATGTTTTACAGGTCAGGTGAGGGATGGGGTGGGTGGAGAAGGGACAAAAGGGAATAAAGTAATTTTGCTTCAGAAAATTCAAACAAACCCTCACTTACATACAATCCAGGTGTGCTGTCTGACTGAGAATAGCAACTTTAGACAACTGGGCAAATGCAAAGTGCAATGCAAACGTTTATGCTGTGCTTTGTGACTTTTTATGAATCGAGCCCCAGGTCTGGTCTACAAAAAAAGGGGAGAAAGTAGCTGTGCTTCAATAAACATTGAACAAACCACTATCTACATACAATCCAGTTCTCTATCATGTTGTGAGCAAGAAAGGCACTATGGTTACTGGAAAAAATGCTGGTCACAGAATAACTCGCAATGCATCACATTTTAAAGTGATCCAGGATACAGTCACAAAAGAAGAAAATGGTGATGCTTCAGAGGATGAATGGATTTCCTTCAGAAACTCAGATGACAGGTCTGCAGGAGCTGTGTCAGACAGGAGATACCGAAAGAGGGCAGCAAAGTCTCCTACAAGATTAATTGAAGACTTTAAAAATAAAGACTGATGTTTAGTTGTTATATGCAGCATGGTAACCACAGTGAACTGAACTTCATAGCAAAGCTATAGTATTATTTTCAGTATTACATAGATAAAGCAGGCTATGTTTGTGTTTTTGTTGACAAAGTCCAAGTTAAAATTAAAAATGAGGGGAGATGTAGTGTTTAGAGAAATGTGGTTCTGTCTCTTTTGATCTCATTTAGTACTCACATTGGCAGCAGATTCACTAACACGTGAAACACAGGATGTAGCTTCTAAGAGTGCTGTAAGCTAAGAGCAGACAGAGCAATCCTGGAAGCAAGGACATCCAGAAAAAAGTAATAGTGTTCTAAAATATGTGACTTTTGTGGTCTTATTTTGAGGTAAACTACAGAGAGCAGTACATTGGATGCAGTAGCAGGATCCACATCATATACGTCGACAAATGCCAGGTCCAATCCACAAATGCAATATATGGCTAAAAGTTTTCTGATGAGCCTATGTCAATAGACATCACTTTAAACAAGGCTGAAATTACATAAGAGGAGCAGGAGAAAGCGGAGGAGGGGACCTAAATTTAAAAATAAAAATAACATTTCAAAATGTTTATACTTGCTGTAATGGTTGTCAGAACCATCATTTACCGTATTTTCCATTACTGTCGTGCACTGCTTGAAAAGGCAGCTGATAAGTATTAGAATAATATAGGGGTTACTAAAACCAGCATTTAGGATCTAGGATATAATGGTACCCAAAGGAGACTGGGACAGGGTCCAGAATGGAAAATATGAGTTGCATTTGCTAGACACAGCACCTTGATCTCAACAAATGCCATGTTAAGCCCATCACTTTGATATAGTCTTTAAAAGCTACGTAAATGGTTCTATTTGCCCTGGAAGTCATTTTGAACAAGAGTAGAATCACACAGGGGCTAGGCCCTAAATAACAAAAATTAAATAAATGTTGGAAAATGTTAACATGCACTGCACTGGTTTCCAGGACCCCCGTGCTGGCCCAAAACATATTTTTTGACAATGCAATACCTTGCTAGAAAGGGCATCTAGTTAGCTTTACAAACATGTGGGGGTTGAGGAGTACATCACTCAGGGTCTGGGAGATAACAGGGGCCAAAAGATGACATGGACGTGGCTCAGAATGTAAATAATAGGATACAGTGGCAAGATACGGGGCCTTTACGGTGCTAAATGCCAAGTCTAATCTGCCAGTGCCATACATGAATAAAAAACTATCTATAGAGGTTGCATTTAATGGAAGTCACCTTTACAAAAGGAGGAAAAATGTATGGGCCAGAGAGGGACAAAACAGAAGTTTTCAAATTTGTTCTCACTTACTTACTGCATAATTTCCATGTCAATTTCATTGCCACAGGAAATCCCAATTACTGTATTTGAGGTAACGAGTGCAACAAATTAAAAGTACTCTAAAAGTCAAAGAAACACATCACAAAACACTGAGGCAAGGGTTACCCAGAAAGGGCAGTGGCAATAAAGCCAGATTTCAAAGAAGTATAAAATAACACGAAACACCATAATGCAAAGCATCATGGGACATATATGGAAACCACCATGAAAGAGTTTAGACTGGTTCTGCTTTAAGCAAGAGTGTGTGGTGTCAAATGACCCCTCATGCACTCTGCAAAGGCAGAGAACAGAACACACTACAAAAAAGAACAGAACCCCTACAAAAGTAGTCATCAGTGTGCCTTGTCCATAACAGCCAAGATGAAATATGAACCAGTTATGCATTTTGGTCTTGCTGGTTTGGTCATGGTGGAGCCCAAAATAGGGAAGTAATGTAAAAGTTAAAGGACCTTTGCACAAACACACTGAGGCAAGAGTTACTCAGAAAGAGCACTGGCAATAAAGCCAAATTTCATGGAAATATAAAATTAAACATATCACTATAATGCAAAGCATCACGAGAAGTAATGTATAAGCAAATCACCATGAAATATTTTAGACTGGTTCTGCTTTAAGCAAGAGTGTGCGGTGCCAAATGGCCTCTCACACATTCTACAAAGGCAGAAAACAGAACATGCAGACACGTGTTTTGTCCTACACAGGACTCATCAGTGTGCCTCACATGTAACTTCTGCTGATACTTCCCATTCAATTCAGTTCAGTTCAGTTTATTTCACCAGGATACCACCACTGAGACAACTCATTTGTGAGGAGGTCCTGGGGGGACACAAGTACAATATAAAATACAGAACAGTTACAGTGGTACAATATAAATACAGCGGAGATACCATATACAAGAAAAAGCAGACAAAAGGAAGCTAGCTAGGTACAATACTGACTAGCAAAATGTTTCCAAGTCTAATATAGGTGCCTATACAGGTAAAGCTAGTTAAGTACAACAATTATGAAAAGTGGTAGGTGCAAAACAGTAAATTGGAACAATAGAAGAGGACATAGAGTACAAGGTCGAGGGATTTTATAGCAATAGAGGATGGTCAAAGGCGGAAAAAGAAATATAGGTTACAGAAATATAAGGGGGGGGGAGAGGAGAGCAGGTGAGGGAAGGGAGGGAGGGGATGAAGAATGCAGAAAACTAAGAAGCATCGGGGAGAGACATGGGGGGTGGATGATATACAAGTGCTTAGTACTAGTGCTGGATGAGGGGAATAGAGGGGTTGGAAGCAAACTGGGCCAGAGGGGAAGTGGGGGAGTAGGGGGAGTATTAAGTGCCAGGAGTCAGAAGGAATATACATGATTACAGTAAGCAAGTTCATCCTACAGTGTTTTACGTAATGGGGATATGTGCAATTCTGCATTTATATGAAACCTGACTTTATTACTAATGCCATTTCCAGGTAACCCTTGCCTCAGTGCTTTTGTGCTGAGGTTATTCAACTCCAGTTACTTTCTTATTTTGGGCTCCATCATGACCAAAAGCAGTAAGACCAAATTATATGTCTGGTTCATCCTCCCCTGGGCTGTTACAGATGAGGCACACTGATGAGTCCTGTGTAGGACAAAACACGTGTCTGTGTCTTTCACTTTCAACTTTTGCAGAGTGTGTGAGAGGCTATTTGGCACCACACTCTTGCTTAAAGCAGAACCAGGATAAACTCTGTCATGGTGATTTGCATATACTTCACATGATGTTTAGTATTATGGGGTTATGTGTAATTTTACATTTCTAATTTTTTTTCCCCACTTTATTTATTCACCTTCCAGCCTGGGCATCCTTCCAAGGTGTGCACTCGACCCCAGCCTCTACTCCCATGCCTGAACCCTTGCTTGTTGGAGGAACTCCTCCCAATCACCCAGGTTGACCTAACCCTCGGATCACCCTCCGGGGGCAGGCCCGTCCTCCCGTGATGGCCTATCTGTCATTAAGAAGATCGTACCTGGTGTGAATCGGGTTGGACCCTGGAGCTCTCCAACCGATGGGCTGGCAGTCGGGATGTGGGCCATGTCCCTGGCACCCCCTTAATCTCCACAGGCGAGAAGTGGCATTTCTGTATGTTCTGGTGCCCTTGGGAGTGCAGCATGCAATGATGTCTGCACATGACTTCCCTGCTGACGTCTGCTGCACTCCCGCCCCCTTTTTCTTTGCTGGCGTACCTGTGTTACCCTCGGTCTCCACTGGGGGTCAAAAGGATGCCGAGCAGCCCCGGATCCCTCCCAGAGAGAGGAGGGTAGTCCTCTGGACGCTCAATCCTCTCTCTCCCCTGCCAACCCCCGATGGCCTGGGCTCGCTCCCAAACCCGGGTCGCTGGCTTGCCGCGAGGTGTGGCGTCCAGCACCTCAACCCTCAGCATCACCGGGCCGGCCTACATTTCTAATTAACAGTACAGTCTCTAGTGAGTAGGATGATTATATGATATGTAATTGTGTGTTCAAACTCATAAAAATGTGGTGTGGTGGATGTTGGAATGGGTTTTTTCTTCTGTAGGTGTTACAATTTACTAAGTGCTAAGAATGATAGGCACATTCTATTAAAGAACACTTGCATTTCCCAAATAGTTTTAAAAATAAAACTTCTTTACTTTTCAGCATTTTTTATCTTTTTTTTTTAGAAAATGTAATCAACATCTAGCACATTTTCTGCCTCATACACGTTATTTATACCTGTAATGGCATTGCAAACATTTCATTTCTCTCTCCCCCAATCAACCCATAAGCTCATGAAGATAATAATTGCATCAATGTTTGTAAATACCTGGGGCTGAATTTTCATAGCCCTGTGCCTACCTTGTTCCCAGGTGTATATCCAAAGAGGCTGTGCAGGTACAGAGGTGACCAGGAGCAAATTTATAAAGGAAGACAGTGGTAGCCCAGACAAGTTTGTCCATTCATCCTTGGATGTTGGAGGCCAGGAATTAAGTCGGCAGAACCACATCTCTTATATGGTCTAGCTGACTTAGTTCCAGCTTGGTAGATGCATCCAAAGTTGTATGCTACTTGCCAGCAACCACATTTGATTGCAACAGCTGGATAAGGTTTTAAAAATTGTACCCATTGGGCGGGATATTCAGAATGCGCCACTTAGGGGCACAAGCCTGGGTGCAGTACAACTGGGATGCACCAAGGCATGGTCTGGGTGATATTCAGTGGTGCTGCACCATGGCTTAGCACCATTGAATATGGCACAGTGGCCACCCGCATTGCTCAGGGCACAGTGGCACTGTGCCAGTGGCAAGTGAGGAGCATGGGGATGCACCAGCGCAAGTGTGGGTGCGCTAGGTGCAAGAACCATGATATTCAGTGCTGGGTATGCAAATGGGCCCATTATGCATGCAAGGTGCAAATGGGGCCATTGGCATGTCATTATGGCCCCATCTGCATGCAGGTGCGCCAATCCCCGCTAACCTGCGCCTGGTGACCTGCCAGGCTGCAGCTGTCGGGGACCGACGCCCCCTGCCACTCGGCGGCAACAAGCTCCACTGCCTGATCGCAGGCTTTGTAAATATAAAACCTCCCTGGTGGCCCAGTGGACCTGCTTCCACCCACCCACCAGCTCAGACCCATCACCCCGCTCCCCCTCCGGTCAGTGGTGGGCGGCAGCTCCCCACCAGCAAGTTGCCGGCTACTCGCTGACTCACAGTGTACAGTACGGCTGTACGCCCATTGGTCCACTGTGTGGGCCAATCGTCGTGCAGACCATACTGTACTTCACAGTCCTGATATGTAAATGAAACCATTCACATCACAGGACTGTGTAGCACAGTATGGTCTGCATGCCTGTTGGCCAGCGCAATGGACCAATAGGTGTATAGCCATACTGTACGCTGTCAGTCTGCGGGTGACTTGTGGTTGGGGAGCTGCCACCCACCGCTGACCAGGGAGTGGGGGGTGGCAGGTCTGAGTGGGCGGGTGGGGAGGGAGGTACCGCTGGACCACCAGGGAGAGATTATTTGTACACAGCCCGTGATCGGGCTTGGGTGCAGGTCCACTGGACCACCAGGGAGTATTTTGGTTTACAAAGCCTGTGATCGGGTTTGGGAGCAGGTCCACTGGACCACCAGGGACTAGTTTTGTTTATTTCAGCCCGTGATCGGGTAATGGGGTAGGGTCCATTGGACCACCAGGGATACTATATGTCTGTGCCCACGATCAGGCAAGGGGGGGGCATGATGCCCGGCCTGTGTCTGGGGAGGTCGGGCGGCCACCCACAGCAGGCAGCTGCCGTGTTGCGCCCAGCAATATGGCAGCCGGTCTATGGGTGTCCCCTGACTTGTTCCTTTTTTTGGGGCACATCTTTGCGCCCCCCTGTGCAGTGCAAGGTGGGTTTGTGCCTCATATGCGCTGCAGATCCCGGGCTGAATATCGGGATGTGCCACATATGCATGGGCATGCCCCCCTGCACTTGTGCTGCATACATCACTGGTGCGCCCCAGTGCATTGAGATTTGTGCAGCGCAACATCCCCCTTAAATATTTATGCTTGGTTAAGATTAGAAAGGCGTGATGGCACAACACTGCAGCCATTCGCAACCCCTTTGAATAGCCATTGCATCCAGATGGTCACTGGATATAACAGTTGCTACTGGATACAGGCACACTTTGCAGATATGCCCAAGTTTAGGCTTTAGAAAATTGTACTCCTATTCTTCAAGTGAACAGGGTGATTAAGGGCATTATAGGTTAAGAGTGTGCTGCCAAGTGTCCTATTACAATTTATATTGAGTGTATAAATAAATATATACACACCAGCTGGCCCGCTGGTGCAGGGGAAGGTTGCCTACCTGTAACGCCGGTGACCCGGGTTCAGGAACAGACCTGGGACATTGGAGGGCTGGCCTGGGGAGAAGGATTCAGTGTCCGAGGACTGCTGTCCTTCTCCGGGGGGAGGGGGTAGAGTGTTTGGTGCAACATGGACACCAAGTGGAGGCTGAGTGTACTGAGCATGCCGACACCAGTAGCTCAGGGGGGTGGGACGGACACTGGTTATCATTGCATGTCCCCAACCCCTACACACCAGGAAAAATTCCACTGATCACCCCAAATGAAGCCCACCCTTGGTTTCACTAAGCTCCCAGGCTGGCCCGTTGACCTATCCTGTCATTGTGGCACTCTAGGGCCAGTGCTGTGACCCCGCCTTGAGGGGTAAGCCAGGGAGTATGGGCGAGGCACGGTCAATATAGGAGTGGAAGCAAGGGCCCATGATTGGGCTGAGGCACCATGTGGCCAATGGCAGGAAAAAGTATACTAAATAAAAAAATAAATAAATAAATAAGTACACACCAAAACATGTCACTATTCATCAATACTTTTTTTTTTATAATTTATTGTTTATGCCCCCTTCATTCCAGTGCTGCCTTCTTCTGGTGGCTCCCACACGGCCTCTTATCTGACCTTCTCTAGTGCTTACCACTTTTCAACCCCTGCTTATCCCTTCCCCCACACTGAAGCAGGGCTTACCTGTTTGGCCACAATAGGCAAGGTGTTCGGCCCTACTATATGATGACCTCCAGGGTAGGGTGGCTGGCTGGTTGGGCCAAAGCCCAACTGTGCCCCATCATCCAGTGTCACACAGGCAATTTCCTTGTTCATATTCCTGGTAGAGCATGGCAGTGTGGACTTCAGTCAGCGTCCACCCCTCCCTTCTGCAGTACCTCCACTGCATTACCACCTGTGGTCACACAGGTGGCAGTGTTACTGTGGAGGCAGCGACTCTCCCTCTCAGGAGGAGACTGTCCTGTGGGACACCCAATCCTCCTCTCCCAGCCAACCCATGATGACCTGACCTTGTTCCTGAACCCAGGTCTCCGGCCTTGCCAGTGATAGCTCTACCACTGTGTGGATAGGCTGGTTGCCACCAATACACTTTTAACCATAATGTCTTGGTTAAAAGTGTACTGATGCATACTAATTAAGCAATAAGGCACGACAGGGTATGTGTTGTCGTGTAATAACGTCACTCCTGGGGTGGGTTGAAGCACAAGGTGAAGCCGAGTGCTTCCACCACCCCAGGAGTGACATTATTACATGATAACACACATCTCTGGAGTGCCTTATTGCAATTATACAATGGCTCAATGTTATACAAAATAAAAATATTTAAAAAAAGTTTTAGTAGATTTTTAGTGTAGCAATATATTTCTGTTTCTTTAAAGTAGCTCATAACAATCATCCAAAAAATCAATACAGTGATGTTATTGTATAATAATGTATGGTAAGTGCCTATTAGCCACCATAATCAGCTGTCACACAGCTTTGTTATGCACTGTTTAGAATTTTAAAAGTTGTTAACCACACTTCGGAACTTCCAAACAGTGGCATAACAAAAAAGAATGCACCAGAGTTCCATAATTCTCACACATAGAATGCAAACAGTGTTTTTGACCATACACTATAAAAGATGATGGCTGGGATGGGTGACAACCACTGAAATCACCTCTAAGTAGTTGCTAGGGTACAGTAAACCTCGAGCCGCGCCTCTGAGGTTTACCTATGTTGCCCTAGCAACCACTCGAGGTGATTACAGCGTGGTTATCAACTGATCCCCAGCCATTATCCTCTATATAACATCACTGTCTCAGGCACACATTGACCAATCAGAGTCCAGGAAATTTTCTTGCCATTGTATAGTGTGTATCAATAGGATATAGCCATGCTGACCTGAGACCACGGTGTCATTTAAAAAACATTCTGTTCAGCAGGCATCAAACTGTTACATGCAGATAGACAACACCTGATGTAGTAATTGCTTCTGCATTGAAAGATACTAGTGATATTCTGTGAAGGTAATCCATGTTCACTTTTCTAGTTTTTTGTTGATGTTAGGAAACAAGTTTGAAAAGGACCTTTACAGTGTTGCTAAATAGAATTATAAGACTCTGAAAAGTAATGTTGTTTGATTGCAAAATGAATATTGGAAATATCCGCATAGGATACTAATGTAGTTTTACATTTGGAGTCCTTGGCATCTTTCCCAGATTACAGAGCCACACACTTATTGGAGGTGGTAATATAATGTTGCATAATGTTATTACACATTCACAGGATGTTAGAAAGGGTAAACAAGTATAAATCAGTGCCCAGATGTCTATGTACTATTTATTTCGTACTGCCAAAGTATTGTGTATATATCTAAGTAAGAAAGTATATATCTTAATTGTGTAACTTACTATGTAACTTTAGATGTGTACCATCTTAACAGGGCCACACTGGTAAGAAGATGCATTATAATTGTGAATCCTGATACAAATATTGTAAAACTGGCCAATATTATTATTAACTTTATATTGCACATTGCAGTTTGTCACCTCATTTGAGCCAAATTAATTTTATGCTCTGACCAGACTCAGCCAACACAGTTTCGATTGACAATTTCAGTTAGTAAGTAAAACATTTCTAATGTCCACCAGTACAAATACTGTACCTACAAATAGTTTTCATACAACAAATCTTGTCTATTCATGCCATTTTTACATTACTATGTGTGTGTAACAATATGTCTGCATCCAGTAATTAATATGAAGGCATTATTTTTGTAATTTTCTTTTCTCCGCCACCCTTTGTCACCTCACCCCCTTGCAGCAGTATAACGTAGTGGTTTAAGGCTCTGAGCTGCAAACCTGGAGACCTGGGTTTGAATCCCATAGCCCCTACTTGCATACTGTGTGACCCTGAGCAAGTCACTTAACTTCCTTGTGCTCCCAGGTCGCACCTGGAAACAAGCTTCTGCTTAGTGTGCCTTTCCTGGTTAAACAATTTCCCCTTTCCCTTTCCTTTCCTTCAACTCCTCATCTCTTCCATCCTCCACTCTGGACTTCCCCTCCAGCATATTTACAGGGGCTTTGACTTCCCAAACAGATTCACCTTGGCCTCCTAGCTGTATAGCTTATCCTCTGTGGTGGGCCTCCCCTTTCAGTAAAGTGGAACATTCTTGGCCAACTGGGAAGGGGAGATACCTACAGTATCTAGCATGGCAGGCAGTTAGAAAGGGCCCCGCACTTTTACTGGCTCCAAGGTGGGTGTGCTGGAGTTTGGCTTCATGCCTGTGGAGGTGGCTATTGTCCACATTTGATAAAGTCCTCTCACAACCCAATGGCCATAGCAAAGGTAGCCAAAATAACATACTATTGGCAGGGAATGGCAGATGTTATGCAGTCAGTCAGCACCTAACCCACCATAGGGGGTCAGTCCTGCAGCAGACAACCTATATACTTACCCTTCCAGGATCAGTGCGTGATACCTCTACATCACATCCTAGTCCCATTGACTGGGGTGGGGCCAGGTAGTCGGGACCAAGTCTCAATCTTGGGTCTCCCACTTAGCATTGTGGTGCAACACCAGCCAGCCCCACCAGGCATATGAAAACATTTTTAAATTACACTCACAATTTGTTTCACCCTTCATGTAATTTTACAAGTTGAGTGCACTGGGCAAATATAGCAAAAACAGCATAAAAAAGATGTTTTACAGTTGTAACTTTTGCTTTGAAAGGCAAATATTCACGTACAGTGGCAGCATAGTGTGAAAGCCAATAAAAAGTTCTTTTAAATTAGTTATTGGGTTCATTGATAGCCAAAAGCACTCCAGAGTTATGGATGAATGAGTCTATTTAATGTTTATACTACATTAGTTGTGCTTGACTTAGTGTGTAGTTTGGCACAGCTTGTTCCTCAATTACATCACAATGTTTTAAAAATGGCTGCAGTGTAGTATCAGTATTGAACTGACATAGTCATCTGTATCACTGGTGTGCTTTCAGCTATGGATCAGCGCAGTACCTCATTTGAAAAAAAGCTTTTTGTGGGCTTTCAAACTATAATGGCTATTGGATATGAATGTATCCCTTTAAAATTTGGATTTCATTGTTTGGACATTACCCAAAACAAGCGACAGACATAACACATTGTATACTTAGAAATTAAACCATACGAGATAATGCAGGATAATGACTAACTAGCATCTACCTGTATTAAAAAATGTATCTTTATTCTCAGTGATAATATGCACCAAGCAGTTGTGTCAGCCACAGTGGGAGCTGGAAGGAGGTGATGATGTGTCCAAACTACTCCTTTAAGTGTCTGTGATGCACCCCACACCAACAGCCTTCCTGGGTGGGCCTCTCTTGCCACACTGACAGGATGCCAGTGAGGGCTATCATTTTGGTTATTGCCCACAGCCCACAAGACTGCTAGGCCCTCAAACACAGAGACCCCAGTTGGGGGCTTGCATTCCAGTGGTTCCAGGCCAGTGCATCTAGCTGCAGTACAGTTATGACAAGAAAGAGACTCCTCACATGGGATACCCAGAACTGTGGAGTGCTAGTTGGTTCTTGGGCTCTATGGGAGTTTGTTTCTTAAGCAGTTCTGAACATAGGCCCAGATATTCAAACTGCGCGAGGCTGTGGTGCAAGCTTGGGCGCAGCGCAACTTGGCTGTGCAGGGGCTTTGACTGAGCGATATTCAACGGAGCTGCACCATGGCACAGCATCATTGAATATCACACCCTGGCCACCCGCAGTGTGCTTGGTGCAGTGACACTGCACCAGTGCCAGTGGCCAGAGTGGAGCATGGGGATGCGCTAGCGCAAGTTCCATTGCGCCATGCACAGCAACCACAATATTCAAAACTTGACATTCAAATGGGGTCATAATGTATGCAAGGCACACATGGGGCCATTTGCATTCATTATGGCCCCATTTGCATGCAGGTGCACCGATCCCCGATGACTTGTGCCTGGCGCCCTGCCAGGCAGCAGCCGTCGGGGACCGATGCCCCCTGCAGCACGGCAATGTGCTCCACAGTCTGATTGTGGGCTGCAGTAAAAAAGAGAAAAATCATAAATCCCTGGTGGTCTAGTGGACAGCTGCCTGCCCGATCGCGGGCTTCAGTAGAAGAAAATAAAATCCCTATCATCCCTGGTGGTCCAGTGGACCTGCCCGCCTGATTGCGGGCTAAGTAAATAAATAAACTGCATCAATATCCCTGGTGGTCCAGTGGACCTGCCTGCCCAATTAGTGGGCTAAGTAAATAAATAAAACCCATCAATATCCCTGGTGGTCAGTGGACCCCACCCACCACCCACTGGAATCCCACCACCCCGTCCCCTGGTCAGTGGCGGGCAGCAGCACCACCTGCCCTCCCCGCTGCCTAATCGACTGACATCATTACCATTGGTCAGCGAGCCAATGGGCATGCACCATACCGTACTAGCACATTCCAGATATGTGAATGGGATCCTGTTGTCATGCATATGATCTCAGTAATAAATAATGGGGCTAAGACGTACTGAGCTAGCAAGAAATATAAGCTGCTTTGTGTCCAAATATTCTGTTTTTCAAAGTTCTCCTCAAGGAGTCAGTGGCTCCTTAAATTGTTCTTTAATAGATAAGTAAATGTGGGCTTTAATGAGGCATTTTCATTTTATTTAATTTTTATTTTTAATTTTTATACTGGAAGGCATGTGAGCATGTCTGTCCATTTTCACAAGTGTTCAGTCATGGACAAAAAAGCATAAAAAAGAATATACAAAGAGTTAGGCACACAAAAAAGCAAGAGATAAAATACACATAGTGGTGGGGAAATGCAATCAAAATATGCACATGGTTACTACAGCAACTGTAAAATACTTTGAAAGTAGGAAAACTTACAAACTTATTCACATAGTGGTGGAGGAGCTGCATTCAGTCAAAACACATGGTTTACAAAGCAGATGTAAAATGCATTCAGAGTAAAAGTGAAGGGGATGAACATGAATTGGCGAGGTGGGTATTGTTATGAGCAGGTACAAACAGATTTAGCCAAGAGGTGACGTTTCAGGTTAAGTTTGAATATTCCTAGGGATGGACATTGAATGAGAGAGGCGGGGAGGATGATGAAGAGTCTGGTGCCCCTGGAGGCCAGGGAGTGGAGTCCTTGGCTAGTGAGACAGAAAGGCGCTGAGAAGGAGTGAGAGGCAATGAGAAGTGTTGAGAACCATAACTGCAAGTGAAGAACCACAGACATGTAACAAGATATAGGCACCATCAAAAAAAGGTTTTAAAAAGAGATCAACATTCTCCACACAGCCCAGTACAGCAGTACTTACGTTTAAGGAATTATGTGAACAAGATCGAAACAGACCGTATGAAAACTTACTGGAATTGAACTATAACCGTCTCACAAGGGAAGAGAGAGAAAAGCTCTTGAATAACTACAGGATGATGCTATGACTACAATCAAACCAGTGGATAAAGGTAGAAGTGCTGTCATTCAGAACACAGATGATTATGCAAAGGAGGTGTCATGCCAATTAAGTGACAACAGATTCTATCTGACCATGACCTGACAAGGGAATTTAAGTGGTTGATGGACGAGACAATAAAAAATGCATTTGAGAATGATGAAATAGTAACACCAGAGATTTTCTCACACATAAACATCCTATTGGACCCATGGTACATGCATTTCTGAAAGTTCATAAGCCACTGAATTCCCCACCAGGATGACCTACAGTGAGCAGCATTGGATCTACCACTGTGCCACTTTCACAATATGTAGACTACCACATTAGACCCTTTGTCAGCTCACTCAGAACTCATTTAAAAAGACACAGGGAATATTTTGCAGATACTGGGGGATACAGAGGTAGACAGGAACCCGTATCTTATTACTATGGACACAGAGTCCCCATATATCAACATACCCTAAGAAGACAGCAGTGTCAGTGGCTCAGCAGGTAGCACACTCGTCTCTGAGGCCAGGAGATCAGTAGGCTATAGGTTCTATCCACACACCAGGCACTTGGGTTAATATTACAATACTGACACTGTAGTGCAGCATGGAGGGGGGGTGCTGCACTCCTTAGGTGCCGTCTTTCGGATGAGACGTTAAACCGAGGTCCCATCTGCCTGTTCTGGTGGTAGTTCAGATGGATGTTAAAGATCCCATGGCACTTCTTGAAAAGAGCAGGGGTGTTTTTATTATAATAAGAATCAATTGACAAAAGGAGGTACAATCATATAAATGACAAAAAAGGAAAAAGGAAAACAAACTGCAATACAATACATGCGAAATAAACCTAACAAAAATTGAACCAAGCAATAAAAAAACCAAATCAAAATATTTTAGAATAAACATACAATTTTAGACTCAAAATCTGATCTACTTATATTTAATAAGATGTGAAAGGCCCCTCCACCACCGTCTAACCAAATATACTGAAAAAGTTTCTAATTCTTTAGAATAAATTTTCTGTAATTCATTAGATACATAAATAAAAAAAGCTAAGTCAGATGTCCGTTTTTGGTACAATACCCATTGGCACCGTATCTGCCATAAACAAAATCGCAACACTGCCAAAAGAAGCCATACAGTCTGTTTTTCAGAGATACCAAATGGGGAGGTCTCCAATTATCAAAACTGGTAAGAAGGATTCAGTAACCAAGGTAATGCCCAAGAGTTAGCTAAGAAAGTCCATAGAGGAACTGTATTGGAACATTCTAAAAGAAATGTTCCATAGTCTCTTCCACATTCCGACAGTGCTCATATGGACAACCTCTTTCATCCTTTGCTTTATACTTAGCATTACTCCAACATTCAATTTACCATACAATGTTAACCATTGAGTTTCCCACATGTATGAGGGTAATCTTGGATTATTTAATTGATCTATTGGAAGTGAAGTTAAAGAAGGGGGTACTCGAAAGACCGGTCCTGTGGAACCTTGCGATTTCAATATTAACTTATGTAATGATTTTACTGAATTATCACAAATCTGAGATTTTGTTAATTTCCATTTATATAATTTCCTAGCTAATGGAATAAAATATCCAGGCAAAGGAAAATGATAATTTTAGGAGCTAAGTATGTCCACGATTTTAAATATCTTCCTATACCTGCTCTAAACCATTGTTCTTTGTGCTTTGGTAAGGAAGTCAAAGAAGATTTCAAAGAACTCATACAATATAGTGAAAAACAGAAAACCACAGGGTCTATCATTCCCACACCCCCATTGTTTTTCTCCAAATATGTATAGGCCCGCTTAATTGGGTTAAGCCGGTTACCCCTCAAAAATTGAAAACAAAGACTATAAATCTTAGTCTCAAAATGGGAAGGTAATGGAAATATTACCGCAATATACTGAAAACAAGGGAGGAGAAACTGTTTCAGGAGATGAACCCTTTTAAGTTTACTAAACCGAAAACGTTTCCAACTATGAACTTTCCGTTCCACTTTATCCAAAACTATTTGCCAATTATCCACTGGAAGGTTTTGAGGCCCAAATAACACTCCCAATATTTTAACCTGATCAGGCAATAAAGGTATTGGAGAGCAAAGTGCCTTTCCCGTGCAAACAGACCCTATCTGTAGACGTTTTGATTTTATATAATTGAGTTTAGCATTCGCTAATTTTGCAAATATTCTAAATTCATGAAGAAAGGAATTAATATGCTCTTCTTGTTGAAAAAATAAACACACATCATCTGCAAAAGCCTGAATCCATAGTCTGGACTCCATCCCAGGGATCTGAATGCCGTCCCATAACTTTTTGAATTGGACTGCTCTGAGGAGGGGTTCAAGGGAAAAAAATGAACAATAATGGACTAAGGGGACAAACTTGACGAACACCAGTAGGTATTTTGATAGGGCTCCCTAATTTCCCCTTAATTACTGGGATTACCGATGTTGAGTTGTACAAGCTTTTGATTACCTTTACCATTTTATCAGGGATCCCAAAATAACCCAAGGTTAAAAAAAGAAACCTATGATGCACCCTATCAAAAGCTTTCTCTAAGTCTAAAGAAACCAAACTTCCCCCCAATCCCAATTCTGATAAGTATTCAATAGTATCCCTTATAACGGTTAAGATAGACTGTATTCTCCTATTTGGAAGGCCACAGTGCTGTGATGTCGAAATTACTATAGACCCTAGCCGTTTTAGTCTATTATTTAACAAAATTGTAAAAATTTTACAATCTGTATTCAACAATGTTAGAGGCCTCTAGTTATCGACTGTTCTTGTCTCCAGATTTAAACAAATAAATCTGCAGGCCTTGGGTGAAATAGCTCGGGATTAAATTCTTATCTAGAAAATAATTAAAAAGAGTACATAAACATGCACACAACTCAACTCAGAAAGTTTTATAAAAAGGATTTGAAAGTCCATCCACACCTGGTGAAGTGGAGTCTTTCAAATGACCAATCACTGATTCAACTTCAGAAATGGAAAAAGGGAGCATCACCTCTCTTAGTAAATCATTATTTAACCCAGGAGGGGGGACAGTTCGTAAATAATCCATAATATCTTGATCTGAAGGGGACGATATAGGTGCCAAGGATCAAAAATAATGTTCAATAATAGCACCAATACCTGACACATCTGACACCCATCCAGTAGGAGAGTCCAGAAACTCCAGAGCAGTAGAATCTTTCAAATTTTTGCACAAGGTAAAAGGGTCACCAATCACCGCTTTACCTACGTGATTATTAATCAAAGCTCTATAGAATTAGCCCTATTATATTGAAACCGTCTCATATCTAGTTTAACTGCAGCAATCTGAGTATCTAAATTTTGCTTTATAGTATTTACAATTGAATATAACGTTTGCAGATGAGATCTCAATTTTAGATAAGTGCTGAACTGTGATTTCCTCCTGTGGAGTCCATAGGATCGAAACCACCGCACACAATCTGCTTTAGTTTTCTCCCACCAGATACCCAAATCATCATACAAAAATCTTACTGATAATCTAGCATCTAGAATCAGTGTAATGGAATTCCTTACCATTGTGTCCTGAAGACAGGATGAATTCAACATCCATCTCCCAGACCTAGGGCCTTGCGCAGGGAAATCATCCACTGCAACTTGCACTAGTTGATGGTCTGAGAATTCAATGGGTAAAATACAAAAATCCTTCACCACCAGAAATTTAGAGCAAAGTAAATAGTCTATAGTGGAGCCCTTAATCCCTTTATAAAAAGTATAACCACACTTAGCCTTAGAAAGTTGGTTGCAATTACGCAAATCCGCTTTAAAAATCATAGAAGCCAAAAAATTGGAATCACAATAGATTTTTTTCGTTGATAATCCTTTTTGGAGTATAGTGCAGTTAAAATCACCGCCCCATAAGGTAGGCAAGGTCATAACTAAATAAGGCTGGATTCCTCTAAAACAGTCAATCCTGGTTACTTTTGTTTGAGGGTTATAAAGATTTATAAACCGAAAGTGCCTACCCTGCCATGCTCCATCTAGAATTAATACCCGACCTGGAATCAAATCTATCAATTTAAAGAGAGTAAAAACTGGGTTACCAAACAGAATTCCAATTCCATCTGCAGATCTCTTCCAAAGGACCAGAATGACGGTCCCCAAGGCCAGTCATTCTGAAAGGAGAGTACCTGCGTCTTTGAAAACATCCAGATTTCCTGAACAAAGCATAGATCAATATTTTTATCATGAAGCAACTGAAAAAGAGCTCTACGTTTCCTAGAATTCAACAAACTATGCGTGTTCAAAGAAGCCCATGTAAAACCCATCTAACAGCCTACAGGAATAATTACACACTTTACTTTTTCCTACATTTTTTCTTCTTTTCTTTATACTCAGTACAAGGCCCACCTGGTACTGATTTTTGTGAATCAGAGTCCCCCAGATCCGTCTCTGAATCACCCCAAGCAGGGAAGAGCCGCATACATGTTATGTGTTTCTACTTCCAATTTGGCAGGAGCAATCACGGCCTTAAAGATCCTACTAGACCGTCTGGGGGGCAAAGCAATGGGTGCCACCAAAGTGGCATCATGTGTCGCCCCTGTATCTTTATAACAGACTGGTTGTAATAAGACCGGATCCTGGACATAATCAACCACTCTAGGCAAAGGAACCACTGAAGTGGGGGGGGGGAGAAGTTGCCTCATCTATTAGAATAGCTGTGGAGGACAACAAACTTTTCTTATACACTTTAGGAACCTCAACGTTGGAAGAGACCTCAGGACCTTTTTTTACAGTTTTAAGGACATTCTCCTGGGCATGTTGAACTAACAGATCAACATTTCTACTAAAGGTTTTATTCTTAGCTGCCCATATGCAATCCTTAAAAGCGTGGCCATAAGTCTCGCAGAGATCACATCTGGTGGGGTTAACACATTGCATAATACCATGACCCAATTCTCCATAGTTATCACAGCGAGGCTGTTCACAGGTACTAGACAAATGGGTTTTTGAGCCACATTTATAACAAGCATGGGGCTGGCCGCTGTAAAAACAAACCCCCCTGTCCCTCCCCAACAAAAAAGAGTTCGGGATGTGCTCAATACCTTTCTCTGTTTGTCTCAATTTAACTTTGAATTTCCAGCCCCCTGTCCAGAACTGTTCCGCATCTAATATAGGTTCTGGATCCCCTTGTAATTCACATTTTAGGGACAACCAATGAACAATGTCTTCAACATGAATACCTTTGTTACGAAACATGATTGTGACAAATTTAATCAGAGGGGTAGAAAGGGGAATAACCAAAAAAGGAGACCATATTGGGGAAAATTTGACCTGTGCATATCATTCCCGGAATAATTCTAATAAATACGCTGAGCGAAAACTAATATCAAAATTGTCCTCTCCTGATATATGGATAAAAGCAAATACATCACGTGCAGAAACCCAGGAACTTTTAATAAGCAGTTTCCAACATGATACCGATCTGGTCTGTCGGATAAACCCCTTTATAACGGAGCCTAATCATGCTTACGAGGCGCAGCTTCCTTTTGCATTAGTAAACAGTGCTGACATCAATGGTTTAACAGTTGAAACAGCCCCATCTTTTCCAGATTTATTCATTTCTGGTCCTGTCTCCTTACTATCGCTCCACCCTCATATACATTAGTAGCTTCATTAACCAAAGGCAAACTCTCTTTCTCAGGAGCTCCCCTCTTCCTTTCCTGAGGGTGCCAAACTGGAGAGTGTTTTTTAAAATCAAAAACAGAATCCCAATCCTGAGAAGGAGTCCAAACACCAGCCCTTGATTGACCCCATCCTGCAGCTTTCAAAGTCCGTTGGGGAGACCAGGAAGCATCATGGGCCAAAGGAACGTCAGCTTTGGCATTGTCTGCCTCCAATAAAGGAGGTTTTACAGTTTTTGCCTCATTTTTAGGTAACCTCAGGTTATCAACAGCCTGGAACACTGTTAAGCCTTTCCTCCGCTCTTCAAATTTAAATTCTGTTAAACCAGTTTGATCCCCTGGTTTTGATTGAAACTGTATAGTGCCTTGTATGGGGTTAAGGGGCGCTACAATGGATAAAGTTTGAAACTTGAAACCAGAACTGTCACGTAGGGTAGAAGCATTAGACCTACTCACCCCCATACCATTCTTCTGTCTTGACTCCGGAAAACCTGTTGCCATAAACAGACCCGCTTTAGAAGTTTTTTTAGCCATGACTGCTAGTTGGCTAGCAGATAGCAGAGACAACGCAGAGATTTCTTTTGGTTGCCGAACAGGCTCGCCTAAATCTGATGCTGCCTTTGCCCGAGGAACTTCCACCTCGGCATGCAGCTTGCTGGGGTCATGCAAACCATCCGTCCGACCCTCCGCAACTCCAGCGGACGTTTCTGTAGTACAAACAACAAGTGGCTCCTTTTCTTGATCCTCTGTGGGTTCCGACCCAAAATCAAATATAGCAAAAACCTTTTCCATCGTATTCTCTATTTCCAGCTCTGAACGTGCTTCATGAAAAACTTCGTCGCTGAACAATTGCAATGCTGGTTCCTCTGAAGCCTGTCCCTGCCACAGACTATCTGTGCTCATCAGCGGTTCCTCCGCTAACTCCTCTGGTGTGCTCCCTGCAGCCATCCTGCCAGTAGCCAGATGGCCTCCTACTGACGATCAGCAGGGGAATTTCCCCGGTGCAATGGCCAGATTTCTCCATTCACGAAAAATACCATCAACAGTTTAATCTGGTTCAAGGTCAGTTGGCATTCATCTGTATCCCTTCCCCCAGGTCATGCCTGAAAATAGGCAGCATGTGTCTAGTGCACTTACCCGGTCAACAAAAACTACAAAAAAAAAAAAAAAAGAGGCATTAGCAGCAGTTATCCATTTTCTTAACTGAGAAGTTAATGCTAAACCTTCCACTGAACGTTTGGTACACTACCTGAGCTTGTGTCGAAATTTAATGCATACACATTTTTGAAGGTGTTTAATTTACAAAGTAAAGGAATGGCAAGGGGGGGCTACATTGCCCACAGACTGACAAATCTTTACATGGGACTTAGGGGAATAGAAAATAGTAAAAGACAGCACTGCAAATCCTTTTTTGATAAACTTACATCGTGGCATCATTTTATTGTTGACATACTTGTCATATAGAATGAAACAGTTGAGGAATTTGATAGTTGTTTTTAGAATATCTGCATTCTACCAATCAAAAGCTGAAATGTACATATACCACAGACCAGTACACAGTAAACCTCTTGGATTTGGAGGTTAGCAAGGATGGGGGGGGGCGGTAATACAGCTACTGAAACATACCAAAAAGAAACTGATTAAAATACACTGTTGTTGGCATCAAAGTGCCATCCTTGCCACACAGTTAATAATATTCTGAGGGGGACATTTCTGAGTCGTCGATGCAACTGGATCTCAGAAATGAATTATGAAATAGCCACTCAGGACCTTACTGATCAGTTCATTGAGAGGGGGTACAGTGACGCACTTGCAGAAGAGGCCTAGACATAAACCAGAGCAAGGGACAGGAATTCTCCAATACAGGGCACAACAAGGGATATGCAGATATCCACCAGGTGTAACTTTGTAACTACATACTCAGCCCATGCTACCCACTTTGAGGCTATAATCCCAAAGCACTGACTTTGCAGGGTAATACAACACTGTCAGAAGTTAACCAGGAACCACCGTATATGGCATTCAGGAGAGCCACTACTTTTAGGGACAACTTGATACACAGCAGGCAGCCTTGCAAAAGTACCACCACTTGGCTGTCAAATAGTACCAATGGTTGTTTTACTTGTGAATGCTATGTATACTGCATTGCTGTCTCACCAGGCAGTATCTTTCAAAATTCCTACACTGGAAAAGAACTCACCAACAGACAGCGCAGAACGTGTGACACCACTGGTGTAGTTTATGTGGTTATATGTCTGTGTGGAGTGTTCTATGTAGGGAGGACAAAGAGGCAATTTAAAGTGAGAGCAGTGGAGCATTGCAGGGTAATACGCAATAGTGATACAATATGTGCCACTGCCCAGAACATAAAAAATGTCAACCACTCCCAAGAACATGAGTTCATGCTCATAGCAATTAACAAGATTAACCCAAACCCAAGGGGTCGAGATTTTGATAATTGCCTGCTGAGGAAGGTAGCATTCTGGAATTCTGGATTTTTAGCTTGGGAGCATATTCACACCAAGGTCTTAATGACCATTTTGGCCTCACTCCATTTCTAAGATGAATTATACTGTGAGATATATAGTGTGTACCTCTGACTAATTGAACAAAATAGTTTTGACTGTGTACTAATGTAAATGTTTTCTTCTCTTTCCTACTACAGAGGTGATCTGCACCAGGTCACAGATTAAATTCCTATTTGTGGCCACCCATCTTTACCCCTCTCTCTCCCTATATTTATTTATTTATTTTTTATTTTATTTATTAGAAAGAACCAAATTACATTTACCTTTGAGCTAACCGCTCATTTACAAAGGTTCCTCATCAGTACAGTGAATTATAGAGATACCGAGACAAAAATAATACATATTAACAGTAATACTACACAAGGAGGCAATCAGATGATACAACGTAAGATCTTAACTAGTTACACAGTAGAGGAGTAAAAAATGTGAACATGTTGAGACAGTTCTTGTCGTAAGTGCTGCAGGTGGAAAACAGAAGTTTTATTTTTTTGAATGGTGGGCCTAGAACCAGCACCTGTGGAGAAGGACAGGACCTATAAAGGGAAGAATAGGAGGTGGGGGGGGGTGCAATCAGAGGGAGATGGAAGTGACCAACAGAGAAAAACATGGGTTGAGGAGAGGAGAGGGGGTATGTGTGGATTTATGGAGGGGTGGGCCTCGCTGCTTGGTATCTGGTTAGGCAGAATTGAGGGGGAGAGGGAGGGAAGCATGGAGAGAGGAGGACCAACGGGGGGGGGAGGAAGGGAGGTGTAGAAAAACTAGGTGGGTTGTAGGGGAAAACATGGGTAGTGGGCTTGGGAAAGACAGAAGGGGGGCATATATTATGTTCATTGGTCACAGATTACTGGCAGTAATAGTATATAAGCACCCGTGCTGTATATTCAGAAGATAAACTCTATTTGTAATCAGATATTCCAGGCATTTTAAGTAAATGTCTACTCTTGTAACAGATTGAAAATAATACTTATTTACTTATCGATAGCAGTGAAGTTTAATAGGATCTTCTATTTTTAAACTCATCTTTTGTCTTTGTGTGTATATGTTTATTATGTATATTTATTGTACCTGTCTTTATGTTCACTATGCACTATCTAGCACTTTATGTATAGCACCACAGTGCAGCAAACACATTGTACAGTTCAAAGAACAGGCACAGAGAGAAGTGCAGATACAAGCACAGAGACGGACCCAGGAGAGGGAAATAACAAGTGGATCTGAAAACATAGCAATAAATATTTCAGACACTCCTTGATACCTGCACACGTATCAGTTCTACAGAAAGGTTTATCATTTGTAATAACACAGGATATGAGGCCATTTGATTTATATTAGGACATTTATAGATTTACTAGAAATTTTAATTTGAAGGCTTATTTTGAAAAAATCAAGATGTGTCGTGGAACTTTTAAATAACAGGCAAGAACTGAGATGTTGTCTATATCAGACTTTTCTGAACAGAATGACAACAGGATAAAAGAGTTTCATCTGTCATCAACATTTATACCACCGTATAATGAGACTGTGCGAGTCTTTGAGTGAGCCTGTGAGAATAAGTTCAAGGAACTATTACAGTGACAAGATAGACAGGAGGATTCAAGTACAGAGGATTCAAGGAATAGATGTACCTCTAGCACCAGCAGAACTGCTGCTGTAAGGACTGCCTCATTAGGAGCCTTAATATACAGCCATATAGCTGTTAGAGTTGTTGCCTGAATATATTTGCTGCAAATTGATTGTTTTAGTCCCTAGTATTTTTAGTTTTTTTACTGTCACTGGTTAGCACTTTATGAAATTGTGCAGTATAGCTTTAAGACTGTTAGTTAAATGTTTGGGATTTCACACACTCCCCCCTCACCCTGATGATGCATTAGTTGCAAAACTGGTCAGGGATCTAGCTTGTCCTGATTCTGTGGTGGTATGCATATTTTATATTGCTTTGAATAAAAGTTTGTCTGTTTGCAGTTGTATAGTGCTGGTTTTGCTTTCTGCTTCTTCACCTTTTTTTTTCTTTACCATGCACACACCATAGTTGAGCTGTTTTGCTGCTGTACTACTGTATATTTTGAACACTACATGTAAAACACAGGTATCACCTGTACATCACACTATGATGACATCATCACTGTGTATATAAGGAGCTTGATACCTGTGTTGTGCACCTTTGATAAAGGATTCATTTCTGAATCACGTCGGGCATCTTAAGTGCATTTTGTCATTTGTTGGCACTGAAATAAAATGGCACTATTTGCACTTAAACTGATTTTGGATCTCTGTCTTCTGTTGATCTCTGGAAAGGAGGTGAGTGCCCAATTTTTAGATTTTTGCAGAAAAATAATATATCTTTTATACATAATAAAAAATACATTTCACAATACATGTACTACACAGGTGTGGTACTGTTGAGTTAGTATTTATGTTAAAAATTGTGTTTTGACATATTTTATCTCAGTGATCTTAATCTCTAGGACCACTGAATTTGGTGTCTACAGGACAGTCCTAGTCCTAGGGGTTTTTAGCAATTTCAGTAAAAATCTGTTTGGTCCAGCTAGCGGGGCAACTTACCTCCTGCCAAGCCCAGCAACCAAAGTTCAGGAATGAGATCAGGTTGCAGGGGGTCATCAGGGTTGTAAGGGGATCGAGCATCCATAGGACTGCTGTTCTCTCTCAGGGAGGGGAGGGGAGATATGCTGTCTTGGCTCATGGCTGCCACAAGGTGGAGGCCTGGTGGCAATGCAGGCAAGAGAGACATTACTACCTTGATAGCTTTGCACATGAAATAGGGTTGCCACCTTTGGATGCGGCAAAATCCAAATCCTAAGCTCCACCCCTAGCCCCACCCCTTTTGATGACTTATCATGCATTGTTCATCCTAGAAGGCCATTTGTAATATCAATAAAAGACAACACTTAAAGCAGCAGTTCAACAAAAATGTTAAGATACTGTACTGTACCTGTTAAGCTACTTTTCTAGGTTCTTCCTAGTCATCCATTTACTTACATATTTATTTATTGACTTTGGTTTACCAAATAAACATACAGTGATAAAAGAAATGTCATTTACAGATGTGATCTGGGGGGAGACAAGGGACATACTGTAAATAGCACACAACAGTATACATTGTATATAATAATGCTTAAGATATTGTTTCCTGTAATGTGTACTTTGTATCTTTTTCTGGCTCCATTCTCTGTTCATGTCCTCAGTACTATTTCAAAGCCAAAGAACTGACCATATTTTTTCTTGAGGAAAATAAATAATTTAAAACATTTAAAAATGCCTAAATTCTGTTAGAGATGAAAATGTTTACCAGCAAATGAAAGTGGAAGACAACTGGCTCTATTACTGTTACAAAAGGCGGGGGCAGTTGTGCTGCTATGCCACTTTAAGATGTAGTGGAAAAGATTAGGTTAAGTAAGTGCCAATGGTGTTAATGGCCATACTTTACACCTCCTAGGCTGACTGGTTTCACAAACAAAGGGCTATATTGACAACAGAACTTGTTTGTAAGCTGGACATGCAGCTGAAACAATGAATAATATGACAGCTTTTGTTTCAAAAGTATGTGAGCCCTCAAAATGGCTCAAAAATCTGACCAGCATGGAGCAAAACTGGATTACCTAATAAGGACCCTGAAAACCTGATCACCAGGTAAAAAAACCTAACAGGTGGCAACCCTAACTTGAAATAAATGAAAGATTTGTAGTAAGATTGCAACACTAGAAACTGAATTAAAAAATCTCAGACAAGATATCAAAAGTATACAGGAAATCATTACTAACTGAAACCCCAGACTTTGGGGGCATAAACATTAATGAACACCAAATACTGCACAACAGACACCAAGGGAGAAGAAAACACCATAGAACTGGGGATGAGGAGGGAGACGATGGGGACTGGACTACTACTCAACCAAGAAAATGAGCAAAAAGGGAAGGAGAGCACAAATTCATACCCTCCAAACAGAAATGGGATTAGAATGTCAGAGGAAATATTCTGTGCTACCAGTAGAAGTTATTGAAACAGAGCATGACCAGCTGAACAGAGTTATGATAGTAGAAGATTAGACTGACCGGGTAGTATGCAAAGACTATAACATGGAAAAAAACTGTTACCTGTTTGTCAGGAGCAAGAATAAGGGATATTAAAAAAAAAAACATAGACAGACTGTGTACAACTGGACCATTTCCACCCAAACTACTTATTCATATAGGGACAAATGATATTGGAAGGAAAAGTGAATATGAAATCAAGAATGACTTCATTAAGCTGGGAGAAAAAGCAAAGATCCTGTGTGTGTGGGACCAATATTTTCACAAATATTGCCAATACCGAAAGCATCTGCATGAAAAACTAAAGACATTATCTCAGTAAATAACTGGTTCGGTGACTGGACCTGTAAAGGAACCTACACATTTATCATGCACTGAGACCTCTTCTTAAATGATAGACCTATGTATGCCCTGGATGGCTTACACTTGAATTTGAAAGGAGGTAAGATTTATCAATGTTCTACAGAAATCTTTAAACCAGTAACCAGGGGCAAAGGGACAAACACTTACAGTAGACATACAATAGGAAATAAATGGAGGAAGGGAACTAAACTATCAAAACTAAGAAGACAATTACAAAATTATATCACTTAATGCCAGAAGCCTAATTAAAAAATGATGCATTTAAATTACTGTTAAGCAGGGAAAAACCCAACATAGTAGCAGTCCAGAAAACCTGGTGGGATACAAACCATCATTGGGACAAAACAATAATAGGATACAACCTCTTATGTAAGAACAGGATTGGAAAGAGAGGTGGCGGGGCAGCACTTTTCATTAATAACAACGTACACAAAACTGACTAAAGGTAACAGGCCTGAAAATGTGTGCGTAAAAGTCGAGAACCTAAAATCAACAAACATCTTATTATGCAATTGTTATGTATCACCTAATATTATGAAAAAAAAATGTACGGAACTATCACAAGAAATCTTAAGTATGACTGAAAAAGGCCATGCAATCATACTACGTGATTTAAAGTTACCAGAAATTAACTGGGAAAATACTGCATCAACATGTGAGAAGGGCCAACTATTGATATATGTAATGAATAAAAATAGCCTTATACAACTAGTTGGAGAGGTCAGTATATTCTTAATCTTACAATTATAAATATTACTAAGAAACTGAACTACGAAGTAAAAGCTCTGCTTAGTAATAGTGACCACTCATCAATTGAGGTCTGGTTTAAACTAAGTCAACCACTGAATAAGGGCTATACTATCATGTATAACTACAACAAAGGCAGTTATGAAAGCATTAGGGGAACTCTATCCTAGGATTGGGAAAAGGAAATATGAGGAAAAGGAGTTCAAGTGTGTTGGGAAATCCTCAAAACTAAACTATTGAGTCTGAGGACAAAAATACATGCCATGTAGGAAATCATATAATATAAAGGCAAAATATCACTGTGGTTCACAAAAAATTGAATAACATAACCAAGACCAAAATAGACTATGAACAGACAAGGAAATGTCTGTTCCTAGGGAACAGAGCCAAACTAAAATCAGTAGCAAAATCCTTAAAACTGAAATATGGAGAGCTCAGCTGAGTTATAAATCTAGCAAATAACAAGAATAACATGAAGGCATTCTATCTTATATAAACCCAAAGAGAAAGGAGATACCGTTATTGGACCACTGGTAACAAACAATAATGCAATTACAGTCAAAAAACAGATAGCTGAAGAAATCATTTAATATGTACAGTTTATTAGATGCAACCACAAGTTTTTTGGGACTCTGAATGACATCATTCTATTATAGTTACAAATATGTTTACTCAGCACTAATTACTACCTTTATTACCTTGTTGCTGGGGAAGTCTTCCCTCTTTCAAACATTATTCTAAAGTGCTGCTCCCATCTTAGTTTGGGGCGTTTGAATATAGGGCAATTTAGCACAAGAGACATGTTGATTTTATAAGCCTTGTTTTTTTATGTTGTCTTGCACATGCGCAAGTAACATCTTGTGGTAGTAGCAGAAATGCAGAGGTGTGTCAGTGCTGGTGAAAGCAAGGCACGCTTTAGTAGGTGTGTCCTTCATTCCCCAATTAGCCAGCATGCTAGCGCTGGCACAAGAATTATGTAAAGTGCCACCAACCTGAAAGAAATGCGCTGCAATCAGAGACAAGCTCGTCATGCAGCGGCACAGATGACACGGGTCCTGTACGTGCTTTTCCTGGATGAAACATTTCAATAAACATGGCGGCGGCACGCAATCCCCAAACAAAGATGACCTCGGGGGTGCAATCCCCATGTTGGCATGTCTTCCACCCCCCCACATTGTATGGCACACTGGGAGCCCACCCCAGTGTGCTGCCACTTACAGAAAACCAACTGTGTTGGCATGTTCCTGCCCCCGCCCCACCCCCATTGTGTGGCACACTGGGAGCCCACCTCAGTGTAGCCAACATCATGCCCCCCCAAAAATCATGGGGCACACTGGGAGCCCACCCCAGCTTATCCAATGTTTGTTTTATTTCACCTGTAAAGAAAGAATATGGTCCCATGAGGTCTGTTTTTTTTTTTGTACCTGAAAAAGGAAACAGTCCTCATTGTCTGCTGCACCCTCCCCAACCTCACCCACCCTTTGTGCATCCCACTCTCCCCACACCCCTCACCCCATACTTATCTCCAGAGGTCTGGCACTGCAATCTTCGGAAGAGCGGCAACATGTCTGGACTCTTCAAAGCTGGACTGCAAAATGAAGAAATGCCAGTAAGCTGTATAATGGCATAAATGGGAGGGAGGGGCAAGTTAGGTGGATATCTCAACCATTCTTTTGAATTTTGGCTCCATATTTTCAAGATGGGGCTCTTGTGACCCCACCTCATGAACACATGCACTGTCATCTCATTATTCAGTCCCAAAAGGTCATTTTGCAGTCACTACGCAGAGTCACCTTTTTGGACTGATTAATAAAACAACAGTGTCACTGTTCATGAGATGGGGTCCCAAAAAGCCCATGTTGCAAATTTGGTGAAACAATTCCAAAAAATTACTGTGTTAAGAGTGTGCATTGTGCATTTTCCAAGCATGCTCGTAACTTTGACAATTTTTAATATTTTCACTCCAGATTTTCAACATTGCCATTTTTTCACACCTCCTTACGAACAGTACAGCTGTCATTTTTCACATCCTATCTGAATTGTGTTTTCACACATATGGCGCACAATGGCGCAGTTGCTTTGGGAAATCAATGTTTGGGACAAGTTAACAAAATTATAGTGACACTGTTCATGAGCTGAGGTTCTAAAATGCATATGTTGAAAATCTGGTTAAAAAAATCCCCCAAAGAATTGCGTTATGGATGTGCGTTGTGCAGTTTCTACACATGCTCGTGATTTCAATTTTTCATATTTTCATTCCTGATTTTCAACACTGCCATTTTTTTACACCTCCTTATGGACAGTACAGCTGTCATTTTTCACATCCTGCCCAAAATGTGTTTTCACACTGTGGTGCCAAATGGTGCAGTCGCTGTGCAAAATCACCTTTCAGCTAATGAACTGATAGTGCCACTGTTCATGAGGTGGGGTCACAAAAAACCCATGTTGAAAATTTGGAGTGAAAATATCAACAAATGCCTGGGATGTTAGGGTTTCTAACTTTAATGCCCCACCCTGTAGAGGCTGATAGGCATCAGGGGTGTGACTTGGGATTGTCGGCTGTAATCCATTCACCCCCACCCCCACCATGCAGCCAGTTACAGGCATCGAGGGTGCTTTGGACTCTTTGGCCCCAGTGTTCACCCCATTCTCCTATACTGCACCCATCTCAGCGTATTTCCTTATGGAATGGGGTGAGCTTAAGGCCCAAAGACCCCAAGGCACAACAAAAACATGTCGGTGTTTGCAGGGTACGGTGAGGTGAAATGGTGTGAGTGTTATGGCCGATGACCCAAAGGCACACCCCAATGCCTGTTACTCTCTGCTGGGTGGGGGGTGGGGTTAGCATCTGTTCAATACTTCACTGCCATTCCTGTTATGCATCTCTCTAGCTCCTGCACTACCAATGCTAATGCCAGCAAGACCACATTCGGCATTGACAAATGCTTGTCTAAACATGGGATAATATGCTATACTGCCTCTCCTTTAGGGGTCAGTATAGTGCAGTGGGTTAAGGCTCTGAGCTACAGATCTGGAGACCTGGGTTTGAATCCCACAGCTGCCTAGGTGCATACTGTGTGATCCTGAGCAAGTCACTTAACTTCCTTATGCTCCCAGGTTGCATCTGGAAACAAGCTTCAGCTTAGTGTGCTACTCCTGGTTAAACAATGCTCCCATTCCCTAATATGACTTGCAAGTCGATCATACAGGACTCGGGCCACTCAAGCTGCCTAAATTAGAGCTGCTCTGTATGTAACACATTACCATATAAATTCCCCTTTGGGGGAACTGAAATCAGCATTAACATTAGTGCTGCAACATAAGGAGCTTGGTGCCAGTGGCTGCAGTGGGGTAGGGTATGGAGCCCACGTTATTTTGCTATGTGGTTTGTTCATCAGACTTCTAAGACTGATATAAGATTTATGCATAAAAAAACCTTTTCAGACCAAAAATATATATTTAAGCCTTAGAATTATTTCGGTAGTATCAAGAACTTATAAAGAAAATGTCAATTCATAGGACTGTTAAGGTTGAACTGAACATGCTATTTTTTCCTTTTTCTATTACAGATTTCTCAAGACTTTTTTAAACATGGCACATCTCTAAGAAGATATTTAGTGTGCTTTTAGTGGTATTAGTAGCAGCTGTGATATCAACTTTGGTAGTCCTGAATTGGGAAAAAGTGAAGAAAGAATGTATCATACTGATCATTATGAACTCTTACAGTAAAGATCATCTCTGGGAATAGGAGGTAAATGCTGAGAGTCAAATAGTCCAGTTCTGGACACCTTACTTATGAAAGGACATAGACAGGGTGGAGGCAGTTCAGAGGAGGGTTACCAAGATGGTACAGGGATTACATCATAAAACCTATGAAGACAGGCTGAAAGACTTAAATATGTACTCACTGGAAGAGAGGAGGGAGAAGGGGATATGATTGAAACATATACAGGTAAGTACCTCATGGGGAGGAACATGGTGCAGGAAAACATATTTTTTCATAGAAAAAGATGCTGCCGAACAAAGGGACATGGGCCAAAACTGGAGGAAGCAAGATTCAGAGGGAACGTGAGGAAGTACTTCTTCACAGAGAGGGTGGTGGACAAATGGAACATCCTGCCACAGGAGGCTGTGGGAGTAGAAATGATTATGGGATTTAAGAATGCATGGGATAGGCATGGGGGATCCTGGTAGTCGGGGGGGGGGAGGGGACAACCTATGTCTAGGGAAGCTTGAAGAAGCACAGTTACATGTGCAACTAGTTGGGTCATAGGCCCTTATCTGCCATCAACATCTATGTATCTATGTACAGTATCTATGTAGTTCTTATAGTGCTAGAGATACAAGTACAAGTAAAACTAAAGTGTTGTACTGGAAGCCCATACCGACCATACTACACAGATGATTATTCCACGTAATACTTAAGCAAAAAAGCATGATGGGATGTGCATTGTTGTGAGAAAGCAGTACTCCTTAGGATGTGAGGCACAGGGTAAAATCAAGTGTTTTGTGCACCTGACAAGTGCTGCTATCCCATAGTTATGCACACCCTGGAGTGCCCTTTTAAAGTTACAAAATAGCTTCCCTCAATTTTTCATTTTAAAACTGAGTAATGAAGCTCAGAACATTAAGTACAGTATTTCTAACCTGTGCTGTTATTCTGGAATACTGCATGGTCAGGTAGCCCGATTCCACCAGTCATAGCACAGGATTTTACTATTCCTCCGTTCATTATTGACTGCAATACAAGTTGGCTCCCAGTTATGTTAATTAGTATTATAAGCAGCCTAACTATAACATGGACAACAGTTTCTTATGGCACTATGTCAGAACAGTGCCAACATAAGTTCTGCTGGCAGGAACAGCGCTGGAACAACAGCGAACACATGAACAGTGTCTTGCAGGAACAGTGTCTGGAATGAAAAGCGCATGCAAAAACAGTGCACAGAAGTGCAAAAAAATAAAGACGGCAGGCACACAGTGGCACACAGGGACAACAGGGGCCAAGGCAGCAAGGGAGGCACATTACACCTGCAGGGACAGGTTGAATGCAATGCCTTGCAGGTAATCAAATGTGGACCTAGTGCCATAGTCCACTACGACAGCAGCAATCCTGGCAGTGATGGACTGAAAAGGGAGGCTTCCACTCAGTAACCAACTGGGCATACTTGATGTCGGTTAGGCGTTGTTCGTCCCTGATGCAGTCAATGAACCACCAGATGATGGGGTGGCATTCACCAATGCGACTACTGAAGCTGCAATGCCATGCCTCAACTGCTTTGTTGGTCCTTGGCATGCCCTCCTTTGTTGCAAGGTAACAATTGCACAGCTGCAGTGGATACACTGGCCACCACCTGCCTGACCTGCCCACAGGGTGGCCCAGCCAGATGTTTTCAAAGTAGTCCATGAATGGCTGCAGTAGGTCCTCATTGTCCTAGAAGAACACCCAGTCCCTGAGCTTCTCAAATGCAGCAATGACACCATCCATGGGCACAAACGCCAGTGTAGCCACCATCCACATATGTGGGGCAAAGCTTGAATCTGTTGTGTACCGTTCCACCACACTGTCCATCTGCTGTAGCTGTCTCCAGAGTGCCTTGCAGAAGTGGAAGTAGCAGCCATGCACAGCGGTGGTGGTAAACACTGCCATGAACCCCTTGATGGTTGCCTGCTCATAGGCCATCATCTCAGTGCTGGATGCAATGTTGGCACATAGTCCCTTAAGTTTGGTGAACACCTGTGTGTATGCAGCAGCCTTCTGCACCGTCATCAGAACATAGCACACTGGCAGCACTGTGTTGTATGAGATGGCATGCAATGAGTAGAGCTGGCTGAAGAGTGGCAGTGTGCAGCTGAATGTGCCATCCATGTACTAATCCTGGCTCCCCTCCAGCCGTGCAAGGTTCTACCACGTGCAGAACAATAGTATAACGACCAGCACCAGGACCACTGTCAAGCATGAGGAATGGTGCACCCCCAGTCACCTGATACTCGTTGGGCACTACCAGCACAGACATGAATGTGGCCATAGTGGAGGGGGTGGTGGGCAACACCATGAACCCTGCCAACTGTCCTCCATAGCCGGTCCATGGCAGGCAGGCATCCTGACACAGCCGCGGGTACGTCCCTGGTGCATGTTAGCACCACATGGATGGTAGACTCCACTGTAACAGCTGCCTGCCTCTTGATGGTATCCTCCACCTCAAGGGCTGCTATGGTGGCTGTGTCAGGGACATGATTGTGTGTGTTCTTGCAGTGCACTATATCATCAGCCACTGTGTGCAGGCGGCCCTTACAGCGGGAGTGGCTGTATTCTACACACCGCTAGTATGCCTTCTGACACTGTTCCCTCTCCTTCGGAAACAGGTGTCCTTGGTAGTGAAGAAGGGAGCATCCCTTCTGACTGTTTACAAATGTCGAAGGCATTGCTTTTTTTCTCCTGTCCATCCACTTACAAAATCGACAACATAGTAGCACTGATGCAGCTTTAACGAGCCACCATCCATGGTCATTGCTTGCACCTGGCGCCGCCCCATGCAAAACGCGTCACCGACCCACTGCTCCCGGACCCACGGCAGTGTTACAAAATGAAACGCCTGTCAACAGGAACACTTCAGGCTCAGGCGTGGACCACTCTGCAGAGTGCTGCCATTGTCTGCCTGTTCTACCACCTGTGACACACACCATAACCCGCCTGCCTGTGGTCCTGAACCCATGCTGCATGCTGAATCCTACACTACCCTATGTATCACACACACTACTCAGTGTCTCTAACCACTAACCTATCATGCCACCACAGTGCTTCCACCCGCCGGAGGTTACCTTGACTGCTGCAGCACATGATTGTTGATCAGGTGCACATCCCGCCCCCCCGGCACAGTGTTCGGGTTGGCATGTGGGCGGTGGCCACATGGTTCCACAGTTCACCATTGCCAGAAGGTCCCACATTCCCCCCAAGAATGCATTTCCCCATGGGTCCACTCTGCCGGAGTGAAGGCATGCGGCCACGGTGTGCGACGTGCGTGGGACTGAAGATGGTGTGCGGCAGAAGAAGGTTTGCTGTTTCCCATTGTGGGTGGATGTGTACGGTGGGTGTCTGGGTGCTGCAGTGCACATTGCACATTGGCTGGCATGTGGTCATGGGCATGGTGGGGGCAGGCATGGTCATGGGGGGTCTGCAAGGAAACCTCCCATGGTGGACAGGGGATTGTTACAGGACATTCCTGCCTCCAGCAGACAGGTGGGGCACTCATGACTTGAGGTCTCCTGTGGGCTGCCAGCTCTGCTGTGGGTCCTATGGTGGGTGGGTCATGGCAGCCAGTGGCCCTACTCTGTGCATGTTCACTCTGCATGGAGCAGCTGCTTTGGTCAGTGGGGTGTGGGCTACGTGTGTGCATCTGTGGACCTGGGCAGGCTCATATAGTTGGCCAGTGGCACTGGCACATGCCAGCATGCACACCTACGCTACACGGCCCCCCCCACAGTGGCATTCTATGTGGCTCCCATGGTGGCACTCTGTGCAGGTGGCATTCTATGACCTGCACTGTTCAGGTGTGCGCTGTTCTGACCACGTTATTTTGCAGTCGCTATTATGGTTACACTCACTTAACTGGGTAGGGTTTCTTGTGCTGTCGTGGAAAGTACTTTTTTAAATCACTGTATTTCAGGGGTAGTCTTATTAAATTGTTGGCAGTAAATAATTTAGGTCAAATTAAACTTGTAAAAATAGATCAATGTTCTGGGCTAACATCTGGTTTGTGACTCAAGCTGCTCTTTTAGCACAAGTGCTGTTTTGATGGATGCGACTTTTGACCATTTTACTGTCCTAATAACCACAACTTTTGGTCCTCAGGGACTTCAACTTCCATCTTGACCAATACAAAGAACAAAACTCCAAATGGTTTGTGGATTTTCTTGACCTCTTCTACCTAACACAGCACGTTAATGCCTCCATGCAAAGTAAGGGTTACACTGGTTTAAGCTGGTTATCTCCCAAGGCTTCCTTATGTCTCCTTTTACCCATTATGATTAGGCATTTTGCGACTGCCACCCTACTCCACTTTGCAGTGGACTCCTCATTCATGCCCCAATCAACTACAACCAGGTAATTTTCCAGTCCAAATGTACCTTCAGGGAAGCCGATCCACCTGCGCAGCGGTAGCACTACCTCTTGTGATGCTGATGACCTAGGTTCAGGAATAAACCAGAGTTGTTGAAGGGTAGCTGCTGGGAAGAGGAGTGAGCATCCCAACAGATGCTCTCTTCATCTGGGGGAGGTGACTCACTGCTCCACTGCTGTGCCACCACCTGAGTGACCATAGGTGGTGGTGCAGGGAATAGCATCAGTGCGGGAGCCTGGAGTGAGCATCGGGTCATGTGGGTGCATCAGTGTGCTGGCACCCAATGATGAGACATGGTCATGGGAGGAAGGTGGGACATAAATGGGACAAAAAGCTTGGGCCTGGCTAAGGGTAGATGAAGCCCTTGCCTGCTGCCCACCATGTTCAACACTTGACCCACACCACCACCAACCAGGGGATTCTCCAGGCCTTCTCCTCCACTGCGTGTGTCCAGGTAGACAGATGGGAAGTATGCAGAAGTGGCTGAAGGTGGACCCAGCCCTGGAGGCAAGCCAGGGGGGCAGTACAGCAGTGTGTCACGGGTGGGCCTCTGAGACCTGGTCAGGTGAGTGGTCAGGTCTCGGTGAATGGAAGCAGGATTTGCAGGGGTAGAAGGAGGACCCTACCAGAGCCCTGGGGGCAAAAACATGTTAAAAAAAAAGTACCTTCAGAGCAGTCAATGAATCTGAACTTGACACTGAATTAACTAATCCTTTTAGTGAATCATAGGACACTGGGGGCTTGATTTTCAAAGAGACCTCAGAGCAATGCAAGTTGCGTTGCTCCAGGGCTATGGCAAACTCTGGGTGCATCAGAGACTGCCAAATTTTATAAAAGGGGGCATCCCTGCTCCAAAAACCCAGGAGGTGCTGCAACCGCAGGCTAGCACCAAACAATTGGTGCACCTGTGGACATTGCTGCAAGGATCCCCCCCCCCAGTGCAACACAAGAGGGGCCGGGATGGTTGGGGCAGTGGGGAAACTGCTTGTTAGGAAGGGGTAGGGGCAGAAAGGGCACTGGAGGCGGCATGGGGGAGTTGGGGAGATAGCTGGGTATATAAGGTAGTGATGTGGCACCCGGTGAAATGTGTTTGCTTTTAAATTAATTCTGTTAATGTCTATCAATCCGTCGCAGTGTACTACGAAGTACAGTACCTATTACTTATACTGTACATACAGAAACAGATCTCTAATCCAGCACTTCCAAAGAGGGGCAAGTGATATTTGCACATAACACGGCATTATAATGAACTGTAACACAGCAGAGCTCATAACATTTCAGTCATACAGACCATAACAATCATACATCACCCCCAATAATAGGTATATAGTGGATGATTGTTACAGTCTGCATAACTGAACAATTGTGAGGTCTGCTGTGTTACGGTTCAATATAATGCCGTGTTATGTGGAAATATAATTTGCCCCTCCTGGGACATGTTGGATTAGATCTGTTTCTGTATGTATAGTATAAGTAATGGGTACTGTACTTTGTAGTACACTACTACGAATTGATAGACATTTACATAATTAATACAAAAGCAAATGTATACTGCTGGGTGCCATGTGACTACCTTACATGCCCAGCTGTCTCTTCAACTACCCCATTGCCACCTCTCATGTTCCTTCTTTCCCCGCACCACATTCAGATCCCCTCCAATTCACCACTGTGTGCGGCACTGACGTACGTCACTAAGTCCACCTCCTGGCTGGTCTAAGCTGAGTCTCTTGCTGTGTCCATGGCAGAGCTACCAAAATATCAGATAAGGTGATGTTGTAGCCCTGCCATGGTGCAAGCTCCCTTATGACCTGGTGCACCCTGCTATATGGCGCAAGGCTGGCGCAGTGCCACTTTGGTGCAATGGCTCCCTGTTTTGACACAGACCATGTTTGAAAATTGGAACTGCTACATCTTTTGATGCAAGGTGCCACTTACATCATTTATGTTTAATGCAGGCACCTTGCGTCATTCCCCAGGCTTTGAAAATTCAGCTCTGAGTGTCCTGAGGCCCTAACAAATCATTATAATCAATCCTTAAACTTGGTCCTAAACAAAGCTAATCCTCTCAGATCATCAGAAGTTTCCTTCTGCTCTCCAAATCCTTGGTTATCCCGCACCTGTTCTAGGAGAAAAGGAAATATAGACAACTGAAGCAAGCAGGACAGAATCAAGGTGTTAATGTGTTTCAGGAAATGTATCACTATTAGTCCAAGAACTATAACAATACATCAGGAAGTCAAAAAGAACTGCTGTACTAAGATGAGCTGTTAAGTGCTCAAAAATTTAACCATAAACAACTTTTTCATACCATTAATTCTCTTACCAAACCTCAGACTTCCTCACATTGACCCAGTCATTAACTGCCTTGAACCTCCACAGCTTTTCCAACAGCAAGGTGAGAAAACTGACTATGTCTACCATTTGCATAATTCTGCATTCCACAACACCAGTAAACACTCATGATTCAGCTCTTATGTTCTTCAAACCCCTCACGGAAACTGATGCTATACTATCTTTAAAAACTCTGGGTCAAAATCATCTACTCAAAATCCTGCCACTGCCTGGCTGATTAAAGAATTTTCGTACTTCTTTACTCCCTTTTTACCAAACTTATCAATTCCTCATTATCTACTGGAGTTTTTTCCACCTCCCTCAAGACAGCGTCTGTCCAATCTATCTTAAAAAAAAAAACTTAGCCTAAACCCAGACATTCACACCAACTATCAACCAATGGTGCAGTTGCCTTTCATTTCAAAGGTACTCTAGAAAGCAGCAGCCTACCAATTAACAGAATATCTCACCATAAATATGTTTACCCAAATTTCAGTATGGCATTCAGAATGCTCACAGTACAGAAACAATACTTATATGTGTGTCAAATGACATTTTATTATCTATCAATAAGTATACCCCTACTGTTCTGTTTCTAGACAGCCCCTTAGCTTTTGACACCTCCATGAACCATGCCTTTTATTTGTCCATTTAGAATTCTTCTTTGTCACTGACAGTACAGTCTTATGTTGGCTTCACTCCTACCTCACCAGTCGATCACAAACCCTCAGCTTTAATTCTACTTCTTCCCTATCTCAGGCAGTGAGTGCTGAAATCCTACAAGGTGCCATGTTGCTCATACTATACATGGTACCCATTACAATGTATTATGGTCTGCTCTACCCCAGTTGTGTGGCTGATACTCAGGTTTATGCTCCTGTGATAGTCTCCTTACAACTGGCCCTTACTTGGATGTCTCACTGTTCACTAACATCCAGTTGTGGATGACTACAAACTCACTTTGCTTAAATGCCAACAAGATGGAACTCATTATATGTGACACAAGAGCAAAGATGAAATCTCTCAACCTATCTGACCTTGGCCCTTCTGTTATTTATCCTACCACAGTTTTTCATACCCTCAGAGTCTTTTTGATCAGCCATAACATCTGGAATCCCAAACTAATAGGTCTGTTATTTCAGCATCCCACCATCTATGCACCATTGCTAAGACACATCCCTACCAACATCATCATACTGCAGTTACTCATGTTCACCGTTTGGTTTTTACTCATATTTAGTGCAGCAATTCCCTTCAAGGTGATTTTCCAGCTTGAATCCTGCATTGCCTCCAGCTTGTACTAACTGCTGCTGCTGCCTAATTACTTACTGGTTCTAGGAAGTCTGATCATGGTTCCCCTGAGGAAGCTCTAGTGGAGCAAAGCACTGGGGCTTTGTTCCTAGTCTTGCAGTGTTACATGTCTAATGCATTGAATTTTGAATTAACAAGAATTTAAAAGTTGTATCTTGTATTATTTTGTGGTCAACTGGCAATTAAATACTGGCACTATGTATTTAAAGTCTAAATATTGTGTTTTTGCCACGTTAATTTTCCTCAAGTGCAGGTCACTTTGTACTGTGGCTTATCTCAGTCAGGGTTTGCACACCCCAGACCTTGCACTAACCTTCATTATTGGGGCGCAGCTTTCTCTTGACTGGATTAGACTATAAAATGCTTCTACTTATATTCAAATTCAATAAGAGACTCACTGCTCCATATTTATCTGAACTATTCATGACCAAATCACTACCGTAACAGCTCTGATCTTCTAATGAACACCTCCTTAATCTCCCCACCACAAGATCAGCCACATTTGGTTATCGAGCATTTTCCACCTATGGTCCATATCCCTGGAACAGACTCCTATAGGAAATCCAGTCATGTGATGACCTTGAGTTTTTTTAAAACATGCTTAAAACCCATTTCTTCCAACTAGCTTTAAATGTGCTTCGATCATTCTTTCTGTTCACTTTAAGTATTATACAGCACCTTGAAATGTTTTAAAAGTGCTATATAAATTGCATTTATTATTATTAGTATTACAGCTGTACCCCAGAAATGTATTTCTTATATTGTGGCTGATATAAATATAATAGATGGAAGTTGTTCTGTTATAAGAACAGCATAGGTGATATGACTGAGGTCTTGTAGTTACTACATGATGTACTGTATGCTTTTTTCATCTTTTGATTTTTTTTTCTGTGACTAAAAAGGGCAATAAGAAATGCTTACTGTGCTCTAGCCAGAAAATGATTTATGGGGCTCCTTGAGGCTGGAATAGGATCAGGTGGGAATAGGAATACAAACTGTTAAAGTGCATGATAGGAGTTTTGTTTTTTTCACAAGGCTTTTGGTAACTGCATAGTCTTCCTGGTAGATGTTTTGCTTACGTGAATGAATCCAATACTTTTGAAACTACAAAACTAAATCATATTGACAATGCAGCTAGTCTGTAAGTTAATGCAAAACTGTTTATTGAAATCAATCCAAAGTCATTCTTCTGCAAATAATTTTCTTATTTGTTGCATAACATACCTTTTCAATTAAAATGGGGGAAACTGAGTACCACAAATGTGTAAAGGACTATCAGATAACTAGCCTGTTCATAACCAAGTAATGATTTTCAGTGCAAAAAGATAAGACACTTTTCTTAATGGAGTCATTAACAATCATTGCTTATCAGTCAGCTCATTTTTTAAGCATACCTCTCTATAAAAGCCACCTTGCTATATAGACAGAGGCATTTTAAAGTACAATTATATACATTCTTTCTATAATGTATGGTTTTTCTAACTAAATCCAGATGACTAAAAAATGAGCAAATTGGCACAATATATTCCTGCTCAAAAGGAACATAGGATATAATTTATGACTGTCTTGAAAGTTATCGAGCTATGTCTGTAGATCATTTATCTTCCAAGTTGCTGAATTTAGAGCTATAGATGTAAAATCATAATCCTGTAATGTACAGTGCATTGGCAGTGTTTTTATCCTACAGAGCTGCTCATCTGCTAAACTTTCGATTTTTTGTACTTGTAGATCAACATAGTAAGGGTGAAGGGACATCAGTACAGAAACAAACCTTGATTATGTGGCTCTCAAGGAGTATTAGATGTTTTTCTAGTCAAATAGAAAGCAAAACTGCCACAGTGCAAAAACTCCTCCATCATCCCCTTTTGGTGTGCCTCAAGTCTGCCTCGGGGAACTCAACACGCATGACACTAATGGCAACTTTCCATCACAACACTTGTAGTATTAGGGTCTCCTGCAATTGGAATTACAAAACTAGAACCACCCAGATGTGACACATACATACTAAAAAAAAAAAAAAAACTGAAAAAACCAAACTATTTTACATGTGATATTTCACTGCTATTAGTTTCAATGATTTTCCGCCATAAGAGCCACAGCCCACCAAAGTAATACAACCTCTCCTTGGACTGGAAACTTGAGGAGGGTGCAGGCCTACCTGGCAAACTTCTGGTGTAAACAGATCAGAAAGCCCCAAACAAGGATTTAAAAATCCTTTAATCCTTTTCCAAAAGGGGACCATCTTAATGCATTCCACAAAATATGTTTCAAAGAATCTTCTACTATATCCCATTTAATACATATTCTGTTTTCTCTTTAATTACAAATTATCGCTTTCTTTTTTGTGGGACTTCCTGTGGTTTCTATACTTCTGTTTTTCTTTTGTGTAGGTACACAATACATTTAATGTAATATTGCTTTTTTTTTTTTTTTTTACAAATTAAAAGTGTTGTTCTCTTAATTGTTGGGCTCCATGTTGGGGGGGGGGCATTACTGGGGTTTGTACTCTTTTGTTAGGGTACAAAGTTGTTGTTTTTATATAATACTTTTTTGACTTGTATATTTATTATTCCGACAATGATTTCTAAGTGTTGTGATTTGTTAATAACAAATAAAATATATTCAATTAAAACAAATAAATGATTTTCTGCATGGTTCATAATGGCTTAATTTTAAACTCAGGCCTTAGTGGAAAAAGGGCCATCTGAATACCATGAACTGTCCATTAGCTAAAACATACACATGTACTTTAACAATTAAGGGCCCTCTCCACAGAAGAGTTTTGCCACAGGCACAGAATGGCCAACACTTTTGTGGCTAGGATCTTAAATAACTTAAGTCTTACAGTATTTTCTCTTTTAGTTGTTGCTGATTCTTGAGTGCTGTGCTTTCTGCCTGCCACTTCCATAGCCCCAGGACATACACCACTGTCCCAGGCATTATTGGACCCCAAATCAGAACTTTGGCTCTCAGTTGTAATTTTCTGTCAAATGAGAACTAGCCTTGATTATGTTATGAATCCCTGCATTGTGCCCTCTGTAAGAGGCAATGTCTCTCTCACCGGACAACAGTGGTTGATCGTGTTTGCTTAATTGCTGCTGTAGTCACTGAACTTTTAAGTTGATTGGTTTATATAACTAAGATTTACTATGGCCACAGCTCTATCACACCATACTGAAATGCTGTACTGTAACTGATGCTGATATTTTACCCTTAGTTCATTGATACCACCCCCCCAAAAGCAAACACAATTCTGTATTATAGATTTGAAGTAACTAGGAGAAATTTCCTAAAATGAAGGTGTGCCTGAGATAAAACATATTAACCAATTGCTCACATTATCAGCACACATATTTATGAGGTTTCTTTGACATTCAACATTTGTTCCACTTTGTATTTCCTGTAAGACAGGCTACCACTGCTCAGTTACCAAATTGAATAACTACGTGATAAACATCTCCCTACGCTGTCTGTTAGACAACAGAGATATGATAGTTTGCTCATTCCCTTAAGCTGCACAGGTTGCCTGTACAGCAGGCACTGCAAATTTGCCTCAACTCAGCTGGCTAAGCCCTACCTCTAACAGGAATTACCGCTGGAAACATAGTCCTCCACATGGGTACCTATCCACTCCCAGACTCAACATATCTCACATCCTTCTTCACCTGTTCTGTTCATTAAGATAACGTGTGGCTAGCAGTATGGTCTAGAAATTAGAGCAGTGAGCTGTGGATGAGCTTGGTATATTCAGAAGACCAGGGTTTGAGTCCCACAACCCCCGCTTGCATACTGCATGACCCTTAGCAAGTCACTTAACCTGCCTGTGCTCCTGGAACACCCCTGGAAATGAGCTTCAGCTCAGTGGGCCTTTCCTGACCAAAAAATAAAAAATAAATAAAAAAAAGTGAAGCAGCTAGCTGGATCTTCCCAAAATTCTGAAATGACCCCAGAAGACTGCCTTTCTTTTTCTTAGGCCAGCAGGAATGGAACAAACTATCTGCCTTCCTTTGACAAACCTCTTAGCTTTTCACTTACAAACTGCAGCTATTTGAGGAGTTCAAATATTCATGATGCCTCCCCACCTAAACCCCCTTCTTATCTACAGTACTTCCTAAATATTTACAGATTTGGATGGAATACTGGCGCCCACCTATTTTTAACTATTTGTTGTGCCTATGCTTAGACTGGAGATGCAACCCTCAACACCTGTGGCTATCATCCTCTCAACCTCCCTATGAATCATTGTCCCCACCCCCTTTGCCATAAAGTCTCATTTACTTCATAAATACCATTCATTTTATGTAGTTTTTGTACTACTCCACCACCTGTTTAATGTTAATTTCAAATAAAGTACACTTACAGGAGGCCCTGTGTTTCCTTGTTGTCCAGGTTTTCCAGGATGGCCAGGAGGGCCATCTGGTCCAGTGGCTCCAACATTCCCTTTTTGACCAACAGTGCCAGGTATTCCCTAGTCAGGTTAAATAAAACTTGGTTATAATCAAGTAGTGAATTAAACTACTGAACAGAAGTTATGTCTTCCAGCTGTAACACATGAACAATCTGAATAGCTGTAATGCCCTGCTTACAGCACCGCTACCTTCCGAAAGATATCTTAAATACCAGTTGTGGCATACTGAAGAGACAGCTGGCATGCTGTTTTTTTGGAGGGGGTTCTGTTTAAAAGGTTGTCGTTGGCTCTTTGAAAAAAAGGCAAATAACTGCATCTTTAGTTTTAGGATCAACATGTATTGATGTTGAAAAGCATCCTTTATTCCTGAAATAGTTCAGTGAAATTTCAGACTTGCATGCAGATATTATGGCAATAGCAGTTAACCATTCCATTCAAATATACATTTATGTTTAGCTATTTTGATTTCTCTGCCTTGGATTTCCACTCAAGTATTTTACTGTTTATAATGTTCACATTGCTTAAAATAAATACACAAAGTAGTTGCCACTCTGTTAAAATACTTACAGAAATTCCAGGTTTTCCAGCAAGTCCACGAGCCCCCTTTTTTCCCCTTGGGCCCTGTAAATATCAAAAACTGTTGTTAGGAGGCCTCATGCATTGTTGCATCAGGAAATAATGTCTTTTTAGCCTTTAAGTAATTGAGAAAAGCCTAGCGATCTAAACAATATGTATTCATGTAATGTATCTCAATTTAAAGGGGAAGGAAACTTCTGTAATCAGTTTATTAAAGTACAGATGCCACCAGACTTATGACAGTTTTTATTAGATGTTTGACTTGAATTTTTACTTCAGCACCAGGATATTATTTATTTGTTGTACTGTATGCACTGAGCCAAAAGCATGAGACAATAAAGCATGGATTAGTACAATTTGTAATATTCCAAGTTTTGAAAAATATGTTTTGAAACTAATAGGACCAATTTATAATCAAAGTAAGAGTACAGTGCATCTGACAGTGAAGAGAACTGAGGCACAATGGAACCCATGAGGAATACCATGGCTGATATAACAGTCCCGGGGTGTAGTTGTACACTGAAACAGCTCAATATCACTGGGGAGATAGACTTTAAACCTTAATAAGACTGTGTGACAGGATGTACTGACCCTTCAGGGTCCACATGGGAAACCCCTCTGGGATGCTGACACCTGGCCTGAACTTTTATCTCAGACATTTTCCTTGCAAGTGGGGCAGGGATGTGTATCACTAAAGGGTTAAAGGGACACTATCAGCCTGTTTTTCATCATATTATTTCTAGTTAAAAACTTACATTTTATGATTGCTTACCTTCTCTAACATTCATTGATGTTGCTGTTGCTGTTTGTTTTGTCTGTCTCCTTGTTTAGTAGAACTGAAATGCATGCTAATGTATATTTATAAACAACCTTACTTTGTTTACAGTCCTGTATCTATTCTTACTGCATACTTCCTGAGCATTATAAACACACCCAAACAGTGCAATCACTCATGAGGCAGTAGCCTACTAAGCTCCCTCTGCATCTTGAGGGGCTAGACTGTGTTGTGGGTGTTCCCAAGTCCAGGAAAGTTGCAGTTGGAGCTGATAAAGGAATGTAAACAAACCTCTGTTTGTGTGGTAACATCAGTATGGTGGGCAGCTGTTTTTCACTTTTTTAAAGAAAAAAAGAGTCAGAATCAAACTACCAGCTATAACAGCAAACTTTACAGAATGTTGGCAATTATAAAATGTGTTTTGTAAACTAGGGACACTTTGAGACCATAGGGGGTTGACAGTGTCACTTTAAAGGAAAACTTCTGAAAAACTGTTGACTAGCCCTACTGGGGGTTAGTTGTAAAAGATTATGAAGGTATGGTGATTAAGTTATATCTTGGACGTAATGTGATAATATTTATTTGGACTGAGCTCTAAGGCCCTTATTTATTGACCTAACAGACTGGAATTAATTTGTAATTCTTGGTAAAGCACCCACAGTGTAAAAAACACTCTTGGGATAGTTATTTGCACTGTGAGGTGTTTTCATATACAATTTTTGCCTTGTACTTGGTATTTTAATGTTATAGTTAATAAAATATATGGTTTTAACTGCGATAACTTTGGAGTAAATCTTGGATCATTCCTGGTGGTTCTTGATAGGTGCAGAGTCTTTTTTTTCTGTACTAATCTGTAAAGGGGCTGAATCTATGTTGGTAAGAAGCCATAAAAAGGTTTGCACTAAATATAGAATAATGCATGGGGAAGTGTGTGTAATGAGGATTTTATGTATGCCTGACATGTGTGATGCCTCATAAACCCCAAGAGCAAAGCTCAAGGGGTTTATCAAAGCATCACATGCTGAGGGTGTGCATAAAATCCTCATTACACACACTTACCCATGTATTATTTTGTATAATAACTGGTTACTTTAATTTTATTTTGTCAGACAGATACTTGCTGAACAGCTTAATGTCAGTCTTGTTTTTTTGTTTAGAGTGTTTCTGTTTTCTTGCTGCTCTATGAATTTTTGTCTTTGTAGGTCACTAGGTTGCTGAAATGGGGATGAATGTATCATTTTTTTAGGTGGACAGACAGACGTTAGTAGACCACTAGTTATTTTTCCTTTCTGTGAAAAATGTCTTTCTTCAGCCGCATGTAAGTTAGATTCCCTCTCGGTGGTTTCAGTGAGGTTAGCGCAATCAAGATGACAGCGTGAGGAGCCAGTAGCGCCAGCATCAGAGTGATTTTAGAATTTTTGCAAAAGGTGCTTAATCAAACTCCATTATACATGGATGATTACACATGGCCATGTATAATCAAACTCTATTATACACAGGTGATTATAGACACCTGTGAATAATGGGGGTTTGACAGTTTCTATCCACAGTTGATAATCATCACTAATCAGTTATTATATATAGGATAAAGTATGGGGTGAAGTGTGTTACGAGAATTTAACACACACCCGAGTTGTTGGATGGCACATAAACCCCGAGGGCGAAGCCCGAGGGGTTTATGAATGCCATCCAACAATGATGGTGTGTGTTAAATTCAAGTTTAACACACTTTTCCCCATATTTTATTTTATATAATTGAAGGGCTCCATCTGAAAAGTCCGAGGTCGCTTTTTGTTTTTTTGAATTGTGTTGCGGTTTTCCTGCTCTTGTCTTTCAGTTTCGTTCGGTGTTTGGAATCGGCTTTTTTTTTTTTTTTTAACTTCTAGGCTATGCAAGGCTGCTGGAGGCTATTTGGTATAGAGGCAACCCCCGAGAAGTGTGTATTTTAGTCAGTGCCGCTTGAGGTGACAGGGACAATTTGAACATCGCGCTATGTTTAGTCTCGAGCGCTATGTTGTTCAAAGGAAGTGCGTGAATGCCGTAACACCTACTCAGGTGTTACGGCATTTAACACACAGTTTTGGCAATGGGTGAAAATGGAGACCATTAATTATATAGAGAATAATACATGGGTAGTTGTGTGTAACCAGAATTTTGTACACACCTGAGGTGTGAAATTATAATCCTCAAGAACGAAGTTCGAGGGGTTTCTAAAGGCATTCCCACACCCAGGTATGTATAAGATTTGGTCTTACCCACACCTACCCATTTTTTTATAATTACTGTCAAGACTTTTTAATAAAGGAGAGTTTTAGCTGCTCCAGTGGCCCAGCAGTAGCTCATTGCAGTGCCATACTGAAGACCTTGGTTTGGAAGCAAACCTAGGAAGCTGCATCAAGAGTCAAGCCAAGGCCAAGACAGCTTTCAATCGACAGTGTCTCTTAGCTGGGGAGGGTTGGCAGTGTGTTCCATCACCACAGCAATCCCTGGGTCTGGGACATGGAGCCTGATCCTGCCATTGGGCTATCTGTGGCTGTGCAAGGCAGATAGTGGTGCTGCCCCTGCTGGAGGAACAGGGAGGGGAAAAGCAGAGAAAAAAAAACCTGGTAGCCATCTAAATGATGGCCAGGTTTGGCCTGATCAGGGTATATCTCTGTGAGTGACGTATATCCCTGAGACACCCTACTGGCAAGGGAAAGAAAAAGCTGTACAAAAAAATAAGGCAGGGATTTAGAGAGACATATAAAATGGACAAAAAAAATTCCTAAATCCTGACTGGCTGAAAACCTTTTCCAGCCATGTTCTTATCAGGACATAACTGTACAACCAGCACTACTTGTGCCATCCTTAGCCCCACAACAGAAAGATATTCCTGTGCCCAACATCCACATTTTAAAAGCAGGAGAAGCTACATGGCCAAGGTGGAGAATAGTCCCCCCCACTGCACCCACAACACACACAGCATTAGGTGATGAAAGTCACTTCATGGCAAAACATTACAAAATAAAATGGCAACCTGTGCTGCTGCCATAAAAAAAAAACTGACTGAAACGAAGCCGACAGATGCGCATGCCACCAGGATGCATCCTCAAAATAAAAGCACAGACCTGCTCCTCCATTGCCTGTTTTACATGCTAGTTTTTAAAAGAAAAGAAACATTTATGTAAAAGTCATAAGTTTTCCTTACTACAGCAGTGCCAGTGGCCTGATATAAGAAATAGCGACTCTATGAGCAGTAACTATGGTGGCTGGGAAGGACAACCTATTAATGAAACCAACCATTTGCTATAAAAGAAAAAGGTGAGTTCTGTAGCTCTCACTACCAAGATGCCCTTTATGAAAATGAAATGTGGTAGTGAGAGAGTCTAATTTATTACAGGGTGTGCGGACTGGGAGGAGAACCTCAGCAGTATCTGTCTGTGTATGTGTGTGTGTGTGGGGGGCGCTCTGTACTGGCCATCAAACAGTTCTTACTCTCAAAGAAATGGCTTTGCTGTGCATTCTTTGCTACCAGGGACACCCTTTATGAAAATGGGTGTGTGGCAGTGGAAAATCAAATGTAATACAGTGTATTGTGATGGGAGGACAACCTCAGCAGTATCTGTCTGTGTGTGTGGGGGAGGGAGGGAGCACCCACACTGCCCATCAAATACTTCAGAAATTACCTCAATGGGGTACTATTTTATTCCTTCAGGTATTAAAATCTCAGGTTTTAAATTTTTTGGCATGCTTTTTATTACTTTTTTCTTAAATAGTTACGTGGGGAGCCCATTTTATAAGCACAATAAGACACTCCAAAATGTGGGTTATGGCCTGATAATAGCACATCCCAGGTGCTAAAGGCACTCAGTGCAAGTGCCTTGTGCCTCATAGCACACCTGGGTTGTGCTCTTATCAGGCAATAACCCACACCTCATCGTGTCTTATTGCTTGCATAACTCATTGTAGAACATATAGTTCAGTCACGTAAACTTTAACTCGTTTGTTTTTAAACTCTACAAATTCAGCTGCTTTTCTGTGAGGGACATTGATGGTTTGAAATGAGAGGCAGGTCTTTTACTGGGAGACTTTTAGCAATGAGAGTTTGGTTGACATTTGACAAGTTCTACCCATGAATTACAACACAGTTATTTAATGATTACAAATGTTGCCAGTGATTTTAATCCTGTAATTTACACCATGGAGAGTCTTACTACACTTATAAAATAACTTGCAGCTCTCATGTACAGTATATAAAATTAAACAATTTAAATATTTTATTACATAAAATCATTTGTTCAAATACATTTGTAATAGCAGAATTATATATATGATATACAGCTCAGTGGTGTGGAGGGTTGAGGTGCTCGATGCCACACCTGCTGACAAAATGGTGACCTGGGTTCGAGATTGAGCCTGGGCTGCTAGGGCCTGGCCAGGGGCAGGAGAACTGATCATCACAAAAGATGTCCTCCTCCTCCTCCAGGGAGGGAGGCAGCCAAGGCATTACTGCAACCTGGGTGACCACAGGAGGCAGTGTGCTTGGAGAGACTTATTGTGAGGGGGACACTGGTGGGGACATGCTCCACACTTGCATGTGAATTTGCATACCATCCCCAAGCCAGCATCCCATGGGAGACAACCAAGTGGGAACAACCTACACAGAACACTAATGAGAGGTCCAGCCCATTGCAGGCCCTGCACTGGCAACAGGCTCCTCCCTCTATGAGCCAGATCTGTTCTCTGGCAGGTAAAGGGGACCTGCAGACCCCACCATGGGGGGAAGCTATGGGGAAGAATGTAGTCTGAGCTAAGTCCCCAGGATGCTGAGTGATGGGGTTGGGGGGAGGGGTTCAGACCAGGCTAATACTAATAGAGCATGTATCACAGGAGCATAAACAAAACAAAGCAAAACAAAATATATATATATATATATATATATTATATATATATATTTATTCTTTGCAAAAAAACGACATTAATGCATTAGTTAGGGTTGATATCAAATTGTAAATAGGAGGGAAATACGGCCATAGGGTTTCCAACACTATCCTCCCACCCCCACCCTGCGCACACCGACAGGTGTCGAGGGTGTGTCTTGGGGGTCATCATCCGTAATGCTCACCCCATTCCATAAGTAAATAAGTTGAAATGGGTACAGTAAAGGAGAATGGAGTGAGTGTTATGGCTGATGAGTCCAAGACACCCCCCGATGCCTGTTGGTGTGTGCAGGGTGGGGGTAGGGGGTTAGGATCTGAAACCCTAACATCATATTTCCTTCCTTTTTACAGTTAGATATCAACCCTAACTAATGCATTAGTGTAGTTTTTTGTGAAGAATTTCCTTACTTTTTGAGATAGTGTAATCGTATCCTTATTTGCCTGTGGGAGCGCAGTACCTTTCAGGCCCTGTGCTTCTGTCCCTCCATAGATTCATTTATGTATGTCGCTGTGGAAAGGCCTGTACTTCCATTTATCGGACAACAGTGACCAAACTGCCAGCATAACCATCTTATTACCCCACCTCATGTGCCTGGCACAGAAACTTTCTGAATCCCTGCCAAAACATAATTCTGTACAATTACAAGACCATTCTGTGCCACAGGTGCCAAAACTCATTTTGTCCAGGATTTGAAAAATGACAGCTGTGACATACATGAGGTGGGGTAATAGGAAGCCTATGTTGAAAATTTGGGGTCAGAGACTTTAAAATATTCAAAGTTATGAGTGTGTGTAGCAAAATTGCAACAAATAGTCACAACCTTGCCATTTTTAAATATTTTGACCCCAAATGTTCAACACTATTTTGAACAATATGACTGTCTTCATGCAAATCCTACCTGAAAGGTGAATTCATCAAGCAACTGTAAAATCACATTTTGGGTGGGGGTTGCATAATAACAGTCATATTGTTCATGAGGTGGGGTCTCCAAAAGGCCATGTTGAAAATTTGAGGTCAAAATGTCAAAAATTGGCTGAGTTATGAATATATGTTGAAACCTCCATTGAAATACACTGAACTGCATTTACCTTACTTTCTCATATTGCAGTCGCTGGTTCCAGCAGCAAGATGTATCTTCAATTGGAGAGTGGATCTCAAACCTAGGACCTGATCAGGTGAGTGAGGGTGTGTGTGGGTGTACTGAGGGGGTGTGGGGTGGAGGCTGCTGAGTGGGTTGTGGGGTGGCTGATCGGTGAGGTACTGTTTATTGCCCCCCCCAAAAAATAAGGATGGTTTTATTTATTTCAGGTTCATTTAACATGATGTACTGTATATGCACTGAAGGGGGACAGTGATTGGTGGGTGGGAAGTGCCACTAGACACCAGGGAAATATATCAGGGACCATAATCGGCAGGTGGGTGGTGCCAATAGACACCAGGAAAATATATCAGGGACCATGATCGATGGGTGGGGGGTGTGCCATTAAACATGAGGGAAATATATCTGGGACCATGATTGGTGGGTGGGGTTGCCACTAGACACTGGGGAATATAAGCAAAATATGGAAATACAGCTCAGAGGTTAGGGGTACCACTAGACACCAGGGAAATGAAAGGGTACCAGTATTGGAGGGTGGGGGATACCACTGGACACCAGGGAAAAACATTACAGTACCAGGGACTGCAATGGAAAAGACAGGCAAGGATTCTCCAGTCATGATAAAGGATCCTTTTTCGTGACTCATGATATGAAAAAGGATTCTTTTTTCATATCATGCTGTCACAAAAAAGGACTAATAATATTAAAAAAAACATTTCTAGGGCATGTCTGCAACTGTGAGGTGCAGATTACACCTAAGGAGGTACCAAACACCCAGATAGATGTGTTGGGGTCTATAAATGATGCCAGTTTTATAGTGTAAATGGACACAAGATAGCAGCAAATGAAAAAGGAATATTCCAATATGAAACAGGATTCCTTTTTCATTTCATACAGTTATCCTTAAGTGCCTACTGAACTCACTCAGAAATATTTTTTTCAAATTTTTGAAATGCAATAACTTACAAACGGCTTCTTATTGTTTTCACCAGATTAGCAAAAGGCACATCTCTGGGCTAGTCCTCTTCTGCTCTGAAAATTTCAGATCAAAATTCCTGCAGGCAAGTTCAAGGAAAAATCCCAGCAAAGCCAATGAGCCAAAAAAAGCTTTTTTCACCTGTCTGGAAGTCAGAAAACACACATTGAACCACCCTGGGCGACGGTGCATGCCAATTTGCATGCAAATCCGTGAAAGGGTTGTAAAGTTATTAAAGTGCAAAATTTCAAGTTTAACATTGAAGTGCCTACTCAACGCTAACTATAAGGGCACGACTGTGTAAACACATATATATATATATATATATATATATATATATATATATATATAACACAGTATATATATATATATATATATATATATATATACATATATTATATCTAATGGTAGCACGTAGTGCCACCATAGTTAGGTTGAGTAGCCCTTTTAAGGTTAAATGGTGAAACTTTGCACTTTAATAACTTTGCCACCTTTCAACGGATTTGCCTGAAATGTGGTACACACAGGGCATAACCATGGATCTTGGGATCTGGTAACTTTTGTAATGGTCGGATATACGGCTGCAGATATATTAAGCAACATCTGTGCATGCAATTATGTTTCTTTTGCGCATTGTTTGCTCACACCTGCAGGTTGCATGGTTTGTGTGACTGGTCTTAAAACTTCAGGGAACGTGTGCCCGGGTTCCCCAATGTGCCTTTTGAAGATTTTGTGCAAAAATATTGAACGGTTCAAAAGTTATTCAAAAAACTAGTTCCCATTATGTCAATGGGAAAAGTTAACAAAAATTTCCAACACTTTCGCAAATGCACTTTTTAGTGTCGCAAATGGCCCTAGTAGTGTCACAAATCAGCCATTTTTTTCAGTTACTGATCACAGAAATGGTTGGCATTTAAAATTGGGACCACCTAGGGACATAATTATTTTTGTGTTTACCTATTCGAGTCCTGAGGATGATAGCCATGTCTTTATTTGGGGGTTACACACCCCAGAAATATGTTTTTCAAATTTCTGGGATACGTAGTGTCGCAAAGTTGTGTCGCACTTGCGACACTTTCACAAATTTTTACAAAAGGTGTCTCAAATCATGACACTGCTTTTCTAGACTATTGCCAAAATGACAGGAATTCTTTGTCACCCTGCTGCAAAAAAACAGTTTGGTCTTTTGAGCTGAAATTTGAAGGGAAGGCAGCCAACATCTCACAGATGTGCCTTTAGGTGGTTTGGTGACAAAATATTGCACGGATGCAAAGTTATGCTACTCTGAAGTTGATGATTTCTTCCCATAGACTAACATGGTGGCATCCACTGCACCTTCCAGGGCTCGTATCTCAGAAACGGAGTGAGATACAGAATTTTCATTGGGAAAACCTAGCCAAGAAACTCATGAATCGTGAAACTTTAATATTCTTTCTACGTCGTATGGTTACTGAGATATTACCATTTTAGTATTACAACTGCTTGTTTTCTGCTCCGAGGCCTATTATTATGCATACATTCTTTGTTTTCACTGTGTTTCTCAGTGGAGCTTTTGGGGAAAAATACGGTGTGCGCAGCAGTTACTGTTACATGTAGGCTTTACACTTGTGTTTCCTTGACCGTTAGCATTTCCATTCCCGTCTACGCCACTGTGTGCATTACCCTTTCCATTTCTGTTTGTGTTACTGTTACCATTTGTGTCTCTACTACTGTTTGTGTTTTGCTTAGCGTCACTGTGTGCATTACCATTTCTGTTGGTGGCTGACCTTCTGTTTCTGTTTGCATTTATCTTTCATTTTGCGTCATCGTTGTTCTTACCATTACCATTTGCATTTCCGATTGCGTTCCCGTGCCCCTGTGCATTATGGTTTGCGTTTCCATGTGCTCTTCCATTTGTGTTTGCATTTCTGTTTTCTTTGTTGTTATTGTTGCTGTTGCCATTACCATTTGCATTTACAATTGTGGTACTGTCACCGTGCGCAATACGGGATGCGTTTCCGTATGTGCTTGTGTTGGCATTTCTGTTTCCTTTGGTGTTATTGTTGCTGTTATAGTTATCATTTGTGTTTACAATAGTAGTATCATCACCATCACATTACCAGTTGTGTTTTTGTATGCGCTTGCGTCTCTGTTTGTGTCACTGCTTGGTTTGGCGTCACTTTGCACCTGCATTTCTATTAAGGTTTGCTTTACAATTTACATTTGCATCGCCATGTGTAACTGTTAGTGCTTGCATTTGCGTTGCACTTACCATTACTATGTCACAAACAAACACGTGGTGGGAGCGTGGGACCCAAAGGTCCCTTCGCTCCCACCACCACATTCCTTTCACTATTTACAGTCCTCATTCTCAAGAAGAAGGGAAATTAGAGGCAAAAACTCTGTTTAATGCATCAGTTAGGGTTGTTCTACAGTGAAAAAAGTGAGGAAATTTGGTGTTAGGGTTGAAACCCCCCTTTGCACCCCATCAGCCCACCCCCGAACAGGCATCAGGGTGTGCGTTGGGGTCTTCGGTCATAACTCTCACCCCATTCTCCTATGCCTCAGCTTGTTCACACATGTGATGGGGTGAGAGTTAGGGCTGATGATCCCAATACACACCCTGATGCCAGTTTGGGGGGGCTGAGTGGATGCAAGGGGAGTTTTCAACCCTAACACTGAATTTCCTCACTTTTGTCGCTGTAACAACCCTAACTGATGCATTAAATGGAGTTTTTTTCCTCTAATATATATAAATATATATGACATAGTACCTGATTGTGTAGGTAATAGGACTTTTTTGTCTTAGTAATAAGAACTGGCACTTCACCATGCATCGTTAGATTTAATAAATTGGCAAGGATAAATCCAGAGACCTCACTGGACGACAGCCATCACATTGCCATGTATTATTTATTTGGTTAGTTAGTTTTTGTTGACTGGGTATATACACTAGACAAAAGTATTGCCTAAAATACTAACAATTCATGATCAGTAACTGGATCTTGTTGTGAAGGCAGAAAATGTCATTACCTACAATGAGCCATTTTATGCAAGCAATAATACCCAACAGAGTGGGCAGTATTGGACAATATTGTACCACCCATTGGCGTAATGAGGCCTGACACTGCAGGCAGAGGGCCTTATAGCTCTGAAGTTCCGGTATTGCCCATACCATTCACCCCGGAGGGTATTATTGCACTTAGAAAATGGGCTATAGGTAACATTTTTAATAAAATGAAGAAAGCATTAAAAAAATAATTAAAAACACTGGTTAAAAGGACTGAAAAGTTGGTTTTGTTGAAAAGTAGTTCCTGTGCTGATTCACTTGGCATGCTTGCCAGTAGAGGGCACTGCTGCTGTTTGCAGTTGTTTCCATGACTGCTTCTTAGATGCAGCCTTTATCTTGTGATAGAGTATATGGCATGAAACCAGGAAGTATGCAGAAACAGGAGGAGGCTTTGCTTTTTTTAAATTTTTTTTAAGTTGTGACATAAAATGTGGGGCTTCCATTTGATTTCTTGAAGCCCCTCTATATTTATTTGTGATTGGGTCTGTACTGGCAGGCGTTCTGTATGCGACCGGAACTCAGCAGTGACATGGACATTAGAACCAGTACTGGGGAAGTGAGGTTACTGTACATATTGAGAACAGTACTGAGTGGGAGAAGTGAAGTGATGTCAGTGGGCAGCATCATCTGTACTGGTGTCCTGCTATTCATTTATTGGCGATAGTGAAGAATGCTGTGCAAGTTTTAGAGTAAAAGGTACCAACAGGGTTGGGGGAGCAGAGCGCCAGGCTGTGGCTCGAACGTGTGAGTGAGGTGGACAGTACAGCATGTTTAGATTATTTTTTTTAAAGAAATAGTTGGGGGAAAAACTGTGCTTTGTGATAAAATGCCTTTCTTTTGTTCTATCTTGTACAGTCTACAGTCAAGTTGTGACTACTTGCTCGCTAACTGATGAAAGAAAATGGTGGCACTTTGACACTGTGTGCTGAGTGCCTCAGCCAATGAGGAAGCAGATTGCACACAAGAATACTTGGCTGAGCATGAGGCAGGTTTGGGCTGGCACTTTCTTAGTAGGGGGCATCTTTTGAAAGTTAATGTACCCCCTGCTGTGCCTCTCAGCCAATCATAGAACTCCTACTATCTAGCCAATTTTCTAAAAATGGATCAAGCCACTTCAGCATGTGCTCATTAAGGGATCGATGATGCACTTCCCATGGGCATAAGGCCACTCAGCCTTTGGACTCATGACTTATTAAGCTCCTAGGGCATGCATTGTTAATTGTTTAATGCACAGCCTACTGTGGCTTATTGCTTACTTAATACATGGTCAGGTGATGTCTCTCAACAATGAGGTTTCAGGATCTTTCCTTGCCATTTTTTAAACTTTATTTAAAACTTTCTAAGCAATGATACAGCTAATAAAATCATCAGAGTAACTGAGTATACATCTTAAGGTAAATGATGAAACAGTAGATATGTACAGTAATTGATAATGTTAACAATCCCAGGTTTTTTTCTCAAAACCTGAGCTTATACATAGACACTTTAATGCCTCTCAGTTCTATAAGACATCAAAGGTATTTCCCTTTTCATTTATTACACCCTTCACCTAGGCCTGTAATGGACACCTGCTTGGCCCTCCCCACAGTGGATTCTCAAGTCTTGGCAGCAGTAACCCCTATGGCACCCATAGCTATCACTATAACATGCCCTTTTCTGTGGCCTCCATGGGGGGATCATAGAGTTTCAAATGAATCTGCCTCACCATTAGCTCTCATTTGGGCTCCTTCAAGCATCATACAGTCTTTGAGGTTTTCCAGGCAATGTGTTATCTGTGGGAGATTCTCCCTGATCCATACTGTTCTAGAGTCTTTCTGGCAGTTATGAGAGCAAGGCTCCAGAGACATTAGTATTGCTGGTGATGGTTATCTCAGCCCACACTGAGTAGAAGTACTAGGGCTGACACTGGCAGATTACACTTCAGAATCCCTTTTATAAGGTCATGGGCTTCCCTCTAGTATAATTGAATTTTGGAACAGTGCCACACCAAGTGGGCAAATGTTACCTCATTTACTTTACATTGAGGGCACTGGTCACTACAATTGCCCCTTTATCTGTGTAGCCTGGTTGAGGTATGTACAGTATAAGAAATTATATTGGAATCAATGTCTATTAGAATAGGAGCAAGTAAGGATATGGTGTATAGCTCCATTCTAAACTCCCTGTGGGATCTCTACTCCCAGATCCCTTTCCCATGCTCATCTATAGTCATCCAATATAGGGCAGCACCCACCTCTGATCATTTTATAAAAAGCTGAAAGAGATTTGGTGCCAAGTTGTGGAGATGATATGATATTTTCATCTGGAGCACTAAATGGTGCTCTCAATCTGCCCCCTCCCCATCTCAGTCTCCAACATCCCTCTAACACAAAGGTATACATAGAAGTAGTTAGTTTGCAGCTGAAATGACTTTCAAATCTGTAAACAAATTCAACTGCACCCCCCCATGAAGAGGTCCTCCGCCAGTTTCAGTTCTCTTTCTCACCATGCCAGTAGCCCTTGGTGCACAAACATCATATATCCTTTATGTCCCTTGAAGGCCTGTGCAAGCTCCACCAGTGGAGTGAGTCCCTAACCCATGGGCTATATGCCAATGAACGTTTAGCCAAATGTCAAGAGTAAGTTTAGTGAGTGGGTTTTTTAACCTGCATAGAGTACACTTCCCTAGCACCAGGATCATCAGAGCTCCCAGAAGATCCCCCCCCCACCTTGTGCTGTTTAAGCATTTTCCGGTTTACCCCTTGGAATGTTACCCCACCTGCCAGGTAAGAGAGCTGGGCTTCTCAGTAGTAGTATAATACCTGGGGAAGGACTAGACCCATGCTTTAGTGGTTGTTGCAGAGTTGACATCCTAATTTGGCCAATTTACCTTTTCAGATGAATTGGTGGAATTCACTATGTACAACCTTAAAAGAATGTTAAGGAAACCTTTACTGGCAGTGCCTGTAGTAGATAATGCAGACATGAGAAGGTGCACATTTTCAATATGTTTACATGCCCAAAGACCATGAGGGGCAGTTTTGTTCACTTTTCTAAGTCCTCCTTAATTTACCATAACAGTGGTGGGAAGTTTGGTTTATACAGTTTGCCCAGATTTTGCAGGATTGTGCTGTCCAAGTGTTTAAGGGATTTGACTATTTTAAGAGGTAGGCCTAAAGTGGGGGGAGCTGCTCCCTTTCATTCCCCCACGAACATTAGCTCACTCTTGCTCCAGTTGATCTTATGACCAGACAACTGGCTGTATAATTGTAGAGTATTTTCTAGGTGGACAAATCTTTCTCAGGGATTACACAGCTAGACCAGCAGGTTATTTACAAAGAGTGACACATTAGTCTGTTCTGTCCCCAGTCACATTCCCTCTATCCTAGGATCATGCAAGACTGTGGCTGCCAGGGGCTCCAATGACATAATAAATAGTAGTGGGAACAGTGGTCAGCCTTGACAGGTGCCCCCTCTGGAGGATAAACTGCCTGGTGAGGACTCCATTAACCATTAGTTGGGTTGCAGGATTGTTATATAGCATCTGAACCCATCTCCAAAATGCCTCCATTATTCTGAATCATTCCAGTGTGTTACGGAGGTACTCCTAACTCCACTCAGTCAAATACTTTTTCAGCATCCAGTGCCAGTATGTCAGCTGGTTCTCCTTTTACATGTCCACAAAATGTCAAGTGTTCTCCTGGTATTCCCCTTTCCTTGGCTCCCTTTTACAAAACCTGATTCATCAGGAGAAATACTATATGGGAGAACCACTTCCATTATGGACGCCATTATCTTTGCTAAGATTTTATAGTCAGCTGTTAAAAGGGGTATCAGCCTATAAGAGGTGCGCAACTTAGGGTTTATCCCCAGTTTGGGGAGGACAACTCTGGTAGTCAACCGCGTGGAGGGGGCAATTCTCCCCTAGTCATACTTTCTTGGAGCATGAGTAACTCCTGGACCTGTTCTCCCAATAGTTTGTAAAAATCAAGAGAGAGATCATCGGGGTCTGGCACCTTACCCCTGCCAACCCCCAGTAGTCCTCCACACATCCTCCAATGTGATTGAGGCATCCAGGTAATCTCTTTGTGATATTAATGCCTAGGGTACATGGGCATTCAGAAGAAAGAAGGCTAGTTCATTCCAGTGGGATGTACTGTCCGATTTGTTTGGTTCCACCTATAAAGGGCGCTGGCGGCAGTGCGGCCTGTCATTAGGGCGCCACGTCCCAATGTCACTGTGCCCCCACAGCCCCCTATGCCCCCTTTCTAAATAGTCTAACTCAACTCAACTTTATTTATTTATAATAAAAGTGCAATTCAACAAGGTATCAAAACGCTTGCACAAACATTTAAAAAAATGCTGAAGTTAAGAAATATCAAAAAATAATAAAATATATATCTATAAAACAATTCATCCAAACTTCGGGAAGGTGAGATTATACAAATGCACCTTTAATTCAGATTTAAAACTCTCCACAGTCAGGCACTCCCTTATCCAGCGAGGTAGAGAGTTCCATAGGGTCGGGGCCATAAACAGAAATGCCCTGACACCCGAGAGCTTCAATCAGACCCTGGGAACCTCTAGCAATCCCTTGTCAGCACAGCAGAGGGGTCAGTAGGAACAGAGACTCCAGGGGTGGTGGACCTCAGAGAGAGGGTAGTGAATTCCACAATGTGGTGCCCTAATAACGGGTGCACTGCCACCAGTGCACAGATGGCTGGAAGAGGATTTGTATTATCCCCCTGGATTCACAGGTCTCAGTCCCACCCTTTTTTGGGAGTTTTGGGACTAGAAACTAACCCCCTTTTGCTTTCAGCTGCCAGGAAAGCCACTTCCCAGCCTTGTATCCATCAAAGTAAGCTCCTACACTAGCTAGAAAAGTTTGTCTTTTGAGACGTTTAGTGTTCAAGGTATTATACTCACATTTAGCCTCTGAAGTTTGTGCAGTAGTCCACTGTGGTAAGTTTGTTCATGGACAGTTTCAAGTTTGTTGATTGAGTTTTCTAAAGCCCAGAGCTGTGCCCTGACCTCTTTGTTTTATTATGGGGTATGCAATCATTTCTCCCCTCAGAGTGGCCTTCAGAGCTTAACACCAAGCCCACTCAGATGTGTCCCCTACTTTGTTAAGTCTTAGAAATTCCCTGAAGACTTTATTCACATATTTACAGTAGTCTGTGTCCTTTATGAAGGTTGGAGCCAGTCTTTATGGCGTATTGGCACCTCCCTCACTGAAGAGCTTTACTCACCACTAACATGTATGCATGGTCTGAGTGTACCATAGGGCCATGTATCACCTCTTCAACCACTCGGAAAACCCCTTGAGAAACCAATACCAGATCTATTCTTATAAAGGTGTTCTGCGCACAGGAATAAAAAGTAAAATCTTTCACAGTAAGGCTTTTAAACCTCCATGTGTCTGTGAGACCATGGTCCATTATCAAAGTTCTGAGTACCCCTATAAAGAGTCTGGGAGAATCTATTGAAAGCCCCATCCAAAACGCAGTTTGTATCTCCTGCCAGTAACCAGTCCCCCTTAAACCCAGAGATATCCATGGAGAGCTTACTAAAAAAAAATCTGCATCATCCTAGTCCGGACCATAGAAGGACCCCACTGCCACCATTTTTCCTGAACCAATTTCTTTCTATTCTGTAATTAAATTTAAAGGAAACTACTAATCGTTATATATGTTAAGGGGCTAGAGGGCACATTCCTACATGTCAGTACGTAAGAATGCAAGGCCCCTACTTGGGCTCGGGCCCTACACAGTCTTCTGTCTCATTCATTCTCAAGAAGCAGGGGCATCGACTGAAAGACACAGAGAGAAAAACAGAGGCAGGAGTTACACTGATGTGATGCAAAAAAAGGCCCATTATTTTTTGTTTTACTCTGTTCTTCACTTAGCCCTATACATTAAACTAAATATGCCTGAGGTGGCATTTGGAACCAAAGTGTTGCATTGTGGCTTACTGCAGCACTCACAGCAGCTCACATACCTTTCTTTTTTCCCCCTCCATTTCCTCTCCAGTGGTTCCTTCTGGCAGCAACCACCCATCACCCATCTTACCAGGACTTATCCATCTTCTTGTAGTACCATGGGTGAGTGAGTACCTCAGTAGGCAGTGTAGAGCCTACAGGACTGCAACTGTCACCCAACCACTAGAGGTGCTTTCCCCTGTTTGTCCCCCATCTAGCCTGACATATGTGCTAGTGCCTGCAATCAGCCAAGCAGGTGGGTGACTGCTGTCATACCACCTAGCCTCCAGTAGGTGGTGGCCAAGCAGCAGTACGTGCTGTCCCTACTTCCAAAAGGATGAGAGCTGTCTATGGATGCTCAATCTTCATCACCCCAGCTGACCCTTCAGGAACCCTGGTCCATTTCCAAAGCCAGGTCACTGCTGTATCAGGTGAAGAGGCAACCCATGCCTCAGCCTGCCACACCACTGGACCAACCATAGTCCATGGGCCTTCCAATGACATTATCAAACAGTTCTGCCAGAGACTTCATGTATTCTATAATAGTAGCACATGGGTTACAACATGAAATGCAACTAATGAGTAAAATGAGACTAGGTAAGAACAATGGGCCCTCAGAGTACAGTATACAGGAAAGTAAAGAGAAAAAATCTTTGGAGAGAGAGAGAGATATGAGTAAAGAAAGGATATACCCTGCAAACTGAGTTTTATGTAACAGTAGTTAATATAAATTATGACAGCTTTCTTCTTGTCTTTTGTTTGTACTCTGACTAATTATAAGTATTCCTTGTAATAAAAATATGACACCATCATCTGCTAATAGCGAACATGCCCACCATCAATTATTTACAATTACTATATATGCTGTGGCCAGTGTTGGAATTACAGGGGTGCTTGTCAGAGCTCCCCCCCCAGTTCTGAAGAGAGCCCTAGTAGGTCATGAATCACTGCCATTGACTTATAATGGGGGGGGGGGGCTCAATTTAAATATATGACCCTTATGGCTAACTCCCAAAGCTCATAAAGTTTAATTGCAAACACTGGCTGGGGCCAATAGAAGTGCTTCCTGTGTTTCATTCTGTTCTATGCAATCCTATATAACATCTATTTTCATTCTATTGCCAAACAAGGTTTGTCAAATAAACAAAGCCTTGAAGTAAAAACAGAATTCCAGTCTTGTGAACCTGGTCTTATAAAACAACTCTAGAATTTCAGCTGTTCATCAGCCCTGAAACATGATCATGTAAAACAGACTAGAAATCACAGAAATAGACTAGCATTTGGATTTGAATAGTCCCTTTCATATGTGAAGTGTCTCACCATGCTTTACAATGCAGTGATTGGGTTCCCAGTGGTGTGGGACTATGTGCAGGCAAACACAGCAGGCAAACACAGCAGCTTTACACACCACTAGTGATATCTTATTTATACTTCATCATGGACAACTGCATTAGTAATGATTATACAGAGAGGGAATATGTTGGGAAAGACACCAGTGTTTTCACCTGCATTTCTGAATCATACCTTCGGATCATTAACTTCCACCTGGATAGCTACCATAGATGGGCAAAGGGGACCTCAGTTTTAAGAACCACTGCCCTGACTTCACCTGGAAAACTTTGCAAAAGCCTCATTTTTGTCCTGCATTTCAGTTTATGATCCATATAGTTACTGTATTTGGCATCCCTCTTGTTCTGTATAATGTATCTAGCTACACAGAGTAATATGAAAACAGGATCAATATTATTAAAAAAACATGATCACTCCCCCACCCCTTAGGCTTTACCTGTGTTGGCTGCTTGTCTACACCTGAGATCTTAACTCATTGTTTATTACATAATAACCATTTCAACAACAACAGATTAAAATGTCACAAGCAGAATATTATGATGCAACCAGGTGTAGACAAACGGCTTGAACTGATGACGTTTAGGGCAGTGTTTCTTAAATGGAGACACCATGTTCGAATGCCACTATCAGAACAATTTTCTGTGATTATAGTCAATCAATCAATCAAAGTCTTTATTTAACCAGGCGTTCACCATTGAGCCAGCTCATTTTCGAGGTGGACCTGGGTTTGTTAACAAGGAACAAGGGACAATATACATGGGATGCAACACACAAGAAAATAGTATTAATACAAATAAAGTGAGATACAATAATACAGTATATACAAAGTGTCAGAAAGTAGCATTGACAGTAGTATATGTTTGGAACAGAAGATACAGCTAGTTTTGGGTAGGACACAATTTTTCATAAAAGTAAAGAAATACACATATCAGGTGCACCAAACACAAATAAAACCTAATATAAAAAGATATATAGAACACTCTAGAGTCCAAATTATAAAGGCAATAGAATGGAAAATATTTGACCTTTAAAATGTGAGAAATACAGTTCAAGTGAGAATACAGCAGGGAGTGTAGTTATTGTATACAGTGTGATAAGAAATCTATTACATCAGAAGTCTTGGCATGAAAAATAAGACGCAAGACCATCAGTATGTTCTGGTGGTGGCACATTGAGGCCATTTTTAGGTCATCAAGATTTGAGACTTCAGAACCACATTAATGCATACACTGTAGTTACATAGAAAAAAATGTCACACTAAATACAAATAAAATATGGAACATAAGTAGACATGTGTCTAAAACTTATATTTTTCCAAAGATTTCTGTTTGATGTCAAAAGCTCTTTAATGTCTCATGGGAAGGACAGCACCTCTTAAGCCAGTCAGTATAGCATTCCCCTTTTTCTGCACTGCCATACAGGGTATGGACTCAAGTCCCCAGTGCAAGAGTAGATCCCATGATCCTCTGGTCCAGAGGAAAGCATGATACCAACTGAGCCCCACTGACACTAATAAAACCTCATAATTTTAAATTATTTTTTAAGATTTTCTCATTTGGTAACACATCATATCTAGCATTGCATTTATTCTCCAAATACCCAGAACTGCCTTTTATACACTGTAGCTGAATATTACTTTTATAAAAAAAATGCTCTATAGTCCCATAAAATGTTTAAATAGCTAAAAAGTGACTTGCAGGGAGCACCAGACATTCATTGTATACTCACCCCTGTATCAGTCAGCCAAAACGTGGCATGAGAAAATTATGAAAAATGTAGTTTGCAAATACTATTTCAACAGGCACAGTTGGGGGTCGCTGTCTGGTAAACAACATTATAAAGTTTTCAAATTAGGAATTTTGTCGCATTTAGGTTAATTTGAATGAAAGGGCAATACATCAATACATTAGGATCAGCAAAAGTAACAGAAACAAGTCTGGAAATTTGTTTTCCATATGTGGCTATTTCTGGTGCCAAAGAGCTTATTTCATACATTTATTGGGAAGAACATTTAGAAACTGCAGTCTACAGCACACCTTTTGGAACTATAAAACATGATATTGCTTTAGAGTGTTCCCTAGATCCTACTGCCACGAGCATGACTGAAAGAAAGCAACTGCATATAATACATAGTAGCAAGTGATAATAAAAGAAATGTGACATTCTGCAAAGTATGTCAGGCCTTCAGAAGTCTGGAAGGTCAGGAATGCATATCTCACTATCCTAGGATCTTCCTGTGTGGTCTACAAGGTAGACATTTTCCTTCACACACTGTTAAATAGCGTTGGTGGGCCAACAGTTCCTTCTACTTAAATTGACATTGTACAGGACTAGCACATTTCCCTTGGCTTGCATGATTTCCAAAACTAAATATTTACTCTTTTTTTTCTGTCTGAACTGCATATGCTATAAACAGATGTATTGTATATTTCAATATGGTTTTGATGATAAAGTTGATTAATGTCACCACCTATCCTGGTCATTTTGAAATGGTGTACAGTGAACATTCCTATTTAGAATTAAGCCTGTCACAGCTGTAAGATCCAAGCAGTGATATAGGCATAATACAACATTAACATTACTCAGTTGGCAGTACTGTTGTCTACGAGTATGATGGTCATGGGTTCAGGTCACAAGTGAGAGCCTGGGCTCATATGCAGTACAATGCTGTTGCTTCAGTGCATTACTAGAAGAGTGATGTATTGTTGGAGGTGTTATCTTTCACATGTAACATCAAAGCAAGGTGGTCCCTTCTTCAACTCTGGCAGGTGTTAGATTAATTGGGGAATTTTCATTAAAAATCAAATAAAATTAGAGAAATATGCTATTCCAAATCAATATCAGAGTTACCATACCATCCACTGACCACCCACTTAAACCATCAGGCAAGTAATATCTTTTCATGTTTGCACAATCTCTTTATTCCTCTACTCCTGCCCGCAACACTCAACTCCTTCAGGGTCCATTATAACTCATACCCTTTATAGTACTCTGCAGTCAAAACCAGTGGGTATTCCTCATCCATCCTATAGGTTGATGCACGATCCAATCAAAATCAGACTGAGCGAGGACATCCCCCTTGTCTCATCTGAGGATCTCCAGTTTTACTTTGTGCATCAGGATAGGTTGATCACATCCCACAGCTGCTCCCAACAGCTCTTATTTCTTCTACAAGGTACACTTTTATTTAAACTAACAATTTTGTGAAGCAGCCTGGTAGCCAGCATTTAGCAACTAACTGCATGCATTAGAGTCCAAACAAAAAGACAGAATGCAGGGTCTATATTTGCTTTGGGTACTTTTGTGCATACAAAAAATTAGGGAAGTTGGCAATAAGGTAGGGCATGGGACAGAACTCCTTCCTGCAGTGGGTCCTGAACCCCATTTCTTCCATCACAATTCAGGCACCTATTATGGACCTCGGGGGTACCCTATAATTTACCCCCTAGGCAGCATCTGGGCTAAGGTCCCTCCTGCAGTGACCTCTGCTTAGACACTTAACCCTGCTCCAACCACAGAGCTTATTTTTGTTTGAGGTTCCTCCTGCAGTGACTTCTCTATCCTCTTCCCATGTACACCCTGCAAACAAGCCACGGTCCAAGCTCCAGGCACCCTGGGAGAGCTAAGCGTGGGATGAGGATCTCCTGTAGCTCCTCAGCCAGGCGCTGGAAATTTAAAGTAAAAACAAACACTGCAGTAATATGTTCAGGTACCTGGGGGCTGGTATCTCTGTCTCCAGCAGCTTCTGTCACAGCAGTGGGGCAGATTCAATAAAAAGACCCTCCAGCAGCATCATCCACGTCCAAGGAAAAGACTGTGCCCTCTCAAGCCAGTTTATGACTTCTTTGTCTTGGTGACAATAAATAAACCTGTACTCTGCCCACCGAGATGACTGGCAGCCATGATCTGTCCCTGTGCTCTCTCCTGGAAGCCCCAAGATGATCTGCAGTTCCCATGAGACTGGGAACCACAATATGATGGGAGCACTTGCAGATCATGTGTGTAATCCCGCGAGATTACGGAGCCATCTTGGATGGGTCCCACATAGGTTATACAGTGCTCCAAATCCCACTGAATCCCACAGGAGTTGGCAGCCACCATATTGCCTGGGACCCCACTATTCCTGTTCATCAGGTAGTCATTCCCCTTAAAGGGACAGAGTACAAATATACCACGTTTCAGTAAACCAGCTGCAGTTGCTGTGATATATGTGGCCATTCAGTACAAAGAGCCCATATCTGACACAATTCTTTCTTCAACCCAACAGATTTAATGTTCAGGCCAACATCATGAGGAAGTGCAAGGAATGCAGAATCTTTTTCCCAGCAGTCAATGAAGAGGATACGACTTGTGCTGTATGCACCCTTATGCCCAATGGAGGCTCTGGGGGGGATGAAAGTAGGGGAATCGAACACCGAATTCCACCACCACCCACTGCACTGATAGCATTGGATGTGAGCCAGGCACAGCTGCTATTCCAACTTCTGGAATCCCTGAAGACAGGCAACTCCATTTCAGCACCACATGCACCAAAAGACCTGGGGGATGATTCCACCAGGAAGTGACCCAGACTAGAGACAGATAGCACCATGACTGAAACACCAGGGGATCCAGAGGAGGTTGCTCTGGACAGGTCCAACAGAATGTGCCACAGTGACAACACTGACAAGCTCATAACAATGGTCAGATTGCTGCAAAATAGTGCAGCAACCTGAATGACCATCCACATCCGAGGACCCTATACTATCCATGGGGGAACCGGAGGATAAAGTCCACTTCCCAACCTGTAAAACCATCAAAACTCTCCTTAACAAACAGTATGATGTGCCCAACCACACCAGGTTACCGTAAAGGAGCATGGTGAATAAATGGCACCCCTGTCCCAGACAAGGGGTGAACACTGTGGAAAGGCACCCAAAGTCAACCAGCCCATCTCTGAACTCTCTAAATGCACGACTATCCCAATCGAGAGTGCAGCAGCCCTTAAAGACCCTATGGATAAAAAAATCGAAGAGCATCTCAGAAAAATACATGAGGTTTCAGGCATGTTACGGTTAGCAGACACGGCCATGTGGTTCACATGCAAAGCCCTCCACAGGTGGCTAGACACCCTCATTGAAAACATCCTGGAGGATTCCCCCCAGGCTGATGCAGCAGAGTGACAATACAAGTAGTGAAATATATAATGGATGCCTCCTCAGACATACTCAGACTTGGCTCCCGAACAACTGTCCTAGTGAACACAGCCAGGAGGACGTTGTGGCTTAAGCTATGGCAAGTGGACAATGAATCCAAGAATGCCCTGAAAAAAACTCCCATTTAAAGAGGGAACACTATTTGGGGATGGCTTAACTCCGTATCTCAAAAACAGAGGGGGAAAGCAAGTGCAGAATACCAAAATGGGGATCAAATGGAAGGGTTGCCTCTTTGGAGATGATATAAAAATCTGTAGAAGAGTGGACAGCGATGAGGGGGCATTGAGGAGGGGGAAAGAAGCATGAAAGAGAATGTATAAGGACTGGAGAAGTACAGTAGCTAAGTGTTTGACAGTTGAGATTCAGTGACAAGAAGTACAAAATAATGCACTCATGGGCAAGAAATTTAAGGACTGAATATGGAATGGGGGGAGGTGCTGCTTTGGAGAGTGTGACAGATGAAAGGGACCCGTGGGTTGTGATATCTGTAATCAATTCCACAGCCTGAAATTGTGATGTCACAAACTGAGGATATGAATTCTGCAGATGCTCGAGCAGAAGTAGGTAAACTCAAGGGGGCAAGGACTACTCCCTCCCTTCCTTCCTTCTTTCCTTCCTGGATTGCACAGCTGAGATGCAACATCTTGTTTTCAGTGGGGTCCTACTTTTACCCATTTCAGCAGCTGGGTGGAGTAGGACTCTGAGAGGTTAACTGATTTCAGTTGCACAAAGTCACACAGTGAGTGTTTAATGCTGGCGGTCTTTGAAAATCAGAACTTTGGTTCCCAAGTCTGTACTATAACCACTAGACCACACTGCCTCTTCGCTAACCTAGTAATGAAAAACAAAGGGAAAAGAAATGCAGACTATGAATTAAATATAAACTAAAGTGTGTCAAAATACTGTGCTCATCAAACTTTTCTCAAAAGTTACTAATTCCCTTTAATGACTGCAAAAGGCTGTATTCGGTCTCTATACAACCAGTAGCTAAAGTATTTTCTAAAGCACTTTGAGATGAATTGTGTATGAAAGGTGCTATATATAATGCTGTATATAATTGGGGGGTTCTATTGGATCACCTGATGCACCACATAAGACACACCAACATGATGATCTCAGTAGGGTACAACAAGTAGTCTGGAAAATCCCAACTTCAAGACAACTGCCCTTTCCTGAGGAGTGCCACAGGGCTCAATTCAGGACCCAATATTGTTTGCCATGTACATATTGTTATTGGGTGAGGTTGTTTGGCTATGTGGTGTGCAGCTTCATTGCCATACAGATGATACCCAGCTGTACCTTTCTTGTATGCCTAATGGGAAAACTGCTAACTCCATGTTGACAAGGTGCCTGGAAGAAATCAATGACTGGATGTCCGCCAGGTGGCTAAGCCTCAACCCAGGTAAGAGAGAGGTGTTACTAATCATATAGGGTCCCCATGGGTTGGGGATGAAGGGTGATACTGCTACCATACGTCCTTAGGTGGCAGTACACTTGTACTTGTGGATAGGGATAGAAATCTCTGGCTTAGTGTGGACTGTAAGCTGACCACTGAAAATCATATGTCAGCAGTAGTTCGCAGTGGTTTTTCATCTGCATGACATCACATGGATTAAGCCATATTTAGCACCAGGGGACCTAACTATGATCAATGATCATACATGCCTTTGTTACATCCAGGCCAGAGTACTGCAATGCCCCTCTACCTCAGGTTATCTGGAGTATTGATACACTGCCTGCAGCTGGTCCAGAATGCAGTAGCCTGGCTGACTGCAGATACCTCACAGTCTCAGCATATCATACCAGTGCTCTGTGAGCTGTACTGACTCCCCATTCAGTGACATCTTAACTTCAAGATGGCTGACTTACAAGGCCCTGAATGGTTTGGGCCCTGTATATCAGGAAGATGTCCTGAATGCACACATTCCTCTCTACCCTCTCTGTTCTGCTGAGGTGGGCTTGCTGTATATTCCCCACTCTAGATTAAGGTTATCAGGGGACAGAGCCTTTGGAGTGGCTGCCCTTTGGCTTTGGAACAGTCTTCCATTATTTTATTTAGTTTTTGTTGACCGGGGTAAGTGCACTAGACAAATCCTTTCAGGCACGACCCGGGGGAGGGGGATACAGATGAATGTGAACTGACCTTGAACCAGATGAGATTAAGCTGCTGGTGGCATTCTTAGTGAATGAGGGAAATTTGGCCAGGATGCCGGGAAGATTCCCCTACTGTGTTTAGAATGTCCCATCAGTGGAAACTTGTTTTTTATAAAGTTGTTTATACTCCTTTGGCTGACCGGGCAGCTTATCAGTCCTGTCCCCCGATGCCATCAGTCAGCCTCAGTCTCTCTCTGTCTGGGGTGAGAAGTGTTCCCCCATGGATTTCCCCCCATGGTGGGGGCAGGTGAGGGAGGGCCACCCTTTTGCCTGGTGACTCTCATCCAGAATCCCCATGAACCAATGGAGTAGCAGGGCAGGCTGTGGCACCTCAGGCAGGGGCTTCATTAAGCCTGGTCCCCTTTCCGTTTTTCCTCCTGACTTTTTTCCCTGAGATCCCAGAGCCACAGTGTGGCACACGTGTGTGGAGGTGCACATGCACTCTGGAACTGCGGCCTCTAGTCTCCCCCCAGTAGTGTCAGTGCTGGCACCAGGCCTCCATCTAGTGACAGCCAAGAACTGGGAAGGCACACCAGTCCTGTCCTGTACAGGACAGCTGCCTATTGGTCACTGACTCATCTCCCAGCCCTCCTGCCACCAGCCTCCTGCAACCTGAGCTTGCTTCTGAACTTGGTTTGCCAGCATGGTGCGAGGTAAAGCACTCCATAGCGCTTCAGCCCTCTGTGCCATCAGGCCAGCCCCGTTGGTGGAACTTTTTAAAATGTGCTCGAAACTCACTTACTTATGTTATCTTATTGTGATCATTTAGTAACTGTCTTCATACTTTATTTTAGAAGGTTGTTTTACTGCATTGTTTTGAAGTACTCTGCTGCCATCTCTAAGTTACATTGATATGAAAGTATAGAATGTTTAAATCTTCATGTCATACAGAGATGATGGGGATAAGATGCACGTGTGGAGATTTTATAGAGAAACAAAATGCATACATGGAAATTACAGAGAAGAGATTAATGTTGGATTGTAAAAAGGGCTTGCTGTAGAAAGCAGTGTTTAAACTATATTTGATACCATGTTAACAGCATTGGAAAGCTGACAAAGGGCTTTACATCCAACTGTGGGAACAAAACAAGGAGGATAATGACTAAAAACAAAGCTTAGTAATTATTTATTTAGAATTTGGTGACTGTAAAAAGCACACTGAGCTAGAGATTGTTTCTAGGTGTGACGGGGTTGGGGTGGGGGGTGTAACAGTGGGATTAGAATAAAAAGCCATGTCTTATTAAAGAGCAGAAGGAACATACAAATGAGGCAGGGGTATGTCCACAAGATGACTATATACTGATCTACCATATCTACTTAAATTCAGGGATAAGCTGAGTCATCACAATTAGGTTACACTTCAGCTAATGTGGTACCTTGAAGGATACTGAAGTAAGGGGAAAGTGCTGTTATGTACTACATTAATGTGGTAAACTGCTCTGTGGTAAAGTCGGTGAGTAGGATGACTGTCAATGTAATGCCCCCAAGTGTTCACTAATACAGGAGAGCAGGCTTCTCCTCCTTGCCCCCCACACACACACAATTCTGAATATTCCTTTCTGGTAGTCCTTTATAATTACCCTTCACATATGTTTATGGCTTATATGCTCATTTTTGTGACCTGACCAGTAGGAGTGTTGTCTCGATGGGTCTCTTGGATGACTTATATCCGATGGACTGTAGTATGGAACTGCAAAAGTATTTACTTGCCTCTAGTGTCTCTATCAGATGCTGTTTCTTAATGTACTGCATGCAGATAATTCATACTGTGTTACTCTGTACAAAGATGCGTTGTATGTAGTTCTGTACTTCTGCTTACTGCTACAAGTGTGGCTGCTACCTTGTACTCTTCTAAGTTATGCCTGGAAATAGGTATTTTATGCTTTGTGCACTTATCGGGTAAACAAAAACAAAATAAAATACATTAATTGTGCAAAAGACAGAAAAATTACAAACTGTAGAGGGCAAGGGAATTTCAACAGTAAAAAACAAAATAATAACATCATGTGTAAAAGGCGTAGAAATTACTAATTATACAATGGCAAGAACATTTCTAGTATCCAGATTGGTCAGTGTGTTCCTGGGACAGTGATGTTATTCAACAATAATATCACTGTATTAAGTCCAGGCACACAGGTGACTGCAGAACTCTGAAAGCCTCCCTCCCTCCCTCCCCATGCAAGCCACCACAAACCTGGCATTGCCAAGAAGCCATCACGGCTTACCACCCCCCCATGTCCCTCGCTTCACCAGTTACAGCACTAATACCAAATACTATTTTTCTGCCTGCTAAATAAAATGTCATTGTTGTGCCAGATTTTTTTCCCAAACAGAGTGCCTTCGTGAACCACGCTGACCATAACTGCAAATCTTCAAGTTACACAGATCCTCCACCCCAGCCATGCTCCTCTGTAGTCACTGACTAATGTTGCAGTAAAAACAAAGAGCGTTTACCTTCCTCGGCACCGAAAACACCATAGCACCTGCACATTTCAATGTTCTTCACTATAGTTGCTGAGCAGTACCATGACCATGGACAGAAACAGCCAGAATCTTTACAGTAAAAAAACAAAGTTAAAATATAGCTTTGTTTCCTGGTTTAACGGGTGGGTGAACAGCCATGGGGGGGTGGAAGCTGATGTCACACATCATACAGGCAGAAACACAGCAGTGTGAAGCACACATTAAGCATGGGGCTTAATGTTTAGCTGCGGCCCCTTTAAGAGCACTTAGAACTGCATGTATCTAATTGTTGCACTGCCTGGCAGTGCCGTGTTGGTCTGTCAGTCAGAGTTTTAATCAGTGTGGGGCTTGTCCTCATGAAGAGAACACCTACTGAACTGAATAAACCTGCCTTATTCTTTATTTTATGCGTCCGACTAGTTATTCGTCAGGTCCAGATGGGGTCCTCACTAGCAGCACCAGCAGCAACCGAAGGGGCTGGCAGACCACAGAGAAGGTAAGGGGTCTTTTAGTGGTGGACCATACAAAAAAACACCACACATGGTGGAGAATGCGGCCCTTCTTCTGTCCAGACCCCCATCTCGCTTGCCTGTGTCGCTGGTTACCCCAAGTCATCACCCTAGTAGTCTGACCTGCTTTCATGAATATTTTACAAGCAGCTGCATAGAGAAAAAAAAATGAATTGTCTCCTGTATTATGCAGCAGCCTGCAGCCCTCCTTGAACATCGTTGACTGTGAAGGAAAAAAATAAAAAAATGTGTTCAGCATTGCTAGCCTGCTGTTTAAATAAAACTGCCACCATCTTATTTCTACTCAGCCCTAACAACCCCACGGAGCTGTGAACAATACAACCCCCCCCCCGCAGCATCACCTCTTGGCAGGTTTAGTGCCTAACCTCCCGTTCCACCCCACAGTGCAGAACACTGCTCCAGAAGGACCTAATAAATGAAAGAGCAGCACAGAGGAAAAAAAAAAAACCTGTACTGGCATGTCCTTCTGTCTGGGCCTTACTCAACAGCTCTTCTCCCCAGGCCTTGCAGCTTTGCTCCCCAAACGCAACTCTGCAAAGGACCTCAGCTCCACTCCTCTCCTATCGCTGCCTGCCAGCACGGAGCCTATGCATTCCAACTTGCGCTCTTTCCCCCACACGAACATTATAGCTCAGGACCCTACTACTGTTCAGCTGCCCTTCTGCACCAAGCGAGCTGCTCCATTAAAACACACATGGCTCCAACAAATAAAATAAAATACAGGGCTGCAACTGAGAACATGGAGCGAACTGGTCCCCGACTCAACGCAGCAGCGCTCCCCTCGGAACAACAGAAACAGTCGACCAGCCAGCATCATGAGGATCGCAGCTTCTCCACACTTGGCCCTCCAGCCTGCTCCCTCCCAATCTGCAGCTCTTCTTCTCTCCCCAGCAGCCTCATGGGGAGAGATCCACTTGCGATCAGGCTGCCTTCAGTCATTCCCCACAGGCGGGGACACATCACCTTCTTTACAGTCGCACAGACAGCAACCGCGGCTTCCTCCTTACCCCTGCAGCTACAATGGGGCACTCTTCTCACCACGGGGCTCAGCTCTGCTCCCTCCCGGCTGCAGCATCCTCTTGCTCCTGCTCAGAGCCTCTACCTGCCCCTTGACCACGCTTCAACAACAAAAAAAAAAGAGGAGGGGGAGCATACAGAAGTAAATACAGAAATTGGGGGCAGGAAAACCAAAACAAAGCCACCACTCGTCAACGCTGCAGAAAGCGGGGACATAGAAATTAAAATCAAGCAAAGCAAAGCACTCCCCGAAATTCAGCAAGGCATAGTATACCTATCGGGGTTATGAACAACAAAATAAGCAGGGCGTACTCACCACTAAAATATTCAGAGAGAACTCTTCAAGTAAACAGAGGACAGTCTTCAAGTAAACAGAGGACAGCAAATAAGTAAAACAGAGTACATTACCCCAAATGACAGGGCAGAACTGCAAATGCAAGGGAGCTAAACAATAAATAAAATACAGAGGACAGCCTGGGAACAACAGGAAAATAAATAAAAAGCACCAAAATAAATGAAACCAGCAGTCAAATGCAGAAATTCCCCCAGCAAGTTTCCACTCACCAATAACATGAAAAGCCCACCATTTTTCTGTGCCAGGGTTGGGGAAGAAGCTCAGCAGGGTGGCAATTGCCATTTTTAACACTGCAGAGCAGCCAAGCAGCCTCGTGGCAATGATCCTCCATCTTTGGCACAGCAAAACAACAAGGAAGGAAGTAAACCTTGACCCCTTGCTAACGGCCATCTTGCTACAGTCAGCCCAGTCAAATCCCACAGGAACTGCATATCACTGCTTGGCCATCTTGTGAAGGGCACAAATTGACCTCACTCCACTGAAAACAATGGGATTCCTATTGAAATGAATGGACACTGCAACAAACAGCTGATTTTTGCAACAAAATATTTATTTAAATAACAAACAACACAGAATTAAGTGGAAAATCCTTTATTAAGATGTCACTGATGAACTTTACTACAAAAAAAAAAAAAACTTGTACTTTTGTCTACAGAATTAATTTTTGCTCGGCATCTCATCTACAACACAACGTCCTGTCTCCTGCATGACGGCAACTCCTTCTCACCCGTACGACCTTCGCCCAGTGAAACGAAGCTCATCTCCAAACACAATGTCTGACGATGACACAGATATGGGCGCCAGAGCCTCCGGAGTCCGACCTTCACCCACCTCAAGGGCCTGGGGCTACAAAATTGAAACAATCCTCCATGACATCCAGTCTTCTATTTCCGCTCAAGGAGCACCAGCTATGCAAGCTATTCAAGACAACCTGGCCTACATTAAAGCCATTGCACCACAGTCCACGGTCCATACCAGCCTACAACCAGTACCCTTGTCAGCCTTGCCTCATGAAGATGCTGCCGACTGGCTGGAACAATTCCAAGCTTGGAACAATTCCAAGCTTGGATTTCCTTACATGGTTGGACTGATTCTGTATGTATTTCCAATGCCTTGTGCTTGCTTCTGAGAGGGACTGCCATTTCCTGGTTCAACGCACTTCCAGACCAAGTCAAACGAGATACTGCCACACTGTACACAACCTTCAAACCCCATTTTCTCCAAGCACACCCACCCTGGTTATTGGAGCAACAGCTGTGGCAATGTACAATGCAACCCACCAAATCTCTTGAAACCTTCATAGTGGACATTGAGTCTTGCTGCAAACGCTTACAGAAACATGAGAAAGAATAAATCACAATATTTGTTCGGGGACTGCTTCCTCAACTCCGTCTTTATGTCATCCAGCAGAAACCAGCAACCTGGATGGACACAATCCAAGCAGCACGACTTGCACAACAATCCATAGCAATGTCCCAGGCTACCAGTATACAAGCACCTCAGTCATCACAGTTAGCCACACTCGCAACATGTGTCCAGCAGCAGCAATCAGTGATAGAGATGCTCACTACAAGTATCAATACTCTGCACGGCAGCTCAACTGCTTCTTCTACTACCTCTGTCAATGTCCTTCACCCAATTCGACAGCAACCTTATCCACCTCCTCCTTCACGAGAACCAGTGACCTGCCAGTGGTGTGGATTCAGGGGGCATACTGCCGCTGTCTGCCAAAAGCTAAAGTACAACAGAAATCAAGAGAACCACAGGCACCCACTGCTGCACAGTCAGCAAGATAACCGCAACTATGCCCAGCACCAGGGGAACACAGCAACTGACTGCCCCTCTGACTCTCGCAGTTCAAACAAAATGCTTCCTACAACTGCAAACTCTGGCACATTCTCACTTGGGGGCAAAGGTACCTGTCATCTGCTCACCTCTCCTAGCAAACTATGTACCTATAACCATCGGAGATTGGTCTATGCATGTCTTGGTCAACACTGGAGCAGAAATATCAGTTATCAACAGCAAGCTATTCATCACATACCTAATGTCTCTCCAGCTGACATAAAGTACATTATCAGAGCCAGTACAGATACAGTACCTATCACAGGCATGGTCCATCTCAAGCTTCACTTTGGCTCACAGCAAGCTACTGTCAAGTTTTATATCATGCCTGATCTTCAACCTGCACTAATTCTAGGCCTGGACTTTCTCAAAGCTCACAAAGCCATCCTAGACTTTGCCTCAAGCAAATTGTTACTAGATCCTTGGAGGCAACTCGCAGCTATAGACTCAGTCAATGTGCCTCCTCAGTCGGAAATGGTTTTGATTGCCAGGATTCGAGGTGAAACACTTCCACAAGGTGTCATTAGCATCGTCACAGGATCCCCTGTGCTGCATTCATCAGGTCTCCTTGCAGGAAATACCTTATCCGTGGTGCATGATGGCACAGTCTTCCAAAAATGCTGCAACTTCACAGATGAGCCAGTGGTCATTTCAAAGGGTGCCAACATCGGGAAGTTTGTCTGCTTGTCTTCAGGGGACCAGCTTCATCTCATGCAAGAACCTCAGCCTGGTTCCACCAACACTACTCCTGTCAATGCTATCATGACCACTCCCACTTCAACAGAGTTACCCCTCAGTCAGCGACTATCCTCTTCCAAACCTCCAGCATCTCCAACAGAAAAGCAACAACTTTTGAAATTCCTGGAAAATTACCCAGATGTCTTTGCTGGTTCAGATAACATGCTCGGATGTTGTGATATCCTGCAACACACCATCGAAGTACTGCCCAACCAGAAAGCGATCCGTCAATGAGCCTACAAAGTGGGGCACAACCAGAAACAAGTACTGGGGGACGCAATCAGAAGAATGCATGACCAAGACATAATCCGAAGAGTCTAAGTCTCTGGGGTGAACCTTGCGCAGTGGTAAAGAAGGACAAAAGGTATTGTTTGTGGTGTACAGAAAACTCAGTTGCCTGCATGGTGTAGGATGCTCATCCCTTGCCTACAACTGAAGATGCATTAGAGAGTCTTGGTGCGGCCAATCCCGCTTACTTCACCACTCTAGACCTTCGGAGTGGGTTCTACCAAGTTTCAATTGATCCAGCTTCTCGTCCATACACAGCATGGTGCTGCCACTTGGGACTTTTCCAGTTCAAACATCTGCCTATGGGTCTTCGGAACAGTCCAGCCACATTTCAATGTGTTGTGGAAGCTGTACTATGTGGGTTGTCTTGGAAATCTTACCTAGTCTACCTGGATGATGTGATGGTCTTCAGCAGAACTTTGCCAGAGTGCCTCCAACATCTTCAAGAAGTGTTAGAATGTCTCACACAAGCCAATCTCAAACTTCACCCAGAAAAGTGTTTTGCGCAGCATCAAATTCATTACCTGGGACATGTGGTTAGTTCTCAAGGCATCTCTCCAGATCCAGACAAGCTCTCAGCAGTCAAAGACTATCCAGAGCCTAACAATCTCAAAGACCTTTGAGCTTTCCTGGGCTTGTTTGGCTACTACCAAAAGTTCATTTGCAACTACACCAAGATTGCAGTTCCACTGTACGCCCTCACAAAAAAGGGATGTGACTATAATTGGACTTCTGAATGTAAAGAGGCCTTTGACACCTTAAAACAAAACCTAATCTCTTCTGCAGTATTGGTCTACCCAAGGTTCGACCAACCATTCAAGTTCTACTCAGATGCTAGTTCTTTTGAAGTGGGCGCTGTGCTCTGTCAAATTCAAGATGGAACAGAACGAGTTGTCTCCTATGCCGGGCGCTCTCTTTCCTCAGCTGAGCAGAACTATGACATCACAGAGAAAGAATGTCTAGCCATGGTATTTGCCGTGAAGAAATTTGACTGCTACCTTTGCTACTCCTCCTTTACAGCTATCGTCGATCACTCTGCCCTCAGGTGGTTATTTGAAATGAAGGAGCCAGTAGGCAAGGTCGCCTGATGGATCGCCATGCTGCAATCCTACACCTTTGAAATCCAATACAGACCAGTTCGAGTTCACTCAAATGTTGATGGTGTAAGCCGGAGAAGATATCCCTCTGCATCCTCCTCAACAGATGACGAATCCTGTTTACAAGCTCTTCCCTTCCATGCCACAGATGTGCTTCCTGTGGACACTCCTTCAACATGTCAAGTTGCTTTGCTGCTCCCTACTGCTTCTACAGAGAGACACACAATTCCTCAGTTACTGCAAGCAGCCGAAGAGCTTCTCATCTCCTCTACATCTGATTTGTCCCTGGCAACTGTTAAAATGTATCAACAAACTGACACTCCATTTATGGACATCATCACCTACTTAGAGTCTGGAACATTACTGCAACAAAAGTAACATCACCAAGATGTACTTTTCCTTGCTTCGCAGTACTTCCTCAATGACAGTGTGCTCTTTCACATTTGGACCAAGGAAGGCAAGGGTCATCGCACGGATAGAACTCGTGTACAGCTGGTTGTGCCAGCCTCTCTCATCCCTCAGGTTCTTCTCTCCACTCTCTGGAGGTCATATGGGAATTCACAGAACTCTGGAAAAGACAAGGCTTTACTTCTTCTGGCCACACATGAACAGAGACATTGTCCAGTTCATAAAATCCTGCCAGTCCTGCTCCCAGAGAAAGCCTCCGGCCAAACCAACAAAGGCACATATCATCCCAATGCCTGTAGCCACTGAACCATTCCAAAGAGTCAGCACTGACATTCTTGGGCCCTTGCCAACATGCTCTGACTCTGGTAACAAGTACATCCTTGTCTTTGTAGACTACTTGACAAAATATTTGGAACTCATCCCTCTGAGAGACATTAAAGCCACCACTGTGGCCAGTGCATTTCTCAACACAGTCATTTGTCATCATGGTACCCCATCATACCTACATTCAGACAGAGGCACTAACTACCTGTCCACCATTGTCCAAGAAACTTGTAAACTTCTTAACATAAAAAAGACACATACCACAAGTTACCATCCACAATGCAATGGACAGAGTAAAAGAATGATGTCCACCATTTTCGTCACACTCTCCAAGTATCTGGATGAGACTCACAACACCTGGGACCAGTTTGTTCCCTTTGTGCAGTTTGCGTACAATACCAGCCCTTGTGTTGATAGCACAGAATATACCCTCTTCTTCTTGGTCCATGGACGTCACCCAAGAACTCCACACTGAACAGGGATCTCTCACTGCTAGAGGTGCCTAAGTCAGCTTCTTCTTTTACAGTATTATGCCTCTTCTGGAACAGCTGGAACATGCCCGACGAGTTTCAATCACCACGTTGAGCCAGAGAAAATCGGCAATGAAGAAAATGTCTGCAGCCAAGGTGCATGAGCATTCATTCTCTGTTGGGGACATTGTCTATTTGTACTGTCTTGTTCTTGTTCCAGGTGCCACCAAGAAACTGCTTCACCCCCTGGACTGGCCTCTTCTATATTGTAGAAAAGCTCCCTCCGGTCCACGTTCATCTGCGACGCAAGTCGGATGGCAAGCTGGTACACAACAAAGTCCATATAAACTGACTAAAGCATGGGTACCTCAATAACAACCTTCCAGATGACCCCAGTCCTCCCACAAATGAAGTTGCCCTTGAGCCTGCCATCCTCTCTGAAGCTGAGATCCCTCCAGACAACCTGCAGCCAGTTCCTACAGATCTTTCCACTCCTGACACTCTCCCAGCCAGATTCCAGTTTACCAGATGATTTGCCTGGGACTTCCTCTTCTTCTCAATCTTCTTCTTCTTCTTCTCAGAACTCTCTTCTGCACACCCCAGTGTACCAGATCAAGAAGATCCTAAGAAAGAAGTTTGTCACTGGATCCTGGACTTACAGAGTAAAGTGGTGTGGATTCGATTGTGGGCAGAACTCCTGGGTCACTTTTAATGACCTGACCCCCTCCTGTCAGGAACTGGTGCAGTCCATGCATGCCTCCATTTCCACTGACCGGAAAAGTCGATGGAGGTCTTGAATTTTTGTTGTCGGACTCAGTATGTTTTGGGACTGAATCTTCTTTCTTAGGTGATAGTATATGTGTTTAATTGTTTTGCAGTAAATGTTCTTGTACCCGTTTTATGCAACTGTTTCTATGGTACTATTTCCTGCACTAACATTTTTCCCCTTGGGAATGTCTCTTTCAATGGACAGTCCACCTGTTTATGCAACTGTTATTAAAGTGTGAGCCTGCATTCTGGGTATCCTCCTGCTGCTACCCTTCCCTCTCTTCCCTTTTCCTTCCCCTACACTTTAGTGCTTGTGGCATGACCAAGTCTCAAGTACTATAGTGTTTCCCTCTTCTCTGGTGCTACTCTGACTGGTCTCCATGGTAGTCTAGGTCCTTTCCTCCCCCGCAGTGGAGTAATGTTCTGTTTTGTGAAATCTAATGCCTTGTAATGCATGACAATGTTTTTTTGCCTTAAATTATTTACTTTAAGAATTCTTAGAAACATATAGATTATTGCTTGTTCGAGTGGTGCTCACAGTCACTATTCCGGTGGTGATGTGAAGCACACATTAAGCATGGGGCTTAATGTTTAGCTGCCGCCCCTTTAAGAGCACTTAGAACTGCATGTATCTAATTGTTGCACTGCCTGGCAGTGCCATGTTGGTCTGTCAGTCAGAGTTTTAGTCAGTGTGGGGCTTGTTCTCATGAAGAGAACACCTACTGAACTGAATAAACCTGCCTTATTCTTTATTTTATGCATCCGACTAGTTATTCGCATGGTCCAGATGGGGTCCTCACCAGCAGCACCAGCAGCAACTGAAGGGGCTGGCAGACCACAGAGAAGGTAAGGGGTCTTTTAGTGGTGGACCACACAAAAAAAACGCCACAGCAGTATAACAATGCTAAACCTTGAGAGACTGGATAGATATGATCATTCAAGCAACATGACAGAAAGGCGGTGGGTGGGGGATGAAACACCAGCACCACATACTGGACTGCTTTTTCTTATATTTACAATATATGCCTTCCATACAAAAACAAATAAAAATGCATTAAGAAAAACAATTTTTTAAGACTTTATTATTATTTTAAAATGAGCCATTGTATAATGACAATAAGGCACTCCAGGGTGTGTGTTATTGTGTATTAGAAAATGGGCAAGACAAAAGCTGCACTCTGATTGGCTAAAACACTCTGGCACCAGTGTTGTTATTTCTTAACAATGCCCACTAAAAAACAAATTCCTCCTGGCACCACTAATCACCATCTGGTATCCCTGTGCCCACGTTCCCTGTTTGTCTCTCTCTCTCTCTCTCTCTCTCTTAGCGAGAGCTACTGGTACTTCCAACACTCCTTAGTTCAGTGACATCTGCTTGTAAATAAAAAAAAAGAGAGAACACACTCCAGTCATTTTGTATTTGTGAAGAGTGAGAGACAGCTACTTCTCACAGCTGTGTTCATTTACAATGGCACCACTCTCCTGACCTTACTCTTGCACTTCCTCCTCCAAATGCAAATGCACTGAGCGCAAAGAAAAAAGGAAGCTGTCAGTCCAATGAACTTCAAGGTGAGAAGCATGGATTTCAAAAAGGCAGCACGCGACTTCCTCACAGCACAATGCCCCCCACCGTCAGTCATGCTGCTGCTTGAAATTTAAAGTAAATATATAATTTAGATTGCAGCTGTCCCTCATCATAGATGAAGGTATCCGCTTCCTGGTTTAACCAATTGGGGTCACGCAACATTGCACTCTTAGCAGACACATCTTCCAATCGCAACCAAATAAAAAAAAAAAAACTTGCAGAAAGGGGACAGAACTCCAAAATCATGACCAGAAACTGCTGATGGGAATGTTTTCTAGGCACTCATTTTCTTCTGGAGGTGGCAGTGTGTGCATGTGTGTGTGTGTGTGTGTGTGTGTGTGTGTGTGTGTGTGTGTGTGGTGGGAGGTTTCAACAGATCAGAATAGCTCTGTGGAGAGGAGAAACAGGAACTGGAACAGCCTACAAACAAATGGACTACTTTTCCAATAAAAAGGTTTTTTGCTACTATTTCTATTCATTTTTAAACTCATTTCATCTCTTAATTTATCACTTAACTAAAATTTACTCAGATGCCCATTTTCTAAGTGCAATAATACCTTCCAAGGTGGACGTTATGGGATATAATGGACCTTCCAGTGGCAATAAGGCCCTCTGCCTGCGGCATTGGGCCTCATTACATCCCTGGGAGATCCTTTATATCTCAATAACACTCACCCTGTTGGGTATTATTACTTACATAACGTCAATCCTTGGGCTTCAATCCACCTGAGGAATGATGTTATTACACAATAACACATGCCCTGTCATGCCTTATTGCTTAATTTTACAAGACAATAGAACTCAGTTTTAATAGGGTCAGGGAAGAATGCATGACAAGGAGTGAGCTACATTACATCAGGGGTAGAGGTGTAGAGAATAGCAGAGTGTTAGTGGTTGGCTTGATAGCTTCCCATGAAAGGTCTAGATTTCAAAAACAGTTCAGACTCCCATAAGATTTATTTCATACTCAGCTTTTACAATAGCACATTTCCAATATCTCTTCTAAAATAGATTAACTAGGTTAAAATAGTCTAACTGGTTTCTATATACCTGTTTGTTCAAAATAGCTGTTCACAACAGTCAAGTCAATGTGGAAAAAGATGTTTGTACATCATTACAAATAACTGTGACTGAAATGGGGTATACCAACCCTTTAACTTGTATTGTAACTGTACTGTGGACTGGCTGTGCAGATGGAGCAGAGATATGCACAGGATAAATGAGGGCTGGAGATATTAAACTTACAATTAAGAAGGGAAGAAGGTGTCTGCCCAAATAGATGGAACAGATAAACAGTAACAGTGGGACAACCCTACCTGAAATTGGACAGGAATATTAATCAACAAATGAAAAGACCTTTGTAATCAAAGGGAGGAGAAAGCAGAAAAAGGTCATGGTAGAGGGAAAGAGTTGGTCAGAGCTTATAAAGAGAGAGAACAGCAGAAAACTGCCTGCACTTTACAATATGTTTTGCAAGCAGTGGTTTTTTTCAATTTTTTGATTTGGGGTAAACTGCTGTCAACTTAAAGATATGTCAAAACCAAGCAATTGAAATTAACATTTTTGTGTGGTTTCTGAATTGCTCTGCATTGTCTCTTCTATGTCTCCACAACAAATCCACGGATTGGCCTCTTATACTGCCACAAGGACTGCCTACCCCCTGAGATGCTTCGACTGGCTATCACCTCCTCAGTTTTGTCCCTGATAGACTATGGCCTCCCAGTCTATGCTGCTGCAGAGAAAACCGCCCTTAATAAGGTGCAAATGTCCATCAACAAGGCCTGCAGGCTCCTGACTGGTGCTGACAGGTACACCCACACCTGCTATCTCTACTCCTTTGCCAACATTCTCAATTTTGAGGAAAGACTCCTCTATCAGTCCTGCCTAGTGACCAAAAAAATACTCCTTGGGCTCTCCCCCCAGGGGTGACCTCCTCCCTCCACTGTGCCACCCCCACTGTCTCCACCCATAGTGCCTGCAAGTCCACCCTCCTGGTACCCAGAGTCAGGACCTTGCTTGCTCAATGGGCCTTCTGTTACAGGGCCCCATCCTGGTACAGTTCCCTCCCTGCTGCTATCACCAACCTCATTAAAATAGGTCCCTTCAAAATTGCCCTCAGGAACCACCTATTTGCCACATGCTGCTGTAAGTGTGGATGGCAACCCAAGGCTCCTATATCGTGTCAGGCCCTCCTCCTCCTGGTCTACCTGGTACCCCACTGCCATCACTGACAATGTCCCCGGGACAGCTAACCTGTGTTCCACTGCAGAGCGTCACCTACATCTCTCGCTCTAATATCCACCTAGCTACCACCATGTATAGGCCAATTACATTATCCCAAGAAATGTGCATGTTGATGTTGCAACCTGTCTGAACCACTGTGTCTTGATGATGTAACTGTACCCAATCTTGCTATGTAACTATGTGAGTATGTGAATATGTTAACTATGTAACCCTGTGAAGATCTGTACTGTAAGTGTAACTGTGTTGTTTATCTCTGTACTCTTTGATGAGGAGCCTTTGGAAAATGAGTCTATGACTCAAAGGATTGTAATTCTGATATGTACAAATAAATAAATAAAAATATAGTGATACATTGGGAATGATATAAAGAGATAGAAACTTAGTAAATTTAGAGTATAGTCACATTTTTTTGGTCGATTCAAGATTACCCAGTTGAGATTAAATATCTCATTTCTAGTGGAGTCCTGTTGCTAACCATTTCTGCAGGTGGATGGACTGCAGCACTGAGAGGTGACTTAAGATCACACAGTATTTGGTTCTGTTGGGTTTTGAACCTGTGATCTTCTGCTTCACAAGCAAGTGCTATAGTCACTAGATCACACTGCCTCCTCAATTTTCTAATACCATTATTGTTCCAATTAAGTTGTGTACATTGCCAAAAATGTGTGCATTAAGATATCATCAGTATAGATTGAAGGGCTGTGCTGTAACAGATATTGCTTTGTATATATTAGAATGTTAAATATTAGCAGCCTATGATCTCTGACCATGGAGTTTCATTATACTGCACTTACTAAAGTTCTGTTTCCATATTATTTAGCTTAAGATTCAATTCCCTAATTCAGTGTATAAATAATCACATATTTTGGTGCCACGTAACAAATAATATTCTCTAGTCACTGCATTTATTCATATCAGGCTTTATCTAGTAATGTGATTCAACACAGATGAAAGTAGTTGCCCAACATGCTTCAATATACTGTATACATTTAAAAATGGAGAAAAGATATCATTTCTGGATTTAATACTGGCTGGCATACTTTCATGTTTTTGACAGAAACATCTACAAAACAATATATTTGTGATTGCCTGTGGCAATGTTGTACTTAAAGAGCCCCCAGAACTATTGGGAAACCTTTAAAAAAGTTATGGTTTGGACAGAATTCTGTTAATAATTTATATATGTTCTGTAATTCTTTCTCCCTTTCTCTTTTACTCAGGACTGTTACATTAAAACACAATCACTGTCCACTAGCCTTTCTCAGCCCTGACTACATGTCTACACCTGATGTCATAATCCCCTGTTTATGACACTTTAATTATTTTCACAGCAACAGACTGTGATGTTATAAACAGAATTTTGATGTCAGGTGTAGACAAGTAACCAGAGGAGATAGAGCAGAGACCCTATTTTCATGTAACTGTACTCAGTAAAAAAAAAAAAGTGAGAACTATGGGAAAACGTTATATATGTTAAATCATATCTAAGTATAACTTTTTTCAAAGCTTTCCTAACTATTAAAGGCTTTTTAAGTACTACTAGTGACTGAAAGGAATACTGTGTCGTATCTGGCACTCCTGTGCTTATAGCAAGCCCACAGTAGCTTCAGCATGGTGCAGTACAACCCTCTGCCTGCAGGACACTTGTCTACATGCATTTAAGTAAGGAAGACAATACATCACTACTCCGTACTTCGGGACAGAACCCTTATATGGAAACAAGGGTCATAACTGAGAAGGGGGTCAGTGGGAACAGTATACTATTAATCACCACACCAATCATATTCACTTTGACCATTTAAAGGGTGGAGTGTAGTAGGTTAATCACTCACTGAGCATGTCCCCTTGGTCCTTTTGTGACAGAAATCCATGCCAAGAATTGTACATAAAGTAACATACTCCTGCATGAGCTGCATACAGTTCCATGCATATTATACAACATTTACATGAAACAGCACAAAAGCAATGAACCAAGTACTAAATATGCAATTCAGTTTGTGTACAGCATGGGACAGAAGCACTTAAGCTTTAAGGAAAAGTAATATCATTTTTCTATAGTGCCCCCTCCCAGAGACTCTGGCACTTTCCATGAAAGTGTGATCAACATAAAATGTGAAAATAAATACAAAATAACAATACACAACAGAAAAGTCAACAGTGGAAAAAGCATCACAAAACTGTAAAATCATTCATTAAAAGCTAGGGTAAACAGATGTGTATTTTGGACTTTCTTAAAACCTTCCACCAAGGAGCTGCTGTAGATATATTGGTGATGGTGGTGGGGGGGGGAGAGTTCCACAGCTGGGGTGCTGCCACAGCAAAGGCTCTATCTCCAGATGATTTAAGGTGAGTGTGCTGAACCTGTAGTAAGTTTTCCCTGGTGGAGATAGTATATGGGCAAAAGAGATCTTTAATGCAGCTGTAAACATAGTAAGCTTGGACCACACTCTGTCATGAATAAACAACTAATGAAGATGTTTTTCAACATTCTACAGCAGTTTATTGTCATGGCACAATAGGGCAGTTGCTACTAGTTATGAAAAATCAGGGCCTTAGGAAATCTATATTTTTTTATCTAGGTTTTTCATGATTAACATATATTATAGCTGAAGATGCATGGAAATTGTTGTATTTGTATCATTGTTTAACCTATTATGTTTACTGTAATGTGTGTAACAGAATTGTTAAGTGCTGCATGTTGTAGCCCACAAATGTACTAACTATAGGACAACTTTGAAAATAGGGCAATTATGGTCCTAAAGTTCATATCCTGTCAAAAACAAAGATTATTACATATTTAATAATTCAGTAAACCATGGTCCATTATTAGCTGACCTGTCAAAATAGAAACAGCACAAGCCAAAATCCTTCCACACACAGTAATAAGAGAATGCTGCACTGAACTGAATCTACTCTACAGAATGTAATAAATTATTAGTGAAAACAATATTTGTAGCTATACTGAAACTAGAGATTCATTGGATAGTGTAAGAATACAGATATTGTACATTGATGTAGTATATTACATCAGTTATGCAAACTCCAAAGGTTCCCTTGTTGGGTATTGACCTATGGGATCCTGAATGATTTTGCAGTGTACTATAACATGTGCAGTACATCCAATAAAATATATCATACTGTCTAATGAATTACTGATGTGTTTAGAAAACCAACTTGAAATGTTCTACGTGCCAGGAATACCTACCTCAGGTCCCCTTTCTCCTTTTGGTCCCCTTTCACCCAGTATTCCAGGTTCCCCCTTTGAAAAGGGAAAAAAAAAACTTGTCAACTGAAGAAAGTTCACCAATCAGTCATAACACATATATGACAGCCAAATCAACACCTCTTAAACATGTGACTTACTGGTGGCCCTTGATGTCCACTGTTTCCCCTAGGTCCTGGAACACCAATGTAACCCTAGAAATAAAATAACAAATACATTATACAGCTGTATAAATTCCTCTTGTCTTGCTGGCAGGTCAATATTTTATAGTATCACAATAATGCAGGGGCCTTTACAATCAGGTTGTTTTCAAAATAAGGCTGGGTCTAATGTATTACAAGAAGGACCATGGATACAGCAAACTTTTTGTTTCACTGCTACCACAGGGACATCACCACAGCAACTCCAGTATGGAGACTTAAACCTGGTTTAGAAGGACGACATTTGATTGCTCGAAGCTCCATGGGGATGTACTATCACTGAGCAAAAGGCAGCACTGAAGTTGAATCCTGTGCGATAGGTATTTTTTTCTCTTGATCTCTGTCTTGGAAGAATTGTGGCACAATAAATGGTGTATTGAGAAATATAACTGCAGTAGTTCTGTAGCTACCTGGAGTGCTAATACAAACTGACCATTTTTTAAATGGGCTCCTGTTGCAACATGAGCCTTTGGCTTGTGTTGTTTACTGGACAGGTGGGATTACCAATCAGTAAACCATCTCCCAGAGTCTTTTTACCACTGTTACTTAAAGGGGTAAGGTGTTTTAGGCTGTTCCTATATTGTTTTTTTCTCAAAAAAGAAAAATAGACTAAAATAACTCACCATTGTGCCATGCTTCACACAATGGCAGGAAGCAAGCCTGACCCATGCAAATACTGCAGAGTATGTCACATGTGCCTCAGCAAGGAGGCAGGAATCTCAATTAGTTTTACAGTTTTTATTATTCTGGATTACAGTACTTGACAGATTACAGGATTCAACCTATTCATTTAACAAGTATGAACAAATCAAATGTGTTTTGTGTGACCCATTGTCAGGAACATAATAATAAAACATTTGAGAGCTACTGCCCTTTCAGACCATCTCTCACTTCTCAGTAGTTTATGTAATTGCTATACATTGTTCATGTAGTTATACAGGTTTTTCTTGAATGCCACAAGTGCAGTTGCCTATGCCACTGACTTTGGAAGTGAATTCCACTTGTCCACCCCTCTGTGTAAAGAAACACCTTCTCTGGTCTGTTTTAAACAGATTTCTGTAAAATTGATATTTGTTCCCACTTGCAATTTGTGGTTGTAAATAAAGTGTTCCTCACAACTCTTGATCCTTTTAGGCTGTGATCACGTCATCTCACTTACTCCTTCTGTCCAGTTCACACATATTTAACACCTCTGTCTGCTACAGCAATGTACAATTATCTTATAAGGATCTGGCAGTGTTGGGTAAGTTACTTTTTCGATTACTTTCTATTACTTTTGGAAACTTGTTCCTGAAAGCTCTGTGCAGTCACTAGCAAGGATGGAGAAATACTGGAAAAAGTAATACACCTTACAGTTACAATTACTTATGTCTTTGTATACAAAAGTAATACATAACTGTAACTGATTGCATTTATTTGAAAGTAACTGGTAACTAACCCATTACTTTCAAATAAATGTCATCTGTTATAGTTTTTTATTATTTTTGTATTGTTTTTGTATAAAAAGAAATAAGTAACTGTAACTGTCATGTGTATTACTTTTTCTAATACTTCTCCATCCTTGTTAGTGACTGCACAGAGCTTCTTGGATCAAGTTTCTAAAATAAATAGAAAGTAATAGAAAAAGTAACTTACCTAACACTGGGATCTAGTTAAAGTCAAAAGTTCTAAATACTTTACTCACTCTGTATCATTACTTTGTTTCAGATTACCTCTGTACAGGTCATCTTCAGCTCATTGTTCATTTGTCTAAAAAGTGGTAAAAAATGAAGCTCACATCCATCCACATTACAATATTTTGGACCCTACCACACTTTTAAACTGAATTTGAAGAAGTATTTTATTGATAAGTCTAAGTGTTATTGCATTGATGGATTATTATTGGTGGGTGTGCATGTGTCAATTAATGTTTCTGGTTTCTGGTATGCATATTTTGTGAGAATGTTGTGTATTTAATCTATTAATTGTTATCTGTCTGGGTCTTCCATGAAAGTGGGCACATGATGCTCTTGGAGTTACCACGTTAACAAGTTTTAAATAAAATAAAAATAACACTATATAGCCTTTCTTTATAACTTAAGTGCTTGATGTCCTTAATCATTTTGGTTGATTTTCTTTTTATTCTTTCTAATCTATTTCTCTGTTTTCCTGTAAAGTGACTAAAACTGTACTACATTTTCAGGATGTGGCTGGAGAAGTGATTTAAATAATGGTACCATTATCTGTCTTCACCTACTGGCTATATTCTTCCTAGCACATGATATCATTTTATTTCATTTTCTTATCACTGCTGAACATTGTTCTTGAAATCTGAATTTGTCAATTACTACCCCTACATCTCTTTCATTACTAGTGTTTCTAATTTAAATTCTATTTACAAAACATTTTGGTGGCCCAGTTTATCATTTAATTTAAATCATGTTGCAATACTTTTGGTGTTCTGGTGGTTTACTAATACTCTTGTGTTTGGTGTCATCAGCAAATCTTGTTATGTAATGATGGCTAATCCTCCCCAGTGAAAGACCCAGCAAAGATCCCTGTGGTATGCCACTTGCCACATCCCTTCAGCCTGAAACAACACCACTAATTTTCACTTGTTGGTGTCTATCATTTAGTCTGTTATGTATCCATCTATGCAAATTATCAGGTATACCCATTAGCTTTAATTTTGTTATTAATATTTGGTGCAACATAGTATCAAATGCTTTATTTAGGTCAAAATTACATCCACTGGTTTATTGTCATCCAGTGCTTTGAAACATAGAAACAGATGATAATGGCAGAAAAACAACATTGGTTCATCTACTCTGGTCGTAAAACCCTATCATACCCCAAGACCTTTTGTCTATACAATGGTTTTACCCTCGTACTATCCACACTCATGCTCCCAAATTCACAGCTGTTACCCTGAGTAACTATTAAGTCCTTCACTCTGTCCCAGTCATGCTCAAAGCCATTAATAGACACCCACCACATCAGCTGGAAGACTCATCCACCCTTTCTGTAAAAAACTTTATCACATCCCTCCTGAATCCCCTACCAGTCTGCACCCATGTCTCTGCATTGTTGATCCTTTTTTCCTGCTGAATACTTCTGTGCAGTTCACCTTGTTCATTCCTTTTTTCAAATAAACATTTTTATTATTTTTAATAGAAGAAACAATATTACTTACATACACAATATATAACATATTACAATAAGACACTTCATTTCACTATAATAAAGATTGGAGTTTCCTTCCTTATTATATAAATAATAACATAAGATGCACTTAAATGTAGGCGTTTAACAAACTACTTTATACAGACTGGTATATACTTCACATATATAAGGGCAGTAGTAAACTATTAGCTATATCTTTCCATATAAAATTTAAATAATCAGTAGGTTCCAAAGAGTTGATTAATACTTTCTCTATCTGATAATCAGTGGGTTCTGAAAAGTTTATTAATAATTTCTCTATCAATAATATTTCCAGAAATCTAAATTGCCACTGTTTTAAATAGAAATCTGGAATTACTGGAACATTCCAATTTTCCAAAATTAATTACTTTGTTTTCATATTTTCAAATGCCAGTATCTTCTGTTGAGAAGGTATGATTTGTATTTAAGTAAAATCATTGAACGTATGTATTTGGAATTGGAGTGGTATTGGATTGCTAAGACTTGTTTCTATGTTTCTTCCAAGGCATGAACCCACCAGCTATGTATGAAGGGGCATTCCCAGAAAAGATGTATGAGATTCCTTTCCTTTTGACAATCATGCCAAGAAAAAGTGTATGAGATTCCCTTCTTTTTGACAATTATGACAACATTTAGTGTCTGGTTTGTAGCCCATTATGTATAGTCTAATTGGTGTAAGATATGCTCTAGATAATACTTTATATTGAATGGTTTGAATTTTGGCATATTAATTAACTTTATTTGCATCCTGCCATATTTTAAGTGAGACACATGGTTTAATTGTTGTTGCTTCTCTGATCCACTTTAGCATTGCATCATTACATTTTGCATCTATTTTATGTGTTATGAAATACCAGCCACTATAAAATCACCCCAGACCTCCAGACCAATTTTGGGTACCTGCAAAAATGATTCACTGCCAACAAGTTGATGCTGAACTATAAAAAATGAAAACTATGCTCTTCTCAGGCCCAACAAAAAGGGACAAAGTCTGGAACAAGTACAAACTTTTAAATACCTCAGAGTCTTTCTGGATGATACCCTCTCATATGCCCTCACAAGGACAACATCATGGTCACCAGTAACAGAAGACTGAGTGCCATATATAGGAACTGCCACAACCTTACTCTAGGAGCCAGACAACTTGTTGCCTCTAGCACTATCATGTCCCTCATTGACTATGGCCTCCCTGTGTATGCTGCTGCTTGTGACACGTTATCAAATAGGATCAAAGTGATCTACAATAAAGCTTGTCAAATTCATTCTAGGAACTGATCAGCTCACTCACACCTGTACTCTATACTCACTGACCAGATGGTTACCCCTGCGTGACAGAATAAAATACCAATCCTGTCTGCTTGCCAGAAAGGAACTACTGGGTCTCACCCCTCTGGCCTTAAAAAGCTGTGTCAAACAGGTTAAGAATCAATATGGCACTAGAAGCATGTCAAGATCTGCCCTAGAAATTCCTCACCAGATAATCAATCTAGTGAACCACTCCTTTGCTGTGTGGGCAGCAATCTGTATGAATGAACTACATGAATCCATTCTTAGCCTACAAAACATTACCCAATTTTTAAAAAAAAGCTTTGCATGTCACCCTCTCCCCCAACCCCAACTGCACTTGTCAATAATAATACAAAATAATGCATTGAAGGTCCTAACACCCCACACAGTAGCGAAACTGTTAGCTTAGTCATACCCTATGCACCCTATACATGTTGTGTTTGTGTAGACTACCTTTCATTGGAATTGCTGTAATTTGTTGTTCTGTTTGTAACTATGCTTTAATGTGGAACCTTGATAAATGAGCACCTGTACTCAAAGGTACTGATATGCCTTTTAATGGTTGCTTGGAGATTTGAATGCTGATTTTTATTATTATTAGTGATAATTTTTGTCCAATGAGTTAGCATACTATGTTTAAACAAATGCCTCAACATTTTTGAATAGGCTTGCTAAGATTTATATTACCAACAATTTACATTCATGTTTTAATATTTATCCTGTAGTTCCTGGAGGGAATAAACATTTTTTGACTAATTAAGTGCTTCCCTCTCTAAATGACTGATTCCTGAAGTTTATTTAGTAAAGTGTTTAGATTATATGAATTAGATCCATTAGTTTCTGCACCAGTTTCTATTAGTAAAAAGGGCAAAGTAGTGCAATTTAATTTATCAGTGTTTTTACTGCCATGACAATCTCTCTTAATGCTGGATGTTTAATTTTTAGAAATCTATCTGGATCAAATAATATCGTTTTTATTTTATATTATTTTGTGTATTTCCTTAATAGTATTTGAGCAGGGTGATTTTCAGATCTCCACTTTAGTTGTCCACTGCTAGGTAATGGAGTTTTAATGGCCACATAATATCTTTTAGGGTCAGCGCACCCCATTCCTCCCAATTGGTGAGGGATAGTTATTATATCCAATGGAATTCTTGAGGAACCTCCTTTCCACGGGATTTTTTTTAAATGTATTTCTAAAATTAAGAAAGATTTTTTTTTTCTCAACCATCTCTCATATATATTGGAAACAACAGATGAAATGTGGTATGGCCATCATCTTAATGGTTCTTATTCTGCCTCATAATGATAACAGTAATGATTCCCAGGACTGTAATAATTTTAGTATTTTGGCATGTGCAATATTTAAATTTAATTCTGCTGTACTGCTCTGTAAATAAGGCAGTAGAAATTATGCAGAAAACTACTGACCCACCAGCCTAACATCTCCAGTCAGTAAAACATTAGAAAGACTATTAAAAAGCATTTTGAAGATGAAATACAAACTATGGGGTTATATGACATGACCCAGCATGGCTTTAACAAAAGGATGGTCATGTATTAATAACCTAGTTTCTTTCTATGAAAATGTCAGTAGGAGTATCTATTATGGTAACCCTGTGGACATCATAGTTTTGGACATGGTCAAGGCATTTGACATGGTTCCACACAAAGATCTGGTGCAAAAACTTGGAAATATGAGTTTTAGTCACTGTTTGGTGAGGTAGGTTAGGAATTGGTTGTTTAATAGAAAACAACAGGTGAGGGTTAGCGGCCATTAGTTGGAGGAGGGATCAGTGGCTAGTGGTGTTTCTCAGGGTTTAGTACTTGGACCAACTCTCTTTGGCTTCTTCTTCAGAGAAAGTACCTTAATATAAAAAGCAATATAGTAAAATGCATGGATGACAAGAAATTAAGAGGTGAGGTTAGTAACACAACTCAATATCAATTGTGGGAAAATATAAATTAAAATAAGTTTAATCATGATAAATGCACTGTTATAAACTTGGGGAAGAATGATTCTCTCCATTCATAGGCTATAAATAATATTCCACTAAAATATGCAACAAATGAGTGTGACTTGAGGATTATAATGAATGAGAAACTGTCATTGTCCAATAACTGTAGGAAGATTACACGAGTCATTTATTTATTTGCTTTTGGTAACTGGGTAGGTGTACTAGGCAGGACCTGCCTATTTTCAGGCATGACCTGGGAGAGTACACCACAAGTACAGAGGTTGGGAAATCAACTTCAATGAAACATAACAAAAGGTGGATGTATTGGAGTAACAAGAACAATCAATCAGGTACAGCTAGTAGTCAAGAACAAAACCCAGTTAAACAGTGAGTAGGATACAGCATAATGAAAACAATGGTAGGTAACAGCAGTAGACAAGCAATAGCAGGAGCATCCGAGCAGTAACAGGAGCAGAGGGTACAACAGCATTAACACTTGTCATGCATGCATAACAGTGGATGAGCGATAGTTGAGGTAACAATCAACATAAGGTTACATAAGTGCTAGAAGAAATATAAGGTTCACAAAATAGTAGAAGAAGGGGAGCGGGTGGCAGAGAGAGGAAATCAAGTGCTTGGAGGGTTAGCAGAAGTATAGTAAGGCTGCTAACAGGGTTGTTAAGAACTATAAAGAATTGTTTTATTTCCAGGAGTGTTCATTGTATACTGCCTCGTTATAGAATTTATGTTAAACCCCATCTAGATTATAATTCTCCTTCTGGTCTCCATTCTTGAAAGGTGACATTAATTTAGTTGTTGGTGTCCAGAGGAGAGTTACTAGATTAATTTCATGGCTTAAACACTTGACATATAAAGAGAGATTAACTGAGGCTGGTCCGTTCAGCCTGGAGGAGAGAAGATCAAGGGGAGATATCCTGCTATTATTTAAGATACTTGATTGTCCAGAACTTACAGCCCAGTGTGGCATTGCCTTTTGTGAAAGATTTATTAATCTGAGGGTGCATAATAATTAACTTATGCTTTTTAGAACAAATACAAATTAAAGGAATAAATTCTTCAGGGTATCTAGAGCCTTGAACATGCCCCCACAACATTTGGTTTATATTACAACCTTCTGCAAATTTAAGACAGAGTTTGATAGGTATCTAATTGTTTTATTTATTTGTTTAATGAAGTCTCGAAATTACAACACCTTTGAGCCCAAGGCTCACTTACATAGGCTCCACATCAAGGGTAAGGGAACAACAAGGTAGTGACATGGTACAAGGCAGACGTGTGTACAAGTTACAAATAATACATGATACATACAGATTACATACAATACTCAGTAAGAGCCTAGTAAGTGCTGTAGGTTACATTGGTTACAAGGTTTCAATTGACTTACACATGGCAAGTAGCAGTCAGAGCAGAAGACCTTGTCAGTAAACATCTCTGGATTGAGGAGATAGTGAGAAGTTCATGGAGAGTATTAGAGAAGGGGTGGGAGTGGGTAGGTATTGTATTGAGAGGGTTAATATTGGGGAAAGTAGGGGTAGTAAGTTAATAGAGAAAAATAGGTAAGAAGTGAGAGCAATGGGGAGGGAGGGAGGGAGGGAAGGACTTAGATAGATTTAGGTTGGGCACTCACAACTAAAGCAGTTCATTAGATGTCACGGAAGTTTGGTTTTGAAGGTCCCAATTTTGGTATCAGATAGGAGGTTAGCAGGAAGGTTATTAACCAGGATGGTGCTCTGTACATGAAAGAGTGTTGTGCCTGCACAGTGCAGCAAAAAGGGACCTGAAAGGTGGGGTTGGCTGAACTTCTAGTGCGATGGTGGTTATTTGTTCTGTTTAGGAGCTACAACAACTTGAGTGGGGCTAATCCAAGGCTAACTTTCTTCAGAAAGAGGCAGGTATGGTAGGAGATTCAACCGGTTTGCTGTGTCATAGAGGTCACATGTGTGGGTGTAGAGGTGGGAGCCAGTGACTAGGCAGCAGGCTTTGTCCTTGTCTAGATCAAAATTGTGCACCCACTGGGAGTGGGAGACAGTCCTGATGGGCTATAAGCCTACGTCTGTCTTATTTAACCTGAGTAAATTGAGTATGCTGTACATTAGATGTTATTTGTATGCCCAAGTATTGAATTTTGGATTCTATTAGAATTTCCTGTTATGTATTTATGTATGTATATCTCTCTCTCCCTCCCTCCTCTCTCTCTTTCTCTCTCTCTCTCTCTCTATATATATATATATATATATTAGAGGCAAAAAACTCCATTTAATGCATCAGTTAGGGTTGTTCCACAGCAAAAAAAGCAAGGAAATTTAGTGTTAGGGTTGAAAGCCCCTCTTGGACTACCCCAGCCCACCCCCCAACCGGAATCGGGGTGCATGTTGGGGTCATTGGCCCTAACTCTCACCCCACCACATGTGTAAAGAAGCTGAGGTATAGGAGAATGGGGTGAGAGTTAGGACCGACCACACCAATGCGCACCCTAATGATGGTTGGGGGGTGGACTGGGGGTCCAAGGGGGGGGCTTTCAACTCTAACACCGAATTTCCTCACTTTTGTCACTGTGGAATAACTCTAACTGATGCATTAAATGGATTTTTTTGCCTCTAATTTCCCTTCTTTTTGAGAATGAGGACGATAAATAGTGAATGTAATGTGGTGGTGGGAACGCGGGGCCTCTCCCACCACGTGATGTTGTCATATAGTAAGAGGAACAGCAACGCAAATGCAAGTGGCAACAGTTACGCACATGGTAACACAAACGTAATTGGCAAAGCAAACGTTAATAGAAACGCAAGCGCAAAGTGATGCCGAAATGAACAGTTATGCAAAGGGACATGCAAGCATGTATGAAAGCTCAACTGGTAACGCGCACAGTGATGGCACCGGTATTTTAAATGCAAATGTAAGTGTTACAGCAAAAAGAACACCAAAGAGGACAGAAACAGAAACGCGAATGCAAGTGCACACATAAATGCAAACCGTTACGCACACAGTCACGGTACCACAATTGGAATTGTAAATGGTAATGGTAACAGCAACAGTAATGCCAAAGGAAACAGAAATGGAAATGCAAATGCAAGCGCGTATGGAAACGCAAACCAGAACGCACACGGTCATGGTAACACGATTGGAAACGCCAATGGTAACAGTAACAGCGATGATGATGCAAAACGAAAGACACACACAAACGGAAGGTCGACCGCAAATGCAAATGGCAATGCACAAGCTAATATAAAAAACCCCAAAAACATCAACAGTAATGGAAACGCAAATGGTAACAGTAAGGCAAACAGAAGCACAAATGAAAATGCATACCGTGACTTGCATGGTGGCATACAGAGGAGCGAGTGATGTGAGCAGTAAAACCAACTGAAATGCTAACTAGCACAGTAAGGAAGAGCACACCCTTCTTTTCCCCAAAAACTGCTTTTAAAAAGACAGTGAATACAAAGAATGTATGCATAATAATGGGCCTCGGAGCAGAAAAGGAGGACTTGGAATACTAAATTGCTTATATCTCAGGAACCGTACGAAGTAGAAAAAAATGAAAATTTCATATGAATTATGACATTCCTTGCTAGTTTTGTACTTAGCCTCCATGTGGGGGGGGCTAAGCATTTTTCTGACGAAAAGTACGTATCTCGCACCCTTTCCGAGATACAGGCCTCGAAAGGCGCGACGGATGCTGTAATGTTATCCTATGGGAAAAAGTGTCAACTTCGGAGTGCTGTAACTTTGCAGCCCTCCAATATTTTTTCACCAAACCACCAAAAGGCACATCTGTGGCATGTTGGCTGTCTTCCTTCCAAATTTCAGCACAATAGACCAAACCATTCTTCTGCAGCAGGGTGGCAAGGAATTCCTGTTATTTTGGGCATAGTGTCGCAAAATTGTGTCTCAAATCACAACACTTTCGCAAATGAAATCACGAAAGTGTTGCGAGTGTGACACTACTTTGTGACACTACTTTTTCCAGAAATTTGAAAAACATATTTCTAGGGTGTTTAACCCCAAAATAAAGACATGGCTATCATCCTGAGGGTCCGACTAGGTGAACACAAAAAGAAGTGTGTTCCTAGACAGTCACAATTTTAAATACCAAGCATTTTTCTGATCACCAACTGAAAACAAATGGTGGATTTGTGACACTACTAGGGCCATCTGTGACACTAAAAAGTGCATTTGTGACACTGTCGAACTTTTTGTTAACTTTTCCCATTGACTTATAATGGGAACTTGTTTTTTGAATAACTTTTGAACCATTTAATATTTTTTCATGAAATCTTCAAAAGGCACATTGGAGACCTTAGCTGCACATTTTCTGATGTTTTTGGACCAGTCACACAAACCATGCTACCTGTAGGCATGACCAAAGAATTCACCAAAAACCATAAATGTGTGCGCAGATCTCACTTAATAACTCCACAGCCGTATATCCAACCACTACAAAAGTTGGCAGATCCCAAGATGCATGGTTTTTGATCATGCATTCCAAATTTTAGGCAAATCCATTGAACGGTGGCAAAGTTATTAAGGTGCAAAGTGACCTTTAACCTTAAAAGGGCTACTTCTACTATATATATATATATATATATATATATATATATATATATATATATATATATATATACACATATAAAGTCTCTGTGGACAACTGAGTAATGGATAAAACAAAAGTCTTTAGTTTATTTTAGTGTATATCCTGATCATTTTGAAAATGTTAATATGTCTAGTAGTAATGAGGGGTAAGAACTCGAAGGGTTATTCAAAAAAGACTGGTAAATCATCCACATATGCATTGTATTTCACTTCTTTCCTTGAAATTGTAAACACTGTATAATTGGATTCTGGTTAATGTGTAATAAATTTTCTAATGCGATTATCAACAATGAGGGTGAGAGAGGCCATCCCTGTCTAACCATGTTAGACATGTACATAACGGGTGTCGTGTAGTAATTAATTTTAAAAAATAACTTGTGGGGAGCTGTAGGAAAAGTTCAATAATATTGAATAAAGTTTTCAGAATTTCCAAATGTTCCAGAGTTTGAAACATAAAAGACCACTGTAATAAATCAAATGCTTTGGTATCATCCAACACAATAGCTATTGCTTCTGTTCTGCTGTCTTTGTGTAATTCCATGATTAACTGTGTGTTTCTTAAACCCTGGAGAATATTCTGTCTCTTCACAAAACCTGTTTGGCTAGAGCTGATGACCTCTGGAAAATACTTTCCAATATTTTAACAATTAACTTTCATATTATTTTGTAACCCACATTTAATAAAGCTACTGGTCTGTTATTTTCATGCTTTTTACTATCCTTTCCTTCTTTATGTATCAGGGTGGTTACTGCTTTAAGCATTGTTTTGGGGATTTCTTTTTTGGAAGCCATTTCCAGGGTCATCAGCTTTAGCCAAGGCAAGAGTAAATCAGTGGAACTAGTGTAGAATTCTACAGTAAAACCATCAAATCCTGCTGACTTATCTTTGGGTAGAGACTTAATAACTTCTTCTGTCTCCTGTTGTGTGATTGTATCTTATATAGTCTGAAATGTTGGCATATTTGCTGATTTAATCTTGAAGTTCCTTTTTTAATACTATTATTTTATTTTGATAAATTGCCCGATAGTATTATATAAAAAGATTACCAATTTGTTTGTCATTTGTCACTATATTACCTTGTTGAGCTTCTATTACCATTATTAAATTACATTCTCTATTCTTTTTTAAAGTGTAAGCTAGTAGTCTTCCATTTTTATCACCACTGAATAAAAGTTAGACTTCAAAGTTCTTAAATCTTTTTCTATTTGCTCATTTAGTATCTTTTGAAGCAGATTAGTAAATTTTCTCTATTAAGAAAATGCTTTCTATTTTAGCAGTTGTTTGAAGTTTAACTTCCAGCTGTTTCATTTGATTTTCTAAAGTTTTAACCTCCCCTGTCAATTTCTTTCTTTGTTTGATTTCATAGTTTATATTAGCACCTTGAATGACTGCTTTAAATTGATCCCAAACTGGAACTATGTCCTGAGCCCTATTACTGTTATAAAAACACAATATAGAGAATAGTGCATGGGGAACCATGTGCAACCAGCCTATTGTACCACAGAAAGGTTCTGATTTCCTCAGACCTCGAGCGCGAAGCTCGAGAGGTCCATGGTAATCAGAACCCCATGTGGTACAATAGGCTGGTTAAGATGAGGTTCCCATGCACTATTTTTGTAGTGTATAGTCCCCATTTCGATTACGGTTTTAATTTTTAAAATAGAAAAAAAAGTTTGTTGCTCCATCCTGCTGTTCAAGTTAGGGCATGCTTGCTAGGTGGTGTGAGTGGTTGCTAGGGAACAGATGTTACATTGTTTAATGAGCAGCCTTCTATTGGCTGTCATTCCGGTGTGGGAGGGATTTTCAAAAAAAAGTAACATGGCGGTCGTAGTTCTCGCTAAGCGAGTGGGAGTTGGTTTGGGGATAGCTCGGTCGTTGTTTTTGTTAAAACTAAAAATATCTGGTTGATCCTGCATTTTCACAATATCTGGTTGATCCTGCATCTTTTGAGGCTATTATGCGACTGCTTCTACTGCTGCTGCTGGGAGTGTGGAGCCTGCCGTTTCCGCTGAGTAAAGGTAGAAGACTGAGCGCGTGGAACCTCTAGAGGTTTTCAAAATGTTGTTCTGCTGCAGTAGGGTACAATCGCATTCCATAACCTTTCGAACTGCAGCAGAACAACATTTTTAGAACCTCCAGTTTCCATGCAAAATAAGGGTCCACTATACACTATATTGCTGTATTTGATCTTTAATATGAGATACAAAGTCATGGATCCTTAATAAGGTATTATCAAAAGACCATTGCCTAATTGCTATTTGTTTCCTTGTTGGTATAAGTGTAACTGACACCATTGCATGGTCAGATACAAAAATAGGAGCAATGTTTGCATCTACTATTCAGTGGTTAAATCTTTGGAGCACAGGACATAGTCCAGTCTTGAGGAAGTGCCCATAGGTTTGGAGAAAAAAGTAAATTCTCTTTGGTTTGGATGATTATTTCTTCATATATCCACCAAATTATGGTTTTGCATAAAATTCTTAAATATATCAACCTTTTTCCTGTCCTCTGTTGAATGATTTTAATTTTTATCTATTTCTGGGTTTGCATATAAATTGAATTATACCATGGACATAAGTGAACAGCCAATGAAATGGTCAAACTGGCAGTTTACCACTGGTGTAAATCCTCTGATAACCACTGGCTGTTGATGAGGGCATGATAGTCCTACAAATCCTAATAATCTGCAGCACAGGAATAAATACAATAAAATTAAAAAAAAACAAAGCAACCTCTTTAAAAGTTGTATTTTATTATAGTAAAAATGAACCTTGGGTATAATTGCAATAAGCCACTCCAGGAGGGTGTGGGTTATTGGGGGATTCTTTGCTGGTGAGATTACCCACTCCAGCCATGGTAAATCCCCCGATAACTCCAACCCCCTCGTGGCTTATTGCTTAAATCTCCACTTATGATGATCAATGCTGTTCCTAATTTCATGATAGCATTGACTAGGGTATTTAAAAATTGTCAATAATTTATAAAAGGACTGTATATGGAATCAATTATATATTCTATTCCATATATCCTGTTTTCATTATAATTTTCCCCTCTTAATCCTTACATAGATTTATGAATTTAAAATAAAAAATAAATCCTGATTAAAATAGCACAAACTCTACTTTTTAAGGTCCCTACTGTATAATATAGCAGTCTCACCCATGAAGTTTTTAATTTTATCTCTGGCTCTATTAAATGTACTTCCTGCAATAAAAGAATCTCAACTTGTTTTTTTTTATTGGCATAAGATACTAGTCTCTTTCACTTTACGGGTAAATGTACCACATTAATATTCCCCATAGCTATATAAACCTTTAAGTCTTGTGGTTGCATTGAATTAATTTTTTTAGGTTTCTTTGGTCTGAAATTCAGTAATATAGATATCTTCTGATCTTAACCCTTGTGGAAAAAGAAATTAATTGCAAAAAATAACACCCCATTCTATAACTTACATATATGTTATTTAGGCTAATTTGAAGTTACTAATCCTTACCCACATCCTACTTTGGATGTAGTCCAAAGGCAAGAGTTTCTTCTTAGGCTGTCTGCTAGAAGACCCCTCAGTTACCTCTCCTCCCCACTCAAAATATTAACCTAATATTTCAGATTATCTATCCTATTCAAAGGAAATCAACTAATAAATCCTCCCTCTCATTTAAAAAATAAATGAAACATATCTGAGTAATAATATCAGAGCTCCCTATATCAGAGAAAAGGAAAATGTTAGCATATAATGCAAAATAGAATGTTTCTAATTGTTACTAATCAACCTATTTTAGCATTATAAGACAAAAATGAATGGATGAACAGTTTAGCATTTTCTTTGGTTCTCCATTCAGAAAAAAAACATCTGTGCAACTGTAATACGCATCTCCTTTTCTGCTTCTTCAGGACTGGAAAAATTAATGATTGTACATTTACAATTGCTCTGAGTCTGGCAGGGTACAGCATTGTAGCATTACTATTATTCTTCCAGAGTAATGTTCTAATGTTCTGAAACTTTTTTCCTAGCCAGTACCACTTAAAAAGGTAAATCATGAAATACTGAATTACATTGGTTTTCCAATTCAGTTTATTTTTTCTTGCAGACAGATTGCATTATGAGAGCTTTTTCCATAGATTTAAAATATGTTGTCACAAGTGATCGTGGGGGTTGATCATCTGTTGGCTTCAATTTTATAGATCTAAGAACTTTGTCTATTTCAAAGGTTCCTCACTGTATCTGACTTCCTCAGAGGGTTGATATGATGTTTGACATTATAGTGGTTAAAGGTATAGTTCTGTCCCATTTTTCTGGCACCCCATCCACCATTACATTGTTACACTTTGCTCTTGCTTCGTAATCTGTAAGCTTTTCCTGAATAGTTTTAATGTCTGTTTCCTGCTGATATGCTGTTCTCTTGTCTACTCTAAGATCATCTTCAACATCCAACATTCTTTGCTCTATTTACTGTGTCCTTTGATTTATCTCTTATACAGTATTTGTAGTCCCTGTAGTTATTTGGTCTGTGAAACTTTTGACTTGTTCTCTTATCTCTTGCATCGGTGCAATTGTAAACTTTATTTCATTAATATGTTTAAGTAACATCCTTGCCCAGCTTGGAACACGTTCTTGTTGTCCTTAGTAGTCTTCTTGGTGGTCTCTATTTTTTGTTTTCATGACCTACTTGACATTTTTGGCCTCCTTTTGTTTGTTGGGAGCCATATGATTGTTTTCCTTCTGTTGTGTTTCCTGTTTGTTCCTTAAGAGGTTTTTGGATTACCATGTTTAATTGTAGATCTACATTATGAGAATACGTTTTTGATTAAAGGTAAGAGATTTTCCCTCTATATTCAAAGAGGAATTTACTTCAACATTATCTGCTGTATTAGAGACAGAGGTAACCTCCATAATATCTGAGTTCACTTGGGATATAGTTTTCTGTATCTCCTGGCTTGTAGTTTCAGAAGGGTTTACAATTTCACTTTCAGTTTTGTCAGCTGGTAATGCTTTTGGCACAGGTAAGAAAATACTATATAGTGGAGTACAGTACCTGATGGATTTATAGCTGCTTTCTATGGCTGAGCTTGAGATTCTGATACACCCACTTTGTCCTTAGTAGGATCTTGTATAATATGCATGAACTCACATTGCCCTTATGTTGCTGTTTATTCAAGGATTTGCTTGGGTATGGCTTTTTTGCAGCATTACCAGTTGATCCTCCATGTCACTAACTGGAGTTTGCAATATATCTTTCTGAGATATTTCCTTAGGCTTTCCAATGGCATCTATTACTGAATGTTCTGTTTTATTCTTTACTTCCATCACAAATTGGATCTCTTTTTCTTTGCTGTGGACTTTATTTCTAGAAGCTGAGGATGGTTAAGTACACTGTTTCCTGTAGAATGTAGCTGTTTAAGTTCTTTTGCAGAGATTTGATATTTCTGTGAAAAATCTGAAATTATGGGAAAAGCAGGTGTGCTACCAGGGCTTAATGCTGTCAGGAAGGTTTACAGTTTTGCAATAAGTCTTTAATATCTTCCAGTAAGTGTTGCTGGTTTGGCAAATGAAGTTTATTAAAATTTTCATGTACCAAAGTGAAAAGTATATTTTTGGGAGTTTTATGACTTAGCTATGCTTTATAATGGGGAATTTATGTTTTGCAGCTCGAGAGATCACCAGTTTCAATATTTCTGACATGTACAGCCTCATTCAGATGGCAGCACACAAACAGCTAGTCAAATACCCAAAAGGGTCGAATAAAGAAGTGTGTCTTAATATTCTCTTCCACTATTTAGTGAAAGTCCAGTGAGCAAAGAAAAAGAAGCAAATTACAAGAGCCATGAGCTAGGCAAGCTAATAGCATTTCAATACACATCATTCAGCAAGTATCATTCCTTCCCTGCTATCTTTTTCAATACCTATGTTTAGAACTAGTATATATGCACACCTTGCAAAAAAAGAACTTCAAACGGAGTCAAACACTCGATATAGGGAAACTGAGTTAGTCCAACAGCAAGTGGGGACATTCAACTTTCCAGGTTTCTATTTCAGTGTTTCTTGCAGTCATAACTTATATGAGAGAGATAGGAATGTGGAGACTGGCACCCAATGTCTTCAGTATTGCTCCGTCACTTTTTAAAGGGTAAATTAGAAGCATAAGTATTGAAAATCATACATAATTCCTTGCCTCTCCAAAGTAAAAAGACCTTACTGAATATTTGATCTTATATCAATGCTCTCAGGTTGAGTCACAGCCCAATATATTTGAAAGTGGTTAACCATATAGTTTCAGACTTGACAAACAGTGACAGCTTTCATTCTCTGCTGAATTTCAGAATAAGTAGCACACTTCACAGCTGACCTGAGAATAACAGCAAAAGTTCACAGAAAAATAATTCATCTGGTGAGCCTTAGTCTCAGCATTCTGCATTCGGTGTTCTCCCCTATTCACAGCTTCAGTGTGGTGGCTTAAATCGGGAAAGTCAATTCAGCGGAGGAGCCCTGCCACTGCCTAAAGTGCACTAAAGTGAACCAGAAGGTAAATTAAAACTCTTCTGTTTAAAAACAGATAGAAAATCCCTATTAGAAGTAATGTGCATTCATTGCTGGTACTAGTGAATATGATATGATATGAGGTGGAGGAGATTATTGTTTAAGTGGTCCCATATAGCAGTTCATGTCTTCTTCTGTTCTGCCACCATGTCTCAAATTTATCTCACCCTTTTCATTCCTTTCAGGAACATGAAGAACTCTATTGTATTTCCACTCTCCCATCAGGCCTCTAGCAAGTATATATTCAATGCCTTAAGCCAATCCTTGTAAGATCTGTCCTGCTGGCCTTGAATCATTTTAGTTACCCTATATTACACCATATCCAGTCTATCCTATCTTTCCTCAGGTGAGAACTCTGGAACTGGGTACAGTATATCAGGTGCGGCCTCACCTGAGGTCACTATTGAGGTAGTAATACTGCCTTTGTTCTGTTATCAGTGCCCCTCCTGATGCACATCAGCATCCTGTTTGCTTTACTGTAGGCCTTGTTACACTGGCTAGATTGTTTAAGGGAACCGCTTTGTTTAATGGTTTAGGAACTGTATTTGATTTGTCTGACATGATCTGCCTCTGGTAAAACCATGTTATGTATTATCTGCAATATTAATGGATTCAACGTAGTCCTTAGTTTTGTCATTAATAAATCCTACTAACACTTTGCATACAATTGATATAAGGTTCACTGGTCTATAATGAACAACATCTGATTTGGCGACTGTACCTTTTTTGAATATAGGTACCACTGCTGTTCTTCTCCAATTTAGTGGGACCATACCCTCTTTTAGTGACTCATTAAATATGTTTTGTAATGGTTCAGTTAGTGTCTTGGCTACTTCCCAGTATTCTTTGATGTACAGTATGTTATCTGGCCCCAGTGACATAATAATATTTAATTTCTTTAATTCTAACAAGATATCAATTTTTCTTATTGTTAACATATTATTCTTAATCATTCCCTGATGTTTATTTGTGGTAACTGGATCATTTCTGAACACTGAACTGAAGATTGGTTCATTCACATTGTCTTCTTCTGTTTCATTTATTTTATCATGTGCTTTAATTTGGTCTACCTTTTTGATTTTATTTATTTGTTGAATGATGTGTAGTTTTTGACTGCTTGTAATGCCATTTCCTCCTCATCATTTTGTTTATTATTTCTAATTTTTGTTGTTGTTATTGTTTCTTTTTTTGCAAATATTCTTTTCTTTGGGCAAGACCATAATATTTTGCCATATGTGTATTTACAGTATATGTTTTAATTTGTTGTATATGCCACACAGCTACACAAGCTGAATGTTGAGGAAGTACAATAATCATTATATACCAGAAGCCAAAAATAATGTTCCTTTTTCTGCTATGCTGCATGTTGCTTGCCTCATTTATATCATTTGTAAGAATCATATCACCCTACCTAGCCCAACTCATTGCTACCATTATAAAGATATGATTATTTACCTTGTAGCCATCATCTCCAGGTTCTCCTCTGTCTCCATGCTTGCCAATAGGACCCTAAAATGCAAGGAATAATAGCATTAATACATAGTTTTGAAATTCTTATTTACTTATTCTTTATGCCCCCTTCCATCACCATGGCTGCCACTTCCATCAGGGTCCCCAATGCGACCACACAGGCCGCACCGGGAGAACCTAAGGATGCCTGCTCCCATTAGGTGCCCTGATCCTGTAACCATTCAAGCATCCTGGATAAACCCCCCCAGGTGGGGTGGAGGGGACTCCTCCTATCCCTCCTTACCTTGAGTGCAGCAGACACCTGGAGCTACTCCCCCCTCCCCTGGTTACTGGCGCAGGGGTCCATCTCCTGGCACAGATATAAGGTATTTCCTTGCATTTCTGTCCCACCCCCCACAAATGCCAGCACTTGAGGAGAGCCAATGAGATGAAGGCATGCAGAGATGTGCCTTTGCTCCAGGCCCTTGGCCAATGTCTGACCTTCCCCTGTGTTACTGTATCCATGGGTGCACCTCCACCCATGGTCACCCAGGTGGCAGTATGGCAGCAAGGACTGCAGCCCACCCTCCCCGGAGAAGGAGAGCAGCCCTATGGGTGCTCAATCCTCCTCCCCCCAGCTGGCCTTCCAGCAACCCAGGCTTGCTACCAAACCCAGGTCACTTGTGTTGCAAGCAGCAGCTCTACCGCTGTGCCAGCAGGCCAGCATTTTGAAAGTTTATTTCCAAAAACCTTACAATTTCCACCAGCTAATACCATTCTTTTTATGGTGGCCTGGCTTGCTTTCTCACTACAGAAACCTCTTTTGTTTTTATTTTTTATTAATAATGAGCTGGTAACATTTGACCCTTGGGACAGACAAGTCAGTCCAAGGTGTTGCCTACCCCAGAATCTAAGAAAGCTGCTGAAATAACTGTTATGTGCCATTAATAACTTATACTGTATAACTTTTAATAATGTGTTGATATCCAAGAAGTCCTCTGGCACTCTAGAACCCCCTAGCTGTATTTCCACTGGAATACAGCCTTTCAGTGACTTAAAGTGGGGATACTATAGTGTAACCCTCAGCATGGGATGAGGCTGTTTATATAACTTGGCAGTCCAACTTTCATTTTTAGGGTGGTATTGCATTTTGTCCTTCTGCCAAAAAAGAAAGTTGGACCGGTAAGTTATTTCAGCTTAATGTAAATGGGCCCCTCCACTCACCAGTTCTGCTATTCACACTATGGTATATATATATATATATATATATATATATATATATATATATATATTGTAGCCCCATTTCCCACATCACACCATCTAAAAGCAGAGGGTGTCAAGACCCTAGATTGGCACTGAACTTCATATATGATCTCTATATTAAAAGATATAAAAGTAATTATTTAATATCCAGAAAAAAATATTGCAACAGTTTTCCTAGACTTGGGGCAGACAACACTTTGAAGTGACTTGCCTGCTCCAAACATACAGGTATTCTTTTACTTAAAGACTATATACTACTATTACATTATGCTTATGTTGAACTTTCCAGCATGCATTTGACATTTCTGGAATAGACCTGGCTATCTAAATTTGTTGGAGAGTAGTAGTCCTAATGACTACCACAAGGAAAAATTTTCTACTTTACTATTGTCATTACGTTGTTGTTGGTTGCAAATATTAGTTGACGACAAATATAGAAGAAACTAGAAAAACAAGTGCAGTTTTCCTTTATGAAATATTACTAAAACCTTTAAATAAATTAAACTCCTTTCCCCTTTGCAAATGTGTTTCATTTTTATAAATGCATACAACTGAATTGTACATTTACTGATCTGTATTAAATGGACACTGTCAAACCCCTTTGGCCTCAAAGTGTCCCTACTTTACCAAAAAGCACATTTCATGATTTTGCTCTATATAATGTGCTGATGTAGCTAGCAGTTTGATAGTTTGCTTTTTTAATTTTTAAAAGAGAAAGCAACAGACTGTCCACCTTACTGATATTACCACACAAAAACATGTTTGTCTACAGTTCATGATCAACTCCCACTACATATTTTCTGGACTTGGGGACCCCAACACAGACTAGACACTAAAAATGCAGTGGAAGGAGGCAGAACTCTTGCATCATGAGTGGCTGCACTGTTTGGGGTGTTCTTGATGTTCAGAAAGTATGCAATAAGGGTATGCCAAGGATTTGAAGCAAAAGAAGGTTTGCTGTACAATTAGTATGCATTTTAGTTCTACTAAGAAAGGAATCACATAAAAAACCAACATCAGTGAAAATTAAAGAAGGTAAGCAGTCATAAAATGTACGTTTTCAGCATGAAATAATATACTGCAAAAAGGGTTGACAGTGTCCCTTTAATGGTTCTATCAATATATACAAAGGAAGACATTTAAAAGCAGCAGTATGTGTTGGTCACTACATAGTTTTTTTTTCAGCAATAATGTTTTTCTGGCAAAATACTAAATATACCCATTTTTCATTTCTATTTCTTTCATTCCTGAACTGCAATATGATATTTTAAAGATTTTAAAACATTATTATGCCAGGCCCTCCGTGAATAAATTAAATATCTTGGTGTAGTACTATGCTGCTTACAATCAACAACATGTGGTGGAACCATCTTAACACATCCACGGTAGGAAGCTAGAATGTACATTCAAAAGGGAACCTCAGTAGAAGAGATTTTTCAAAATTGTATCAGCCATCTTTAATGACTTGAGTCATTAATTACAAAATTGGTTATAAAAGCTGTTTTGAAAATATCTGACAAAATTAAAAATACATTAATAATGAATCTATGGATGTCAGAAATGCATTTTGGCTAAAACACTGTAATAATTTTTTTGTCAACAAATACTGCTGATTTAATTTATTGATGTGTGTTCTTTATTTTACACACATGTGCAGATATATTATTTAGCTATTTTAAATGCATTATTGATGCATTACCTTTTGTAGTGATACACTTGAGAAGTGAGACAAACACATGCCCTTTCTACTGATGTATGGTATTGATATATTTTATATATTGATATAATCACTTTCATACCATTATATGGTACTGATTAGAATTATGTGAACCTTCAAAAGTTTGCTTTGTGGACATCAAACTTCAGACCAAGCAATAGTTCAAAATGGTTCATGTTCACAAGGCAGAAAACTAAAACAACAAAAAAAAAACCTGCTCTGCTCTGCTCTGCCCTCCTCAGGTGGCCAGAACTTGTCCATTTGCCACCCCTTCCCCACACAAAAGTCTGCCCCTCCTTTTACTCCCTTCCCTGCCCTACTCACACACATACAATTAAAAAAGTGTGTTGGCTCTTGGCAGTGTGCCAAAAACAACATCACTGATCTGGTCCCCCACCCACTTACCAAAAGGCTCCAAATGCAATCATTTTTATGGTTGCCCCAACCCCCAATCCATGATTTTGGTGTGGGGGCAACATTATTTAAATACAAGACCAGCATTTTCTGATGCGCTTTCAAAAAAATGTAGAAGTTGACAGTTTTATTAATCCTCCTTCCCTACTAGTTCATGTATAAAAACGGTAACAGAAACAACACATGGTAAAAAAAAAACATGCACAGAAAACAGCAAAGTAGAAAAGCACAGTGAATAAGTATGCCACAGTGAAGTGACAGTGCACATTCCACCCCACTGCACATCGCCCTCTGGAACATGAATTCAAGTTACAGACGTAACAAAAAAAGAAACAAAAATGCATTGCAAACATCAGTAACTAGGATTTATTCCACACAAGAGAGACAAACACAGAACATATGCAAAACAGAACTGGCACATATTAGAAAGCAAAACAGAAAGAAAGTCAAGCAAAATCAACATATCACACCTGAAGCTTGAAATTATAGGCTATACCTCTAAGATAATTGACATTACTCCTAGTGCCATACTCTGAAACAATTGTCATAATTCTTTTCAAGTTATCCTTACATATATATTTTTTGAGCAGGGAACATATTGCCCAGAACACATTGCTCTATGTTGATCTTGTTCATACACTGTTCATGTTTTAAAACATCAATAAACCTCCACAAAGCAGAGTGACTAGTACCGGTTAGATTATTAAAACTGTGGTGCCAGCCCTCAGTAGAGTTAATAGTCCATGACATATCGGCCTTGGAAGAGTCAAAACAATTCCAGAAATCCAGAGGATAAACAATGTGTCTCCTAACCCCACCACAAATAAGATGGTCAAGCCATGTATCTTTGAAATAATCCAGTAATGGGACAAGCAGTTTGATGTGCTGCACAAAAAAATCCCATGATCTCAGCTCCTCGAAAACAGTAACAACATTGCTGGGGGGCACAAAGGCAAGTGCAGGCAGTAAACCGTATACATATGGTACACCTCATGGAGCTGCTGAATCTTACACCACAAAGCCTAGCATAAATGAAAGAAACAACCTCGGAGTTCAGCTTCAGGGAAAACAGAAGAAAATGCTTTCAATGTAGCCTATTCAAAATCAAACATAATACACTGTGGACACAAGTGATAATTCAACAGCTTCAACTCTTGTAAAACATGACGATAAGCAGATGTTGTCCTAGAACACGTTGGAATGAACACGCTAGAATTAACTGAGGTGTAATGAACACCATGAACAGTGTAAACTTGAAAAAACAAAGAAGGGGATGACTTAAATGTTCCATCCACATACCAACTGGCACACCTCCCCATATACTCCACATTCTTACTAGTGGAAAAAACCAATACACCTGTCCCCCCCAGCACCACTGTCAAACAAAAGGAGAAGTTTGTTCAGCTCTGTCAGTGTGAGTGTAATCCTTCGGAATCACCAAATCATTCACCAGCGTAGGCTGTGGAGGAGGTTGAGCAGCTCCTTCATGAACCCTCTGTACCATGCATTTCAGGTAATCCACAGAAGGCAGCTTGCCACCCACAGCAGAGGAGAGTTTGGCTACAGGACACCAGAACCACCTGATGGGAAGACTCAGACGTAATAGTGTTTCATATCACTGGCAGCCCATCGTACACATATAGCCCCATGATCCAGAACATGATTATGTGACTGTAGAACTTAAATAACAGCATCCTGAGTGCTAAGAACCCTTGTGGAACATTTTCCCTTGTCATACTGGACGCATTTCCAGTATGTGTTGTCCAAAACATCACATTCTGTATGAGAGAGGAATCCTTCATGGAGAAGTAAAGTTCCCATTTGACTTTTCTCAGACTCCAATGACATTCTAACACTGCCAGTACAGGACACACAGCACAAAGAAAACAGAGTAGCCACACCGCAACACGTTCCCATCACAAACACCATAAACCACAACTCCAGATTATTTGGGGCAGGTAGTATTGCTTAGAGGTAAGAGTAATGAGCTGTGAATGAGCCTGGTACATCCAACATACCTAGATCTGATTCCCACAACCTCCACTTGCATACTGTGGGACTGAGCAAGTAACTTAATCACCCCAGTGCTCCCAGATCACCCCTGAAAATAGGCACTTGTGCCTAGTGGGCATTACCTGGTTACCAAAGACTACAATAAAAAAAATATATAAATCCTACTCCCCACTAACAAAGACAGAAAACACCTGTCACACCCTCACACAATCACCTGCAGGAAAAATCGTCCCCAAACGGACCTCATTGAATTGGCACACAAACACACTCAATTCCCTCATAATCCCACAGAACATATCACAAAAGACTTGCGTGAAAACAATACCAAGAACAATAAAAATATAGAAACACCACTTGCAAACCACATGAAATGCTATCACAAGACCCACAGTGCTACTCTGACTCGCACGCATTCTGGAGAACATTTCACCACGCTATATTTCCAGCACAATCTTGATGGTATACCCTTCCCTACCTACCCCTATTCTAGGTGAAGGCCCCACTGACCTACAAGCCACCATTTAGAGGAAACGGCCAATACATAAGCAATAATCCACAACAGGTTATGTGTTTCTAAAGAATAAATGCATACCCTGGGTGAACTGGAAGGCACAAGGCCAACGGCTGAGTGACTTTCAATGACCAGGGAAGTACATTCATTTTAAAGAAACCCTGTCACAGAGTGGGTTATTACACTTATAAAATGAAAACTTGTTTTGAATGGAGAAAAGTCTTATTTTCCTTTAGTAGGTTGTTGCTGGCTACAGTAGGTCAGTGTGGTAGGGTAAAATGGTTGTGTGTCTTTGAATGAAACTGGGAATGGCATTTATTTTGAAAAGAATATGCCATGTTGTGGGTTTTTGTGTTTAAAAAGTGGAACCAAAATATTTTAATGTAAAACGTTTTTATTTTCATTTAGTTAGGTTGTTGCTAGGTAGATTAGGGCAGGTTAGTTACAAACTGTGCAGTTTCTAGGTAAGTAATCAACAGTCAGGTGCTGTGTTTGAACCAATGAATTTGCTCAATTTGGTCAGTTTTTTATACTCCATTTTATAATAGAAAATAATAACTAGGCTAGCTCAGTCAGGCAACAGCCCCCACATGCATTGCTATTCCTGTTCATCCCTAGAGTATGTGCTCAAGAGGAAAGAGCAGAGTGGGTGACATCACTTATGATGCTAGGCAGACTGAATCGGTGAAATTGAATGGAAACTACCAATAAGAGCATCCCTCACTGGAAGGAAACAACAGTCTATTGCTTCTAGCTGATTATATAGTATGTTTGCTCATAAATCAGTCACTCGCCCCCCCCCAAATATTAATGAAGCCATTGCTGTGATTGACAGTGATCCCAAAACCTGTAAAATATTTTAATTGTAATTATGTTTGACTCAGTACCTTTTTCTGAATGCCCCCAAATAATGGCATTTTGTGTGAATACTTCCCTAGGTGAGTTTTAATCCCTGTAACTTACAGGTGTGGGAGATCAGAGTAACTTGAAACATATTTAGGCTTTATTTGCTGCTGTTTAAAAAACTGAGAGAAAGAAAGAAAGACCTACTAGTTCACCTGGGGGCCCAGGTGGTCCAACTGTAGTACTGGCTTCTCCTGGAAAACCCTGAAAGACACCAACAATAATAATTATAAACATGCTGAAATATTTAAGCAAGAAAGCATGCCAGGGCTTGTGTTGTGCTGGGATAATGTCATGCCTCAGGTGCGTTGCAAAGTATGAGACTACAGGATGAGTGCCTTCAACCATCTGAGAAGTAACATAATCCCTGTGACACATGCCTTGAAGTGTCTTGTTATGATAATAAAATGGATCCATTTATGTGTTTATGGTCAGCAATAGGCTGTTTTGTGGGTACTTGTTTTATCCATGAGTTTGTGTTGGGATAACATCACAGGTGAAATGGGCTCTCTCCACTAATCAGCTTTCAGAATTTTTTCTATCCCTTTTATAATCCACAGTACTCTACCCAGTCTCTAGTCAAACTGATGAATATTACTGTTAGTGCAACAGCTGAATTTACTTTAATAAAACAGTACCTTCACTGCAGATCACACCCCAAGGATTTATAATAAAAGAAACTGTACTTGTCAGCTGTCAGGGCACTAAAAGCACTTTGCAGTGATTTTTGTGTTTGAAACACATTGCATCAGCTTCCTTCACAAGTGAGTTGTGGAGGTGCAGCAGTGTTGTGGCCAATGGCAGCAGTCCCTTCTGGGGCTGATCTCTGCCACAGCGAATAGAGGAGCATGCTGTCAATGACGGCAGTTAATGACCATGCCACTATGCTCAAAGACATGGACCGCTACAATCAGGGGAGCACCCCATCACTACACAACCAGCTGTGTTTGCGGGGTGGTCCCTGACTGCAGCAGCCAATTAGTGCTTCATTGTCTGGTGTTCCAAATTCAAAGAAACATGGTGACGGCTTCTCCTTCAGCCTCTCACATTCCCCACAGAAGCCAATGGACAGCCACCACATGCCTGTCCTCCCTGTTAAAGCCGATTTCACTTTTCCCGTGAAGGCAGTTTCAGGCAAAATAAAATGTTTATTGTCCTTTGCCATGCAACGTCCTGAAATCAATCCATTCTGCAGTTTTAGTTAGGCAGACAGCTGTTACTGACTGAACAATGAGAGGCAAATTCTGGATGCGGCTTAACAAATGAGGCCAAATGAAGCAGACACCAGCTGCTTCTTCTTTATTTGTCAAGTGATGGGAGAATCGAAGTCGGTAAGAAGGAAAGCGTCTGCTTCATTTGACCTCATTTGTTAAGCAGCATCTGGAATTTGCCCCTCATTTGGTTCAGTCAGTGACAGCTGTCTGCCTAACTAAAACTGCAAAATGGATTGATTTCAGGATGTTGAATGGCAAAGGACAATAAACATTTTTTTTTTTGCCTGAAACTGTCTTCATGGGCCCCTTATGGCCATGGGCATTGCCATTCTTCTTATCTTGCCCTGTGGCCATTCATAAAATGCCCAGTTCTGAGAGATACATGCAAGCGCCTACACAAGTAGATAAAAGTCTAAGGGGAAAAATTCCCGTTTTTGATGAAAATGTCTTTTGTAATAAAAAAGACTGGAAAGTCTTAAAATTCACATTTTGGGAGAATGTTTTATTGCATACGAGTTCTGCTGTTGTCATCTGTGAATTTTTTTGGCTGGAACCAGACAGTCCCTTTAAATTGTGATATCACCATTTTCTGTCTGTTGAATGATCTCATTGTAGTCCCAAAAAGCTTCATGGTGTGGAGTTGTTTACTGGAGAACATTGCCGCTGTTCCCATAGCAACACGTAACATCACATTCTCCAGCCAATGAGAAGACATTTTATTATTTGGTTGGAACATCTGAAATTGAAGCAAGAAAGGAACGGCTTAGGAAGAAAGAGTTGGGGGGGTGTTACTCTAAGGGTAAATTATAGGTGAACTGGAGACATCGACGTTACCAACTGGAGGGAGCCCCGCTCGCTTGGCACCATGAGGAAAAGGTTAGCAACTGCAGGACCAGAGGGAAGGGGGTTGCACTATGCAGACAGTAACCAAGGTGGGCTGTGTGGGTCTGTCAGCACCAGCAGTGGTTTGGGCTCCCACAGACAGTCTCACTCACCTCATAGCCCTACTCCGGTCAGACACAGGCCGGTGCAGCTCTTCATCTTGTTTATTTTGGTGGTGGGGTTTAATTTGCTTTGATTTTATGTGGGTTGGGAACACAGAGCGCTGGGCATTGCCCCCCTCCCATGGAGTTTTGTCATGCAGTGAGGGATGGGAGGGAAAGGTAGCGCTGCCTCCACCCATCACCAGCTTGTCACCTTTCAGGATGCCCAGATCGAGACAGTTAATGACAAAAAAAGGACAGTTAATAGCAAAGAAGTATTTTTTACCGGTGAGGCCAGTTTGTAACTTCTCCTAAAACAAATACTGTTTATTTTAGTTTTTAATTTGTTGACATTACAGTTCATTAAATAAATGAGCCTTTGTTAGTTTAATTATGTTATCTGCATTTTTTTTAGTGAAAGTGGGTGTCTATTTTTTCCTTGTTTCAGAAATTTTTGTCAGGATTTAGTAAACCAGTACTATTCAGTTAAGAACATGACAGGTACCAACTCCCATCTCCTCTGGTTTGTTGGGGTTGTGAGTGTTCTGCTCTGCTGATGTGACGCCCCCCCCCCTGCAAAAAATACATATTGTTCTGTGCCCCTGCTCCATATGGTACCCAGGGTTTGATACAGTAATCCCAGTGGCATGACATAATTTCACCAGGGGCTTCATCCCACCCAGCTGCAGAAATGGGTAGAAGCAGGACCCAACTAGAAATGAATTGCATCTCAGCTGAGCTATCTGGGTAAATCAGTTGTGTGTGTGTGTGTGTGTGTGTGTGTGTGTGTGTGTGTGTGTGTGTGTGTGTGTGTATAAAGAAAAATAGACTGCACACACACCTGTGTAGCAGGTGTACATGTAGGCTGACACCACATGTGACTGCCCTAGAATTGTAACCTCTGCCCATCCTAGTTGTCCTCATTCCATGTGTCTCTGTGGGATGCACTACCTTCCCTTGCTACAAAAAAAAAGTTTGAAAAACCTAGTTCTGTGTTCCTTTTAAAATGTTCTGATTGATTTCCTACAATTACTGTAGTAAAGCCTCCCCTGCAGATACATGCAAAGCCCTGACACATGGAAATAGTCCTTGCCTACTGTTCTCTCTAGCATTTTATAATCTAGTATTCACTGACTTTATCCCATGCTGGTTTTTGTTAACTCTGGCAGGCCCTGCTCCCATTTGTTCTGTGTGCCCGGCTGATATGCAAATCTCAGACAGAGGGATCAAAATTACATTTTTCAGCCACTAGCCAGGGCTAGTGACTGGAAAAATGCACTAGCCCCACAGACTTTGCCACTGGCCCAGCTGGTATACATATTGAAATGTTACCTTTTCCAGCACAAGCCTGCAGGACTAGTTAAAGGAAAATCTTACTAGCCCGATACAGAATCTACCAGCTTTTGGCTAGTGGGCTGCTGCCAGTTTCGACCCCTGCAAACATGCTGGCACAGGTCTCCTAATCCGATCAGTTGATTCTTGACTTTTATCCTTGTCCTAGAGATCATGACAATGTTAATATCTAGTATAAACTTACTATGTGATTAACTATGCTAAACTATGCGATTAAGGGTATTACCAAATTTTGTTATATTTAGGAAAAGAACAATAATTTAAGGATGGAAGAAAGATCATTTTGCAAAGGTTCAACACAGATTAACTCTGGAGGAATGTGTACATTTATGTGGTATATCCTGTGTTAAGTATAATTTGAATGTAACAGTGAGAAATAGAAACATAGAAGTTGTCGGCAGATAAGGACTGTGAGGCCCATCTATTCTGCCCAATTTTTCTACCTTATGAATGTGCCATAGGCCTGCACTCAGTCAATGTCTTATCTATTTATACTCATCTGTATTTATTTATTTATTCAATCTCAGATTACAAAATACCTTTGAGCGCAAGGCAGCTCACTTACAAAGGTTCCTCGTCAGTTGGAAGGGGTAACAGAAACAGACAATAGGGGAAAACGATTTGAGTTACAACATACAGCAACAAATCGCAATACATAGTGTTTAACAGTCGGATACAGTTGCCAAAACATGAGGAGGGAAATCTGACTAAAGGATAGAGTGGTAAGGTAAATAAGGAGAATTGTCAAAAGTGGGGGGTAGCAGCCAGGGGCATTGTCAATGTTGCGAGAGAGGTAGGTAGAGATAGGGAGGGATTAAAGGGAAAAGGGAGAATGACAGCAAGAGGGGGTAGGGTACTCAAGATGGGAAGGTGGGTAGGGGGGATAGAGGGGAAAGGGGTGCATAGCATGTGGAAATTGAGGCAGCCAAAAGTTTTGTATTGCTTCCTTATGCCTATCCCATGCCTGTTTGAAGCCCTGCACTGTATTCAAATCCGCCACTTCTTGAGGTAGGCCATTCCATGCATCCACCACCCTTTCTGTGAAAAAGAACTTCCTTACATTACCCCTTAATTGGCCTCCCTCTAATCTCATGCTGTGTCCTCTTGTCCTACTATTTTTCTTATATTGAAACATGCTAGACTCTTTCACCTTATTAATACCCTTAAGATGTTTTAATGTTTTGATCATATCACCTCTCTCCCTCCTTTGCTCTAGGGTATACATATTGAACTCCATTAATCTGTCCTCGTATGTTTTTTGATGCAGTCCCTGCAACATTTTGGTTGCCCTTCTCTGGACTGCCTCTATTTGGTTAATGTCCTTGTGCAGGTGTGGCCTCCAGTACTGCATGCAGTACTCCAGATGGGGCCTAACCAGTGTCCTGTAAAGAGGGATTATTACCTTCCTCTTATGACTTGCGATACCCCTACTAATATACCCTAACATACATCTAGTCTTACCTACTGCTTTAATGGTCTGCTTGGATGATTTCAGGTCATCTGTGATGCAGTTAACCTCCTGCATGCCTGGACACCACTCTGTGCCTCTCTCAGGGCCAAGGAGCCTGCTGCCACTGGCCCCCTGGAAACAAGCATCCGGTACGGCCTATACATAGGCCCAGTCTCCACAGCTTTCACATACTGCCCGGAATGTGTTTTCACACCTGTGGCACCAAATGGCACAGGCACTGTGCAAAATCATCTTTTAGCTGATGGACTCATAGTGCCACTGTTCATGAGGTGGGGGTCACAAACAGGCCATGTTGAAAATTTGGAGTGAAAATAACAACAAACCTCCAGGGTGTTAGGGTTTCCAGCCATAACTCCCCATCCTGAAGAGACTGACAGGTGTCAGGGGTGTGACTTGCCATTGTCAGCTGTATTGCTCACGCCATTCCACTCCCACCCTGCAGCCAGTGAAAGGCATTGAGGTGTGCCTTGGACTCTTTGGCCCTAAAGTTCATCTCATTCTCCTATACTGCACCATTTCAGAGTATTTCCATATGGAGTGGGGTGAGTGTACAACCTGAACACCCCAAGGCACACCTCGACACTTGTCAGTATCTGCAGGGTAGGGTGAGGTGAAATGGTGTGAGCGTTATGGGAGACAACCCGGCGGCACACCCCAATGCCTATCCATCTCTGCAGGGTGGGGGTGGGGTTGGCGTCAGTTCAATACTTCACTGCCATTCCTATTCTGCATCTGTTTAACTCCTGCACTTCCGATGCTAATGCCTACAAGCAAACATTCGGCATTGACAAATGCTTCTTTAAAGTGCACTTGCTGTACTTAAAAGAAGGCTTGAAACACAGGTCAAATGGCTTGCTCAAGGTAAGTCATATAGTGAATGAATGGCTGTGGTGGGATTTGAGCTTGGATCTCTGGGCTCAAAATTATGTGCTCTAACCATTAGACCACACTGTCTTCATAGCTTTCCAGACTTTGCAGTGATTGATAGAGTGAATATTCCAAGAAAAGTCAATCTGAAATGGCTTTCACCAACTCCTTTACAAAACAACTGATGAACTCTGGATTACATTTGTTTTTACTTTTCAAACTGCGATGATCACTATTTGTGCGTCTCTGTTTAAGAATGAAACATTAACTAATAATTTGCTATTTCACTGTTCTTTTATGACTGCTACTGTATGAACATTCAGAATTCTGTAGAATGTATAAAATATAGAGCTTTTTTTTTATAGTGCTAGTAAGACCAAATAGTCAATTGTAATATCCCAGCTGAGGAATCAGGCAGCAGGCATTGTGGTAGAGATGAGTAAAGTGAGGAATGTTCACTTTGCAGAAAATTTGCAAAGTTTTTTGCAATTTGTGAAGTTCTTTTGAATTGCAAAATTGGCACTTTGGGGGGAAAATTTGTATTCCACAGAATAATTTTTCCGCAGAAAGATTATCCTGCGGGAAAAATATTCTGTGGAATGTGAAGTTATTTGCAAAGTACAGAGAGCCCACTTCATGAAAACTTTGTCAAGTGGGTCACTTTCTGGAAACTTTGCCGGCAAACTTTAAATTCGCTGCATCTGTAATGGATTGTATGGAATCAACTTTCTCACGGTCTCTTTTGGTCAGTTGTGACATCACAGTTAATGTGGTTGCACAGTGCTGATGCAATGTGATGGAGAATAACTTTTGACATGTTAACCTCAGGGTGGAGGAATGTTCCGTACATCACACCTCAAACTGAAAGTCAATCTATAAAACAACTGAAAAATATGTTATTCAGGGGTCAAGGACACAGAAGTAAATTCTTATTTAAGGCAACCCTCCTTTTTTAATTTAAAGGCCCAGAATTTTCTTGCAGGATACTTCTCAAAGTACTTGGCAGCAGTTTTGCTTCTAGAAAGAAACTGGTATTGCTATATAAGGGGGCATGTCCCTAAATGGCTATATCTATCATAGCAGTGACAGTCAACCACCATAAAGAGCTATCTTAAAAAAACAAAGTAATGACCCACCTTTTCTCCTTTAGGGCCAGGTGGCCCAGCAGGTCCTGGTTTACCTTTGTGGCCCTAAAGAAAACAGAACTTGAATTAGTATCATGTTTTTCAATTGTAACGCCATTTCATTTTATTTTGGTTGGTGGTAAAGTTCTCTGTAGGAAAGCATCTTTCACGTTGTAAATCTAACGTACAGTATGCAACCACTTATAGAACACTGACTATGAAGCCTCATTTCCCATATGGTAACACTGTGCATTCATTAGCTGCAGTTTGTTTATACAGAGCTACAAAACATTCTATTGTGTGAGATGCAGACTTGACTTATATGGGATGCAGGTTTTTAAATTGTATTTACAGTATAAGATATTCCAGATGGTAGCAAATAAAATAATGGGCCTATATACAGAGCGCTTTGTACTCATGATTAGCAGTGACATTCCAAATGCAGATTAATATGTTATGTTATTTTCTAACTGAATGTAGTGAGTAGCTAAAAAGTAAAACTATAGTTTTGTTTGTCTGGCATAGTTTGAGAATACTGTGGAAGACTCAATGGGGCTAAGACTTCTGTTTCACACTTTTTGTATCTGTAAGCTATGTTCCGCTATGTGCTATTAGGAAAATAAAATCTGAAATAAACCAAATACATTTGTGAAGGACCTTTTCTTGCTCTTGGTGAGTTGAGTTTCTTCTGTTTTGCAGGTACTATATGTGTAGTTGTGCTCACCACAATGGTTTACAGTGTTAGATAGTGTTACCGTATTATAGTATATTATCACCCCTTGCAAAGCTTTGACTTCTACTGTGTTGTACTATGATACTACTATAGTATATTCTGTTGTAATATATGGAGATAGGCAATTAATACTATCCTATCCCATATAAAAAAATCCCGGTAATACAACAGTAGCCAAAGTGATAATACCATCCTTCCTCCCTGATAATACTGTCATTCAGAGGTGATAATACTATCACTGTCGCTCTGAACAATAGTATTATCAGTAAAACAGAACAGCGCAAGTACAAGACTCAGAGCTGGTTGCTAAGCAGCCAACTGCAGTCGCTAGATTCACGATGTGAGATTTCCAGATCATGCTTTGTGGGTGGCTGCCTTTTGTCTGTGAGAGGGCAGAACACTTTAGAAAAAAATGGTGGCTATCTCTTGCTTAGCGAGATTAACTTGTACCCACAGAACTTGGGATCTTTACTTTCATCTGGACTTTTTTTACCCCACAAGACAACAGTACCTGGTTGATCCTGCATTTAGATGGAAGTGAAAAAACAGGTAGGACTTTCTAACGAGCGAGGGCTTGCTAGCGAGTGGGGGGGGGCAGAGCAACCATGGGGCAGGAGAGAAGCAGCCAGTGAGTTTTCACTGCAGTGCTTTGGCAACCATTTTCACAGGCTGTGAGGAGAACAAAAATCATAGTGACAAATTTTACATGGAATTTGGCTCCATATATTACGAAAAATAACACATAGGAGTGTACGCATTACAAGGGAGTACTCCCATCTCGAGGTTCTGGGGACATGGGCACCTCTCAAAGTTCGCTCTTGAGATTCCCATGTCCCCAGAACCTCTTGATGGAATTAGTCCCTTGTAATGCATACGCCTATGTATTATTCTATTTATCTTGGGGAGCATCCTGGTCAACACATCCATCTGTATGTAGATATGTACAGTATGCATATGTGTGTATGCAATGTATGTATGTATGTCTGTAAAACTAAGATCCATGACTTTAGGAAACAATACTACACAGAAAAAGTATTTTCAAGGCTGCTGCAGACATTTTCCCACACAGAAACCTGCCTTCCTCTTAACAAGGAAGCACAAGCAAGGAATATAGTGTTAGATTATAACATGTATTTAGAATTTGGAAGTACTGTATGTAATTTGCATTACTCACTCACCTCATATCCTGGAATTCCTGGCTCTCCCTGCTGTCCCATTGCACCAAACACACCCTAGTAAACAAGTCAAAGTAGGACTGCATGAAAAGCTATATACTCATGGAAAATGGTAGCGAAAAATAACACGTTTTAGATAGATATCATTCAGTGCTTTTTTAATTAGGGTTACTGTATGTGAGAAGTACATACTTAAAGGAGCCACAGCCCAATGAACAGTTTTAGAACCTAAGTTTCAGACAGACACTGAAACAGTGAGAGGTAACAGGAAGACTGTTACTGAATTTATAACAATGAAGTTCCAAGGTTAGTGCAAAAGACTTTTGTACTTCAAGAAAGTACAATGCAGGTGAAAAACAGCACAAATAATCTGAGACTGCAAATTAAAATGGGGCTAATTGATGACAGCCAACAGAAAACAAGATGACTGCAGGCTCCACACACTGCAGCCATAGCAATGCAGTGAACCCAAGTTTCAGAACTATGTGCAAAACAAAAGGCCTATCTGGCACTGATTTTCACGCGATTTGCTCAATTAACCTCTGTGCAGATATAACAGTGTGTTCACAATATACTATAGTATATGGTTAGGGTTTGTTGTAGATGGAAAACGATGGTTTTCCAAATCCTGTTGTAGCACAGTTCAAAGGTCAAAAAAGTTGTTGTACAATCTTTCTGACATCACATCGATAGTACAACAACTTTTAAGACATGTCCTGCAATTTGATTGGTGCAATCTACGCTGTCACAGAAAAAAATCAAAAAAACATGGTGACGCAACTTAGCGAGTGCTGAGCTGTGTACTGCGGTAGTTCAGACATGGTCGAGAACCCTCGCATTTGTAAAAATAAAGTAGACCCTCATCGTCTTGACATGGAGAGCCTCACAAGGCTCCATGTCACAGAAGTGAATCGCTGTTTTTTTATTTTATTTTTAAACTAGATGAAGCAGAATTGAGAGCGGGATGAGCTGAAGTGAGAGTGAGATGAGCCAGAGTGGGAGCAGGAGCAGCACGACATAACGAAGGTAGTAACCGTCAACTGGGGGACACAAGCCAGGAACCATATACTATATAAAATAGTGGATGGTTAACCATCCACAACTATGACTGTGTTTCCATCGAGGTTGTTGAAGACATCATGGAGACCTCTCGAACTTTGCTGTCGAGGTCTCCATGATGTCATCAACAACCTCGATGGAAACACAGCCTTGTTGTGGATGGTCACCCATCCACTATTCTATATCATGAAAGCAGATAAAAAACAGATTATAAATATCTGCATTGGCCAGTTCCAGTAAGCTGAATGAGGCTTAGCTTGCCCACACCATTGCTTTGGAAATTGTGGATACATTCTGCCAGACAACTATCTGACCCATTTCTACTGGTTCTGAGCACAAGAATTAAGCAGTCTTTGAAGTTTGTGCCTAATGTTTCCATTATTGGTATATATTACATTATACACAGGCTATCTTTCTTAAAAAATTAATAAACCACTACAAATGCTCCCTTGAGTAATTCTAAAAAGGATGCTGTCAGTCCTTCAGAATAAGTCACCTTTGACTGGTTTCACAAGACCATATCTCCCATCCCAACATATTAAGGCAAATAACGCATACTGTTCTTGTGGGATAGCTTTCAGCTGGTGTCTACAGAACAGAGTCAGTGGGAGAAGACAATCTTTTGAAATGATTCTTGAACAACATACCCCAGGATTGCAGAAGCTACTGAAGGAAACTACAAGGATGGCTTTATGCAAACAGGAACCTTTAAATAGAAATCTCTGAAATTGTAAGTCATGCAACAATTTCATTTACACCAACAGGAGTTATTTCAGTAAACAAGAGAAACACCAATTTACTTTTTTTGGCAGCGAGGATAGAAGAAGTAAAACAGGCATCTGTATGAGACAAACTCTGTACTGTTATTATCTGTAGAGTTACAAACCATTGGTCCTCTAGTTCCTCTTGCTCCCTTAGGTCCTGGTTCCCCTTGCACACCAGTGTCACCTGGAGGTCCAGTCTCTCCTATGGGTCCCTGTTGTCCTCTGTCCCCCTGTTTACAACATGGCATAAATATTACCAAAATTAATCAGACACCCCTCGAGACACAGTCTTCAAGTTTGATCAATGATTATTTTAACAATATGGTCAGACACAGAGGAAGTTATCATGAATAAGGGATCTGCTTGTTTCATGTCAGTCTTTTATACCAAACTGGTCCTTACTGCATGACAACTACTGCAAATCTTTCTCACACTCTTTCTGTTCTCTCTTGCTTCTGCTCTACCAATCTTCACAATTTATGTATCAAGAAAGGTTCAACTGAGTTACAGCACCACATTGTCATAGGAGTCCAGCTGCTGTTTTTTTGTGTATTGACCTTATAATAATGTAACACTAGCTCAGATGATTTAGGTGGAGGCAGGTTAAGTGACTCACTCAGTGTCATACAATGAGACAGTGGCTAAGGTGGGATTAAAACTTGAGATATCCTTCTCTCACTTCAGTGCTCTTACCACTAGAACACACTCAAGTGCTATAACTAGGACCTCAGACACCATCACAATTGCTGGTGCAAAGTAGTGACTGCAAACCATTGTGCCAGCTGTGAATTTTTGACCCTGCTGTGTTATGCACAACAAAGTCTGCAGCCCTTCCATGCATAGTCACTAAGCCCTTTGCAACCATGTGGGGAAGGTGACTACCATATAAAAAAGACTGTGGGGCCATTCAAGAATGCTGTTTGGCCTTGATAAACCCATCACAGCCTGTTGCTACCCTCTTACCTATAGAAGCTATATAGTCAGATAGTATGGGGGAGAGGGATCACAAAACTTTGACTGGGTACTGGAGAGCCATAAGGTAAAAGGATTAGGAAATGAATGTGGACACTTAATCCATAACCACAAGGGAATGGGGTTGGGGGTGGTCCACTGGAAACCAGAGAGGGAATACAACTTGGGGAGTGGGTAGGGAGCTATTGGCTTACCAGAAATGCAGTCCATGGGCTACAGAAAATCAGACAGCAACCTGGCCTGAAACAGGCAGTAGGGTAAGAATATAGTGTGTGTGTGGGGGGGGGGATGTCCCAGGCACCACCCAACAGCATGGACTTGCAGCATGGCATTGAGTCGTGTGACTGGTGCTGTGCCATGCTGTGACTTTATGTAAAGCCAACACCAACCTGTTAGTGGGTGCAGACCCCACTGGCATCTGCTAACATGTGGCTAGCCCATTTGCATTACAATATAATGGCAAGAGGTATTCCACCCCCTGCTGGAACTAAACACAATGTCTGTGTATTGTGCAACTAGATGGTGATGCAATAGGGTGAATGTTTGCCCCTTGTTGTGTACCACCACCCATTGCAACTGCAAACAAAGCCCTTGATTTTTATACAGACTATATTTAATGCCAGACCGGGTGAAAAAACTGTAAGATTTTTAGCCTATGAGGCAAACTGTTAAATAAAGAGTGTAATATTGCCTTGCATTCTTTTTGGTTTTTGTTTCTGTGTTAGTTTGTGCATATGAAAAGATGGGGTTTTATGATGTGATGATGAGATTTCAAGGAAGTTATCATGGATTACTCAGCAGCTTTTATTTTATTTATTTTTTTAATTTTTGACCAGGAAAGGTACATTAAACTAATAAAACTTTGGAAAGACGGCTCCAGGAAAACGTTAGAGATGTCGAAAGTTGGTTCTGCAAGCATATACTCATAATGAACTATAAAAAAAAGAAATTAGTGTTGTTCTCTAATCTGCAAAACAGACATAGTTCCTACCCACTAACGATCACCAATGAAGTGGGCTCCCCCCTTGAACCGGTCCAACACTTTAAGTATCTGGGGGTCATGATTGACAGTGCCCTGTCCTATGCTGCCCACATTGACAATGTCGCCAGGGCTGTCAACTCACGCACTGGGCTTCTTTACAGACACAAATCCTGTCTGACTCTGGATGCCCTCAATTTAGCCATTGTCAGCTCAGTGGTATCACTCATAGACTATGGACTTGTCATCTATGGATCGGTCATGGATACATCCCTCCACCACATCTCCGTAGCACTTAATGCCTGCAGGCTCCACCCGATTGACCCATACCTGTGACTTGTATGCCCAGGCCAAATGGCTCCCCTTCAATAGCAGACTAATGTTTCAGTCATGTATACTGGGGAAAAAAATGGACCTTGGAACATTTCCCCCCGGTGTTCAGGAACTCCTCACCCCATTCTCCAACCTCTGCCACACCAGAAGCTTGATTAGCCAAGTTTTCAAAATTTCCCATTGCCATACCTCCCAAGATCAAGGATCTTTCATCCACCGGGCTTCTTGTTGGTATAACTCTCTTCACATTAACATCTTCTTGGCACCCACACTGGGCTCTTTTAAACAATTGCTTAGACAGCATCTTGTTGCCTTGGCCACCTGTGACTGCTTCCATTAGGAGGCACTAACCACTGACCCACTATCTCTGGGCCCTTGCTTTTCACAGCCCTACCCCTCCCTTGCATCCCTCACCCTGCCCCATCTCCCTTCCACAATAAGCCCCACCTCTCCCTCGCACCTCACTCTGACACTGCCTGAACCTCCCCATCTCCAAATCCCTTTCTCCTCACCTCTCCTCCCCATATTTATGACCCTCTAAGCTGCTCCCCCAGCCCCACCCGCTGCTACCCATCTAGCTAATGTCTAACTATCACTCATGCCAATTGAGTCTCCCCCACATCCATTACACCAATTAATCTACCCATGACTTGGCCTACTGGGCTGTAATTGTCCTAATGCCATATACCCATAGAGCCCACCCTCAGGATTCGCCTCTACTCCACACTATCTCTCCCTCGACTTGGCCTTCCGGGCTGCAACTCTCTAAGGCCTCCTGATCTTAGGCTCTACCTTCATGATCTACCTCCCCCCTCCCTTCTGCTGAGTCTCTGTCCTGCTCCTTTGTCTCCATAGGATTCTTATTTGCATTTTTTTTGCTAACCGAGGCATATATTATACAATGCCATGTGTGGATAGCTTTGTCTGCCTTTTGTGCCTTCTGCTAACCACTTCTGATTCACCTGTACCCCAGTACACTTACGTGCGATATAGGATTTTCTTTTTTCTTTCTTTCTTTTTTTTTTTTTTGTTACTCAGTAGGCTGCCTGTATGTAGCTTCCAACAGGAATGTTCTCTATGTAATTGTTGATTGTAATGCCATGGACCTTACTTGTTTTGGCTTTGCCCTTGTACATAATTCCTATGACGTGGAACCTATGTAAAGAGCTCTTAGCTCAAAGGTATTAATCCGAGACAATAATAAATAAATAAAATCAATCAATAAATAAAGAAATAAATAGCTTGTTTCCAGGTGTATGTACTGAACCTGTTTTAGTGATGGAGGAATGTTGGTGATGATACCAGGGCAACTCCACTGCTCTTTATTGACAAGTGTCATGGGATATTTTACTTCCACCTGGAAAGTGACCAGAGATGGGTAGAAATGACCTCAGTCTAATGTCTCATCTGAAGGATGGCACCTTACCAGTGCAGCACCTCCCTCGTACTTCACTACAGTGTTAGTTATTGGTATTACCCCAAGTGCCTGGTGTTGAGCTAGAACCAATGACTATCTGATCTTCTGGCCCTAGAGGTGAATGTGCTACCTACTGAGCCAATTGCAGTGATCTTTTAGCCAACTTGATTGTAAGCATCTATGTTATCTACATGTTCTTATTAATATTTTCTAAATAAATATGGTAGCTGTGTGATGATCACTAGCAATCTGAAGCACTCTATGCAGTGCAAAAAAGCAGCAGCAAAGGTAAACAAGATGCTGGGGTATAAAGCCAGAGGAATCAGCAGTAGGCGGAAGGAGGTCATACTGCACTTGTTCAGGTCGCTGGTGAAACCACATCTAGAGTATGGAGTAAGACACTGGTATCCACACCTTAAGAAAGACATCCACCTGCTGGAGATGTTCAGAGGAGGGCAACTAAGATGACTGTGGGTAAGCAGGGTAAGATATATGAAGAGATGTTGGGGGCCCTGAATATGTGCTCCCTGGAGGAGAGAAGGAAGTGAGGGGACATGATGGAGAGCTTCAAGTACCTCAAAGGACTAAATAGAGTGGATAAGGAGGGTCTCTTCAATGTCTGAGGCAGCCGAACCATGAGGGGAGACTGTCTAAAGCTGGAAGGGGCAAGGTTTAGGAAGGAGGTTAGGAGGCACTTCTTCATGGAGAGGGTAGTGGCTAGTTGAAATGCACTGCCAGAGAAAGTAGTCTCGATGAAATTGGTGACCAGCTTCAAGAGAGGCTGGGATAGGCATGGGAAAATATGGGGTTGGGGGGGCAGATGGAGAGGAGGAAGGGGCAATGTTAGTAGCATAAGCTGAGGACCCTGAAATACGACCAGACTGGATAGACCAAATGGCATTCTTCTGCAGGCTTCTTCGTATGTAAGACTAGTCAAAAATGCAGGGGAAAAATACAATGAATATGTTGCCTGTGACATCTTTATTAGTGCACTCAAGTAATGTTCTCTAATTTCCGGGAGTTCTTCAAAACTCATAGAAGCCAGTACTTTACTTTTAACACAGAGTTTTTACCTGACATATAAAGTCCTGCACCCGGTGTGAGTCTAAATATAGCCTCGGTAAATGAAACATTATGTAGCTTTTAAAAAGAAGTATGTCTTTCAAAATCTGTTTCTTTTTACCCAGTGTAGGCTTAGGCTTTTAAAGGCATAATGCATCCCTTGACCCATGGCTGCCATGTTAACATGACAGAAGATATAAACACAAATGTGTCACTCAAGGAAAACACAGATCTTAAGTACAAGTTTACATTTAAGTTCATGGATGTAATCATATTTCTCACTTAAATTAGTAGTGCAACTTGTTTTTTTTTGTTGTTGAACTCAAAGTTGATTGCTAGCATGAAGTAATGAACATATCGGCATACTTGTCAAATCTGCTTTTTAAGTCCTTTCTGTGCTGAACAATCTACTGCATATTTCTTTCTTAACTTTGCTCCTTTGACATTCCTACTGCTGCATTTTTAAGGTAGTTGGGATAGTGTACATCTGCTGGAATATCTGAATAGAGAGGCATTTGAACAAAACACAGGGGTCCAGATATTGAAAGGAGATGCGCCTGGCGTTACTGAGTTGTGCCAGCGCATCTCTGAAATGCACCCCTGGGCCATATTCAAAAGGGGATGATGCACCACGCAATTCCAGATGCACTGCAGTGCAAAGATAATGTTTGCGGCGCATCCAGAGGGGGCATTCCGATGCATATGCGGCACATCTCCATATTCAGCCAAGATATGCAGCACAGCTGCCCACACATCTCGGAGACGTGCTGCACAAAGTTAGGCATGGAAGAACCATGCCTAAGTCATAACCACCCACTGGCAGTCTGCTGTACTACACTGTGCAACACATCAGCCATCAGCCCCTTGGTGGCTACCCCCCAAGCCACGATCACAAAAGAAAGAACCATACCCCTCACCTCCCTGGTAGTCCAGTGTCGCCCCCTCGCAGCCCGACCATAAAATACAAGTTATGACCCCACACTTGAAGGTGGGAAAGCAGTGTGGAGAGGCAGTGGTAAGAGTCAGCACAATATTAGGTTGCATAGAAAGAGGGATCTCCAGCAAGAGGAGAGAGGTCATAATTCCCCTGTACACCCAGCTGGTCAGACTGCACCTGGAGTATAGGGTCCAGTTCTGGAGACCATACCTCAGGAAGGACACGGAGAGGGTAGAATGAGTTCAGAGGAGGGCAAGAGGGTGACAAAGATGGTGAGAGGGCTAGAGCACTTACCACATGAGGAGAGACTGAATGACCTGGGCATGTACTCACTGGAGCAAAGGAGGGAGAGGGGTGACATGACCGAGATATTTAAATACTTCAAGGGTATCAATAAGGTGCCTGTGCAGAGCCTTTTCCAACTGAAGGAGCGACCTAGGGTGAAGGGACATGAATCCCATATCGGGGGGGGGGGGGGAATCTAGGGGTAACTTCAGGAAGTACTTCTTCACTGAGAGGGTGGTGGACAACTAGAATGGGCTGCCGAGGGAGGTGGTGGAGGAGAGGAGAGTAGGAGGGTTCAAGAAGGCATGGGATAAACACAGGGAGATGTTGGGGCATGGGGGAGTACTACAGTAATGGCCTAGTGGATACCTAGGCAAACTAGGCAGACTAGGTGGGCCTGGTGGTCCTTTTCTGCCATCACATTCCTTTGTTCCTATCTCCCTGGTAGTCTAGTGGCCCCCCTCCCATACCCGAACCCCATCTGTATAATAATCCTTCACCAAAATTCCCTAGTAGTCCAGTGGTACCCCCCTCCCTCCCTTCCCTGAACCCCATTCAATTAATAATTCTTCACCGAACATCCCTGGTAGTCTAGTGGCCCCCCCAGCCCCAATCATGATGCAACATTCCTAACCCCACACCTCCCTGGTAGTCCAGTGGACCCCCACCCACTGAGGGACCCCCACCCCGCTCCCCCATCCCAGAATGGCCAACAAGTCGGCGGACAGCACTACCCACCCACACACTGCCACGGCTGCCCACCAGCTGAGTTGTCAGTGAGTGACAGTGTACTGTACACCTGTAAGCCCAGTGATAGATACTGTTGACCAATGGGCTTGTAGTGTGTACTGTATGCTTTTCATTCACTACCAATGAGATGTGGGGTCATAACTTGTATTTGACAATTGGGCTAGGAGGGGGGCCACTAGACTATTGGGAATGAGGGGATGGTTCATGTTATCATACACCCATGGCTGGGAGGGGGGGGGCCACTAGACTACCAGGGGAATGTGGTGTTTCTTTTATTAAATGGACTCTGCAGGGAGCCGGGCACATTCTGCCAGGTGCATCCCTGCGCCAGACATGCAAATGGGGCCATGATGACATGCAAATAGCTCATTTGTGCCTTGCATGCATAATGGACCCATTTGCATGTCATGGTCTGAATATCGGGAATTTGTACCTGGCGCATCCCAAAGATGCACCGTACATCCCCATTCCAGGTATTCAGAATGTGCAGGGGGATGCGCCAGTGCATCTTCTGCGGCCCCATGTGCGCTGCTCACATCTTTTGCTAGATTCAGAATATATCTGAATATAGCAAGTCTGTGCTCTGGCGCAAGTCAGTTGCATGGTACATACACTTGCGCCCTTTGTGGGCGAAGTTAAACATTAAAAAAATACTTTGTCAATGAAGCTGGTGCATTTTAATTTGGCAGATGTCAATCTGTTTATTTTAAATTGGCAGATGTCTGAAATGGTTTACAATATAAAAGTTAAGCTGGGATTTTTCCTACACAAGGTTAAATAGCTTTTTAAGCAATACTTTGTAAGCAAAGATCCCTCCTAGTATTTTCAACTATATTCAACTTACAGTTCACTTTCATTATTTCTTTCTTATCACAGCCTTAATGCTCCTTTGAAACTCTATATTTAGTAATTTGAATACAGCATGAATAACAATGGCAAATAATTGGACACTGATTTACTTCTATAGAAGTTTGTTGCTTTAAGTTTATTTACTCAGCGTTTCAAAGTTACAGCTGTTTAATAAAACTATGAAAACAGCAACACAAGCAGATATTACCTCTATTGTTAGGTAATCATGACAATTATTTTAAAATAGATAAAATGGAACAGATAAGGAAACAGTATTACCTTTTTGCCTGGTTTACCCATTGGACCTGGCATCCCTGGCTTTCCTTCAGGGCCCTGTGCAATTAAAAAAAGAAGAAAGATCCCTGATAAATAGTATATAGATTGAGGTATGATTAGCATATTGCTTAGGACTGGGTCACGAGTCCTACTTTTTTTTTTAAATCAAGGCTTTTCTGCACATGTGATGGCAGCACTAATCAGGCCCCATGAGCACCACAGCCCTCACTGGCTTATCTCCCATGGCAGTGCTTCCCACACAGCATGGGGAGAGATGCATCCAGTTCTGGAGGCTGGGCTTGGCAAGTGGGTGGCAGCTGTCATTTTGTCCACAGTCTCTCTCCCCCTCCACCCCCTTTGCTGTCCTGGCAGCAATGTAAAGTAACTTGCACAGCTAGTGGTCATGCTCCTATCTCCTCCTCCTCACCCACTCTGCCCTCCAGGGTACAGTATCAAACTGCCCATCATCCATGACATGGTGTCTGCAAAAGAAGAAGGGATTCATGTGCCTTTGCCATACTTGAACCACCACAGGGAGTGGCACAAGAGCACCCCCTTCTCTGAGATAGAGAGTTCTGCTGACCAGAGCACTTTCTCTGGGTCATCTGACAAGCAAGGACCCAAGCTTGCCTTAGAACCAGGGACCTGCATGATAAGAAAGTGTGCTGCCACTAGACCCAACAAGTGGCCCCAATAGTCCTACTTTCTTAACATTTAAAGTAATAACAACAAATAAACCATTTCTTAACTGTCCCTGTTTCCACACAAATATGCCTACAGTACCTTAAAGCAACTAAAGCTCCCAGCAAAGAACTTCGCAACAACAGTCAACATCGCCCGATCCTCAAGGTGAGGATGACACAAAAAGTGAGGCCAAACCCCTTATCACATCATCTATGTTTTTTTTATTTGCTTCTGTTAAACAGGTACTACCCCAAGAAAACAAAATTCTTTCATTGCAATGCAACAGAAAATAAATCTGACAAGCAGGTCTGTGATGCATTCCATGCCACATGTGGCCTCTGTGTGGAAAGGTCTAACACAGTTGCAGTGGAGCCCACCAGGAGGAAACACAGTATCACCGTTTCCTACATGACAAAAAGGATCAACTCCCATTGAAGCTGCCTTGTTTTCTGTAGCAATTCTGCTCAAGAATTCTGCAGAACTGGGTTGGATCCTGGCAGCCTTCACTGCACATCCTTGGCCAGGTGAATCTGTATCTCTGACCTGACTGGGACTTCTGTTCAACCTCAGTGCCTCTTGACCTTTGAAGATTTTTGAATATTGAGATGTATAACAGTCTACTTGCCAGCTGTTAATACATAGTATTTCTTTAAGTCTTTATTATTTTTTAACTCACACAGCTTTTGCCCATGATTGCCCCTGTCCTACTCCCTGATTAGCAGGGTCACCAAGGCCACATATTTGATGTGTGCTTAACTGTCCTGCCTATGTAATCTCATCATGGGACTACTCCCCTGAGTTATATGTCTAGTGATTAACCCATATTCTTTATACCCATATTCCTTGTAAACTGCATTATTTTTTTTTGTTGTTGTTATATTTTTATTAACTTTTCACATAGGCAGGGTACAGGGTAATGGCAGTCACAAATTCATTTGTTACACACATATTAAGGGATACAGGACATTGAATCAACAGTTCTAAGTTATATAGATTTTACTGAATTTATAAGGATCAGTGACCCAGTCCAGGCTGGGGAACTCAAGCATAAGCATATAGGGAACACGAAATTCATACCTTCTTTGAAATTCATACATGCATTCAAAGGGCCCTTTCCCTCTGGACCCCTTCACAATGGTAAACGACTTCCACATGTCACCTGTAGAGCTTACAGCCCCAGTGTTCACAGGTCGAATCAGTGGTCTTAAGGAAAAAAGATAGGGTCCTTGGCCATAACATATGTAAGATCCATCTAGTCCATTTCAGTGAACATAGCTCAGAACGATTATTCAAGTGATAGAAAATTCTCTCTGATCTATAAATATGTGGCACTATCTCTCTCTCCATTAAAGTATCGTGGGGATCTAGGTAGAGAGCCAGTGTCTGGTCAAGGCTTTCTTAGCCGCCAAGAGGGCTATCCCCATAAAGTAACATGTATGGGAGTCCCTAAACCCTCAGGGGAATACATACAATATAAAGGGGTCAGCTGTAAGGGTGAGTGTTGCCCAAATAGGTCACCCAACTCAGATGGTAGGGAGGTCAGGAAAGGTTGTATGCTAGGGCAGGACCAAAATACATGAGCATGGTGTACTAGTAGCTCACCACACTGGTGCCAGCATGCACCTGATCTAGTAGCTGAAAAGTGAGCTGCTATAGCTGGAGTTCAAAAGTATCTGATCATTAATTGCCACGAGAACAATCTCCAGCAGTGAGAATAGGTAAGTTTGGGTGACAAAAGACAGCCCTTGTCCCACTGTTGTGTAGAGATATCCAAGCTTAATTCTATGTTCCACTTTTCACGGGTCCCCTCAATATTTGTCCCCATAGTATCACTTAGGGCCTGATATGGAGCATAAACAGTGTGGGGCATCTCAGTAGAGGTGAAAGATTTCTGAAGTAAAGATATTAGGGGAGGAAAATCCTCAGGGTTTCATAACCCTGATGGGAGGGAGTAGAAAAAGTGCCTCGGTTGCAGGAACTAGTAGAAGTCTGATTGCCTCAGACCGAAGGTTGACTTAGCTCTTGAAGGATTTAAAATTATTCCCATTTAAAAACTGCGATAGAGTTGAGAGTTGGAGGCAGTCCCAGGAACAGAATGCGTGGTCCATAAGGGTTGGAGGAAAGTCCTCCAGGAGGGCTATCAGGCATAAAAAAAGTAGATATGGGGAGAGGGAAAAATGCCTATGGATCATGTTCCAGGTTTTAATCGGATGTATGATCCATGGGCCAGGATCCAACTGGTCCAGAGGAAGGGGGGAGTGGTATAAGGTTGTCTTAACTAGATTGTTAAATGGTAAGAGACCTTCCTCGATTTCCTTCCAGAGGACGGAACTGGTTCTCATATAATGAATGATAATGAAGGAAAGGTGTGAGGCCCAATTTTACAGTTTAAAGTTGGGGAGAGCCAGCCCCCATGTCTTCTAGGGAGGAAGAGAATGGAAGACCTTACTCTAGGGTGTTTCCCAGCCCATATGAACCCGATGATGGTCTTATTCCATACTTGAAATGTCTTAGCTGGGTTATGTATTGGAATGTTTTAAAAGAGGAAAAGAGCCTGGGATAAAGTCAAAATCATTAATAGCCTCCACCCTCTGAAAGAGATTCAGTGGGAGAACACTCCACCTATCCAGATCTGCTCTGGAGTTGGGCATAGAATGGGTCGTAAATTGTTTCGCACTGCTGTCCCTGCATGGTGTGAAAGATAAATGCCCAAGTACTTCAGCTTTTCCAGGTCCCATGAAATGGAAAGTTTTTCTTAAATGTTGACGAAGGGGTAAAATTAAATGTTAGAGCACCCATTTTGGAGGTGTTAAGTTTATGTCCTGAACATATACCAAAGTCCTCCAAAATGTTAAAAATGGCTGGGACAGATTGAGAGGGACTAGCAAGGAAAAGCGAAACATCATCAGTGTACAAAGCTATGTGATGCTCCATCCCTTCCATCTGGATCCCACTTATTTGAGGGGAATGTCTAATAGCATGGGCCAAAGGCTCAGTAAAAATGACAAATAAACCAGGGCACAAAGGACAGCCCTGGCAAGTTCCCCTGAATAGGGGGAAATAGGCTGAGTGATGGCCAGTAACCTTTACACAGGCCTGGGGGGAGGAATAAAGTGCTTTGATCACTGAAATAAGGGGAATGGGGAATCCCATCTTGGACATAGTGGTGAACAGAAAGGGCCATGAGACCCTATCGAATGCTTTCTCAGCATCTAAGCTGAGAAGGACAGAAGGGGCCTTGTGGGATTGCATCTCCTGGACCAGGTGGAGTGCCCTCCTTGTGTTATCTGTTGCGGATCTAGAGCTTACAAAGCCTGTCTGATCCAGGTATATTAAGAAGGAAAGGACATTGTCCAGGTGCTTGGCCAGGATAGACATGAGGAATTTATAATCTACATTTAGAACTGAGATTGGGTGATACAAATTACGTAGTAGGGAATCCTTGTCTGGCTTGGGGATAATGGAGACTGCAACATTTGACTAGCTGGTGGGGGGGGGGGTTCTGAGTCCCTGCAGCATTTCATTGTAAACCTGCAGGAGGAGTGCACTAACCCACTGTACTGTACACTTATAAAACTCTGCACCACAACCTTCTGGGCCAGGATCCTTCATGGTTTTGGACTGAGAGATGGCTGCCATTAATTCCGTTTGGGATACAGGGGAGATCAGACAAGTCTGATGATCCCTATTGAGCCTGGGAAGCTGTAATGGGGAGAGAAAGGCATTAATAGAACTAAGGTCTGAGGGGTGGTCGGGGTTGTATAGGTTCTTATAGTAGTCCAAAAAGCCCAGGAGATGTGCCCCAGTCTTGTGTGTAAGGTGCCAGTGTTAGGGTCCCTAATGGCAGCTATGGTTGAAAGCCGACATTGCTTGCGCAGATGAAAATCAAGGAGACCAGAGGCCCATGGGCCAATCTCTCTGTATATCGGCCTTAAAAAGGTGAGGGCAATCTCTGTGTGCTACATGCACAGTGTATCCAGCTCCTGTTTAGTCTGTTTAAGTTGGGCTGTGACTGACAGGTCACCCTGCTGATGTGCAACCTGGAGAAAATTGAGGGTTTGTTCCAGATTGGACTGTCTTTTCCTGCATTGCTTCGCGTTGGCTGTAGTGTGTTGTATTAGGTGGCCCCAAAGAACTGCCTTTAGGGTATCCCACCTGATGGATGAGGCAATCTCCGGATCGGAGTAGTCCTCCAAGATCTCCTGTATTTTATCATCCAGGAACTCCTAGAAGGGTTCACTTTTAAGATGGATTGGGTTAAATCTCCAAAACGTATTTCATCTCTCCATCCCTAGCTCCCAAGTAGTAGTCATGCAAAGCGGGTTGTCTGCCCTTAGCCACCCCCGTAGAATCCAAATTAGGACTCTGGGCAATATTAAAGTCGCTCACAAATATTAGGGTACCCTTGGTCAATTGTACAACTTTACTCAAGAGGTATCAAATTGTCAGTGTGTTTGACCCCTGGGGAAAGTAGGCATTAGCCAGGGTTATCTCCTTATTCTGTAGCAGCCCCTGGACAACTACCAAGTAGCCCTCTGAATCTTCCTGTTCTAGGGTGGCCTGAAAGGGGGTGTGACCAGAGACCAGTATGGTGACCGCCCACTTCTCCTTCCCCCAGTGAAGGAGGAGGAAAACACCTGAGTGAATCCCCTACTGGCAAGTTTTCTGTGTTCATTAGTAGACATATGCATTTCCTGTATAAAAATAATCCCTGCCTGACTTTTCTTAAACAATGAAATCATTCTTGATTTTTTGACAGGGCTGCCCAGTCCATTCACATTTAATGAAAAAATCTGAAGTGGTGTGTTAGCCATTTAAAAATTCTGAAAACATATGGAGTGCTGTAGGGTCCCACACCTAGGTCCCAATCCCAAAACTCTGTCCAATCCAAAGCCTGCAATATGAAGATGTGATTGCCTATGGGGGTGTCAGGGAGAAGAAATACCTTCAAACATCAAACAACAGGGTTTTAAAACTTAGTGGATAAACTGGAAAAACAACCTAAAGCAGAATCCTGCCAACTGGGTAAGCACTGCTGAACTACAGAAGACTTCCATGGGGTTGGAAGCTAGAGAGCAACCAATCTCCAGAGTGTGCTAAATTTGGCTTAGTCCACCTAAGGGGAGGACCAGACGTAAAACGTCTCTATGAAGGGGGGGGGGGGTAGTCATGCCTTGGCTCTACAAAGGCTACTAGTATGAACAGTTTAACTAAAATGTTAAATTTAACTGTTAGTTGTAAGGTAAAATCACTTACTGGGCTAATCGAGTACTCTATGCTAGTCTGTGGTGTCACTTATGCCCAGCCCCGTGCAGCCAGCAGAAAAAAAGAAGAAGCAGAAATGAGAGACCAGTTCACCCCTAATCCTCCCATCCCCCAAGACAGCAATGGGGGGGCATAATGAGAGGGGGGTAGACTGGAACTACCCGTTAAGAGTGGGGTAAATAGGGAGCGTGTCACCCCACCTCCCCATCCAGTGACCGCCCAAGCAGTCAGGGGGGAAGGGGAAACAAATCCCATAGCTCGGTCCAGCATGACCAATGGCCGGCCTCACGCTCCAGCAGTCCATCTTCCCCTCATAACCCCCTTGGTGAGTGAAGCTGTAATCAGCTCACACCAAAAAGTAAGTTACACCAAACAGAAGGGTGGGAGCAACATGTGGAGCAGATACTGCATGCCAAAAGTGCCTCTGACCTGGCTTATATCCTTGTTATTTCCACGGCCACGAGGAGGCCATAAGAACGGCCCACTTGCTCTCCCACTTCCCTCACAACCCACCAGATCTCTTCCCCTCAACCCTTTTCTCCCCCATCACTGCAAGAATCACACATGGAGTTTATTGTACCTCAAAAGATCAGTGCACTGGGAGGTTGTGCCGCCTGTGCAGTGCTGAACCAACCCAGAATGACCAGCTTGGAAGAGACAGAAAGCCCCTAGCCCCATTGTATAAGAGGAGAAAGGGCCCCTCGTAAGTGTCTCCATGGCACAAGTGCGGATTTGCAGGGGGGGTACTTAGGGGAAGGTGGTAGGCCCAGCAGTCACAAGGAATACTTAAGTTTAAGGGGAAAAACTTAGCCGGCTTACCTGTAGGAGAAAATAAATAATTAGTAAATCCATGAGTCCTTTCATTTCACTGCTTGAATGAGTGACTCAGTCTCAGGAGTGGCCACAGCTTGTTTCCTCAGTCCCTCCACTATTTGCTGAAGTGCCGAGGTGCCCTTCCTTTGGTGCTCTTTCCTCTGTGGCATTCTGTTCCAGGCCTTCTGTGCCAATTTGGCCGCCAAAGAGGTGCTAGATGGTCTCTGGCCAAGTGAAACATCAATACCAAGTTTAGAGAGTTCCTGAGCAGCTTCTTCTGCACTTTCCAAAAGTTTTAGGGCCTTTGGTAAGCTGTACAATGAGTTTTGCAGGATAGGGGGTTCTGAACTTAATCTTTGCCTCCTTTAATTTCTTAAGAATGGGGGCATAAGCTCCGTGTCTCGTCGCAATAGCAGTTGGATAGTCATTATCCACATATAAATCATGCTCTTGATATGTTAAATCTCCCTGCGGCCAGGATTTATGCAGGACTATTTACTTCTCTTGGAATCACAGGAACCTTATCAGGATGGCACATGCATGGTTGGTTGTCTGGGGGCCCAGTGTACAGAGGACATGATCCATCTCAAGGAGGCAGTTCTCTGGTAGGTCCAGCTTGGTTTTGAAGAAATGCTGCATAAATTGAATAGAGCTGCTGCCCTCTGATCCCTCCAGGGAGCCTGAGACCCTCAGGTTATTCCTCCGGCTCCATGCCTCCACATCATCTGCTCTCTCTCTCGTAAGCCCTGCAGTGCCTGGTGTAACTGGATAATGGCGTGTTCTGCACAGTCCACACGGGTGTCGGTGCTTGTGGCCTGCTCCTCAAGGCTATCAAGCCTCTTCTCTATTTTGCCAAAATCTGTACACAGGGCGGTGAAAATGGAACGGGTCTCTTTCCTAAAGTCTTGTAGTTCATGTAGAATGACATCCATCTGCCTGGCAATATTGGGCGCACCAGCGAGGTCAGCCTTTGAGGGCTTGCTATGGCCCAAGATCTGCAAGCTGTCGCTGTCGGAGTACAATCTGTTGGGATCAGCAGAGTCTGGTGGCGATTTTGAAGCATCGGGTTTTTGTCGGGGCATTTTTGCAGTATCTGGATATTGATTAGCTCCAAATTAAATTTAGATGCATTGAATTTTGATGTTTTTAAGCCTTGTTGGAGATGGAGCTAAGAACTCAGGTGGCTTCCGCAGACATGATGTCACCAGAAGTCTCATAAACTGCAATATTGTTGTAAGGTTTTCTCTACTGTGTTATCCTATTTATGCATTTTTATATAATTAATTTCATGTCATCCCTGTAAAAGGGGCTGTCTTGTTCCACCGGGCATACCCGGTAACCAAAAAACAAAAAATAAAAAAAATAGTTGTTAGAGCAGGTAAGTGAATTCCTTCATTGCTGGTGCCAATCCTGCTCCTTGGTTGGCTAGTAATGGGTACAAGAATGATGGATAACCCACACACTTTCTTCCCTAGAGCTGAGCATCTCATTTCCTTGAAATGCCACGCTCCCAGCTTGCCACAGTAATGATGATGTTTCAGATAGCCTTTCTTCCCAATGGTAATGAACCTCTTTTTTTGATGCTGACAAGAATGCCCACACCAAGACAAATGAGGTTTGAATGTACGCCATCCACATGTAAGATCAAATAATCAGCACTTGGCAGGTTCTCAGCTAATGGTTTCATGATGCGTGAGGTCAGTTTACTATAACTGCTAATGCACAGAGAGACCACCCAGACATTTCAGAGTTATAACTGGGAGCACCACTCAATGTTCTTCTAGATAATCAGATTTTCAAACTAGAAAATATCATGTTATAAATAGAACAGTCTTTTGAATATAAAGTGACAAGATCTTTTTTGGAGAAATGTAAAGGTGGCAGATGTGCCAAACAAGTCTGTGACTGTATGTGACAATTTCCAGTACCTCCATCAGTCTCCTGTACAGTGTCAGCTGAGGTGTGTTGTTCTCTCAAAGATATTTTGGGGTTAAAAAAGTGATTGTGAAGTGTGCTACCTTTCCAGTACATTGTAGACAAATGACAAAATGGACATGTGTTTCAAGAAATATAAGGACCTAGGAGTTGTAAGGTACAATCTTATGGTTATCAAACACTACCCTAAACTCAGTATGCTCTGTAGCAACAAAGCATGTATCCTGCTCTCCACCTGTACAGAGAACATTATTAAGATAATCATTCCAGTTTTTGATTATGGGGATGTTGTCTACAGCATGATACTTGAATCAACCCTTGCCCGATCAGACAACCTTTTTCAGTCTTTCTGTCCTTTTGCCATGACTGTCCCCTACCCCCCACCCAGTACACAAACTCACCATTTGTTCACTCTACAGCTCACTCTCCCTCTCTCTCTCTCTCTCTCTCTCTCTCTCTCTCTCCCCCTTGAAGGTTGGTGCTGAACTTCATTTAGCTCAAAATTCTGGTTTGGAAACATCCCCATCTATCTCAACGCACTGCTCCAATCTCAGCTCACTACTCACCTGCCCTCTTTTCTCTCTTACTCCCAACACAGCTCTGATACCCACTGTCTTCCTCCACCACTCTAAATCATTTGCAGGTCTGTCTACTTTTGCCCTCAGATTCTCCCAACTCAGGTCAACTGTCCCCTTGTCATTTACACTGCCTCTTCTCTCCTGCACCAAAATCCTTCTTTCATGACCTCATATCTGCAACAGCAACTGACCTCTCCTGGTATCTTATGCCTTCTCCTATAAGTCTACTTACTTAGGGTCTTTCAAACTACCCCAGTTAATTTAATGAACTATGCTGTACCCCTATGGACACCTTGTGCAGTAATTTAGTGGTCTGCACGCTGCTGCTCCTACCTTGTATCCACTTAGGTATTTATTTATTTAAAAATTAGAACCAGGAAAAACCTGCTGAACTGATACAATTTAGTTTCCAGATGCATCCTAGGGGGATAGAGGATGGGAAGTAAATAATAAAAAATGTGCAAATGAAAAATAACATACAGAAAAAGTGCAGTAGTAATAAAATATGATACATGACAGGTAAAAATGTATTACTATAAAAATAATAAAATACATTACAGCTGTGTAGTCACACAGTCTGACAGACTGATCACACACAAGATACAAATAATGCAAATTAAGGTACAAGTGCAAATAATTCTGGCCACCAGGAAGGAGCAGATTTATACTACCACCTAGCCTGCAGGGATTGAGAGTTATCAATGCCAGTACTGAAGGTTGTTACAAGAGCCAGACCAACCAGGGGCCTCGGGAGGTTCGGCACTTTCTCATACCCCAGGCTAAGAGTATCTGCTGTAGTACTGCTGTGGCTTAAATGCCATACTCTGTACTTGGTTATTATACTGTTTCAATATTACGTTGTATGGTTGTTTGTGCAGTGTGTTGTTCCTGCTATATGTCCACTTAGTTATTTGATGCAATTTACTTCATCTCTGCAATGTGTAAAGTTGACTGTTCTGTACCTATCACTGAAATTATTTATTTTCTGTACTACTACTCCTTCTAGCTCAGTACACATTTCTAATGTGTTATATTTCATTTTGTTATTTTCAGTTTTGTACTTCGCTGCATTAGTTAATTGCACTACCTTATCCTCCTGTAATTATTATCTTCCGACAAAATTAAGAAGATTTGGTATTATTGGGGAGTGGGGAACTGAAAAGTTTGCAATGTGAAAAAGGTCATAATATGAATGAAAATTAAGTTTAATACTCCCCAAATACTAATTAGATAATGTGTATTGATATTAAAATTCAGAAAAAGTTGAAAAATATTTGTTGTTAATTTTTTAAACTGTCATGTAATTTTATGTATCAGTACAAAAAAAGTATTGATACAGTCTGTTGCTGCACAAAAAATAGTATCAACACTACATACAGTATTTGCAGTTTTGTGGCTGTCGCAACTAAAAAACAAGAATCAATAATATATTGAAAAGGCAGGGTCCAACAGTACTGATACATATAGAATAGTACTGATACCTAAAAAGACTATCATTCAACACATTCTTAATGGCTGGGTGCCAAGCTTTCATTTAAGAAAAAACTTATGTTTCTAGCCCCAACAGTTCCAAAGTTTTGCCTTTCAAAGATAATGGGCCCGATTCCAGGATGAATGTTGCAACATGCCTCTACGCCAGGGACCCTATGCCACATTTCAAGAGTGGCAGGGTCCTGGCACTTGCGACATGTGGGATATGCCATGTGGAGGCAAATGCCATGGGCATGGCATAGAAGACCCACATGTTGTAAGTCATGGCCTGCTACTGGCAGCGCCCCCAAAGCCTCCCACCCCGGAACACCAGAGCACACATCAGGGGGCATGGGGAGGCAGGACAGGTGGCACAGGAGTCCGGGGGTGCTCACCAGAGATCGGAATCCTGGGGGTGCCAACATTTGGGGAGCAGGGGTGTGTTTGTGGGGGCACAGAGGCACATCAGTGCCATTGCCATGATGCTGTGGAGTGGGTATCTGATGGCTGGCACTGTCAGATGCCCCCTAGAGCAGCTCCAAGCTGCTCTAACTTAGCTCCGCCAGTGCAGCTTTCAGAATTGCACCAGCAGGTTATGTCGGCTGCCCTCATGGAATAGGGCACAGTTGCTGCTGTAACCTGCACTTGTGCCATGGCATTGCCGGCTACAGCATAGTGGGTGGCGTAATCTATGGTTGTCATAGCCCACAACTGTTATGGCACAAGGTGCCTCTTGTAATCTGGGCATGCGTAATGCTTGGTGTAAGTCGTGAGATACGCCAAGGGGTTTGGCGTATCTTGACTTACTCCAGCATACCCAGTCTTGGAATTGGGCCCAATGTCTTTAACACATAAAACATTTAGAACCGTTAGGGCTAGAATTAGTTTTTTAAATGAAAGCTTGGAGTCAGGTAAGTAGATATATCAATAAGATATTACTACAGTGACTATATATCTATAAAAAAATAGAATATTTCATATCAAGATAAAAACAGATCAAATGGTTCACTAACATTTTAAAGTCCTGTCATTTTTAATGATCTATATCAATGTCAAAAAGTACAAATCCATTCACCCTTGGTAGGGAAACCCGGGGACTGTGTATAAGATGGGGGTAGGCACTTACAGTTACCAAGCAAAAGAGAAACTTGGGGGTAATCATATCTGATGATAGCAAGGTGGTGGGGTAGTGTCACAAGGCAGTGGGCAAGGTTAACCAGATGCTGGGATGCCTAGGGAGGGGATTTCTGGGGAGAAAAGGAGTTGGTATTTAATGGGATCCCACCTGGAGTACTATGTCCAGTTCCAGAGGCCACATCTCCACAATGACATCGATAGGGCAGAAGTGGTCTAGAGGAGGGATACCAAAATGGTGCATGAATTGCATGAGAAACCTTATGAGGAGAGGCTGTGGGAGCTCAACACGTGCTCCCTGAAGAAGAGGAGTGTGAAAGGGGACATGATTGAGACCTATAAGTACCTCACAAGGATGAACAAGGTGCAGAAGGGGAGTCTCTCTCACAGGAGGAGGAGGAGGAGAAGTAGTACATGGGGGCATGCTATGAAGCTTGAAGGGAGAATGTTTAAAAGGGATGTGAGGAAATACATCTTTACAGAAAGGGTGGTGGATGCCTGGAACAGCCTGCCAGAAGAGGTGATGGAGCGAAGACAGTGGGGAGCTTCAAGCATGCCTGGGACAGGCACACGGGTATAATAAGCAGAGGTGAGGGAGGAGGGATGGACACCTGTGACCAAATTGGGCCCAAGGTGTAGTAATAGACAGGGAAAATAAGGCACATTAGATAGGTCTACCAGTCCTTTTCTGCTGACATATTCTATGCTTCTAGTGACATTTATAGACCTGTAGAGACACAGAACTATATCATTATGATACGTGTGTTGATCAAACTCTAAGCAGTCACTAAAAGGAGAACTCCTAGCTCCCCAGAAGAAAAGTAGCAGGACCTATAGCTCCCAATTTACAAATACACAAACAAAGTGTCATTTTTAAACTACTTACTAGTCTGCTATATTTCTTTTTATCTGGTTGATCCTGCAAACCCCTCTCTGGCTATTAATGGCAACTACTTCACTCAGAGTCCCCTGTGACAAGCCCTCTCATGATGCACCTGGTGGGCTAAGCCATGGGGGACACCTATATGCATTGATGCATAGAGTAACTTTCAACTACTTATTCAGTGCAGAATCATGCTAACAGTCCCGATACTGACCAATTGAGGAAAGTGCATTCCTCTACTGATTGGTACTGGTGCTATAAGCACAATTATGCACTGAATAAGTATTTAAAAGTTACTATATACATTAAGATATATAGGTGTCCCTGTGGCTTAGCCTGTCATGTGCATCCTCAGGGGCTTGCCATGGGGGACCCTGGGTGAAGTAGTTGCCAGTAATGGCCAGCTAGGGAGTCTCAGGATCAATCAGATAAAAACAAATATTGCAGACTTATAAGTAGCTTAAAAATTACACTTTGTTTGTGAATTTGTAAATTGGGACCTATGGGCCCTGCTACTTTTTTTCTGGGGAGCCGGGAGTTCCCCTTTAAAAACAATTTAAGTTTCTGTGATTAACAGTTCAAATGTTACAGCTTTCAAAAAATAATTTTAAGCATTATAAAATACCATAAAAGATTATTTTTGGAAATGGTCAAAAGATACTAGTGGTTGATTTGTCTAGGAAGAAACACATTCCTTTCTAGTTTATATTGTAATTATTATGATTGTACTGCTTTATGATTATTGCTAATAAACAGTAGAGCCACTCTGTCTGTCCCAGGTGCCATGACTCTGACTACGTAACCACGCACATTAGGAGACAGCACTCAACCCCGACAAGAATTAAAGATGTACTCCTTTCCAGCTGGTGAGTACGTCTTTTATTTTTGTGGGGGTTGAGTGCTTTGTCCTTGAGCACTGCCTCCTTGTGTGCATTGGTAATTATTGCTAATATTTTACTACTGCTGTACTGTACTGCCTCCCTTCCCCTTTCTCCAAGACAAACTTGAAAACAATCCATTATCAGCTCTGTATTCTCTTCCTGGTAATAGTTTAAAATAAATAAATTAGACTGTTTACACATGTGGTCTTAGGGTAATAGAACCACAAATGAGGGTGACCTGTTCTGGCACTTAAATGCAAGAGGAGACAATATTAGACCTGTCAGAGAGCTCTCTTCTGCACCTATAAACATATTATAAATCATTTACTACTGCATTTCTTTATTGTAATAGTAACTTTGTAACATATATCTTCACTTAACTGTTCTCATTGCCTAGGTATTGTAATAGTTGCCCTGTATTGTGAGTTCAATCTTGGCTGTTAATTAGTTACCCTGGCAACTGTTCTTTAATTGTGCATGGTGGAACATCACTGAAAATGAGCCCTGGCTCAGTTGGCTGCTTTAAACATGTTTCACAACTAATTATACTATCTGATTTATAATATATCTAATTATAAATTTTCAGAAAGTATCTTTTTAAATCCATAAACCTGCCCCACATTCTGCATGTGGTACATTTCAAATGGTAACATCTCATGCATGTAGACCTCTTATGGTTATAAAGAGCTTCACATGTAAGAGAACTATTGAAACTGGTTCACCAAATTGATGCTGATTTATGACACAGTTTAGTGTTTCTGTTTATGCCCCTCACCGGCCACACACCCTTGTTGCTGACCTCCCCATCCCTGTTACATGGTTTCTTACAGATGTACCTTAACTCCTGTCCCTCGTGGCTTACCCCCGTGGCAGGGAAAGTGGGGCTCCCCAACTCCCCCCACAGGATCTAGAGTGGAGGTGGGCTATGACACCAGTAGGGTGCCTTCAAGAGGTTGTATTGTCATCCTGCCGAGGCTGGGTATTTTTCCATTTTTCTTTCCTTTCCCTCTCGATGCATGCACAAGGGCTGCACCAGCTGGCATCCTGCCCCACCCTAAGCCTCTCCATTTGCACTGTCAAATGTGGCCACCAGGTGGCAATATAGTAGTGGCGCTATCTTCCCGCACTCCCTGGAGTGGAGAATCCTCTAGGATGCTTGATCCTCCTTCCCTCTGGCTTTTCTTGAGTGATCCATACTTGTTCCTGAACCTGGGTCATCGGCATTGCAAACAGTAGCCTTACCGCTGCCCTAATGAGCTGGCCTTTATAATACAATTTTAAAAATATAAATCAACAGTTATGACATGACGTACATAATGCAAACGAGGCAGTGTTGAGTTTTCTTATTTCTCCAAGCCACTGCTGATTTTTTAGTACACTGCTGAGCAAAAGTGCAAGAATGTGCTTTGAAAACTGTAGTGACCATGTATCTTAATAAGTATTTGCAATCTGTGCAGTAAGGGGGATCGGAATCTGCGATGCAAACAGCAAGTAATATGTTGGGTAATCCTGCTTACAGAGATGATAAAAGAAGCCTCTTGTAAATTACCTCAACTAAGTGCAGTGCATGGAATAAACAGTTGTTTGATTTGTATCTCTTCACTCCTTTGAAGCATATGTGTGTGCCACATGTTTCCAATTCAAAGGAAACACAGATGTATATGGGAATGGACATTATTAACCTGAAGGTCCTGAGCAGATCCCCAATGACATTATTTGAAGATATATCCCAGAAATGGAATGCTTCCCTTAGTAACTACTAGTTCATTTAGGCATTGCATTCCAGTGAAGTCCAGACTATAAAAGATTATCCTTTATAGGCCAATAACTGAGATGATTATAGATGGACAGATTTTGTTTAACTGGAAGTTGGAGATTTCACGCACTTCAAATCTAAAATTAATCTACAAATATGGGATGTAAAAATACAACCTACAACTCCAGGTCCAGATGCCTAGTTTTTGGATTTGGGCCATAAATGATTTGGCAGCTACAAAAACTAAGAAATAATACCCTCTGCTTATAAGGCAATACTGGCCATTATCTGTGTAGATTTATAAAAACAATCATGCTGACTTCACTAATGTATTTATAAATGTTGACAAGAAGGGCTCACTAAGCTTGAGAGCTTGTGTCCAGGTGCATCCGGAGAGAGGGAGGGGAAGGAGGGGGAGTGGAGAAAGGAAGGGGAGGGGAGGAGAGGGCAGGGATGGATACAATAATAAGAGAGCAGTTACAAGGTAAGAATACCTAGTTCAAAATACAGTTTACAATTTTAATAAACAGAAGAACACTTACTGGCATGCCACTTAGCCCAGGTGCACCAATAGAACCTACAGGTCCAGGTATTTTCGTCAGCCACCTCTTTCACCTATGCTCTCCAAAAGGGCCTGGATCACCTACTTCTCCCTACAAAAACAAATGTTAAAAAAAAGGGAAAATTAGTCTTAACTGCATTTTGCTTTCTGTGAAATGTCATGTATCTCTCCAGGTCATTCTGTATTACACCTTGATCTGCTCAACGAGACATGAAGGCTATGCTAATTTTTTTGTTTAAAGACACTCCAATTTCTGTGGTTGTAGCTCCACAACCATTCACATTTTGTGCAGTAGTACTGAAGTAAGTTCCTTAAAGTGATTTTCTAATTTCTACCAAAACAAAATTCAGTAGCCATCAGAAGAACTTAGTTGCACAAAATTAAATTACTCAATCATTTGAATTTCTGGACATTCCATTTTATAATACTGAAGGTATCTGTATGAACACAGGCTTTTTGCCATGATGAATTGTCTGTCCTTGTTGCTTGTCCTGTCCTGAAGTGTATTTATTTATTTTTATTATTTATTTCAATCTAGGATTACAATACCTTTGAGCCAAGGCTCTTTACAAAGGTTCCACGTCAGTGTGTGCAACAGTCATCATTTTTAGTTACAAACATATAGTCATTGACTTACAGACATGTAATAACCAGTACAAAGACTCCAGCTATGAGCAAGACAAGAGAGAAGGGGGGTGGGTGGGGATTGAGGAGGTACAGGGGGTAAGAGGGAGTATGGGAGGTGGTTGGGGCAGGGGCAGGAGTGGAGATACAGGGGGGAGGTTGGTGAGGGTGGGAGACAGTGCAGCCAGGGGGCCTTGTCGAGGGAATATGACAGGCAAGGTGCTAGGGGTGCAAAGACTGATTGTAAGTGCTGGGTGCAGGGGCATGTGCAGGTGGAATGGTGGAAATGTTAAGATGGGCAATCGCAGGATAGTCAGGAAGTCACAGGAAGTCACAATCAATGCTCTATAGCCAGGTTTAGGTATAGTGCTATTCAGAGATCTAAGGTAGAAAATATAGCTATTTCTTCTCTATTTCCTCTTCTGAGGACTTTCTTGAGGTGCCATTCTCCATTTGTCTTGGACTAGTAATGTCAGCTTCAGTGGCTGCAGTGTTAGGTTGACAACTTGATGAGGAATAGCCATCGCTGAATATGGATCCAATGACATCTTTGATACTACTGACCTGACCCCTCTGAGCCCAGGACTGCATGGAGTTTCAGAGGGTCCCTCGATGTGTTCAATAGGCTGGGCCAGAGAATGGATCATTAAACAAGTGTTCAGAGCACCAAGGGGAGAAGCAGAGACTAAAGGAGGTACCCAAGTGGAAACGTCTGCAAGTCTGGAGGGACCCATGCATGGTTGAGGTCATGCTTTTGCAGCCAATGCTGCAGTTGAAGCAGGGATGTCATGCCAAGAATGTTTCTGGGGAGGCATACAATTAAAATGTAATCAAGGGAGGGTACTAAAATACACTTTTGCAAACCCACCTCAAGCTAAAAAGCAAAATTTGGATGACACTCTAAAGGCATAGAGACCCTAAATTGAAGCTAGAAACACAGAAACATAAAATTTGCTGGCAGATAAGTGCAGTGCTGGCAGACAGGCAGGATTTGTCTAGTGCACTTACCCGGTCAACAAAAAAACTAAATAAATAAAAAAATAAATAAGGACCAACTGGCCCACCTAGTCTGCCCATTTTTCCCTTCCCCACAGTAACATTGCAGATCCTACTTGATCTCTGGCCCATTCACCCATTTCCTCTTCCCTTTTCCTAAGATTTTTTTTATGCCTATCCCATGCATTCTTGAACCTTGCCACTGCTTTCGCCCCGCCACCTTTGCTGGAAGACTGTTCCAGTAATACACCACTTTTTCTGTGAAGAAGTACTTTCTCACATCTGTCCTGAATCTATGCCCCTCCCTCAGCTTCTTATCATGCCTCCTTGTCCCCGAGTACCTTTTTGTCTGAAAAATACTTCCCTCCTGTACCTTATTTACTGCAGTGAGGTATTTAAAGATCTCTATCATATCCCCACACTGTCTTCTCTCTCTTCCAGGGTATGCATATTTAGGTCATTAAGTCTCTTCTCATAGGGCTTCTAATGCAGACCCTACACCATTTTCATTGTCCTCCTCTGGACTGCCTCTACTGCATGTCCAGGGTTCGATCTTAACATTGTTTTACTAGCCCTGAACCTAGTGCAAACTGATCAGGGCTAGTGCAGCTAACCATCCACTTATCCGTCTTGACTAGTGCAGGTTTTTCGTGGCTGTTAATGAAGTTGAAAAAGTCCCTACTTTAGCAGGCTGAAGTCCTTTTGCTAATCTCCCTCAGTGTTTCAGGTGGCATGTTCAAGAGGGGGAACGAACAAAAGACTTGATGTGAGTCATTTGGCAGTATCAGTGGCTCAGTAGGTAGCACACTCACCTCTGAGGCTGGGAGATCAGAGGGCTGTGGGTTCAGTTCCCACATCTGGCACTTGGGTTAATATCCCAGTACTGAAACTGTAGTGCAGCATGAGAGAGGTGAGGTGCTGTCCTTCAGATGAGACGTTAAACCGAGGTCCCATCTACCTGGATTGGTGATAGTTGAGGTGGATGTTAAAGATCCCATGGCACTTATCAAAAAGAGTAGGGGAATTTTCCCGGTGTCCTGGCCAAATTTCCCTCATTCACTAAAAATACCACCAACAGCTTAATCTGGTTCAAGGTCAGTTGGCACCTGTATCCCCTACCCAGGGCTGTGCCTGAAAATAGGCAGGATCTGTATAGTACACTTACCCAGTCAACAAAAACTAAATAAAATAAAAATAAATTATCACTCAATAGTTAGGACATTCAGCTAGTGTGCATGCTGTGATCAAGGGTAGAGTGGTTAAGTCTCTAGCTTCCAGTTTGCTGAACTTGTCTTTGATTTGTCCCACAATATTAAGACCAGTGTGCCTCATTTCCCAACCTTTTGAGTGTTTGTATCCAACACTGCAGTGACACAATGTATACACTTGTCTGCCCAGCCAGGTGGTCTGTTAACTCTATACTTTCCCTTGATACCACTGCAGACTAGACTCTGAAGTGGCCATCCATAGGCCCATAGCTGCCATTGCTGACTGGTGTAGGGGTCCACAGCTCCTCTTAATGGATCACACCAGTCAATGCCATCCATACAGTCCCACCTGTATACAACCCAGCATGTCATTTCATCCTAGAAACAACACTTTGGAGCGTGTATGGTACAAAGCAAAACCTTAGTAAAATATCTAATTTGAAAGGTTAAAACATCTATTCCTGGTGTACATAGATCATCCTATATAGAAAGAGAGATAGCACAGCATCATGCCTGTATACTGCTTCCCCTTTGGCTGATGAAAGGACACTGTTATGAAAAATCTGTTCTTGTTAGGGCAGAGCATGTTAAAATCAATACTTCTGTGCCTGATATATATAAACAGATATGTCAAAGTTTCTCTTATATACCAAACCCCCTGTGTTTGTTTAACTCTCCCCAAAGAAATCCTAGAACTGCCCTGGCTCACTTTACAGTGTAAAAAAAACTTTCAGAAGTGCAGGTCTGGTTAATCAATGGGTGGGGGGATGAGAGTGTCTTTCTCTGCCCGACTCTGTACATGCCCTGTAGGTCAGGATGGGACAGTGGTGAGGGGCATGATGATGTTGGCTATTGTGTGTGCAGAGCTAGATCTGCTTGACAGAACATTTGATATTATGGTATCCTCTGGTTTGGTGGGGAGAGGGATGAAGAAAGAGGAAGCAAGGGGCACATGGTAAAAAAACAGTGGGGGTACACGTTACGTGTGACTGGATTGCAGTCTTTTTTTTTTTTGCTGGGGCAGGAAGCAGTGTGGCAGCAGGATAAATATGCAATAATCAGAGTATTTCTAGGCTCATATTTTTTCTGTATAACCAATCAAAATTTACCATTACTATTGTGGGCTAGTGCAACCATCTGCAGGCTAGTGCAATTTTTAATCAACTTGTCTGGCTGGCTAGTGCAAAAAAAAGTTAAGGTTGACCCCTGTCTATGTCCTTTCAAAGGTTACCACTGAGGCTTACTGTAGATTCAGGTTTCAAGACTGCTTTGGCCTCCTAGGCTGTTTGAAACAGATGCACCCTTCAATCACATTGCACCATCAGTGGCAGGGGATTATTGAGTATGGGATGTCTCTTGGTCTCAGGATGTCCCTTATAGGATTAAAATGCTTACTTTTAGCAAGTGCCAGGGGAGAAAAATCAAGGAAGGCATGTAGCGTTAGCCCTCAAGGATGCTTATCAAAAGTGTGGGTTGTGAAAGCTCTACAAACTCTACCTACTTTGATTTTCTGCTTTGTAGATTTCAGAAGCATTACTTCAGACAAAAGCTCCTTGACAATTATAGAGGGTTCGTACCTTCTATGCTACCAGGATACCAGGACACTGCCTAGCTGAAAGTTGTCCCTCCTCAATCTTATCTGAAGGTCATCCAATGTAATCTGTAGTGTGCATAGTTTCCTGTCTTGGCATTCTAATTTTTGCTACAGGGTCTGGAGTTGATCTTCAGTTTGGCTGACATGAGATTCATACTCAATGGTTCAGATGGTAACTGCATGTGCATCCATTTCTTCTGATAGCATGGAGAGGACTGTTGGCATCACGGATTCTGTCAATGACGAATTCCACTAGTGCTTCCCTTCCATCAGAGTACTCCTTCTCTTCACAGGATCATCACCAGTAACTTTCCTATTTTGCAAACTGATTCCAACATTGGTGCTTCTTTTACAGAACCACCTATTGCCTCCTACCACTGGCCAACTAACCTGCAGAATCTCCTGGTAAGAAGCAGCCTACCGACTCCTAACAGTTCCTCTCTACCAGGTAACAAACCCTGTAACAGATCTCGCTGCTATACCTGCACATTTATTTCTAGTGTGACTGAAATTCGTGGACCTACAGGTGTTTTTCACATCACCAAGGAGTTCTCATGCACCTCCACTAATGTGGTATATTGTATTCTTTGCAGGAAGTGTGCAGCTATTTACATTGGAAGAGACTGGTAGACGCCTTGTTGACCATTTCAGGGAACATTACAGGGCAGTCATGAATGGAGACACTGCTAAACCCATTGTATCCCTCTTTATCTCCAGGGACTACAGTGTCACTGACCTTTCTGTCTGTGTCCTTCACCAGGGCTTCTGGAATTCTGACCATAGAAAAACATGGAAACCAATTTGGGCTGATCATCCATCTTGGCTCCTAGCAGCCCTCTGGTTTAAATGATATACTTATTTTCTACTAACATCTTTCAGCCACCCCTTGTTTTCCCTAAAGTCTGTTTGTATCTGTGCACATCTATTTTCATTTTCACCAGATGTCTCCATTTCTGTCTCCTTCCCCCACATTTGTCACCTTTTAGCCTTATTACTAGGCCCTGTTAATTAGTCCCCACCTAGGGACTTCTCTAGCTCATTCACTGCTATTATGCCTAGTCATTCCCATTATCACCTTTTTGTTTTCCAGATTCTCTCTTTATCTTGCCATTTATCATTTCTTCTCCTAGACCCTCCCCCTTTTTTCTTTCCTCACATATATGGATGACTGGCAGCATGGGTTTGTGCCAGGTAGATCATGTCAAACTAACCTTGTAGAGTTCCATGAGTGGGTGACATCAGCATTCAACAGGGGGAGACCACTAGATGTACTGTTCCTGGACTTCAGCAAGGCATTTGAGTCAGTCCCTCACATTGGCCTAAGGGAGAAGCTGGGAGGGGATGGGGGTAGGCCGATTGATGGTAAGGTGGATTGGAAATTGGCTTTCAGATTGCACTCAGCAGGTAGTGGTCAGAGGGGAGGTCTCATCTCCTAGGGAGGTCATAAGTGGGGTCCTACAGGGATCAGTCTTGGGGCCATTCCTGTTTAACGCCTACATCTCCAATATCAGGGAAGGTATCGGGTGTGAAATGAGTCTCTTTACGGATGACTCTAAGCTAGGTGCAGTGGTGGAGGGGGAGGATGGGAGATTGGCCCTGCAAGAGGACCAGGATACTCTGGATAGGTGGTGTTGAACCTAGAAATTGAAATTTATCTCCTCCATGTGCAAGCTGCTACACCTAGGGGAGAAAACCCCAACTATGTGTACACCCTGGTAGGGGATGAGTTGCAGGCCACGGAAGGGGAAACAGACCTAGGAGTCTTGATGGATGTTAACATGAATAATTCAGAGCAGTGCAGGAGGGCTGCAGTCAGGGCAAATAGGATGCTGGGATGCATTGCTAGGAGGATTACCTCAAGGATGATTTTGCCACTGTACAACAGCCTGGTTAGACCACATCTTGAGTACTATGTGCAGTTCTGGAGGCCGCACCTAAGGAGGGACATCCAACTCCTGGAGAGAGTTCAGAGGACAGCAACCAGAATGATCTGGGGCTGTCGGGATATGACATATGAGGAACGACTAGGGGAGCTCAACTTGTTCTCGCTGAAGGAGAGAAGGGACCAGGGAGACATGATTGAGGTCTTCAGCTACCTTAGGGGAGTAAATAAGGTAAGCCGAGATAGGATCCTTTGACTAAAGGAGGGTGGAATCACCAGAGGACACAGTTGGAAGATTGAGAGTGGTAGGATTAGGAGGAAAAGGAGGAGGAGGAGGTACTTCACCGAGAAAGTGGTGGAACCATGAAATGCGCTGCCCGGGGAGCTGATACAGGCAACTACAGAGGAGGAATACAAGAGTGGATGGGACACGTATAAGGAAGGGGTGAAGCAGAGGCTGGTTTACCTGGGGGGAGCAGAACTGGAGAATGGAATAATAGTGGAAGGAGACAGATAGAGGGCTACAGTACCCAATCAGGGTGCTGAAGCATGAGCAGACTTGATAGACCAACAGGCCTACTCTGCTGGCATCTAGTATGTTAGTATATATATATATATATATATATATATATATATCCCTTATTTTACTTCCCCTCTACATTAACGTTGCTTTTTTCTCTTTTAGATACATCCTGAAGAAGATCTAAAGTTGAAACGTCGATTTTTTAACTCTATTTTCTATTTTCAGCGTGCATTTAATATTACCATTTTGTTTTGCTTTCAGACCACATGCTGTAGCAACACCTTGTTTTTGTTTTTATGTTTTTTTATTGATTTTGTCTACTCCTTGCTGGACTTCTTGTAGGATGAGTTTTTTTCCTTCAGCAACCATTGGTCAATCTGCTGCTGTCCATCCATTTTGCTCCTGGACCCCCTGTCACTGTGACATGCTTGTTAGTGAAGGAAGTGCTGTTGCAAGTAGCAGCTGTGTCAGTGGTTGCAGTTTCAGGCTGTTAAATAGTGCACAAGGAGCTGGCTAGAGGTAAGGTAGATTGGAGTAAAGCTTTCTCTGCATGTAAACATAGTTGCATCTTCCCCAAGATAATAGTCAGTTATTTCTTTGATGCCCCAGTAAGGCTTTGTCATTACTGTCTTTGTGATTCCTGATAATGGTGGAATTAACAGTTAAAAAGTACAGGACCAGTCCTAGAAAAATAATGCTTTAGATGTAGATCTGAGTGAAAACCAGGCAGCGTCTGCCGCCACTCACACATACAGCTCCTAATGGAGTTATCTAGAATCCCCCTGAATATGCACATTTCAGTATCCTTTTACAGGACTTGCACTTCCATGCTGGTGACATCTTGCCTTGTAATTAAACACTGGGACAACTTACAGCTCATCTTCTGGCACTCTGAGGTTAGATAAGCGAGACTATGGGCATGTTACTGCCAATTACCTTGGTAGCATCCTTGTAGCAAGGAAAGAAAAAAAAGAGTAGCCCACCTGATTTCTGACCCCTGCAAAGGAAGGGTGCTGTAATGAGAGGTAAGAGGAATGTGTTAATGATATGGAACTCAATAATGAGAGGAACAGAGAGGGTGGTGGGCCTCACTCTGGAAGGGCAAGAGGTGGCAAGCTGCATCCCTGTGGTTAGACTGGAAAGACTCCAGTCCAGGGCTCTGGGACTCACAGGGAAGAGGAGGAACTGGATATGATCATGCATGTAGGTACTAACAATCTGAGTCGAAGTAACATGGAGGCAGTAAAGGCAAGAGTTCATGTTCAAGACAGAATAGTCAAAGAAAGGGCAGGGGTCAAAACCTTCGAAGAGGTTGGTACTACTGCAGCCATTCCTGATCAAGAGATTACTACAGTACCTCTGTACCTGTTCAATGTGTGACTGAAAGAGTGGTACAAGGAGGAGGGATTTTGGTTCCTTGGTGACTGAGGCCCAACCTGGAAGTTATGGACACTAATTAAATAGGATGGCCTACATCCTAATAAGGAGGGTATGAAGGTGTTGGAGTTCAGATTTGTACAGCACATCCAGGAAGATTTAAACTAGAAGGGGGTCACAGTTGGAGTCAAGCACATGATCACAACTAAGGGTGGTAAAACTGGCCTCATCACAGCAAAGTCAGGAACGAAAATAGAAACTGAGAAAAGAAATATATGTACAATGAGGGGCAAAGGGTAATGGGAGGTTAATGTGCACAAATGTCAAAAGTCTGGGGAACAAGCTCTCAGACTTACAAGTGTTGGTGACTGAAGCACAGCTGGATATGATAACAGTCACAGAAATGTGGGCTACACTGAATCATGATTGGAACATGACCCTACCAGGGTACAAGGTATTCAGAGAGGACTTGGAGAAGGGCGGGGGTGTGGCTTTAAGGAAGGAATAAAAGCCATGGAGATAAACAACTCTGGGAGGGTGAAAGGGTTGGGTGTCCTATGGGGTATATGCTATCACAGAAATGAGAGAAAGAACAAGATTGTAGTGTTATACAGATCACTATCACAGACCCAGGAGTCAGACATAGAAAGAGGGGAGGTCATTAGGAAGGCAGTAGAACTCAAGAAGGTGCTGTTAATGGAAGACTTTAAATTGCTAAAGAATAGTCCAGTTCAGCCAACCTCAGTACAAAAGAAAAGGTAAATCGGAGAGGAGCCACTACCAATCTAAACTAATGTAACAGAGAAACAGATTGGTGAATAACAGCCCACTCACCCATTACTCATATATAAAAATATTTACTTCAGAAATATAATCATTATATACATGTGATACACAAAATAGCAGACATTTTGTATCAAACTCCTTCATCAGTACTTGTCTGTACCACAACCTTATAATCAAAAATATTTTTTTTTATATTTTATATCCTTCTTCTAGTATCTCTTAAGACAGAAAAAATAATGTTATCTAAATAAATAACTGGTAAATCTCATCATAACAAAACATTTTTCATCACCATATGTTGTGCAGCATCTAGTAATTGATTAGTAAATTATTATTAATTTAGTAATATTAGGAATTCCCATTAATAAGAATTATACTTGTCTGTTCATAAATACTCACCTTTTAAAACCTTATTTTTCTCTTGAAATTTGTCTATATCTTTTTCTCAAGTTGTACCACAGTTTCTAAGGTAATTAGATGTAAAGCCTTATTAAGTGCATGTCCCCATATAGTACATTGTATAAATTCACTACACACTGTAAATAAGGTAAGCCGAGATAGGATCTTTTGACTGAAGGAGGGTGGAATCACCAGAGGACACAGTTGACAGTCCCTGATGTCATCCCCTGTCAGGTGACACCGCCAGTTTCCTAGCACCCAATTCTGGTTTGTATTTCATTATAAAAGAAGTACGTAGCAGCGGGTGTGCTACCTCCATTACATCCAAGAAAGCAGGAGGTCAAGCACCAACAACATTTTACACACAGCAGCAAACAGAATTACAAATATAAACACCTGTTCTATATTAAAATTGTACAATTGAAAGACAGCCCATTAGACTGAGTATGTTTAAAGCCGTAGGAAACTGTGGTCAGAGCATGCTAGAAAATTTGCAAACTTTGATAAATTTAAACTGATTAGAGCCCCAGTAGCCAGGAATGTTTTGACATACAAATAATTGAAAATGGACTAGATGGCTTTGCCAAGTATAAACATTAGATTTAAACAACAATTAAACCCATACTGAAACTGATTTTACTTTCCTACTGAAACCATTAATAGAAGAAGTTGAAAAATCTTACACAAGGTATTATATGGTTTTGACTTTAGATCAAACAGTGTGTAGTGAATTTATACAATGTACTATATGGGGACATACACTTAATAAGGCTTTACGTCTAATTACCTTAGAAACTGCAACACAACTTGAGAAAAAGAGATAGACAGGTTTCAAGAGAAAAATAAGGCTTTAAAAGGTGAGTATTTATGAACTGACAAGTATAATTCTAATAGAAATAAATGGGAATTACTAATATTACTAAATTAATAATAATTTATTAATCAATTACTAAATGCTGCACAACATATGGTGATGAAGAAAGTTTTATCGTGGTGAGATTTACCAATTATTTATTTAGATAAAATTATTTTTTCTGTCTAAGAGATACTAGAAGAAGGATATAAAATATATAAAGCATTCTTTTGGATTATAAGATTGTGGTACAGACAAGCACTGATGAAGGAGTTTGATCCGAAATGTCTGATATTTTGTGTATCACATGTATATAATGATTATATTTCTGAAGTAAACCTTTTTATATATGAATAATGGGTGAGTGGGCTATTATTCACCAGACTTTAAAATGCCTAACATGGATTGGAGTGTCGCAGTGGCAGCAAGTGCATGGAATCAGCTCCTGATGGAGGCATGCCAGGAAACATTTCTGACACAGCTAGTACAGACGTCTAACAAAGAGGAAACCACACTGGACCTGGTTTTCACCAGTCAAGACTGGGTCCAGAATGTCACAGTCATGGAACCAACTGCAACAGGCAATCATGGGGCAGTGTGGCTACAAATCCAACTACAGAAGAGCAAGCCCCACAGCCAGACAAATGTGTGGGATTTCAGGAGGGTGGGCTTTTGGAAAAATGTATGAGATAGTAAGTAAGTAAGTAAAATGTATTTATATAAGGCACCCTTCCAGAACTCAGGGTGCCTTTACAATACAATACCATAGCAGATTAAAATCAATAAAAGTAATAACAATTCAACAGCAATCACTCAATAAAACCCTAAAAATGCTTGGCTAAATAAATACGTTTTTAAGGATACTGAGAGGTAGAATGAAAAAAAAAGTAGAAATAGAGGCAGTGGACAACAAATGGGAAGCTTTTAAGAAGGGAGCAGCAGAAGCTACAGAACTTTGTGTTAGGGTGGAAAGTAAGAGTAGAATAGTAAAATGGCCACTGTGGTTCACAAAACAGGTAGGAGAGATGACAAAAGAGGAAAGAAATGCATTTGAGAAATACAAAGAAAGCCATAAAGATGAAGACAGGGAAGTATACCTAATAAAAGCATGGAAAACTAGTAAGATGGTGAAAAAGTGAAATCTGAGGCAGAACTGAGATTAGCAGAGGGTCTGAAGCAAGCAGACAAAGCATTCTTCCAGCATATACAGAGGCAGTGCAAAACTAGGGAAGGAATAGTTAGGTTAAGACATGGAGGGGGTGGAAGGACAAGTACAAAAAGACCTACAGAGGCTGGAAAGATGGTCCAACATTTGGCAGCTGAAGTTCAATGCAAAGAAATGTAAGGTGATGCATTTGGGTAAAGGGAACCCAGGGACAGAGTACCAGCTCAACAGGGTCCAGCTCAGCACCACGCAAGAAGAATGGGACCTAGGTGTCATCATAAGAAGCACCCTTTAAACAGACAAGTGAATGCAACAAAGCTTATAGCAAGGTCAACAAAATGCTAGGGTGCACAGGGAGGGTATTCGACAGCAGGAGGAAGGAGGTACTGCCACTCTACAGGTTCCTGGTAAGGCTCCATCTGAAGTACTGTATTCAATTTTGGAGTCCACATCTGAAAATGGATATAAACAGGTTGGAAGCTGTTCAGAGAACAGTGACCAAAATGATCTAGGGCCTTCAAGGGCACTCATACGAGGAGCATCTGGAAGCATTAAATATGTTCTCACTGGAGACAGGGAGGAAATGGGAGGTATGATTGAAACACACAAGTTCCTGAGAGGAATAAATAAGGTGCCATCCTCTGACCTGTTCAGCAGACTCTCCGACTCCAACATTAGAGGGTATGAGTGGAAGTTGAGAGGAGGGGGGGCAGCTTCAAGAAGGAGCTTAGGAAACACTATTTTACAGAAATAGTCATGGAGCCATGGAATAAACTTCCAGCTGTGGTAGTGGAAGCAATGTCTGTGACATCATTCAAGCTGGGATGGGCCAAGGCTAAAGTGAGATCAAAAGCAATAGGTGCAGTAGAAGACATTAGACAGAAGGAGGGTTAGGTCCTGGGATCTGAGAAGGTCCAAGAAACACATGGGCAGACTAGATGGACCCTTGGTCTCCTTCTGCTGTCTTTTTTTCTATTTTTCTAAGTTTCTAAGGTAGGGGGCAAGAAGCGGATAAGGTTAACATACTGAACCACAATTTTTGTTCAGTTTTCACTATAGAAGAGGATGGCCCACTGCCTGACTGTACTGATTTAAAACTGACCTCACTCTTCCCGTCACTTTCTGACCTTTTCTGTTCCCTGCCCATGCCACTATTACCACCCCTGAGTCTACCTCCCAATTCCAGGGGAGCCTCCACTGAAACTGGCTGGGGGAAAGTTCAGGAGGGACGTCTGAAAGCACTTTTTTACAGAAAGAGTTGCAGTCAGGAGGAAAAGACTGCTGAGTGAGGTGGTATGTGCTAAACAATGGGGGGATTCAAACTAGGGTGGTACAGGTACAGGGGCCTGAGAAGATCAGGGGATGTTAGAGCAAGTGAAAGTGACAAGGGGATGGACAGTCAATAAGGCTGTCACACACATATTAGGCAGGCTTGGGCAGACTGGATGGGCTGACGGGCCATTTTTGCCATCATATCTATGTTTGTTTTTGGAAATTTCTCTTTATTTCTTGTTTATGTACACATAACATAACACATATGATACAATACAGCTCTTGTCTCCTTTATATTTTCCATTCCATTCATATTCACATTGGGCCCTATGCATGACCAAAAATGTTGCCTACGTACCACGTATTTGAGGTGCATAGGCAACCTTGAGTGTGAATGCCGTGTAGCGGGGGTCCTGTGGATGCCTGGCGGCATTCACCAAGGGTGCTCAAGGCACTTATGCACCTGACTCCTTAGCCTCACAGGCAACTCTATGCTGGGGGTGTGTTGGGGGCATGCCTGCACTACATGGCATTCACTAAGCTGCATAGTGCCAGGCACAGGGGGCACTGGTTATGCCAGCTGAGCCCAGGCATAACCCAGTATGTGCCCTGTGTTCTTTGTCTGCTGGGCTATGGACCGCCATGCTGCCCCAGCCCACTAGACTTCAGGGGAGGGCTGGGGCAGTGGCTCAGGTGAGTGCCCGGCAGGGGTCCCCATGTTATTGCTTTCCATGGCTTGCTGCTGCTCTGTGCACCCACTGCGTGGGTGCAAGGGATTAATTTAGTAACCTGGTACAGGCATACAATTGGATGCCCACCCGGGTCTGCTGCTGTGCCCTGACTGCAAGCACAACCCTGCATGCTAAGGGGGCATGGCCATGGACAAGTGGCTGCAGGTGCATGTGGTCATGCATACCGTGTACCCTGCACCTGTCTGGGGCCATGTAGGTATGCAGGTGGGGTATGCACCTCAGGCACGTATAACCTGCCTCTTAGTGCATAAGGCCCATTGTCCTTGGTATCCATATCTATGCTACAGACTTCTCAGATAACTACTGTAACAATAGTTGTCAATCAACCACCGATTACTTGGGGAAAAGGGTTGTTACACAACTAAAACTGTATCAGTAGAGCAGGGAAACTACTGTTTCAGGTCTTGTACTATCAGGGGAGACTTCTTATATCAGTTACAGGGTATGAACAGGAAGAACATTTTTAATGAGGAAGAGAGCTTTTATATAGGCCAGATTGAGACTTTCGTGTGACTGACGTGCTTTTTAGGAAAAGATCCTCCTGCTGCAGCAGTTTACCTAAGGCATCATACTAGTACATATGATGCAGTAAGTTGTTAGTGTGAGAAAATGCACCAACTCTGATGTGGGATGCTAGTGAAAGGCAGTGCAAGAACACGCTATGACTTCCATCTTGTAAAACTCCATGGGCACCCAACATGGAGGCATGCTGATTGATTGCCCTGAAGTGTGTTGAGAGAGCACCCTTACTTGGGCATGTGCTAGCTTGCAGTACTGAGTGGGTGAATGAGTGAGAAAAATGCAGCTACAAGCAGATGGCACCAAAGACAGAGAAACACTGACAGAAGCATACTAGTGGGCAGCACTAAGAGGCAGACAGAGAAAGAAACTGGACAACAGTAGGAACCCTTCCCCTCAAAAGCACCAACATGCTTGTGACTGGTTTGGGGGCAGCAGCAAATGTCAGTTTATTGGCAGGAACCATGGAACATTCTTAATGAAGAACACTGTGCCAGGTTGCTGTCTGTAACCTAACAATTCTGTGATGGTTGAAAATAATCCCTCAGAATGCTGAGGTCAGAAACAGCTTGTCCACCATCTACAAAGAAGGAATAGTTAACTACAGTATTATAACAGTAGATCTTTGAGAGAATCTCCTCCATTGAACCACATCATGAAACTGTAAGCCACTGGCATTAGGACCACCTAGACAATTTTTGCTGGCTGGGGCTGTCCACGTTGATGCTCCTCATCAGCACCTGTATAACATGAGCATCCCCAGCATGCCTCAGTTCCCCGCTGGAGACAAGCTTGGATGATAATTGGACCAGTGGGGACTGAAGCAACCAGGACAAAACCAGGCACACAGGAGAGGATATGGCAACATGAGAGTTGAGGCAATTTTAGGCATCATAAGAAGAACAGCTTAAGAGAGCAGGCAGCATAGTCAAGTATCACCAGAACCAGAGGGGAAGGAGGGAGGGAGAGCTGTAGTTCAATGGATGAGATTCTCTCAAAGATCTACTGTTATGGAAGATAACTATTCTATCCTCATCGAGGACATCTCCCTCTACTGAACCACATCATGGAATGATTCCCAAGCACAGAAGGTGGATGGCAGGACCTAATGATCCTGAGTAAGGAGGCCTTGTGGAATACTGAGGCCAAAGCCTTCACATCTATGAGAGACAATGTCCAGACTGTAGTGTTTAGTAAATGTCTGAACTGTACTCCAAGTGATAGCAGCACAAATGTCAGCAGCAGACACATTTTGGAAACATGCCACTAAGGTAGCTACCCCTGGGTGGAAAGAGCATGAACATGACCATGACCAAGAAATTGCTTACCATGTTTCTTGTAACAGAACACAAGACATTGGCCAGACATTTGGACAGGCCCTGTTTCAAAACTGGGGACAAAAACTATTAACAGAGGGGAGGATTTCCTACAATCCTTAGTACAATCTAAGTGCCAATGCAATGTCCTGTGGACATCCAGCATATGTAAACAATGTTCCTCGATATCTGTGGGAGATGAAAAATAAACGGGAAGGTCAATAGTGTGATTTAGAGTTCACTCAGACATGACCTTTGGAAGGAAATGAGGACTGGTGTATAAGGTAACCCGATCCTTGTGAAAAAAAATGAAAGGAGGTTCTGTGACCAGAGCCTGCAACTCAGAAATATATCTAGCAGTCACTAGGAACAGTGTCTTCCAACAAAGGAAGTGCAGATCACAAGTAGAAGCAGGCTCAAAGGGAGGTGCAGTCTGGGTAACTAGGATCAAATCAAAGTCCCACGCTGGAACTGGATCTCAGACAAGAGGGGCGCAAGAGTAGAATATCTCTAGGGAATCTATGGAAACCCTCCACCTGGACCACTGTCTTGATCTCTGCGAGGGAATGAAAAGCAGACACTGTGGCCATGTAGACCTTAATACAGGAATACCCCAGTCCCATGTCCTTAAGGGACAAGAAGTAGTTTAGTACCTTAGGCACTGGACTCGTAAAGGGATCCAGGGCATGCTGAGTACACCAAACCATAAAACAGTTCCCTTTTTGTGAGTAGATGTACTAGGTATATGGCTTTCTAGCCATGAGGAGAACATCTGCAACCACCAGAGAAACTCTGAAGCAGGAGAGTTCTACATCCTCAGCAGCCAGGCATGGAGGTGCAGGGACTGAAGATCTGGGTGCACCAGAGCACCCTACTCCTGTGTCAGAAGTCTAGCTCACAGGGGTAGCATGACAGGAGGTTCCTCTGCCAGTTGCTGGAGTAGTGGGAACTGAATTAGTCTGGGCCAGCAAGGAGCCTTCATTATCAATGTGGCCCACTCGGCTAATAGCTTGACCAGAACCCTCTGTATTAGAGGGAATGGAGGAAAAGCATACAGAAACCTCCTTTCCAGGAGAGAGACAATGCAGCTTGCCAAAAACTCCAGGTTCTGGAGTGAGCAAGCAAAAGCAAGACAGTTTTGTGTTGTATGGAGATGCAAACAGGTGGATGTCCCCATTTTTCAAAGAGGTAATCCATGATGGAGTCTGAGAGTTCTGATTCATGTCATAGCACATGGGACTTGCTGAGGTAACCAACCAGTGCATTCAGGGTACCAGGGAGAATCGCCACAGACAGACTATGTCGCTTTTTACTGCCAAGTGCCAAACTGTCATTGCCTCTCTGAAGAAAGTGCACAAATGTACTCCACTCTGTCAGTTGATGTAGTACATCACCAAAATATTGTCTGTATGGCTCAGTTGCTGATTCCCTGGAGGAGGGAGGGCAGTAAAGGCCCATAGACCACACAGAACAGTCCTCATCTCCAGAGCGTTGCTTTCAGAACCATATCCAGAGGGGTCCATTGGCCCTGAGTTCTGAAGAGGTCCAGATGAGCACCCCATCCTGAACCCAAGTCATCTGTGGTTATCACCAATAGCGGGAATGGTCTGAGGAACAGTGACCCCATTTCTAGGATGCATCCATCCAACCACCACAGCAGGGCACAATGGAAAGGATGAGTCACTTGTATGAGACACTCCAACTCATCTGAATGTTGTGCCAATTGCCTTCTGAGGAATCATTGAGGGATCCTCATGTGGAGGCAAGCCAGCAGGACAGTCAGGGTGGCAGCCATCATTAGGCCAATTAATCTTCAAAGACATCTGGCTGATACATAATCACTGAAGGAGACCAGCAGTGCCTGGACCACCAGTACCACAACATAGTCCAGAGGCAGAAATACCTGACCCAGACCACTGTTCAGAACTGCTCCTATGTACTGAAACCTCTGGTAAGGGGTGTAAAGAACGACTTCGGTTCACTGACCAGTATACCCAACTGTTTGAACAATTGAGTCCCAAATAGTGTATATACTGTGGCTTCCTGAGATGGGGCTTTTAACAGCCAGTAATCTATGAATGAGAAGATATAGGGTCCCTCTCTGTGGAGGGCAGCAGCCACTGCTGCACATACTTTGGTAAATACATGTGGTGCAAAACACAGACCAAATGGCAAGACACAGAATTAGTAGTGTGAGCCCTGGAGCTTGAAGCACAGGTATTTTCTGTGTGACTTGAGGATCTTGACATGAAGGTATGCATCCCTCATGTCTAGAGTAACCATCCAGTCCTCTTTTGGTAAGAGGTGTAGGAGGGACTGCAGTGAGACCATTTGGAACTTTTCGTATTTGATGAAAATATTCAGCTCCTTAAGGTCTAATACTGTCCTTAAAGCCCAGATCCATTTTGGAACTAGAGAGTGCTGTGAATAATAGTCCTGGCTTATTTCTAAACTGGGATGAGTTCTACAACCCTCTTGTGGAGAAGGGTTTGAACCTCCTCCAGTAGGAGGCAAGATGTACTGGAGGTTATCTGTTGGGCAATGATGGGAAAGTGAAGGAACTGTAAGGAGCTCTAGTGCATGTCCTTGCTCAACCACCTCAAGGATCATGCATTTGTAGTGATCTCCCTCTACATTTATAGGAAGAGGGAGATTCAGCCTCCCATCATGACTTCCTAAGGCAGTGAGGCCAGAGGAATGGGAGGGGAGTTGGATAGTGCTAGGGGAAATGGGGGTGCCTGTAATGGTCTGACCTTTTGTAAGCCAGGCATGGGCACTGTAGGAGGGGGGGATAGGTTTGCAGTTTAGGAAGTGGTAGGCTGAAGTCCTGGAGAACCACATCCTGGCCTTTTCAATAGCCCTTGCCTGGACGTGTATACAGCCTGTGAAATTAGCCTCTACCTCTTCCTGGGGTTTAGGCTTCAAAGTATGCAGGGACCTTAAAACCATTTTTTGAGGACTGTAAATCCCTTAATGCATTTTCTACATCAGTGCCAAACAATTGTTTACCTCTAAATGGAGAATCATTACAGATTGTTGCACATCTGAGGCAAAACCAGACTACCTTAGCCAAGACTGGCAGTGAAGGCAAATGCCAGAGGCAGTAGCACTGGAGGCATCACAGGCAGACCTCAGTAGGTGCTTACCAGCCTCCTGGCCCTTAGCAATAGTCTGCAGTGCATATATTTTGTCCTGGTCCTCTGATAATTTCTCAGCCAGGGAGACCATAGTCTTCCAAAGGCAGTTTTGATATTTTATTATGTATACCTGATAGTTTGCAATCCTTAGGCCCAGTGAAGCAGAAGCAAACGTTCTTTTCTCATCACATCCAGTTTCCTTGACTCCTTACCAAGAGGAAGAGAACTCATGTGTTTGGGTGCCTTGGTTCTATCATAACCAGCCATGATCACCACTGAGTCTATTTCAGGCTGTGATAAATAATATTGCTTTGCAGTGGGTGCTGGTTATTATCTACCAGCTTTTCTTGGAACTGCCAGCATTGAACTTACTTATGTCAAGCAGCCGAAGTGGCATCCTCTATGGCAGAATGCAAAGGAGGAATAATGACTGTGGGGGGGAGCAGAAACCTCCAGGAACTCATAGAGATTTTTCTTGGAGGAATCCTTTGCTTGAAACCACAGTTTAGCCTGTACATGTTTTAGGAAGGCTTGAAATGAGGTATCCGCTGGTGGAGACCTAGGAGTGTTTTTCTCACTCTCCTATGAGCAGAAAGATAGAGTGGAAATGGATCCCACAACATCTGTTGCCTCCCCTTCTTCATCCATGGTATACTCCTCCTCCTCCATATACTCAATTATATTCCAGTTCACTGTCGCCCATCATTGGCTGAGGTCGACAGGATCAGAAGACAATTTTGGATGAGCCATCAGTGGGAGTCCTGTTGATGGAGGCTATTCAGGGCCCAGCATGATGGGGGAGAAAAGAACTGAAACATTGATGGTAAGGTCAATGACAGCCCAGCCAAGGGTGCTAACTGAGGCAGAAATAACAGCAGCAGCAGTAATAGTCACTGAAACAGCTCTGACATCCTCTGGTATAGGAGCTGTGCATTGACAGGCCCCAGAGGTGTTGATGACAGTGGAACCATTGATAGTACTGTGTACAATGGCAGTATTGGCTGCAAATCCCCCATCAGGGGAGATGAGTCAGCACCAGAATCTAACCTTGGTGTCTGAGACATGGTTAGGGGATGCAGAAGAACCAATGGCTGGAGCCTGGGGCTGGTCTTTTTCATTAGATTTACCTCTTCTAAAAGGAGAATGGGAATGGTTTGAGGAAGCAGCCTTGTCCTTACGCCAGTTCTCCTTCTAGGAGTGGCAGTGTTTTTCTGTTGACTTACAGGACTTATCCTTTTTTCTTTGATGCTCCTCCAATGAATGGGGAATGGCAGGCTATCGGCAATCTGGGAACCAAAGCGGTTGATGATGGAGAAGCCACCATTGTCATAATCTGTTCCTCCATTTCTTTTAGCTTTAGATGAACTTCCAAAGCTTTCTTATTATGTCTCCTGGTTGTCTGATTAAAGCTCTGGCAAATGGAGCAGGCTTTAATGTTATTGGGTCCTATGCAAAAAAAGGATTGCCTATGCACCATGTATCTAAGGTGGGTAGGCTACCCTAAGTGGGAATGCTGCATGGCAGGGATCCCATGGACCCCAGTGGCATTCACAGACAGTGCACCAGCCAGTTGTGCAGTGGACCCCCCAGGTGCTTGGGCAGCTACATGCCATGGGTGAATGGTGGGAGTGTTGGATGCATGCCCGCTCTACGTGCCATTGACAACTGCATGTAGTGCCAGGCACAGAGGGGCACAGGTTGCAGCTGTGGGGACCCTGCTATAACCCACATTAAGAGCCCCAATGGAAGATACCCGCTAGCAGTGATGGGACCAGGAGTCAATTACCCAAATTGCTGCGGCTCACTGGGCACATGTAAAGGACTGGGGCGGCCGTTTGGGCAAGTGCTGGTACATTTGAAAACCCTGGACCCACACCTTCCCACAATTCCCTGCTCCCATGGCATTGGGGATCCACTCTATAATCCAGGACGGACATTCTATTAGATGTCTGCCCAGGTCCATGACTCCACATCCTTTCACCCCTGTGTACCTGTGTGCTGGAGGGCAGGCCGCAGACAGGTGCCCTGCAGTGCTTGTGGTTGTGCATACCATGCACCCTGCACCTGTCTGGGCTGTGGATCTATGCAGGTGGGATACGTGCCTTTGGTGTGTACCTTATGTCCCATTGGTGCATAGGCACCATTGTTTATACTGAGACAATGGATACAGAAGGAATGGTCATCATCTTTATTAATTTAATGTCACCACAACAGTAAAGTGGAACAATGATTCTTGCTCTGTTGACTGCGACATAAAAGAAAAGTTTAAAATAACGAACTTGAATATGCAGCTACAGCAAAACTTCCCAAGTTCAATGGTATTCTTCATCAGTATTAAGCCACTGAGCAATTGATGGTGGGAGAAGGCACTGAAGCATGCTGAGGATGCTCACATTATACAGGAGCCGACAAGGTGCATTGATGTGGGCGGCCTCATCCAGCAAACAATTTCCAGGTAGTTCTGAGGCCGACGGCTTACCATTTCATGATGTGGCTAAGTGGAGGGAGATATCCTCAAATAAGGTCATTCTAAATACAAGACAAGCGACGCAACTGATGCAGAAAGCAGAATGCCTTAAAAAGAATTAACTAAAAATAAACTATCCAAACACTGCTCCCTAATACTAAAACTACTTTTTAGCTGGGGAGACCTGCCTGAGTCCTAATATCCGGAGCTCCAATGGAGACAAACCCTCTCCTTGCTGTCCAGCTGCCCCCTAGTCAGCCACAGCCAAGAGACAAGAACAAACTACACAAAATATAATTAACACTGATATGGATTCCTTGTGGGAGCAGTGGTGATCTGCTGTTTAATTGGCAAAAGACAGAGACTGTGGATGGAGCCACAGGACCACTAGCAGAGTACTTGCAGTGAATACAAATTAGCATGATCTTCCTTTCTCTTCAAGCTAATTAAAGGAAGCCCTGTGGTACAAAATGACCTGGAAAGATACATTGGATGAAACAGAAAGCAGTGATGTCACAAGTATGCTCAGTTTTGTGTTTTATATCACATTCATATTTTGTATGTGTAATATAGCTTCAGGTCAAGGCACTGTACAAATAAAAGTCACCTACTTACAAGGTGTGTGCAAGTAATGAATATTAGTTCCTGAATACCACAAATATTAGCCTTCCTGAATAGGCTGCCAAGCATCACTACTGAAGCAACTGCCCACCCCTTCCTCAAGATTGTTCAAATCTGCTGGTATTTATCATTAAAGGCTTATTGGTAGGAGTGTGGAGCAGGCTACTGCTTCTGGGGTGCTTGTTGGGTGGAGGGTGCCAACTGATACTAGCTGGGTATACCAGCCCACGCCCTTCCCAAGCAAATCTCTATCAGGCTGAAGAGAGTAGGTAGGTAAACAAGAAACCTAATACTAAAGTCCACAATGGGGGGAGCTTTGGGGCTAGAGAGGGGCTGTCCTTGTGAAGAAAACACTTTCAACTCCTGGCAAGGTGCTAGGAGCCAGTGGCCACAGCCCTCAGTTTATTCTTATCTTTGGGTCACAGAGGAAGAGGTAGGAAAAGCTAAGAATTAGGAGGGTTGGGTGGTCCAGAGATTATCCCTGGCCACCTAGGGAGGGGAAAAGTTTTTGTATTTCCCCACCTCATGCAGAATACAGATGATGAATACTGAAAAACAAATAGCTGGGCCCCTGAATAGAATAACTGGATTGAATATTTGGAATAAAGTATTCACAGTCCCCTACTACCTAACTCATCAGTTGAGTACAGAAAAATGGAAAACATTATGGGTGTACACACCTCGAATATCAATTTCAGAATACTGTGCCATTAACGATAGGACACTCAGTACTCTAGATCAGTACTGAGCAATTGTTTTAATACAGGTTTAAACATGGCTGGGACACAGCAAGAGGACTCAGTTACTTATGGGAACAAAATTAGATTGAGGGTGACGGAGTTGGGGAAGTAGGAGACAACCCATCAATACAGTAGGTCAGTGGGGTGAGGTAGGCAGGAATGAGCAAACTGGATGAACACTTGGTCTCCTTCTCCCATCAGATTCTGTTTCTGTGTTTTATTATTTCTTGTAAAGTACTTTGTGTTCTGGAGGAAAATAAAATTTGAAGACGCTAAACAATTAAAAATAAATCCTGTATCCCTCTTCAGGTGGCTAGGACTAGTTCCTGGGCCACACCCTTTCCCACCCCAGTAATTTCCAGCCCTCCACCCTCTCCCCCTTTCTTTCAAACAGATTTAAAAAAAATTGCTGGTTTCTGACACTGTGCCAGGTGTTGAAATTGTCATTATAAGCTCCCCTCTCCCCACTCCCTAGCCAGACCCCATGAACCCCCTAAGGGCTAATATAGTCCGAGTTGTGCCCCTCTACTGACCCCAATCCATGGCACGCAGAAAAAATTGTAGTAATCCAGGCCAGATCAGTTGCTTCCTCCTTATGTGCCATGTACCTGCTCCATCAGTCAATCAGTTGACTGACACAGTATAAAGCGGCATGAAATCTGGAGGCTGGGGGGATGAGCAGTGTGCATTATTAATGATGCTAAGCTAACTGACTAATCAATCTTCCTAGTATCGTCAGTGATGCACATTGCCCCACTCTTTTCCCAGTCTGTCTCACACAACTTCATGCTTTGTCAGTCAGCTGATTCATAGAGTGAGTGCACTAATGGTTATGATTTTCCATCAGCCCCCCCCCCCCAATTATTCCCCTGAAATCATAGATTAAAAGCCAGAAAGGGAGGCCAGCTTGGAAAGTATTAACCATTTGGGAGATCTGGGAGGATCATGGGGAGGGGGGTTGTAATCATGGTGATGGCTGCTGACACGGTCCCAGAAGATGGGATTTTTTGTTAAAGTCAGCATAGAAGAATCAGGGTGGGGGAGGTGGGGTTGGCTAATAGAAAATCATGTGGACTGGGCAGGAATGCCTAGGGACTATCCTTGGCCAACTGGGGAGGGATGGGGCCATTTTAAAAATGTTCAAATTTTGGCACTGAGACACAGCACCAAGTATAGAATTTCAAGTATCTGGGGGTGCCAGTTTATGTATTTGAAGAAAAACACTTGCGCAACCCCAAATAACATATTCTAGTCTATGCCTTTCATTCTGGTACATCTGCTACACATGTTTTAAAGGAACATAAACCCTGTTGTTTAATTTAATATATAATATAATTTGTAAATCTGGTATGTGTGAAGTCTAATAACTCCAATGTATTGCTTTGTGTGTTTGTTTTGAAATAGTCCTATTTTCCCCTTTTTTAGGGTTTATTGTTAATGCTGCTCCCATAGAAACATAGAATTTGATGGCAGATAAAGACTGCCTGGGCCACCTAGTCTTCCCAGTTCTCTACCTACATAAGCTACAGATCCTAAATGATCTGCAGTTTGCCTTCTCTTTCCTATCACTATGGTTGCCTTCTGTGGATCCCATACATTCTTGAATTAACCTATTGTTTTTACCCCTACAACCTCTGCAGGGAGACTGTTCCATGCATCCACCACCCTTTCTGTGAAAAAGTACTTCCTCAAGTTTCCTCTGAGTCTCCCGCCCTCAGCCTCATGCTGTAACCCCTTGTTCTTACACTTTTCTTTTTCTGAAAGATGCTCCCCTCCTGGACCCTGTTTATCCCTTTGAGGTACTTGAAAGTCTCTATCATATCCCTCCTCTCCCTCCTTTCCTCAAGGGTAAACATATTGAGGTCTTTCAGTCTTTCCTCACATGTTTTCTGGTACATTTCTTTCACCATTTTCGTTGCCCTTCTCTGTACTGCTTCCATTCTGTCTATGTCCTTCTGCCCCCCAATATTTATTTGTTTTGTTTCTTCCAGTACCCCTTCCAGACCCACATTGTCCCCACTGTCTGTTTGACTTGCCCCTCACCTTTTGGTCTCCTAACTCCAGGTGTCCTGTGGATTCTGTGTATTTCATCATCTGGTGTATCCTTGGTGATGGACCCATTCTGCTGCCACCAGATGTGGTAAGATCTGAGGATCATCTTAGTCACCTGAGCCATGGCAGGGGAGAGGGTGGTGATAGCACACTGCTGAGTTAGGTGGCATTGAAGGAGCCATGGGCTTTCATCTGGCTTGCTTGAACTGAGCTAGTTTTTCCTTGTTTGTCCTTCCCATACCACCAACTACCTCTCTTTTTTTATGGGGACACGTCGTGATGTCCAGGGAGGACATACACCAGTGTGGTCACCCATGCTGCCAAACATGCCACCACCCTGCCACAACCAGGAACTCCTCAAGGAACACCAGTTCCTCTTGTTTGGGGAGGAAAGTGTCCACATGGCTGCTCCTCACCCTCCCAAGGGGTCTTGCCAACCTTGGTCACCAGCATGCCAAGAAGCCACCTCACTGATCAGTTCCATGGAATTGGCAGTATTCATTTTTTAATTACTTAGATGTTATGGAACTCAGTGACATAATTTGAGTGGAAGCCTACAATAAAGTCTTCAATGCAGGGAATCTGTTCATCTGATGTCATTGTATTCTGGAACTACTTAAGTAATTAAAAAATAAATACTAGCTGGTAAAATGGTTATAATAACAAGGGACCCCAACTAAGTAAAAAATAGAACTATTTTAAAAAACAAAAACACCAAACAGTACACTGGGCTATCAAACAGACTTCACACATACTCTGCTTTACAGTTGCATTAAAAAAAATGCAAGTAACAAGGTTTATTTTCCCTGAAATAAAGTGTGATTAATGCTTCCTAAACAACATGAAAACATATTGACAATCTTTAGGTTCCCAATAGCAGTTTGGTTTGGTTCCACTTGCTGCACCTTTCATTTCTAAGGTGGGAGTACTTTCTTGTCAGAGCCAGTCTGTAGACAGCATTACCGCCCTAGAGTGCATATATGAGTCGAAATGTTCTATGCTTAACCTTATTCAAAATGGCTGCCTGGGGCTGAGTGAGTCTTAACACAAGCAAAGCAGTGTATGCAGGAACAAAATGTGTATGCAAACTAGTCTGACAGTGCATTTCTCTCCCCCACTTGGAATATTTTGGACTGGACTATTTAAAAACCCTACTAAACTGTCATTTTGGGAAGGTCAAACCCTTTCAGCTCTAGTTAGCACTGGTTCAATTTAGAGCAACAAACACGTTTCTAAAAGGCTCTTGCTTACAGTCATAACCAACTACAGTAAAACCCCAGTCATCTACACCTCAATAATCAAAGCTGTCAGTTATCCAAAACGGTGGTGTGTCTCGCAACTTAATAGACTTCATTGTAAAGCATTCTTGCTTATCCAAAACCCCATTTATCCAAACAACTGCATTGTCCTCCAGCACATTCAGATACATGAAGTTATAGTATACATATACATGGCCAAAAATATTGGCGCCCTTGCAATTTTTTCAAATAACTCACAATTTCCTATAAACATACAGTAAATTGAAATTAACAACAGTATTTGGTCTCCACAATTCTTTATTTCTCTGTTAATATTACAGAACCTTTGTTTTTGATTCAGAATTTAATATATCCTTTTAAATCACAAAATGAAAAGAAATGGCATTGACAAAATTATTGACACCCTAGACTTAATATTTGGTAGCACAGCCTTTGATCAAAATAACTGCAATCAACCGCTTCCTATAGCCATGGATGCACTTCCTGCACCTCTTTACTGGCAGTTTGGCCCACTCTTCTTGTGCAAACTGCTCCAGTTCTCCCAGATTTGAAGGTGCCTTCTCCCAACTGCTGTTTTCAGATCTCTCACAGGTTTTCAATGGGATTTAGATCTGGACTCATTGCTGGCCACTTCAGAACAGTCCAGCGTCTTGTCTTGAACCATTCCTGGGTGCTTTTTGAAGTGTGTTTGGGGTCATTGTCCTGCTGGAAGACCCATGACCTTCGACAGAGACCCAGCTTTCTGACACTGGGTTCAACATTGCACTCCAAAATGGCCTGGTAATCTCCAGATTTCATGATGCCATGCACACGTTCAAGGCACCCAGTGCCAGAGGCAGCACAGCAACCCCAAAACATCACTGAACCTCCTCCATGTTTGACTGTAGGGAAGGTGTTCTTTTCTTTGAAGGCTTCATTTTGTTTTCTGTAAACATAGAGATGATGTGCTTTACCAAAAAGCTCTAATTTGGTCTCATCTGTCCACAGGACATTCTCCCAGAAGGATTTTGGCTTGTTCAGGTGTGTTTTGGCAAACTCCAGTCGGCTTTCTTATCTCTCTCTTTCAGCAGTGGGGTCCTCCTGGGCCTCCTACCATATAACCCCTTTCATTGAGTTGGTGACCGGATAGTGCGAGTTGAAACTGCTTCGTGCCTTGTGTCTGAAGGTCAGCTTCAATCTGTTTGGCAGTTGATCGAGGTGCTTTCTCCACCATTCGAACAATCCTGCGCTGCAATCTTCGATCAAGTTTTCTCTTTGGGCCACGTCCAGGAGGTTGGCTACAGTGCCATGGGCCTTAAACTTCATGATAACATTACGTCATGATGGAAACAGGAACATCAAGGTCTCTGGAGATTGATTTGTAGCCTTGAGATTGTCCATGCTTATTGCAATCTTCTGTCTGACCTCCTCAGACAATTCTCTCTGCTTTCTTTTTTCTCCATGCTCATTGCGGTACACACAGTGACACAAAACAGGAGAATGAGTCCTTTTCTCTATTCAGACTGGTTGAATGAGTGATTTTTATATTGCAGGCACCTGCAACTCACCACAGGTGAGTTCAATTCCAAAGTGAAGGAGAATCACCTGCTTGAAATCTAATTATTTCTAACTACTTCTAAAAGGTGCCAATAATTTTGTCCGGGCCATTTAAGGATTTCTGTGTGGAATAAGCCAAGACTTAGTAAATGTTTCTGCTTTTTGTGTTTTATTCCACTGCAAACCAAAGAAATACATATGTGGATACCAAAATATTTTTTAATTTCAACAATTTTCTGGAAGGAATGGTGCGTTATTAGAAAAAACTGCAAGGGCGCCAATATTTTTGTCCACGACTGTATATATATATATATATATACACACACACACACATAGATATATATATATATATAAATATATATATATATATATATATTCCATTCTACTGCCTCATTTACATTTCAAACTGCTGAAAACTTTTAAGAGGAGACTCTTTTCTTTTTGTTACATATTTCAGATTGCCCCTTCCCTCACTTTCCCTTTCCCCCAGTTCCTCATCCATATGATGGAGATTGCCATGACTACCCCTCTTTCTCCTGATAAGGGGCAGGAAACTGGTTGTATTACCAACCAACAGCAGGGCTACTTCATGGTTGACCAGAGGTGTGAATGCTGGGCAGCACCCGGCTCTCTCCCAAGGAACCAAGCACCTTGCTTCCATTATGCACCCAGCCTCCAGCCAGCCTTGATGTTTCTCATACCTGAACCCAAGCTGGTCATAGTTGCAACACACCTCAATTTCACCCCTTCAGTGCTGCAGTTTGGGAGGAACTGTGCCACTGTATCATTGCTGCTGATGCCCTTTCAGAGGGGAGAAGACATAGCAGCTGGCTGACTTGCAATAGAGACCATTTTTTTTAAATTACAACTCTCAGAAGAAATGGAAGAAAGCCATAAGGGGGCCTTTGACGAGTGTAAATCAAGGGCTGCTGGTAAGCTTTTTTTTTCCCACCTTTCTTCCAGGAAACATTTTCTGTAACTGACTCATGTCATGAGCTTCTGTTATAATTTTTGGCACAGATGTTTTTTCTGGAAAGGGCTGATTCATTACAATATGGGGAGATGATTAATTGATTATAATATCACAGTAAAAAAGCAACAAATGTACTAACCCCCTGTATGCAAACCAGACAAACCTTTTGGCCCTGGTCTTAATCATGATAACTAGTGCTAGTGGTCAAGCAATCACTTTGCAGTAGAAATGACTTTGTGACCCATGTTGAGCTGTGGGTCACAATCCTTCCTTACATGATTACTAATCAGAGTGTGACAGTGCAGGGTGGGCGGGGGTGGTCACCAAATAAATGGCCTGCAGGAGCATGAGAGAGCATAGTAGCCCTCACAAACTGTGTTGCAGCCCCCTGCAACCCCTTCCCCCACCTGTGGGACTTCCATAAGCAGGCATGGGGGACAGGATCCCATTAAGGCAGCAGGGAAAGAAGTTTTGGGGAGAATGCGACATCTGAGCTGCATAACTCTAGGACTGGTTGGGAAGGTTACTGGGGGTGGAGCAGCTGGGAGGGGGGCATTGAACTAACAGTAAATGGGCCACTGGAGTTTGGATTTTTCACCCAAGTGACCCAAAGGTAAGTGGGTTGTGGGGAGTTTGGGCAGTACCAACTACTGTAAATGATTAGGCTTGAAGCATGGCATAGTGCTATGTGATTGGTGCAATGCCATGATACCTCTTAGTATATCACTATTTAGCATGTTACACATTTGCACCCTATTGTTTCTAACACACTGATCTGCAGTGCTACACTGTTGCAGGGAAACTCCTCTCCCACATCACTAAGTGGGACTTCTGTGTACAATGCAAAAGTGTGGGGACACAGTGAGGTGACATTTTGTCCTCTGATCTGTTTTGTCAACCTTTGTGATTGAGAACACAGCCCTGAGTGTTGCGTGCAAGTGCTACCTCACTGCTGGGGCCTGAGAGATCAAGACCTTGCTTAGACCAACGACAAAGTCAAAATAGAATACAAGGATCATCAGCCTTTACTCAGAGTTGTAAAAAGATAATAAAGAAATAACAAGAAGCACTACCAACTGATTTGTTTGTTTTATTTTGTTTCTACATCTCCTTCGCTCCTCTTATTTGGTGGATTTACCTGCCTTCAGTCTGGATGTACCAGACATCATGGAGCTGCAGGCAGAGGAGGGGTTTTTCATATTTTATTAGTTTCCCCTTCGCTTCTGTGCCATGGATCCCCAAGCCCTATAGGGACACCAGCATTTGGGACAGAGTGCCCAATGTAAGCATGCATCGGCATGCTCATGCACTTTGTAGCATGGTGTGCCCCTCCCTCCCTGTGCTCCATGCACTTTGCCACCTGTACATCTTGAGGTGGTGGTAATGCAGTGGGACATGGTACCCTCCCCCCACATGAGAGGGATAGCATCCCCTGGTGCAGAAGGACATGGTGCCCTCCCACCACATGAGAGGGATAACATCCCCTGGTGCAGTGGGACAAGATCCACCCCCCCACATGAGAGGGATAGTATCCCTTGGTGCAGTGGGACATGGTACCCTCCCCCCACATGAGAGAGACAGCATCCCCTGGTGCAGAGGGACATGGTACACTCCCTCCGCATGAGAGGTATAGCATCCCCTGGTGCAGTGGGACAAGGTACCCCCCCCATATGAGAGGGATAACATCCCCTGGGAGGCTCGATCTCCCTGGCCAGCCTCTAATGACCCAAGCTTGTTCCTGAACCTGGGTCACCACTATCACCAGCATTAGCCCTACTCCTGCACCGACAGTTCGGCCAAACTACCAACTGACTTTGGCTGCTGTTTTTGCCTTGAAAAAATTTCATTCAGTGCAAAACATTTGCCCAGCACCTCGGTGGTACTGTAAAAATGAAGGAAATAAAAAAGGAACATATGAACTTATTAGAGTAAAGCAGTCTTTTTCTATTTATCTGAAATTGTAATCTCACTACATTTTCTACTGTCTCTTGCTCAGGTCACTTGACAATCTTCTTGTGAACTTATACAGTTAATAGACAAATAAATAAATAGATAAATGAATAACTAAATAAATACCTGCACTGAAAAACATCTCTATAATGACTGGAGATATGAAATGAGCAACTGATTCTGTTCTAACTCTTTATAGTTTTCCTGGAGCAATTTATACCCAGGAAGGTATAATTTGCATTCCAAATAATAAACAACTTGCAGCTGTGCGAATGTTACTGAATTGACTATAAATGGCTAATTATGGGATGCTTATTTGCATCAAATTAGGGTAAATGTAATCTTCTTTGTTTCTTAGAGCTCACTTTGAAAAAGCACAGCTATGTTCAGCATACGAAGCACAAACTGTGAGTTTCTGTAAACCCCCAAAGTAGCTTGGTGCTAATTGTTAAAAGCAGTACCAAAGCAATCTGCACTAGAGTAGTTCAATGCTGCATTAGTATGTTAACGAAGTCAGAGAAGCACGGGAATCATTTTGACTCCCACTTTTGGAGTCATGGCATAAATAATGCAGTCTGAGCTTTCATCCCATGCAGAGCCATACATGTACAGTAATTAGATGCAAACACTTTAAGACAGTTTTTATTTGTGCATCACAGTTGCATAGTCTACAGATTCACAAGGTGCTGCTGACACGAATTTACATGGTGGTGGTGATGATACTGGGCAGGCGAACCTGGGTAGACTGACAATGTTAACGAGGTTTATTATTTGTTTTACAAATTATCCCTGAGAAAGGCCTCATGATCATAGTGTTTAGCTTAGCTTTATTTCCTGCAGCACATTCATTATTCATTCAAACTTCATCTGACCTCTCTACTCAGCCAATGAGGGAATGCTAGAAGTCCCTAGGGTTTGATTGAAAACTTCAGGTGCTCGAGCATTTTTGTATGTGGCTCCTACCCTTTGGAACTCTCTACCTCATCGAATGCGAAAGTGCCAGACTGTGGAGAGTTTTAAAGAGGCCTTAAAGACATATCTGTTTTACCTTGCTTTTGAAGATTGCCTTTGACAGAACTATTTATTGAAAACTGGATTAATGCTGGAACTATGTTTTTTACTGTTTTATCTCTGATTCTTACTGTTTTATTTTACAGTGCTTTGATAAACTTGAATTGCGTTCTATAAATAAATATTGTTATTATTATTATTAAGCCAGGAGAGCCATTTTATTCTTTTGCAGCCCACAAACTGATGCAAGTCCCCTTTCTGTTCTTAGATTTTGGTGTGACTATCTGTAGCAGAGACTTTGAAATGGTGGATTAAATGTGACTCCCACATGTTAGCTGCGACTTTAAGTAGTAATGGGGGGAGTGGCAGAAGCAGTGGTTTGTTAGGACCATGTATATTGTAACATAGTTAACAATGAATTGCTGAAATCCAGCCATCTCATTGGTCCAATCTTATAATGTGACAATTGTTTAACTGTCAGTAGAGCCGTGCCCTAAAACATTTGAAACACAATTGTGCCTTAAATAGGATTAGTAAAATACTGTAGCAGTTATAAAACAGCAACATTGCTTGTCAACAAGACTGAATGGTTTTGTACATTAAACACAAATGTCTACTATTATTGTTATGCATAACAACTGACGTCTCAAAAAGCAACTGCATTTTACTGATATTAACAGATAAGCTACCTACCTAAAATCTATCTGCAACAATCTGCTTGTTATTTCACTGAGAAAAAGAAATTGGCTAATACGTTAGCTGAAGTGCACGCTGTTGGTTCCCAACTAGCTAACTTCCTTGAAAACTAGCATCCTTCATTTCCAATATGAAGCTCATAGTTAGCAAATTAGTTTACATGGACCTGTCAGATGTAGAGGTAGCTGACTCTACCTTGCGGTCTACCAGACTGGTCCCCCCCAAAAAATGTATATTGTATTCCTTTTTTATTTCCATTACAAGTGAAAAAACATTTTACAAATGGGGTAAACACACTTACAGACTGTGAACCATGAGAGATAATGTGCGATACATCACTGGATCCATACTCCAGTGTGCAATGGCACTCGGCAATTGCCTTGCACCTTCTTAGTACCAGTAGTGTGCAGTCAGTTCCAGGATCGTGCATTCTCTTCCTACAATGCATCCTGTTTTGTGTTAACCCTTTATCTAACTTTTAGACAGAGGTAGAGTAACAGAAAAGAAAAAAACAAAACAAAATATATATTCTGGATGCAAAGTAAACTGAAGTTCACAGGAATGGGGTCCACATGTTTATTTAACAGGCCTATAATTGATCTCAAATCTCAATATGCAGCACAAAACAGGAAAAGCCTTCCTAATTCTGGAACCCCTAGCCCAGTATTCTGCCTTCCCCAATGCAGTCTGTGGTACTCTTTGCCATTTATACTGGTGCCCTATAAGTGCTGCAGACATAACTGCTAGGAAAACCATCAGGTAGAAATACAGTATGTTATAGGACAAAAATCAATGATTAAATTATACCTTTGGTCCATCATTTCCTTGAGGGCCTTCTTCTCCTATTGGTCCTGGTTCTCCCTAGTTCCAAAAGAAAAGCTTTCATGAGATTTACCTGTTTTGTGGCTGTAACTGTTTAACGTTTGCCTTTGGTAGTCACTTGATTATTTAACTTAATGTTTCCTATGTCTGCAAAAAGTGATCTTATTTTTGGGGCAGTAGCGAATAAGCAGAAGAGTTTGTGCACCCGACTTTATTTAAATAAAGCAGTTAAACTACTCAATATAAATAAACAGTTGTGAAAATTGCATTAAAATCAGAGTAATTTTATACTGAAAATTATTGTGACAGTCAGCCTGTTCAGGTACCTGTCCAGGAATTAAGTCCGGGACCTTGAGGGCTGGCTGGAGGAGGAATGTCAAGCATCTCACAGGGTGCTTTTCTCCTCCAAGGAGGGCAGCAGATTCCATTTCTGTACTGCCACCTGGGTGTTCACAGGTGGAGGTGCAGTCAGAGCTGCTTGTGCATGAATGAATGACAACTGATGCCCCGAATGCAGGCATGACTTATGTGCACTTCACTCCTTGGCATTTTAGCCAATAATGTCTGTCTTACATGGAGGAAAATCTTCAGCGTGCACTGCATAAAGCCAGTGCTAGAGAGCCTTGTTGATCTGTCTGGTTACCCCATTCCCGCAGGCTAGATGGGCCTTCAGCGAGAGAGCTGCCTCTCCCCCGAAAAGAAATCCACAAAGGAGCAGGGGCTGTTCCATGGACCCCCTGGATGGGGGAATAAAATGAGAGAAAAAAAGAAATTGCAGTGCTAAACACCAAATGCTTGATATTTCATTTTTTTTCAGGCTACTGTCGTGCACTAGCCATCCCATTTTTGGAAGTACTTAAACAAAGTCCCCCCCTGCTCATGGACAGCTTCAATTGTTCTGGTACACCTTACACTGCTAAAAAAAAGGAATGGGGCTTTCATTAGTCTACAGGGCTAGACTATGTTGGATGTGGACATACATCTACCCGGGGGCAAGGGGAGGGAGGGTAAATGAATAAAAGTTACTTTCCCCCAATACTGCATAACTGCTGAACTGCCATGGTATGTTTAATTATGGATTTAGGCTTAATTGGACATTAAAAAAATACTAATCTTGATAAAACAAAACATGAGGTAAGAACTCGAAGATCTGGAGAAGCTAGCTTCATTAACTTTAATGTGCCATTTTGCAATACTTTATTTGTCTGCATTATTGTTAATAAAAATAGTGATTGTGGTTTGAATCAAATGAGGTCTCAGTAATTATTATTTAAAGAAAAAAGGAGAAACGGGCTGACATCTTGGCCTAGTGAGGAACATATTTGCACAATCTCAAGGACCTGGGTGTTCATGCTAGGCTCAAGATCCCAGTTAAGAGAAAGGTGGGAAGGGCCTGTGAACATGTACTGTATGACCCCCCCGTGGCTGACAGGTAGGGGAGTCATGCATGGTAGAGAGCTAGATTTATACAAAGTGTAGTACACAAACTCTTCTGCTGATGCCTCCCACTGTGTCTGGTGAAGAACTGCATAGGCTGTATTGGTGGCCCATGAGATGCATTTCGAGCTGACCTTATTCATGGGCCCAACTGCGGCTCAACCTTAGAACCCACATGCTTGATATGTTGAATCTCCGGAAAGTCCTTCCATGTAAGAGTTCTCTACCACTGGGAGAAGCCATGGTGGCTTTTAAAAGGGGCAAGAGGAGTGCAGCATTGTTTGGATAAAGCCTTGAGCAGAGATGCTGTACCAGAAGACTTGGGAAACAGGGGAGCTGTGAGGGGGAGGCAGTGAGACTTACAAATCTCAAAGAGGAAAATAAACAGAATAAGGAGGACTGTAGCCAGTACCATCTTTGGAGACTGCCTATTGCTATTAATGCAGCTATTTTTCAAAAAATTTTCTTTTACTGTGTCCTTACATAATGTCCAATTTCGTAAGAGCATAGCAGAATAACTTTATATGGAGACTTGCAAACGTATTTGGGGGCTGCACCCTCATCACTTGCACAAGTCAGTTTTAACCATGGCCATCTGTAACAATAACCAGCCATAGTCAGCCTTTGCTTTTACTCTTTACCATTGAACTGAATGACCCATGGCTAGCCATAACTAATAAAAAAGTAAGTACAGTTTTATTCATCAAAAGCCCAATACCAGAGGCCCTGGGCACTGTACAGGCAGATAAGAGATTAAAAAAATAAAAAAATGTCAATAAAAACATAATCAGTAGGAGTAGGAACCAACACACAACAATCCATAAATAAAAATCCTAATTTAAAATAAATAATTCAAAATAAATGATTCAGCAGTCTATTGATAAAATTTAAAAGCAATTTGCAAATACATCTCTAAAAATATGCACCTTCAGACCCTGCTTAACACTTCCATTGATGGAGCCTCCCTCAACTAAGAATATCATTACTGATATCAGTGGCTACTATAGTCAGTACTTTGAATATGGCAGTTTCATATGCCACACATCTGAAATACAAGCACAGCTTATTGTACAGTCTGACCAGTGGTTTCATTTATTTTGGATAAAATAACACTATTTATTTTTAACTTTCTTTATGCACCCAGAAACTTACAAAACATTGCAAACTGAAAAAGGGAACAAGAGTAATACAGACATCTAGAATGATCCACAGTGTACCTAACAAGTTATCTTTTAATAACAACCTCAGAAAGAACAGGTGATTTAACATAAACCAAGTGTCTCCTGGAGAATCATTAATGGATTGACAGGGGATGCAGTTGAGAACTGCATGATTTCCATTGCAACCCTTATGGCCACATTTGAAAACACATTAGAGTATTACAAAGGTTTCCCACGGATTTAATTGCACACATTTTGGAAGATGGGTAATTCTGTAAATCCTATGATTCTCTTGAAACAGATCTTTGCAACCTGCATGATTCTGGTGAAATTATGTCACTGGGTGTGCCTTCATGAAAATGAAGAGAATTACCACAGATCAAAAGAAACTGTAAACACACTAACAAAATATTGCATTCAGAAGTAAATACCTCACTTACATCTTCAAAATATCACTGTTACAATGTTAAGACCATAGATGACAAAAGGCAACAGGGGCTGATGGGGAAGTCCAGGCACCTGGACACCCAAGCTGCCACAGGGGAGGAAGGAAAAGGTTGGGCAGAGGGTCAGGAATGTACTATAGCAGTCGTTATTAACTCGATAATTAAGGAAGTGGGTGAAGTGGAAGAGCCATTGCTGGATTAGGATAGTAGCTCAGATGGGGTAGTTTACTTGCCTGGGGCCTGAGTCAAATAAATGATATCCTGGGCCAAATAATGTAGCTAGAGGGATGAGTGGACTGTCAACATACAAGATGGCATGCTTGCTATAGACAGCACAAGTCCAAAGGACATAAGGAGGTCATTCATAGAACTAGGGAAGTTCTTCAAGAAAAAAAGAATCCAGTGTGATAATCCTTTGAGATCCTCCCATTTGAGGGGTTAGTGAGGAGCAGCAGCAGATCATTAGTTAGGCTAATATGGCTAATGCTTGACTAAGGGTCTGGTACACAAGGGAGGGTTTCCTTTTTCTGGAGAGCCTCCTGGGACAAGGGACACCTAAATGCCCAGGACTGGCTACATCAGGACCAAGAGTGGGTAGGTGTACTAGTCAGTAGAATGGACAGAGAAACTAGTGAGGAGATTTAAACTAGGGAATTGGGAGAAGGGGTTTGAGCAGTGGATCACCAAGGTAAGGAAGCAGATAGATGGGATCACCAATGAAAAAACAACAGAGCAGGAGATCACCTGGAGAGGAGACCTGGCAGAGGAAATGAAGCATAAAGGAGTAATAATACTTACTTGCATGTGAGCCAATTTAAGGAGAGCACCCAGTAAAATGGGCAAGCTCAAGGACCTAATGCACTTCAAAGGCCTGGACATAGTGTAACTCACAGAGAATCTGTGTGAGGGAAATAAATACTGGGACACTAGAATATAGTGATTCAGACTATTTTTGAAGGCAAAGACTGACAGGAAAGGGTTTGGAGTGGCTCTCTTCATAATGGAGGGAGTCACTATGGAAGATTAGGAGGATATCCAGTGTATGCATGTGAGTGTGCATGGGGGGATAGTGCCATAGAGTTCTTCTAGGTCAAGCTAAGGGAAAAGTGGGCAAAACAGCCACCCTGGTGGTGTGCTGCAGATCCCCATACAGCTGAGTGAAGCATTACTATGGTTAAATCAGAAGACAGAGATAACAAGCAGGGTTCCACAGGGATCTGTCCTGGGTCTGGTCCTCATCAACATGTTCATTAGTGACATTGGGGAGGGAATCTAGGGCAAGTTCTGTCTCTTTGTGGATGACACAAAATTATGTTGGAGGGTGGATAGTGAAAAAGGAATAAGGAATATGCAGAAGGATATGCAAAGGCTAGAGGGGTGGCAAAGGTCTGGCAGTTAAACTTCAATGCAAAAAAGTGCAAGGTAATGCACCTAGGGAAAAAGAACCCCTGGCAATACAGAACACATGTGGGGCTCATTGCGGCTGGAGTACTGGATGGGAGAGGAGAGACTTAGCACTTTAAAAGAGGAACAAGATCTAGGAGTTACCATCACCAACTCCCTTAAATAAACAAGTCAGTGCAACAAGGTTGATAGGAGGGCCAACAGGATGCTGGGATGTATCAGAAGGGGGATTGATATAGGAGAAAAGAGGTAATACTACCCCTCTACAGATCCTTGGTGAGGCCTCACCCAGAGTATTATGCTCAGTTCTGGGGCACTTACCTCAGGAAAAACAAGGATAGGTTAGAGACAGTGCAGCAGAATGACCAAAATTATTCAGGGACAGCAGACTAAATCCTTATGAGAAGCACCTCAGGGCACTGAATTTGTACTCATTAGAAACCAGAAGGGAGAGTAGGGATATGACTGGGCCCTTCAAATTCTGCAAAGAAATTAATAAAGTGAACTACAGGAAATTATTTAGCCTGAACACCAACTCACAGATAAAGGGTCACAAGATGAGGTTAGGAGTATGGAGGTTCAGGAGGGATGTGAGGAAGTACTTCTTTATGGAAAGTGTGGTGGAACCTTGGAACAGTCTACTAGCTGAGGCAGTGGGAGCAAACACAGTGAGGGGGTCAAACAGGCCTGGGATAGAATGATGGGAACAGTGGTTACCCAGGCCGAAAGGACAAGGGAAGAAAACTGGGAAAGGACAGGGAAGGTTAGTACCATGGGGAAACATTAGGTTCCAAAGAAGGTTCTAGGGATTTAGAGAACCTGGACAGACTGAATGGACCTTTGGTCTTTTTCTGCCATCATTGTCTATGTTTCTATGATGCCCAACTGGTTGGAGACGTGACATAAGTCAAACTGAATATAGCAGGGATCCTGGGGAACTTCAATCACCTGGGCAAAGACTGATGTCTAATGACTAGACCAGATCATGTCCCTGTCCATCTTCAAGGACTGCTTTATACATCAGTATGTCCACTGGGGACTTCATTTAGGCTAGCATTGACCTCATGCTCAGCAGTGAGGATTGTGTGATCTCCAGTGCGAATGCATAGGAACTAGTAAAAAGCAGTGACCACAACTATATGAATTTCTTCATGGTGACAGGGAAGACAAGACTGTTCTTCAACCATTAAGATTTGGAACTCCAGAAGGGTGAACTTGCTTGTATGAAGGACGTGGTGTCCAAGCTTCTGGGGCAGTTACATAAGACTGGTAATACAGAACACATGTGGGGTTCATAGCAGCTGCAGATGTCTGCATCTCCTTAAGAAATAAGGGAACATGGCCAGAAGAGTATACTGAGCAGCACTGAGGGAATAAGGACTAGAATAAAGAAAGGAAAGGAGGATCTGAGAGCTAAGATTACAGTAGGAGCTGTGGCCAACACCACGTCTTCTTCTAGTACATAATTGGAAAGAAGGCAATGGAGTGGATTAAGTCCTTAAAAACAGGGTAATGGGAGAACAGAATACAGAAGTTGATACCAGCCCATTTACAGAAGAAAGGGTTCTGAAAGAACTCTTAAAACTGAAGGTGGACAAAGCAATGGGGCCCGATGGGATTCATCCCAGAATTCTAAAATAACTAAGGGTAGAACTAGTGACACCACTGACTACCCTCTTTAACAAATCATAGGAAGATGGGGTGGTGAGGACTGGAGGAGGGCTGATGTGATTCCCCTTCATAAAAGTGGCAGCAGGGCAGAAGCGGGAAACTACAGACCAGTTAGTTTAACATCAGTGATAGGGAAAATGATGGAATCACTTCTGAAGGAGAGAATTGTCGAGTACCTAGAGGCCAGAGGGGCAGAGGACCCAAGGCAGCATGGATTCACAGCAGGAAGGTCATGCCAGACAAATCTAATCGATTTCTTTGACTGGGTGACCAAAGTAGTAGATCAGGGAGGGGCTGTGGACATGGCCTGCCTAGACTTTAGCAAGGCATTTGACTCAGTCCCACACAGAAGATTAATATACATGTTAGCCAGCCTAGGAGTGGGTCCCAAGATAATAGCCTGGGTAAAGAATTGGATAGAAAATAGGACACAGAGGGTAATAGTAAATGGAGTCCACTCTGGAGAAAGGGGGGTTACTAGTTGGGTGCCGCAGGGTTCAGTATTAGGACCGGTCCTCTTCAATGTCTTTGTAAGCGACATTGCAGAGGGACTGGAAGGAAAAGTATGTCTCTTTGCAGATGACACAAAGATCTGCAACAGAGTTGATGCACAAGGTGGGGTGGAAAGGATGAGAAGGGACTTGGCAAGGTTAGAGGAATGGTCAAATGTATGGCAGCTTAGATTTAATACTAAGAAGTGCAAGGTAATGCACCTGGGAAACAAAAACCCAGGGAAAGAGTACACAATGGGGGGTGAGATACTAACAACAACAACAATGGAAAGGGACCTGGGGGTAGTCATATCAGATGACTTAAAGGTGGGCAAGCAATGTGAGAGGGCAGTAAGGAGGGCTGGGGAATACTGGAGTGCATAGGGAGAGGCATCACCAGTAGAAAACAAGAAGTTGTTATCCCTCTGTACAGACAGCTGGTGAGATCCCTTCTGGAGTACTGTGTGCAGTTCTGGAGACCCAATCTCCGCAAAGACATAGACAAGATGGAAGCTGTCCAGAGGAGGCCAACTAAAATGGTGCAGGGTCTGCACCGGAAGACATATGAAGAGAGACTAAAGGAGCTTAATATGTACAGACTCAAGGAAAGGAGGGAGAGGGGGGGATATGATAGAAACGTTCAAGTACCTCAAGGGAATCAACAAAGTCCAAGAGGGTAGCATCTTTCAAAAAAAGAGGTGTGCAAGAACAAGGGGGCACAATTTGAAGATGGGGGCGGCTCAGAGGTAATGTAAGGAAATATTTTTTCACAGAGCAGGTTGTGGATGCATGGAAAGGCCTTCCGGAGGAGGCTGTGGAGTCAAAAACAGTGATTGGATTCAAGCATACATGGGACAGCCATAAAGCAATTCTGGGGGGGGGTAGAAAGAAGTAGGCTGCTGGTTAACTAGGAACTGCAGCTTATCCATTAGGTAGGGAAATGGGCAGACTGGGTGGGTCAAGCAGTCCTTATCTGCTGTCACATTCTTGTTTCTATGTTTCTAACTGTTTAGAGAGCCAGGAGCAATAGATGGGCTGCTGAAAGAATACTTCACTTTGATGTCCATAAAAAGGCACCTGAGGGGAGGAGATTGTTCATTGACAGAGCCTGTGATTTCAATATCTGCCATGATGCAGCCTGACTGAAGCTCAGTCTTATCCATATTTTGCGTAGCCCATGCTCCATCATACTCCAAAATGGTCATGTAGTTGGAGCTGTGATACCAGAGGCTCATCTGTGATTTAAGGCTGCCAGTGCCAGTGGTGGATATTGCTGCTGTTGAGCACATCACACTGGCTGGTAAAAATGTTGCATTCTTCTCACCTGCAGGAGACAGCTGCCATTCCCATTTTCCATAATTTTCTGTCTAATGAAGAGCTAGTCTTGAAATTAGTTTTACTTTTTCTAGTGTGTTTCTGTTTCCCTACAAAGTGACCATGCATCATTCCAGAGTCATCTTGAGCTGTACTCAGTACAATGTTCCACTCTTGTACAGAATACACTACTTTGTCCTTCCCACCGTCTCCTGTTGTTCAGATCCAGCAATTCTTTTTAATGTTATGACTAGGGGTGCGAAAAGGTGACCAGTGGCAAATCTATTCTCATTAGTGATTTATTTTTAAAACAAGTGGTTGAGAATAGGGATGGGGTGGAGGGTGGACTAAGGTGGGGTAGTGGGTGTCCAAAAGACTGGCTGGGGTCATCTGGAGAGGTATACTACATCATTCCACTAACGTGCCACTGAACATTTCATCTTTGCTTTCTCTGAAAAGAAAAGGGTGATTTCCAGCCATCCCAACAAAGAAGTAGTAGTAGTAGTATTTATTTGTATCTGGCACCCTTCCCCAGAGGCTCAGGATGCCAATGCAGCATAACACAGTACAAGTAAGTTAAATAGAATCAGTCATCATAAATAATACAAACATATATCCAGACTTAATTAACATAAGTGTCAGTAAAAACAATGCAAATAAATAAAATTCATTAAAAGTTATTTTTCATATATTCAGTGGGAACCTTGACAACTAGGGGAAAATTAGTCCCCAAATGCCTAGGTGAACAGAAAGGATGTGAGACCCCAGTTTGAAGGCCTCCACATAGGGGACCTCCCTCAAAGCTCTTGGCAAGGTGTTCCAGAAGATCAGGCTCATCACTTCAGTCACTGATGTCCACTTCAGTTTTGGCACACCCCCGGCCACATAAGCAATGGCTAAAACAGTCAGAACATGACCATATAGCCCAAGGGAGTCACACATAAAGCATGCTTGTTCAGAATCACGATACTGGCAAAGGTGTGATTGTCCACATCAAGGTCACACAACATACCCTCTAGTTGCACAGCTTATTTTCATCAGAAAAGTATAAGCAATATAAAGGAAAAAATATGACATCCTTCCTCTTAAACTATTATTATTAGTAGTAGCACTTTCACCTTATGTTTCAGTATGGGGTAAAATTATAAAATCTGGAAAGTTGCTTGAGTGTAAATCTGTCATATAACGTACCAGTCTGAAACAAAAATTCTTCCCATATGCAGATGAAGTCTTGCAAAAACTCACCCGTAAGCCTTGTTGTCCTTGTTCACCAACAGGCCCAACAGGTCCAATCTCTCCCTGTAATAAACCAAGACAGGTTACCTTTTTGAACTTAGTGGTGCATAATGAGCTCTAGCCTTATTTCAGGGTAGAAGGTGTAAAAATTAGGTAACTAGTCTTATTTATATTGATAGTGGTGCTCAGTGATATGTTTCATAACAACTGAAAATATCCTGACATAATTAGTACGATCTCTCAAGTCTTTACTAAACATATCACTAAAAAGTTTGGATTTGACTGCTTTCTGTAATGCTACTGCTTCATACCCAGTTAGAACAACACTACAATAATAGTGCCACACAGAACACCGCGTTCTATACAGTGTTTCCATGGACAGTGATAGGAGAATAACAGTGCTATGTAGTAAGTGCTCCCCAGGTCGCTGGTGCTAGAAGAGACCACAAGGGGAGAGGAAATCAAGAACCTGGCCAAGCTGCTTCTGTGGTGTGGAGTGCTAAAGCATAAGCAGCTTGGCCAGAATGGTGGTGGAGAGTAGGGTTCTAATCCTGGTCTCCAGAATTTTGTTTTTTCCCCCATAATCCAACTCTGACTTGGAGTTGATCAGTTTAATTATGGGGGATGCTGGGGGGGGTGCAGGGGCACAGCCCCCTCCTCAAAAATACAGTTTAGTAGTGGTAGCAATCGCAAACCAGACTTGTGATCACTACTAGTGGTGCTATGTTTGTTAGTGGCATTTGTTCCTGCCGCTTTTTTGATCAGTGCTGTTTGGATGGCACTGTTATTGACAGCACTGTCCATGCAGTCGCTGTTTAGACCTAGTGTCCTATTGCTTCTTTTAAATGGTCTTAATTCCTGATGTTGATTGTATTTTGGATTTTATAAGCACTGAATTTAATAGGGTTTGTGACGTGTTTGCTCCTAAGCATAGACTGAGACTTAATAATAAATTCCAGGAATGGATGACATCTGATTTAATAGTTAAAATGCAGGAAAGATATGCTGCATGATGCTTTTTTCCGAAAATCACTTACGCCTGATTCTCTTTTAAAGTACAAGCAACTAGGAAATTTGTATATAAAAAAATGACAGACTTAAAGCTGAATTATTTTCTATAGAATCAGTTTTCTGCTTCTAAGAATCAGCAAGAGCACTGGTCAGTTCATAATAAATTGTGAAGCAAAGTTAAAACTAATGATATCCCTTTACTTACTGTAAATGACTTCAATATAACAGATCAAATGGGAATTGCCACTGAATTAAATCAAGCCTTTACAGATGTTTTCAAATTGTCTCCTCCATTGGCTATCTTCAATTCTGATATTCATTATAGTGGTGCTGGATTATCAAATTTTGAATTCAGACCCTTGGCACCTGTGCAAACACTTCACTATCTTAAGGATATGAAACTCAGCTCACATATGGGGCCTGGTATGTTAGATTTATGCTTATTTGGATTGGTGTTAGACTTCATGGTGTTTCCTTTTAATATTTTGTATAATCATTCTTTGAGTTATGCTGAAGTTCTGCAACTTTGGAAGCAAGCTGTTGTAGTTCCAATACATAAATCTGGCAATGGAGCCATTCCCAAGAATTAACGTCCAGTGTAAGTTTTAGCCCCTCTGTCCAAGGTTCTTAAATGAATAGTGTTTGATCAGGTGAAATAGTTTCTTGATTCTGGGAATTTACTAAGACTGTATCAGCATGGTTTCAGGAAAAATTGCAGTACTTCAACTGCTACTATGGAACTCGTAAATGCTCTTCACAGAACCCTGAACAGAGGTGGTATGGCAGGTGCGTTATTGTTTGATCTGGTTAATCACAACCATTTGGTAATTCATCTAGAGGAAATTGGTTTATCTGCAAATGTGGTAAAATGGTTCTCACACTATTTATCTAATAAAAAAATCTGTTGCTTTAGGCTCAGTTACTTCATCTTTGATTGATGTAAGTATGGGTGTTTTTCAGGGATCAATATTAGAGCCCCTTTTGTTTAATATTTTCTTGAATGTATTACCTCCTGCTATACTGGATGAAAATAATTTTATTATTATGTACACAGATAATATTACTTTGTACCAGTCTGGAAATGATCTTTTGGAAATCAGTACTCATTTACAGAAAGATTTTCTAAATGTCCAGTAGTGGCTATTAGAAAACAGGATGTTGCTTAATGTTAGTAAAACTAAATCTCTACTTTTTGGCTGTCACTATAGATTAAGTTTTTTTAGGATTATTACCTTCTTTTCATGATGTAAATGGTGCTGAAACTGAACAAGGTATGCAATTTCAATATTTAGGGTTTATATTGGATCAGCACATAACATATCAGGAACACATGAATTATGTTAAAACAGTACATTCTAGACTGGGACAACTCTATAGATTAAGTAACTGCTTATTCAAAAAAAGTATTGGTTCAGTCTTTATTATTACTGATTACTGATTATGGTCTTTCAATTTATTCTTCTGCATTTATCACTAATTTGCTTCTTGTGAGAACATTGTAACATTCAGTTTGTAGATTTGCTAGTTCAGCTTCTTGTTTAACTCATCACTGTACTTTGTCTAATATTTTGAGATGATTGTCTTTTAAGCACTCCATTACCTGTTTCATTTATGTCTAGCATTTCAGTTTGTCACCATTCCTACTCTACAAGATCTGTTAATGTTGGCAAACTAAACCCTCCCTCTTATAAATCATCTCAATGTCAAAGTCTTAGACTTTTTGTGTTGTAAAATTGTGGAATGATTTACCTAATGATATTTTAACTTGTAATTCTTTGTATGCTTTAAAAAAATGTTTGAAGCAGTTCTGCCTTTTTTGTTCAACTTATTCTTGTTATAATTAATCATACTGTATTGTATTGTATCGTATCATATTGTTGCTGCACCCGGGTCACCCATGTAAATGGGCATTTGATGACTTTGGATTTTCCACCTGGTAATCAAATATTAAATAAAAATAAATAACATATTGCTAGAAATTGCTAGGTTTAAAATGCATTAAGCTAATCTGATTAACCATTGTTAACTTGAGTTACTGATTGACATGTCAACATGACACAATCTACCATGGAGCACAACTATACACGTGGAAGTTCAGGAGAACTGACAAAGTTTACAGAACATACCTTTGCTCCAGGTTCCCCCTTGTGGACCAGGTTCTCCCTCAGGACCTGGGGGCCCCTAGACACAGGAAAAAGAGGCACATTTTAGTATACATTGGGGGAGAAGGAAGGGAAAGAGGATATGATACCATATGTTCAAAACTCAAAGTGCCTTGGAGACATAGAGATGGATTTTTAGACAGGAGGATGCTGACACATGTGGCTGTGTTCTACTCCTTCAGCATCTCCCATGTGCATAAAAACTGAAGCACCTTATTTTTAAGTTTCCAAGATTTGTATCAGTTTCCATCAAAAAACTGAACTCAAATGGCACCATATGTCTTTCAAATCATGACAACTGCTTCCAAATGTTAGACCGCATGATAGTTTTTTTTAACATTCAAGACAAGTAGTGGAATTGTGTTGGAATGGTAATGCAGGTTGGCAGCACCCCTTCTGAAAATCCTGCCCATAGTCGCCAGTGGACCAAAAACCAGAATTCCATCAGTAAGCTTGAAACTGCCCTATCTGTATTACATATTTTATTATGGGTATATTACTGGTATATATAAGTATAGCTTTTTATGGATTAATTTAGGGAATTTACAATTTTAATAAAACAATTCCAGATAATGCCATTATAAGTACTGAGACGGCAAAGTAGTAAGACTATATACGTAGGCATTTGTCTATTCATACAGTGAATACCCAAATGGACAGTAAGCATGCAGTACATCTCCATCTGGTTAAAATGTTTGAACAACTGAGGAGACTGATAGATGACTGCCTGAATAAGATGGATATGATGGGTGGGGGAGATGTGCAACTCCTTCAAGGGGATAAAAAAATGTATCTGATCACTACATAACCACCAGTAAGTAGTAAAGGGATACAAAAAAGGAAGTGCCTGTCTGGATAGACAAGACCACCACATAAATAATGAAGGATTATTGAAGGGCATTTAAAATTCCCCTGACATCCTAAAGGAGACTACTGAAAAACAATTCTGAGACACACTTTTACTTATATGTCACATAATTCCCTGTATTTGTCTTCTGCATTTTGTTAATAACTGCCTGCATTTACAGGAAAAAGGAATCACTGTTCATCACACTTCATCTGTTCTAGCTACTAGTACAGTATACATCTGACATCATGATCAGGGGGATGGGTGAAGGTAACCAGATACAAACACCCTTTTTATTGTGTTTCATACCAAAGGCTTCATCTGGGGTATTAGCTAATTGCACTGTTCCATTGTAAATTATATGTTTTTTTCCTGTTGTTCTGTATACATCTCAGGGTACTAAAGGCGCTAAGGGTGGAACTAGCAGAGCCATTATCAGAACTGTTTAGTGAGTCTCTGAGCACAGGAGAGGTTCCAGAAGACTGGAGAAGGGCCCTTGTGATCCCACTCCACAAGAGTGGTAGCAGGGAGGAGGCAAGGAACTACAGACCAGTCAGTCTTGCCTCAGTAGTGGGCAAGATTATGGAGGCACTCCTTAAGGAAAGGATAGTGAAACACCTGGAATCCATAGGAGCAGAAGATCCAAGACAGCATGGGTTTACAAAAGGAAGGTCCTGTCAAACTAATCTCATAGATTTCTTTGACTGGGTAACCAGAGTGGTGGACCGAGGGGGAGCAGTTGATGTCGCCTACCTTGAATTCAGCAAAGCTTTTGATACTGTTCCACATAGAAGATTGATTAATAAGCTGGGTAGGCTTAGGGTGGGTCAGAAGTTGGTCAACTGGGTGGCAAACTGGTTGACTGGCAGAAAACAGAGAGTGGTGGTAAATGGTATACAGTCAGAAGAAATGCAAGTCACAAGTGGGCTACCTCAGGGATTAGTCCTGGGGCCAGTCCTCTTCAATATCTTCATCCGTGACATTGCAGATGGACTGGAGGGTAAGGTTTGTCTGTTTTCAGATGACACCAAGATCTGCAACACAGTAGATGATCCAGATGGGGTGGGCAGAATGAGAAGAAATCTGGACAAACTAGCAAAATAGTCAGAAGAGTGGCAACTGGGATTTAATGCAAAAAAGTGCAAGATCATGCCCACAGGGAAGGGGAAACCCTGAAGCCACCTATAGGCTGGGACGGGAGTTGCTGGCAGTCACAAGGGAAGAAAGAGACTTGGGCATCATCATCACTGATGACCTGAAATCATCCAAGCAGACCACTAAAGCAGTAGGTAAGGCTAGGGGGATGTTGAGGTGTATTAGTAGGGGTATCACGAGTCAGAAGAGGGAGGTAATAATCCCTCTTTACAAGACACTGGTTAGGCCCCATCTGGAGTACTGTGTGCAGTATTGGAAGCCACACCTTCACAAGGACATTAACCAAACTAAGGCAGTGCACAGAGGGGCAACCAAAATGGTGCAGGGACTGCAGCAGAAAACATATGAGGACAGATTAACAGAGCTCAATATGAATACCCTAGAGCAAAGGAGGGAGAGAGGTGATATGATTGAAACATTCAAACACCTTAAGGGCATTAACAAGGTGAAAGAGTCTAACATTTATTTATTTATTTTATTTATTTACATGTTTCAATATAAGAAAAATAGCAGGACAAGAGGACACAGCATGAGATTAGCAGGAAGCTGATTAAGGGGTATTGTGAGGAAGTTCTTTTTCACAGAAAGGGTAGTGGATGCATGGAACGGCCTACCTCAGGAAGTGGTGGATATGAATACAGTGCAGGGCTTCAAACAAGCATGGAACAGGCATAAGTGAGCAACACAGATGAGTATGAATAGATAAGCCACTGACAGAGCAAAGGCGGATGGCACATTCATAAGGTAGAAAAAGAAATGGGCAGACTGGATGGGCCTTGCGGTCCTCATCTGCTGTCAGCTTCTATGTTTCTATGTATTACTGTTTTGTACATTGCACAGTAGCAATTTTTGTAATACTTTAAGATGACTATTAAAACTTGAATGTTCTTGTACCAAGAGATTTCCAAGTTTTACTCATCTTCACACTTAATTGAGACTGTTTTAATGTGATAATTTTGTGACTTAACTCTAAATGTTATCTTGTAAGAAGTTCTCTGTTTATATAATGAGGTAATTCTGCTTTTAACAAAAGCTATATTGATTTAATAACACAAACATATATTTTTGTCCTGCAAGCTTTCATTGATTTATGCAGTGTTTACAAACGTTGTATATTTTTTAAACTGTAATTTTTTTGCATAAGAATTGTGTACAAAAGTGTCATGGTTTAATGATATGGATCTTATAGAGAGGTCTTGTTTTATCAAAAAAACTTTGTAAGCTGATTAAGTAAATAAAGAACTTGAACTGATCATCGGGATTTTAGCCTTGTGACAATGTAATCATTTCCACAGCAGCAGGTAGTGATGTCACAAGCAAAGTTCATGTTTCAAGTTTATTGCAGGAAAACTCCATTGAGCAAATTTATTCACAAGGAGGTCTTAAAGCATATATATAGGCAAAGTAATGTTTGTAAATGTATATATTTATGTTATATATTTATGGCTATATTTTGAACATTTGTAACATCTTTGGCTTCAGCCCCGGGTTATACATGAAAAAGGGCTTCGGTTCATATACTTACCTGGAAAATAAAAGTTTTAAATAAAAATAAATAAATAAATTACATACATAAAATCATAGTACATAAATTACTGTATTTGGTACACATGACACATAGCGCTCAAATAAAACATAACAAAGTAATAATTATAAGCATAACCTTGGGGAAACATTGTAAGTAGAAAAAGGACAACCAACAGGAGCGAGAGGATGCATAAGGAGGAGGGAGTGTATAAGATTGGTGCAAGAGGGAGAAAGGAGAGGATCATATGAGGAGGGAGAGGAGGAATGGTGCAGAGGCATGAAGAAAGCAAGGAAGGAGGGGAAAGAAGGACAAGAGAAGGGAAGGATAAGGAAGGGAAGGGAGAGATAAGTGGAAGTAGGAACATAGAGGGAATCGGGGGAGTAAAATACTGATGAAAAGGTCAGGTGCAAGAAGGGACTAGAAACAGCTGCAAGTATCTTTTAGTCTGGTTGCAGCAAAGGTTTTGAAGAAATGGATAGAGATTATGCTAGAGAGTTTCAGTACAGACTGAAGCTGGTTCCAAGTAGTTGAAGAACATGTGAAATGGCACGCTTGCTAAAGGAGGTACAAGTCCTAGGCACATCAAGAAAGATAAAGTCAGACTTCCTAAGGGAATATGAACTGCAGGAGATGCAGATAAGAGATGTTAAGTAGCTTGGTAGTGTTTTCAGGAGAATTTTAAAAGTCCAAGTGCCAGCATGGAGCAAACATCAAGTAGTAAGCGACGTCCAACTGACAGTTGCATACAGATCACAATGGTGGGTTCAGTAAGGGGGGTTGGTAATGAACCGCAGAATACGATGGTAGAGGACATCGAATTTACATAGGTTTGAGGCTGCAGCAGAATTGTAGATTAAGGCCCTGGACACACTACAGAACTGTTTTTGAAAACCGTTTTTAAAACCAGTTTAGCTAAACCATTTCAGTGCAGCCACACTACTCGGTAACCATTTTTGAAAACGGTTTAGTGTGGCCACACCGCTAGTGTTAAACCTGTTCTCCTTGTAACTATTTTGTGTCAAGTCCAACACACAGAACTGTGCTTGCCTGGGCACACTGCAGTTAGAACTGTTTTAGTTAAACCATTACAGCTTAAAACACTTTTACTCTTGGACAGACCTGTGAGTAAAACCATGCTAGCTCCAAAACGTTTTTAAAAATGGTTTTAAGACTAGGTATCTAGCAGGGTTTAAAAACACTTTTGTTAAAACGTTTTAAGAGGCTTGTAGTCTGTCTGCAAACAGTGCTAGATGGATTTAAGCCATTTTAAGGCACTTAAACCGTTTTAAGTTCCCCAGTGTGTCCAGGGCCTAAGTCTCCATAGTCTAAAAAGGGGAAGAATGTGGCCTGAACAAGTATGGTTCTAATCTCAAGAGGAAAGAGGGACATGTTTCTAAGAAAGAAACCTAATTTGGCTTTTAACCTGCAGGTCGTTATTAAGATGGTCATTAAAGGTGAGCTTACTGTCTAACCATATGCCAAGATATTTGAATTTGGAGACGACCTCAAGAGGGTCACCTAGGAAGGTGACAACAAAGTCATGAGGCAGGTCAAGGGAGGTGGTGGAGGACGTTTTGACAGTCAAGATCATAGCCTTGGTTTTCTTGGCATTGAGGATGAGCTTTGCGTTACTAAGGATGAGTTCAAGCTGAGCAAACTCAGCTTGTACTACATCTCTTTCTTTGGGCAGGGTTGAGCCCAAGGTTTACAGTACTGTATTACCTGCAAAGAAATGTAAATTGGAATTGGTCATATTAAAGTCCAGATTATTAATGTAAAGAGAAAAAAGGATAGGGCCTAGAATGGAGCCTTGAGAGACTCCCTAATGATCAGGAGGGAGGCTAAAAAAAGGCCATCTGCCTTGATTTTCTGTGTCCTCCCTGTTAGATAACTGGTAAATAGTGGTGGGCAAAGTGGCCCTAATTCACACCATGAAGTGATCTGCAGAGTGAAGTTGAATTCGTGAGTGCTCCCAAGCAGTGGAGTACTGCGTTATTTATGGGTAACGCGAAGTCCATTGAAAACAATGACTTTGCGTTACTCCGCCTTCCCAAACCAGTACTCCACTAATTCTTCAGGTGAAGTATATTGAAAGCAATGTAGTCCACCTCACTTTGCCTTGTTTTTAAGTTCCAAAGGCGAATTTTGCAGTGATTCATGGGATTTCAGGTCACATGGGCTCTAGATTGTTCTGCACAGCCTCAGTTTGGGGTAGTGTGTGTATGAAGCTGTAGGAGACAATCTGCTCTGAGAGCTCTGTGATTCAAACCTTCTAAAAGCTGTTAAAAAAACCTTTTGGAGTCATTTGTTTTTCTGAAACTTTAGTTCATCGATTATAGGAAACCCTCCTGTGCTCATATCATTGAGAGTTTATTGTTTGTGTGTGGATTTTGAATGTTAATGTACAATATTCAGTCTGTGTACTGAGAGACAGTGGAAGTGTGCTTTGGGTTAGGGGTGAATCTGTGGTGTAGGTAGTTTAACTTGGAGAAAAAGACAGTGCTTTCTGTTTTGGTGATATTTTTCTTGTATAACTGTGTTATTGTACACACAGTAATAGTTTCAATAATTCTTGCCATTTTTTTGTTGATTGTTGTGGTGCAGCAGTGCATAATTTTAGTTTGTTTAAAATATGTGGTTATATTACTGAAGTTTTCAATTTGCTATGCATTACTTAGTGTTTGTGTGAGTATGTGTGTGACACGTGTCATCAAATCAGACACCTTTTATTGTGCCACATAATTTCAGCAATGTGAACCTGCTATCCACTGCAGCTGTGTAATTTTTGTACTTCTTTATGGAATCTTTACTAGTACTAGTGCTTGTTACTGCAGCAGTGCAGTACACTGCCCCCCACCATGACCTGCCCCAACTGGCAAAGGAATTCTTTCCAGATTTGAATTTCTGATGGTGAGCACTGGTTAGGTGTTGTTCCTTTGCATCTGCATCTCTTCAGTGTGGTGCGCAATCTTAATCTGTCTGTGCATTTGCATCTTTTTATGGCCCAATCTCCATCTCTAACTTAAGTCACAGTTGTTTCTTTGGCTTCCCTTCAGAGTACTGTACAGGTGTGGTGCATAATTCTACATGAACACTGTACTCATTAATATGTGTTTTTAAGTCAGGACCATCATCACGAGTCACTTGTGATACAAATCACGCTCTTCATCATCACGGTCACAAATGCAGTCACAAATCATGATTTATGATCATGTCACGAACCACAACATTAATCTTTTTTAATAGTTACTTGGATGTATTGTAAACCTGTTTTGTAGTATCTCTCCATGCTTCACCACCCCACCATTGTACTCATTAATGAGTGTTTTTAAGTCAGGGAGTTTTGTGCCACACCTCATTGGGGCCCATTGAAGTACAGCCATAGGCATTTGCATTTCTTCATCATCACAGTCACAAATGCAGTCACAAATCTTGATTTATAATTACGTCACAGATCACAACATAATTTTTTTTACTAGTTACTTGCATGTATTGTAAGCCTGTTTTGTAGTATCTCTCAAGGCTTCACTATCCCACCATTGTACTCATTAATAAGTGTTTTTAAGTCAGGGATTTGGACAGTGTCTGCAGTGCATACACAGACTGGAAAGTAGACTGACTGCACACATGCAGTTTAGCACAGTATACTTGCACTGCTCAGAATACAAAGTGTCACGCATATGGAAGACAACAACAAAGGGCATAATTTCATACAAGGGTCAGGGATGGTGGAGGAATACATTTTATAACACAGCAAGGAAGGTGTGGGGGGCACATGGTGTAAGGAAAAAAAATATTGTGAGATCCCATGGTGATCCAGCAGCAGTTCCAGCATGGACATAATTTGCAACTGATGTCCCTCTATGTGATCCTGGTGCAGCAGCAGGTACTGCTGTGGCCCTCTTCTTCTTAGGGATGCCGCCATTCACAGCTGCACCCTCTGCCACAGAATGGCCAGCAGGTGCAGGCATGGTCCGTTCTGTGGCAGCCTGCCACTCTAACTGGTAGTGATTGAGCATATGGGTGTACTGGCCCCCAGTCCTCAGGTGAGTCCCTCAGGGGCCACGGTGCACCTCTACCTCATGTAGGCCACACCTGACTGCACTGCTGTCCCCCCGACACAGTCAAAAAACTGACAAACAATGGAGGAGTGGGGAGAACCAGGCACAGGCAGGGGAGGGCAGGATGAACTGGCAGCTGGCTGGTCATGGTGCTGAACAGGGATGGGATCCACACCTGGGCCAGGGGAACAGGCACATCCTGCTCCAGAGGACCTGGTGCTGAACTTGGTGGTGGTGATGGTTCAACTGCCTCAGAGTCAGGACAGAAGGCGGTGCTGGTCCTGCTTCCTGGGGACAAACAACACTACTTATAAAGGTAAGAAAAATAAAATTTACAGAAAGAACAAATTAAGTAAAAAAGAGTACAGAAAAGACAAAAAAATTAGCTTTTAAAAAAGCTGTTGGGTCTAAATTAAAGTTTAAATCTCCTCCTCACTCTGATCTCAAAGTATCAGCAGTCACAAAACACTCTCCTCTCTCTCTGTCTGCACAGGAGAAAGTAAAAGTGTCTGTTTCTATGACTCACTTCCTTCCTGCCTAGCCAAAGAGCATGTGACTTACAGTACTATAAGCAATGTGATGTGGGGGGGGGCTGTCAAATCTGAAACACCAAGTGGATCACTTAGAATCATAATGAGGAACACGAAGTCCATTAAAGACAATGACTTCTCCTTACTTTGCATTGCCATTCTGCCTTAATGCGAAGTGGTACTGACAAGGCGGAATGAGCACTTTGCACTGCCCACTCCGCATAGCGGAGTGGCAACGTGAAGTGCCCACTTCGCGTTCAATTCACCAGCAGAATTTAAATTCAATGCATCTCTACTGGTAAACCACTGAGAAGTAGAGGAGGTGGAACCTAGGTTAGTAAGGCTACTGACTACTAAGTTGTGGTCAACAGTATCAAATGCATTACTAAGGTCTAGGAAGACTGTACCAGTAATCTTCTTCGAGTCCAGAGCTGAAACCCAGTCATTAGTAACTTTAGCCAGGGCTATGATGGTACTATGATTAGGCTGGAAGCCAGATTGAGCTGGGTTACGAAGTGAAAAGGTTTTGATATAATGCTTTAGTTGGGAGTAGATTAATTTTTCAAAGACTTAAGAGAGAATGGGCAGGATAGAGATAGGCCTATAATTATTTAAATTGCGTGGGTCACCTGATTTGAACAAGGATTTCCAGCAGGATGAAACTCTGGCAGTGATGATAGAAAGACTGAATATATGGAGAATGGGGACTGTGAGATGGAAGTAGCCTAATTTTAAGAAGAATGGTTCAAGTCCATTGTCCCCAGCACTTTTCTTGGTGTCTAAGTTGAGAAGTGAGTCTTCAACTTCTTTGTAGTGTTGTGGGTACAGCTGGAAGGGATGAGGTGAGTTTAGGGGTTTGAGGTAGTACTGGCCTGACAATCTGCAAGGTCTGCATATGGTGAGGGGTCAAAGTCAGGCTAAGTCACTGCTAGGTCAGCAGTAGTACAATAGGAGTTGAGCTCTTCAGAGATTTAACTATTGCTTTTGACAACCATGCTGTTGGCATCAATCCTGGCAGGAATGGAGGGAGCAGCCTGCCGTCCTTCAATAGATTTAAGGGTCCTCCAGATTTTATGAGCATTCCCATTTGCCTGTTCTAAGATGGTGACATAGAAATTTGCTTTGGCAGTATGAATGAGTTTAACGCAGGCATTCTTAGCTACTCAAAAATCCTGTCAGTCAGAAGGGCACTTGGAACCCCTAGCCTGGTCCAAAGTTTACCACAGTTTGTGAGTGTGGCCTTGAGGTCTGGTGTAAACCAGGGGTGAGAGATTTTACACACACAAGATTTAATAAAGGGGGCATGCTTGTTAGCCAGAGCAGTAAGGTTGTTATTGAGGACAGAGACAGCCTGATCTATCATTTTAGCAAGACAGAGATCTTGCCAACTAACATTACCTTGGTCAGACTAATAATTCGCTACACTGAACTTATGGTAAGACTGTTTTATTATAAGCTTGGGTTGGTAATGACCCTTAGCATGTGATCTTATACATACTACAACCCTGTGGTCGCTCATGTCATTGTGGAAAACAACAGAGTGCAGAATTCTATGAGGATGAGTGGTTGATGTAACATCAAGGAGGGGAACTATTGGCATTGTTTGAAGTATTGATCCTAGTGGGTTCGTTGACTAACTGAGAAAGGCCAAACTTGTCGCAGAGGGATTTCAGGCTGTGTGATTTAGGGGTAAGCCAGTCCATACTGAGATCCCCAAGGATTATGGTTTCATTGTTGGCAGTGGTGATATGGGATTTTAGAATGCTAAGGATGTCAGTGCCACCAGCAAAGTGCCTATAACCACCAATAATAATGATACATTTCGTGGATGGGAGGTAGAACTTCAAAGATACGGTTTTGTATTCCTTAGGTTTGGATTTACATCAGATGTCACTAATATTGTACTTTGTTTTAGAATAAACAGCCACCCCACTCTCCTGGTATCCCTATCCATCCTGAACAGTTTACAGCCGGGCAGCGAAATTTGTTGGTCGTTATTGACCTTTTTAAGCTATGATTTAGTAATAATGAAAAGATCTGGTTTAGTGTGAGTGGCCCATGCTTGTAACTGATCAAATTTCTTAGTCATGCTTAGGATTTTGACTGGCATAATTTTGAGTCTGGAGGCAGTTGCAGATTCAGAGGGTGAAGTAAGTGGTAATGGAGGGCTAGGATTCAACTCCACGTTGCCCGAACAGAGGAGAAGCAAGAGAAGCAGTTTCTTTAAGGAGCACTTGAGGGATACAGGTGCTTTTTTTCTTTGGGAACACACACACAATTCATTGACAAGGATATGGTTTTAGTACTAGGGGAGGGAGAACTAATATAATAGCTTATTGAGATAAGAGAAAGTGCTCAGATAGACATAGGTGAGGGAAGGAGAAACGGGAAGGTGAAGTAATGGTGAGGTAGAGTAAAGGGAGTGGCATACTGAAAATAGAGAGGTGCTGTGTGAGGGGGCAGTAAGAGGTATAGAGGAGAGTTCTAGGGCAGGACTGGAGCTCAGGTCGGTGTTCTGGAAGGATAGATTGGACATGCTGTGAAGCGAAAGTATTATAAAATTAATACAGACTGCCACGTCACCAAGTGAATGTGGGCTGTGGAGTCAAAAGGGTAGGATTCCACAACTGAGGAAGTAGCGGAAGCACAGAGTTGTGTTTGATGAACTGTGTACAAAATATAGGAAATGGGAGGGCTAAATAGGAAGAACAGACATAGCAAACACCCTAGCAGCAAAGACACACAGGTGGTAGAGGATAGACACTTTAAGAAATGGCCACAAGTAACACGGCCAATTAGAGAGTTGAAAGTAGTCAGGGTCGGGGAAGGTGGTTGGGGCCAGGGAGGGTGGTCAGGACATATTATGAGTTAGTAAAGATGCAGCAGTTCAAATTGATTAACAGTGCCCAGCCAGGCTGGTAAAACTTCCCCGGAGAAAACAAACACAATAAATTCAAAGGAAGCAAGCAGGGTTGCGCTGTCCAATGAGGGGAAGAGGAAAATCAGCCCCAGCTAATGGCTTGGTGGCCGCCAGTCCAGAGGAGCCAATCAAATTTCAGGCATGCAATCCTGCTAGTCTAGTACCTGATGTTGCTGCTCGGCAGGTGGGGGCTGGTGGAATGCGGCCGCCTGAGAGAGGAGCCAGGCCACTGCCGTAGGTAGCCCTGGAGGGCTTTTCCTGGAAGAGGAAAGAGAACCAGAAGAGGTCAGTAAATAAGGAGCTGCTGCAGGGTTAATAAAAGGGCTGGTCAGGAGAAAAGACAATGCAAGGTGGGACTAGGCGAGAAGAGTGGTGTTTGAAACAGGAGTAGAGGAAAGAGTCGTAGAGGAGGAGGAGGAGGAGGGGAGTAGTCTGGCTTGCTGGCCCCTCTGGGACAAATAAAATGTATGAGGCAGTTACAAAAAAAAAAAAAAAGCTAGCAAGGAGGGTTGTTTGCCTTTAGCTGCTGAAAAGCAGGTGGGAATGAGGGGAAGAGTAGGTGGCAGGGATACAGGGCTAGTCTGTGTGGAAATTTCTGGCTCAGTCCAAGCAGTGAAAAGGAGTACAGGAAAGTGAGGGAGAGGAGGAAAATAAGCGCCGAGATTGGCCTGGCGGCAGGCAGATAAGGAGGGAGTCAGAGTAGGCCAGAGAGACAAGGCAGAGCAAAAAGGGAGAAAGCTAGCTCAACCCACACAGACAGGATGGGTCTGTAGCTAGATTGAGGGTGAAGAAGTGGTTGGAAAGTGGGCAGAGGACAGACAGTGACAAAGGAAGCAAAAAATGCAGTTTTAGTTAGGAACAAGGCAGACCCAGAAACAAAGTAAAACAAATTAATTTGCAGTTCATACCCTTGACTACATAAGAAACAGCTTGGTCTAGTAAAACAGATTGGCTAGTTACACAAATAGTGAGGTTAAATTAAAATCCTGGACTACAAAAAAAATAACAGCTTGTTCTAGTAAATAGATTTGCTAAGTTACACAAATATTGTAGTTGTAAAGGCATTATGATTCGTTAGTAAAAATTCAGCATATAAAGTCATGGTACCAACCCACATTAACATTTGCTTACAGTAACATTTCAGCATTTACAATAAGAAATCAAGTCCAAATTATGAGTTAGTAGTGGTGCGGCAGTTCAAACTGATTAACAGCACGCAGACAGGTTGGTAAAACTTCCCTGGAGGAAAACATGCCATATATTAAAAGGAAGCAAGCAGGGCTGCACTGTCCAATGAGGGGAAGAGGAGAATCAGCCCCATCCAATGTCTGGGTGGCTGCCAGTCCTGAGGAGCCAATCAAATTTCAGGCATACAAGCTTGCTAGTCTCATGCCTGATGTTGCTGCTTGGTGGACGGAGGGCTGGTGGAGTGCAGCCGCCTGAGAGAGCGAGCCCGGCTGCTGACATAGGTAGCTTTGGAGGGCTTCTCCTGATGTTGCTGCTCGGCAGGTGGGGGGCTAGTAGAGTGTAGCTGCCCAAGAGAGGGAGCCGGGCCACTGTCATAGGTAGCCCTGGAGGCTTTTTTTTTTAATACTTCTTTTTATTAGGGTATGCAATGTCAAACTGGAACATACAAAATTCAGAACTCCATTGGATAATAATAATTTCCATATATTATCCATTAACAATTTTAAACTTTAAAAATACTATATAAAATACAATTTATTTCATATCTCTTTTTTGAAACTGTTTTTGACTCCCCCTCCACCCCCCCAAAAAATATATGTTCAAATCTTATACAATAGGAATATATATATATATATTATAGAGGTAAAACTCAATTTAATGTATTGTTAGGTCGTTCCACCAGTGAAAAAGTGAGGAATTAGTGTTAGGTTGAGCCCTTGATTACCCATTCTCAACCAGCATCGGGTGGGCATTGGAGGCAGCCCCAACTCTCACCCCATCAGATGTGTGAAGAACCAGAGGTATAGGAGAATGGGGTGAGAGTTAGGACTGACAACCCCAACGCGCACCCCAATGCTGGTTGGAGGTGTGGGCTGGGGGGGTCCAAGGGGGGCTTTCAACCCTAACACCGAATTTTCTTGCTTTTATTGCTGTGGAACAACCCTGACTAATGCATTAAATTGAGTTTTTTGCCTCTAATTTCCCTTCTTTTTGAGAAGGAGAATGAGAAATAGTGAGGGCCCCATGCTCCCGCCATGTGATGTCTTGTCACATAGTAACACGGTGCCCACAGATGCAAATGGTAATGCGCATGGTGACACAAAGTGAAACAGAAAGATAAACAGTACTGTAGACACAAATGGTTAAAATAACACAAATGCAAGTGCAAATGAAAATGCGAAGGGTAACGCACATGGTGCCGTAGACGGGAACAGTAAGTGAAATGGTTACGGAACTGCAAGCAGAAGCAGTAAGGGTAACAGTAATGTGTGCACGGGAGGTTTTCCCCAAAAGCTGCATAGAGAAAGACAGTGAGTACAAAGAATATATGTATAATAATGGGTCTCGGAGCAGAAAATGAGGAGCTGGAATGCTAAATTGCTTATATCTCAGGAACCGTACGACGTAGAAAAAAAATGTAAAAGTCATATGATTTATGATTTTCCTTGCTAGTTTAATGCTTAGCCCCCATTAGGGGGCTAAGCATTTTTCTGACTAAAAGTTATATCTCGCACCATTTTCCGAGATACGGACCCTGAAAGGTGTGGCGAACGCTGTAATGCTATCCTATGGGAAAAAAAGAGAAGTTCGGAGTGCCATAGCTTTGGCTCCCTGTAATATTTTTTCACCAAACCAGTAAAAGACACTGCTGTAGGATGTTGGCTTTCTTCTCTCCATATTTCAGCCCAAAAGACCAAACCGTTATTTTGCAGCAGGCCGGCAAAGGACTCCTGTAATGCGGCGGACACCGTAATGTTATCCTATGGGAAAAAGCGTCAAGTTTGGAGTGCCGTAACTTTGTTGCCCTGTAATATTTTTTCACCAAAACACTAAAAGACACATCTATGAGATGTTGGCTGTGATCCCTCCAAATTTCAGCTTCAAAGACCAAACCGTTCTTTTGCAGCAGGGTGGCAAACAATTGCTGTCATTTTCCCACAGCCTGGAAAAGTACTGTTGAACTGACTTCATAAATTCTTGACAGTGTCTAAGTGTGAAAGTACTTTGCAAAGTACTTTTCCAGAAATCTGAAAACATATTTCTGTGGTGTTTTACCCCAAAATAAAGACATGCCTAGCATCCTCAGGGTCCGACTAACTGAATACAAAAAGAATTAGGTTGCTAGAGGGTCCCAAATTTAAATGCCAAGCATTTTTCTGATGACCAACTGAAAACAAAATGGCAGATTTGCGACAGTAAAAGGGCAATTTGGAAAGTAAAGTAAAAACTGCATTTTCGACACTGTCAAACTTTTTGTTAACTTTTCCCATTGACTTATAATTGAAAATTGTTTTTTTGAATAACTTTTGAACCGTTTAATATTTTTTCATGAAATTTTCAAAAGGCACATCAGGGTCCCTGGCCGCACGTTATCTGAAGATTTTGGACTGGTCGCACAAACCGTGCGACCTGTAGAGACGAACAAAGAATTCCCAAAAAGTGTAAATGCGTGCGCAGATCATGCTTAATAACTCCGCAGCCATATATCCGAAAAGTATGAAAGTTGGCAGATTCCAAGATATATGGTTCTTGATCGTGTATTCCAAATTTCTGGCACATCTATTGAATGGTTGCAAAGTTATTAAGGTGCAAAATTTTAGGTTTAACATGTAAATGGTTCCTCAACCCCATTATGGTAGCACTACCGTAGTATTACTATATATATATATATATATATATATATATATATATATATATATACACATATATAATATGTGTGTCTGTGTGTGAGAGTGTGTGTGTGTGTGTGTGTGTGTGTGTATATATATATATATATATATAAAATGTCCTTTATATCTGCAATAAAGGAGGTAACAGCTTAAAAATATTTGTCCAAGAGGTTTTATCCTCATAATAGTCATTGTACATTTCTTCATCAGGTTATCATAATATAAAGCCATTTTAAGATTCATACACCATTTATTTCTATCAAAGCTTGGCAATTTGGTGGAACTCCAATTTTCCAGAATCATTCTTTATGTTACCATTGTGGCCAATGTTATATATTTTTTTCTTTCTGGCCAATCTCTAGTAAATCAAAATCATTAAAAATAAACATTTTAGGGCCTAGTGAGAGCTGAATATTTAATATGTTCTTAATTTCAAGTTTTTTTAGTTCCCATCATCCATATATGTCTTTGCATTCTCACAATAGATGAAAATGATCATATTTCCTATTTTTATTGTTACAGTTGTGCCAACATATATTAGAGTAGTTTATGTCTATCTTATTTAGTTTGTAGGGTGTAATGTATGCTCTGTCTATAATTTTATACTGCACAGATTTATTTTTGGCATTAATGTACAATTTATTAGCTTTAATATGCATATTTTTCCATTGTTAAGATTCCCATTTATCTGATAATTCCTCTTCCCAGTTTACTTTAACCTTGTTTAGGGCTTTATTCAGTGTTTTCATATTTTTGTCAACAGATATGTTCATAGAAAAATGCCATAATACTTTATCTTTTTTCGCTTACATCTGGAAGATTCTATAATCCATAATATGTCCAGTCTACTCTCCATCCTGTTTGTTTTTTATTATCTTTTTTCCATATAAAAGTATCAAATTTATTTTTAATAAAATTATACTTGATCCAAGCTTGGGGGATGGCATATTTATGGCATTTACTAATAAATACTTCGCTGGTGACAAAAGTTTCTTCCTGTAAGCAATCTAACCAGTAAAATATTTTTAATTTATTTATATCCAAATTTGTCAGCAGATTAGTATTATATTTATTCCAGATTTTTTGATTCCCATTAATACTTGCACATATTCCAAAATTATTTTGTGGGCACATTTTTTTGATTTGCTTACATATCTTTTGTAAAGCTGCAATAGTAGGATTTTGAAATTTTTCAAATGATTGTGGGAATGCAAGTATATCCTGGATTTTAAGATTGTATTGTTTATTTTCAACCATTCTAACAGTTATTGGTGTTATGGGTGGTGGGACTTCAAATTCATTTTTACTTACTTTTATCCATGTGATTATTTGTTTCATTTTTGAGGCCAAACAATAACTAATGGGATCTGGGCATCCCTTCCCCTTCTTTTCTTAACAAAGTTAATTTATTCTAAGCGATTCTTGGAGTCCTGCTTCACCACATGAACTTTCTAAATAGTCTTCTCATCTGTTCCAACCATGTAATTGAAATTTCACCTTGGATAGCTTGAAATAAATACATCAGATGGGGCATCACCATCCTCGTAAGAGTTTTGATTTTTCCCCAAAGTGATAGAGCTATATCTTGCAATATCATAAGCATATTAGCCATTTTTTCCCTATAATTATTAAAATTTATTTCAATTGTTTTGTTTATATTATTAAATTGTATCCCACAGTATTTTATTGTTTGTTGTATTATCATTTCCTAAATAACCTGTTTTGTTTCTTGAGTTATATTGTTTATGCATAATATCATAGATTTTGATTTATTCAATATAAAATTTGAAAAAGATGAATGTGTATTGAATTCTTGTAAAAGTTTGGGATATGAGTTGTTGGGGTTTGAAATTGTAATTATAATATTATCTGCATACATGTTTAGTCTAAAGTGATTTTCCTCTCTTACATAATCTGTTATTTTATTATTTCTTATATGGTTTAATAATGGTTCCGACATTAATATAAATAATATGGGAAACAAGGGACACCCTTGTCTAACACCATTGCTCATTTTAATAAGGTCTGATCTATATTGATTTATTTTAAAAACCACCGTGGGATATTTGTATAAGGATTGAATCGATTTGAGGGCAGTCTTGTGGCAGTGGCTTTTATGAACCTCACCAAGGCATTTGATTTAGTTGACAATGGGGTTTTGGAAAAACTATTGGGTAAAGTGAATTTCTTGAAAGAGGTGATTGGATGGCTTGGTCATTATCTATGTAACAGAATACAGAAGATGTTAATTAATAGAGCCCTTTCTCAGGAAAATTTATTGAACTATGGGGTTCCACAGGGGTCATTTTGGGACCCCTGTTGTTCTCCATGTTTATAAATTCATTACCAGAAATTTGTCTAACTACAGAAATTATTTTATATGTGGATGATGCCATATTATTTTGTTCTCTTTCTAATGAACAGAAACTTCAAACTGACCTTCAGAGAGATTTTGAGGCCTTACATTTGTGGTTTAATTTCCATAAACTTGTGCTTAATTCGGTTAAAACTAAATTCATGATTTTTTTCTGATATTAGGAATCAAAGTAACTGGGATTTCAAATTATTTGATAATTTTGGCAACTTAATTGAAAGGGTTCCCAGTTTTAAGTATTTGGGCATAGTCTTAGATCAGCACTTAACTTTCAGTTTGCACATTGTTTCTTTAATTAGCAAATTGCACCAACAATTGGGTATGTTATTCCGTATTAAAAAATATCTCACTCGAGAAGCAAGGACTATATTGGCTAATAGCGTTCTGTTTTCATTATTGATATATGGCTCTGCTGTCTATTCATTCTCCTCTGAGAAAATGTTAAATAAATTGAAAGTTACTTACCATAATATTTTACACTTTATTAGCCGTCTACCCAGGATGGTACACCACTGTACTTTATATTAGAAATCTGGATGTTTCCTCCTTGGGGCTTTGTTTAATCTCTGAACATTGACATTTCTATATAAAATTCAATTAGGTTTTGTTCCAAACAGTATTGCAAGTTTGTTTTCCTACAATATGTCTTCCACCCTCACTAGATCTAGTTTTAAAAATCTGTTTAAACTACCCTTATTTAAAACAAATTTTGTGCAAAATTCTCTACAGTTTAAAACTACTAGGTTATATAATCAATTACCTAGTTACATCATTAATTGTTGTAGAGTTGCTGGTTTTAAGGGATTACTTGAACAAAAGTTATCTGCAGATTCTGTCTGTAAATGTTTTAAATGATTTTTATTTAAGTGTTTGCACAGTTATTTGTCTTGTGCTCTGTATGTAGTTGTATTTTGATGTTTGTGTATTTTTTTATTTTGAAACTGGACATCTACAAAAATGGGCACTTGTGCTCACAGACCTTCCAGTATAAAATAAAAAATGAAATGAAATTACAAAGTTTGTGAATCCCCATATTTCCAAAGCATGAAACATAAACTCCCAGTTAACCAAATCAAACACCTTGGATGAATCCAAAGCTATAGCTATGGTTTCTGGATTGTTCTCTGATACTAAAGTAAATGCAGCTTGAATTTCACCCAATCCCACAAATATATTTCTTCCTTTAACAAAACCTTTTTGATCTTTGTGAATTATATTTGGTATCTGATTTTGGATTTTCAAAGTTATTAATTTGCCCATTATTTTATAATCATTGTTTAGGAGTGCTATTGGGTGATAGTTTTCAGGTAATGATGGGTCCTTGTTTTCTTTAGGTAGCAAAATAACATCCGCTTTGTACAATGTTTCCGGCAATTCAGACCCTTCAGACATTTCTGTTGCCAGTCTGAACAACCGAAAGGACAATTCTTGTTCAAAGGTTTAATAAAATTCACTAGTAAAACAGTCAGGGCCAAGGGAAAAATTATTTTTCATTGTTCTAATAGCCTGTATTGTCTCAGTTTTAGAGAAACCCATTAAATGTAATTGTACTTTAGGCAACTTACTGTTTTTAAGGTATTCTTCTCTATTATATCGGATTAGATTATCCCAGTTGTTTGACTTGGTTATATTATATATGGATTGATAATATGTCTGGAAGACTAGTGCAATGTCAATATCACTTGTTACTATTTTTTGTGATAGAATTTTCATTTGTGTTATTATGTTTCTTTCTCTCTGTTTTTTTTCAAAGCATGTGCCAATAACTTGCCTGATGTATCTATGAACAAATAGATTTTATTCTTTAGTCTCATTACATTTTCTTCTACCTTTTTTAATTCAATTGTAGAAATGAAAGGAAAAGTGTGACTTTCACTGGGATTTGAACCCAGGACCTCAGCAATCCATGCTTTAGCTCTTAACCAACTGAGCTATGAGAGTTCAGCCAATTAAGGCCCCTGAGTTTTCCCATGTGAATCACACATATATTCCTTTCTGGTGTTGCAATGAGCAACCAGGAAGTCTTTTTTTACAGACTCAAATAACTCCTCCTCTATCTCTCCTAAGTGTTTTTTTTGCAATGTTCAGTTTCTTTTCTGTTATTTTTTGTTCTAATGTTTCTTTATATTTCATAGGATTCTGCATTTTTTTTCTTGTAGTTCTTAAATCTCTTCATCCAATTTCTCTGAATTTATATTTTGTTGTTTATGTATTTGAATTTAATAGAATATAATACACCCTCAAATAGTAGCTTTGAAAGCATCCCATATCTTGGATATTCTTTGTCTTTTATAATTGAATCCCCAAAATTCAGTTATATGTTTTTTTTCAAATATGTAATAAAGTTTGGGTTTTGGAGTAGGTAATTATGCAGTCTCAATTGCGGGAGCCTTTTGCTCTCCACTGATGGTACAAACTTAATAGATATTAAAGCATGATCTGAAATTGATATCTCCTTCTATCTCTGCTTTAGTTATATAATTTATTGATTCTTTATTTAAGAATATATAATCCAGTCTTGAATAGACATTTATATGCTTGGCTTTAAATGTATATTTAATTTTATTTGGGTTTTTATTTCTCCATGTATCTCATAAACTGTAGTCTTTTAAAAAATATTTAGAATGGTTGATACTCTGTCAGATTGAATTGGTTTAGACAATGTGTCCATTACTGGATTTATTAAAGGATTAAAGTCCCTGCCAAGAACATTTTTTTTTGCATCTAATTCCACAATGTCTTGTAATATTTGAGTAATAAATGTTTCATAACCCAAAAAGGGACTGTGTATTGAACCTATTATTGTTTCAATACCACACCGATTACCTTTTACAAGAATAATTCTTCCTTCTTTGTCTTGACATTGTTTAATAAACTTAAAATCAGTATTTTTTAGATTAATATTGCAACCCCTCTACTATTTGTTGCACTTTGGGAAAAATACACTTGATCCACCCAAAATCCTTTAAATTTTGTATTATTTATTGCATCCAAATGTGTTTCTTGAATGGCTAAAATGTTGACTCTTTTATCTTGGACATATTATGTAAACAGCTTTTTCTTTTTCTGACTGTTTAGTCCATTAATATTTAGTGAGGCAAAAATCAACTCTGTGGGTTTTGTTTACCTGACATTTCAATGGAAAAAATATATTTAAGCAACCTCCCTTTATTGATTTATGTAAATATTTCCTTTTATTTCTTTTTATTACATAAAACATTTCCATACCTATCTTGTATATCTTTTCCCCAAACTTAAACCCCCTCAAGAAAATCTTACTTTCAAATTGAACATCCAGTAATCACACATTTCTAATGTTAGGTCTAGACATACAGGTAGTACCCTGTCTGATGCTGGTAAATTTATTCTTCATGTAACTGTAGAACCCCTTTGTACCCCATGAAGTAGGAGCACCCTAATTAAAAAATGTTTTTCCTTCTTCTTCCCCCTTCCTCTTCCCCTCTCTTTCTTCTTCCTTTCTCTTAGTTCTCATCCTACCCAGGCTTGTATTATCCTGAGAAAAGCAAAGCACATGGAAAAAAACAAACAAAATAAGAAAAATACATAAAGATGGTAAAGGCGAAGGGAAACAGTCACAATACAGGTATCTTATCTACTGTTTGTTATTCTCCATGATTCCATCTGAAGGGTATCTCTGATTCATTTAATGGTATTATCTTAAATCACAAAATAAAATTATCTGCTTTCAGCCTATACCCCTACTCACCCCCCCAATAATATCCCAGTAAAGTACTGCCCATTTCAAAACATTTCTGGATATTTGGCTTTTAGGTCTTGTTCAGCATCTAATGCAGTTTCATACATACATTGACTGCCTTTTACAAAAACTTTTAGTCTAAATGGTGGAACAAATATTGATTTAGCACCAAATTTCTATATGGCACTTCTTAGTTGAGCATATTTTTTCCTTTCTATGGTCACTTCATTTGGAAGATCCTGAAAAATACTAATTTTTGCTCCCTGCAACTGCAGTTGTTTTTTTCTTAAAGACCTGATTCATGATTCTGTCTCTGTCTTTGCATTTTCATAATTATTGTTCTGGGGGAGGCATCATCGCTCAACCTTTGTCTTAGAGCTTTTCGGACCCTATCCTATTCCATCTTTAAATTTTTTTGTGCAATGTCTAATAAAGTGGAAAACATTGTATTTAAAGTCTGAAGTAGTATAGTATGTTGATCCCACTTTTCAGGAACCCCCAAAATCCATAGATTTTTCCTTCTGGGTCTTGTTTCTGCATCGATAACTTTGGTCTGTAGATGTTTTATTTCAATATCCAGTTGTGACAATTTTTGTTTAAACTCTTTTTTTATTGGTATTTGGTCAGGGTAGTTAAACATAAATTTACACATAATTTTGCATGAGTACAGTGATACAAACATCTTATATATATTCAAAGGTGGTATGCAGTTTCTAGTACTCGATCCACCTGAAATTAACAGCCTAAGAGAATATAATTATTTCTGTTAAAAAGGTATAATCTGGGTCTAATTTCACAGCTACACTGTTGGACTCTGTATCCCACATCTGCATCCTGATGGTGATAGCATGCCGATGTGCCAATTGGACTGACTTTAAACATATCAGTGCTCCTATTAGATAAAAGATGGTCTATATTGACTAATATATAGCAGCCACAGAGTCCATTGAGCCATAGTGGAGGGAGTATAGTTATTTATCACTGCTGTCATGGACTCCAATCTATATATTTTGTATATTGTATTCTCCCACTGTTCTTTGGATGGGGGGGACTTGTAACCATAATCTGGTAATAACTTTCTTTGCTGCGGTAAGGAGTATGTGAAGGAGATAGGTTTGACATTTATGATTGTAGTGTTTAGGGAAGTATAGTAACAAAGCCATCTCTGGAGTCAAAGGACCTAAGTGAGACTAGAGCTCCACTATTGTGTCTCCTATTTCCCTCCAGAAGTATGTCACAACTGGGCAGTACCAAAAAATATGAGCAATGTGTAGCTACTTCGCATCTGCATCTTCTCCAACAGGATGAGTCTCCTGTGACCATGTAATTAGCTGTAATTTGTGGGATACAAAAAAGCAAGTTGCTATTTTCCAACTAAATTCTTGCCATGTGTAGGAGCATGTCACCCTGTACTGTTGCTGCCAGATTTTGTTTCATTCCTCCAGGGGCAAGACTGTCACAGAGATGTTGGGGAAGCTAGGATTGCTTTATTAATCCTTGAAATTAAGTGTTGTGGTGACTGCTGTGTTCCAATCTGTATCAACAGTGAGAACAATGGAGGAATTTCTATCGAGGTTATAGCCAGCCCCAGTGTGTCTGCGAGGAAATGTTGTATCTGTAAGAACTTATAAAAATCCTTTTGGGTGAGAGTAAACTCAGTCTGCATTTGGGAGAAGGATTTAAATATACTATTGTTATAGAATTGATATGTATGTTTCAGTCCTTTCCGAAGCCAACCCCAAAATCCCAAATTGAGACCCACTGGTGTGAATCCTGGATCAAGCACTGGTATGCCCAGTCAAATTGCTCCTTATTTATTTAGTGGTTGTTTCTGAAAACCTCCCCAGCACCAAACTATTGATTTGGTAAAGAAGGATTGTATATCTGGGTAAGAGTCTTTGGCTGCCTCAAAACCACCAAGCCATCCAGAGGTGTTTTAGATAACTGTCTTTCTGTCTGTACCCACTGTGGGGTAGGTTGATACATATATCTAGCCAAAGGGATAGGTGAGTCAGGACTCCTGCCATAGAATAATTAATAATGTTTAGTAGTGTTAGTCCACCTTTATCTTTAGGAAGCTGTTGTTTTTCAAAAGCTATCTGTGGCATATCTCCATGCCAAAGGTATGAGGAAATAAGTTTGTTCCATTGATAGATTACTTGTTTGGATGGAGGATGTGGGATATTCTGCAATATGTATAAGATCCTAGGAAGGATGTTCATTTGAATTGAGTGGACCTTGCCAAATAGGGTGACTGGGAGGTACTCCCACCATTGAATATCATCTTTTATTTGGTCAGATTAGGATTCTGAATTTAAGGTGAAGAGTTTAGTGGGATCAGATGTCAAGGTTACTGCTAAGTAGGTAACAGTAGACTTATCCCATTTTTATGGGTATTTTTGTTTGTCATGTTCTTTGAGTGGATTATGTATTGTTAGAACCTCCATTTTATTTTGATTTATTTTGTATCCTGTATTTTGTTCAATTATCCTGAGACATTCATCCAATGCCCCTATGGAAATGGTTGGATTTGTTATGTAAAGGAGTAGGTCATCTGCATAATAGGCACTTCTGTGTTGTGTAGGTCCAATTGTGTATCCTGTTATTTGAGTAGATTGGTGTAAGTATTGAGCTATAGGTTCCACATACAGAGCAAACAGTTATGGAGACAGAGGGCAACCTTGTCTCATACCCCAAGTCAGAGGAAATCTATCTGAATGAGAGCCATTAATTCTGATGGTGGCTTCAGGTTTGGTATATATACCAGAGATGTTCCTTAAGAATTTTTCTGGGAAGCCGAATTTCTTCAGAGCAGCCTGTAAAGATGGTCATGAAACGTGATTAAATGCCTTTTGGGCACCTAGACTTAAAAATTAGTAATGGGGATCTGGTGACTTGAGCATGATCAAGTATGTAGAGGGTTATTTTAATATTATCTGTAGTGTTTCAGGACCTTATACAGCCAGTTTGATATGGATGGATTAAAAGAGGCAAAATGTTATCAAGTCTGTGTGCTATTATACTAGTATATATCTTGTAGTCCTGATTTAATATAGAGATTGGTGTATACGAGTCACATGCTTGGGGTGGTTTGTTGGGTTTGAGAATAGCTGAGATCGATGCTTCTCTCCACAAAATAGGGTATAAAACCTCTGCATGGCTGCTCCATAAGGTGTCTAATAACATGTCTTTAATCCAGGGAAAGGGCATCTTACAGAATTCAGCTGTATATCCATCCGGTCCCAGAGATTTGCCATTTTTCAGGTTTGTTATTGTTGTTGACAGTTCTAGCATTGCGATTGGGCTGGCTAGTGAGTCTGCTTGTTGTTGTGTGAGGGAGGGTAATCGAAGATCCGCAAAAATGTTTTTAATTCTATCTGAATCCGGTGGCTGCAGTTCTGAGTAAAGGTCTGCATAATATTTTTGAAAGGCCTTTAGGTTATCAGTTGTTGTTCGCACTTGTCTCCCAGTCTGTGGTCCCTGATCTTAGTTACTGTGCACATTTGTGTCTGTTTTCTTAAACGATATGACAATATTCAAAAGGCATGAGCTCCCCCCTCATAATACTTTTGATGGAGCCATGCTGGAGTCTGCTCCATTTTTTCATTAAGAAGGTTTTGGATCTCTTGTTGAAGTATGAGAATTTTGTCTGCCATCGATTGGTCTTCCTGCATGTGAGACATCTGAAGAAATGTCAATTTCTCCTGAAGTCCTCTAAGATTTGTCTCTGCCTGATGTTTTTTCCTAGTAGTGAACGCTATTGTGTAAATTCTGAGAACTGTTTTCAGAGTGTCCCAGAGCAATTGAGGGGAGATACGTGGAGAGGCATTATCTTTGATAATCTCAGAGATTGTTCCCTTTAGAAAGTCCTTAAAAGCCGGGTGCCTCAGGAGCACACAGGGTTAAAATGCCACTGTGTATTTTATGCTCCTGTGAAATGGATAGTTCAAGTGTCATGGGGCAAGGTCTGAGAGACATATATTGTGGATTTCCACCTTGCTGACAAGTTCTAAATGATAACCACTAATGCAAAAGTAATCCAACCTAGAATAATGTTTGTGCACATGTGAGTAGAAGGAGAACTGTCATCTTATGGGATTTAAATGGCTCCAAGCATCCAATAATCCCACTTTCCGTAGCACCCATCTCCAGTGCTTTTATCCTGAGGTAAGTGTTGAGGGTTTGGGATTTGAAGTATCTAATGAAGGATTCAGTGTGCAATTAAGATCCCCTTCCAGTATTAAGATTCCTTGTTTATGTGTAATAATTGTGTAGATAAGTTGTTGGATGGAGGAGGCATCACTGCCCGGGAGAATGTAAAGACTACAGACGGTCAGGACTCTGCCCTGGAATGTGCCCATAGCTAAAGCTAGTCTACCCTCCCTATCCACACATTGTTCCATTATTTTAAATGGAGAGGGCTTGATTACTAAGATAACTGTTCCTTTGTGTCTACCTCTACTATATGAGGATTCCACCAATTTGGAGAATCTGAATTTCAACAGTTTCTGATGTTCGGTGGATAACAAGTGGGTCTCTCATAGTCACAAAATGTGTGGCTTGTGGTTCTTAAGAGCCATTAATGTGTGGTGTCTTTTGATTGGGCTGGTCAACCCATTCACACTGTGTGCAAGAATCTTAAATGGAGGTCCTATTAGGTGTGCTGCATTATGTTATGGCATACAGAGTCCATACAATTTATCCAAAATGTTCTGAGACTGCTCTCATAAGGCCCTAGTTCTTGAAGTATGATCATCAGTAGTATAAAGCTCATACCTACTATAAACTCATGCTTTTGACTCTCCATTATATTAATCTGGGTGCCCTGTTTAAAGAAAGGAACTAAAAAACCTTTAACAGTTGAACTATAAGTCTTTATGTCAATGACAACTAACTGTGGCCAACCGGTGCACCCCTTCAGATCGACAACAGGATGGTGAAACATGA